>CM032760.1:4488509-5697579 GCA_019155195.1 Avicennia marina
TTTTTCTTCTTTTCATATGCTCAATAGAACCCAAGATGGTGAAGGAGGAACTTTAAATTAAGTATAGGATAAATTCCATACAAGAAGAGCTTGCACAATTTGACAAGAATGGTGTATGGTATTTGGTGCCTAGAGCAGAAAACAAAAAAAATTATTGACACTAAAAGGGAATTCAAGAGTAAACTTGTTAGGAAGGAAAAGTCATAAGAAATAAAGCTAAGCTAGTTGCACAAGGTTATACACAGGTGGAGGGTGTGGATTTCAATGGAATCTTCACCTAATGGCTAGATTAAAGACAATCAGACTCCTTATGACAATTACATATAACTTGAAATTTAAATTATATCTAATGAATATTAAGAGTGCTTCATAAATGGTATTCTTTAAGTGGAGGTGCCTCTTAAACAATCGAAGGAATTTGGGAGCCTAAAACTCCCAAACTATATGTACAAACTGAAGAAAGGCACTATATGGATTAAAGCATGCCCTTAGAGTCAGGTATTAAAAGCTTACAAAGTACCTTCTCAAAAAAGCTATGTGAGAAGGGGAGTAGATAAGACACTGATCGTGATATATTACAACAAGTACGGCTAGTTGGCCGAACATCCTTCTTTCTATGCTCCTTGAGTGTCTTCAACTCCTGATTGGTGAGACCTTCGTCACTTTTAGGTTCTCTAGAGTCATTCTCTGCATACTCACACAACTCTTGTAATCTACAAATTATTTTAATTTTGACAGTCCAATGATTATAATGCTCACCAAAAAACATAGGAATTGAAGCACCATCACAAGTATTGGCCATATTGTATTTTTTTCTTTTATTTTTTTCATTTAAAGGGATGAACTAAGGCTATGAAACCTTAGCTTTGATACCACTTTTTTAGATATGAAGTCAAGAATAAGGAAAGTTTCAAAAGAATAACTTAAAATAGTTGATGAGGAAGACTTAAACACTTTATATTTCAATGTTCTTGTTAGTGAATACAAATGCAACCTAGGCCTATATATACTAATTCCATGCATGAATGGACAATCGAGATGCCAAACATCCAATGGTTTAGATTTATCACTACACCAAACCGCTACTCACTTTATAAACATAGGCGCATTTTTTAACTACTTTCATTTCACCAACATCTACATACCCCATGCACACGGACATATTTATCTACTAAGTACACTCTACCAACTTCTATTTCATGTCACTACATGCATTTTCACTACTTGGTTTGTTAAAGCACATTATTCGACATAGTCCCTCCTTAGTATGCTTTTTTTGAATTCCAAGCCTTTTTCATAAGAAGTTGAACTTGTCATGTGGAAGTGTTGTGGTAAAGATGTCAACAACTTGATCTTTAGTCTTGAAAATTTTTAGCCCAATTTCACCATCTTCTATTGCATCTCTAATGATATGATATTTGATAGCAATGTGCGAGTTCTACCAAGAAAAATTAGATTTTTGGCAATGTCAATGGTTGATTTATTACCACAAAATATCACTATAGCTTTATTTTGCTTCTCTCTAATCTCTTCAAGAACTCTTCTAAGGCTAATCACCTTTGATGCTGTCAAACTTGCAGACATGTACTCAGCTTCGGTTAATGATTGTGCCACACTTTGTTGCTTCTTGGATGACCAAGAAAAGACCCCGAACCCAAGTGAAAAACAATAGCTAGAGCCACTTTCCATATCAACCAAACATATACCCTAATCATTATTGCGATAACCATGGAAAACCATGCAAGTTTGTAGTAACTTCTTTGCTAAATTTGATGCCATAGTCGAGTGTTCCTTTGAAGAACCTTAACAATTTCTTGGGTACTTCAAGATGTAATGATCATATTGTGCTTAAATCTTGATAGCAAACATGATATCCAAACTTGATAACAAAGTATTTTTTAGCATATTTCTTTAGATAAGTAAAAACTTCATCTTCTTATTGATAAATTTCCATACAAAGAAAATAATGTATTAGCCCAATATCATTCGTATCATATCTTCTCATCATGTCTTTCTTGAAATCAACAATCATTTTCTCACTATTACTGGTGTAAAGCAAATCATCAACATGCAAAGCAAAATAAGAATGTTAGAGTTAACTTTAGTATTTATTTTACACCCTGAATTTGAAACCATAACATGCTAGTATTCACAAACTACCTTAGTGAATATCAAAACCTACATGTAAATAGAGCATCTAATCCAATAATGTAAATTATCAACCATTTATAGCAATAATATAATATCCATACTACATTTGAGCTCCAACATGCAATGGAAAGTGAGGAACCTAACTGTTACATCCAAATTGTCTTAAATATATAATGCCTATGAATCAAAGCTAAAGCAAATGCAATATCCTCTTCCTCCGTAGGTTTGTCCATTGTCATTATTTTCTTCTACAAGACATTAATTAATAGTAGTAAGCAATAATGCACCTAATAAATGATAGCACCCACCCTATTTTTTTTCTCAAAATGATGCGAACAAGGAAACAACAATTTCATAAAAACTCATTTTTTGGAGAAGTACAAAATCAATGAAAGGCATTCAAGTCACATTTAGGAAGATGAATCAAGATTAATCATTTCATTTTATCATTCTCATAGTCTACTTATTCTCGTTTCTCAACCAACGCATAATCATGCATACTACATGTGCTTATTTTCATTGATCAAGATTTTAGTTTATATTCCTCTGACTAAGGAGGGTTATGTCTTATTTAAATGTGCTACCATGGCCCTAGAGCTTCAACTCTACCTAAGAAGTATCCCAATCTCCAGTAACCTAACTAGTGGAGCTAAGCATCAACTTCATGTGCTGCCAATTCCAATCTTCACCTCGATTGCGTAGATCTCAATTTATTTCCTGATTAGTAAGGTAAAGCTTATTCCTCACACTTATCGGCATCACATGGGCAGCTATTGTATTTTCATTACATTTATTCAATTTTCAAATACTTAGTTTAAAATTATTTGATTATAAATAGCTACATCCAGGTTTTCAAAAGGAATAAATTAATTTCTATTTTGTAAGAAACATCCAATAAAATTCATGCCTTTGTGAGTGAGAGACATTCTAAATTCATTTGAACACGTCGCAGAAAACTTAGTTGGAATAGCAAATAAGTTCAAAACAGTAGTTATAAAATTAACAAGGTGTAACCACTTATCTGTTAATTAGATTTATTGGGTATCAACTTTCTCGACTATTCCCTCTTGATTTCCTAATCAATCACATGTACAATTCACATTTTGCACTTGATTCAACTAATAAATCATGTCTGTCAATGCTTCATATATATCCTACATGTTTGTATTTACTTGAATCCTCTAAATTACTATTCCTCATATCCCATAGCTTCTCATACTGTAAGTTTATGCTTAATTCAATCCTAAAATTGGAAGATTTGGCTTAAATTTCTCAAATATGAAATCTGCCTAGTGCTCGTGCACCTGTTCCATGACTGCAAAATCACTTTTAAGACCATATAAACTCAGTCCACACTCGTGACGTTCAACTGCAGTACTCTCTAGAATTCCCACAATTAGTTTCATGATCGCAACCACATAGCCTTTATTATGTAGATGGGCTAGCCTTTTTCTTAGCTCCTACTGTTTTGACATCCTACCCAATTTTGTTGGTGGTGGTCTTAGTTATGGAACAACCAATTCATCATCAAATTCATCTGCAAAGTCATTTGTTTCCGTCGACTTTGACACATTTGTGAATAATGGCGAGGATCCTTACGTTCACATTGGTATTAGCATCAACTTGATTAGATTTGTCAAAACTACTAGATGGTCAAAGAATATCACTATGGTGATGGAAATTATCCTAGGATTAGTTACAATTCTAGTTCTAAGATTTTTAAAGTGGAGTTTAGTGCTTTCACCAATAACATAACCATAAGGGGCTACCTTGGCCATGTGGTAGATCTTTGAGATTACATGCTTAAATATGTTACTTTTAGGTTGTCGGCTACAATAGGAGCCTTGTTTCAAAAAAATAACTTCAAGTCCTGGAACTTCTCTTCAACATTGGACCTTGATGAGATGAGTCCCATAAAACCAATGCCTAGTCCAGAACTTAGCCCTGGAGGGGTCATCATTGATGGAAAGGGGAACAACAAATGGAGACTAATTATTGGATTGTGTGTTGGCCTATTAACACTCCTTACATGCTTTTGCTAGCTACTGCTTGTGGAAGGAGTACAAGAAGGAACTAGCAGATGAGGATTTTGTTGATACGGATGATGAATTCAAAAAGGGTCGTGGACCTAATTTAGATATGTATTATTTTTTTTACTTTTTCTTTTTTCTTGTTTCATTTTTCTTCATTTTCTTTTTCACTTTTTGTCTTTCTTCTTTTGTTGATCTTTATTCTTTTCCTTTGTTTCCTTTTCTTCTTCTTTGTTTCTTTACCAGCTTGAGCAAGATTGAAATTTTAATACTCTTATGAATTATAGTTGGATATTGTTAAAAATTTAAAATTTCTGCAATTTGAGTTTTTTACACATTGCTTAGATTTTGAATTGTTGCAAATTTAGAGGCTGTGTATTGCTAAAATTCTCTAAATTTAATTGTTGAAATTCTAAAATTTGCATTACTAAAAATCTTATTTTTTGCAAATTTAATAGCTAGATGTTAACTAATTCTTTGTTATTTGTTTTCCTTTTAAAATAGGAAGCTGCAAATTATTTGCAATTATTATTTTAACATGTAGAATTTTTTTATGTTATATTTTTGTAAAAGATTAATGATAATATTAATATATTCCATGTAATGTTGCACTATACTTTGATAAAGTATGACGTGCCGCGCACTATGGTTGTAGAAAGTCTTTGCGCTGTTTAGAGCCATTTGCCTCTAACAACTATCCTCTCGCTTCAGTTTGCTGATTCATAACCTTTCATTAATGTTTTTGGGAGAGCATAAGAACCAAATGCTATGTGCCCATATTGAAGGCAAATATTGGTAAATCTTGAGTAGGGATAAGGGATATAATACTATCTCTTCATTTTGATCATTTCTTAATTTGTCATCTTATAATAATTGTCTATTTCATGAATGTTGTGTCCTTGTGAACGTAGGCTGCAGGAGCATAATTTATAGCATTATTGTTTACTTTTACGGTTGAGAACTTGCAATCCCACAATAATTGTAGGGGGATTATTACAGCCTTGAATTGCTCCAATTTGTGAATGTGTTTTGTATTTTAGCTGCTTAGTTTCCAGTAGTGTTGGTTGTGCCCCATGTTCAACACACTACCTCCAAATATGGTGTATTTTAATAATATCACATATTCTTTTGAACTTTTTAGAGGCTACTTCTTGGTTTCAGGGTAAATACCAAATATATGTTAAATGGTAGAAATAAATTTGTAAATAAACATAATAGGGTGCTCATTAGCTCCATCTTCTATGCCTCCATGTTGGTTGATTTTTATGCTTTTTATGCTCGAAGCTACCTCTCTAAACATGATGTTCGGTATGGTAATATATTAATTAGGAAAATACTAGGATGATTGACTTGTAAAGTTAAATGAATAATGTTGAGATGGGTTATGTATTTTAATATTAGGGTATACAAGTTATGTATTGATACTTTTCAAAAATGTAAAAATGTAAATTATATTGCTGAAGGATTCCTGTTTTAGTAGTAAGTTGAGTAACTCTTAGGTTTATATTGTTGCAAGGTGGGCTTACAAAACAACTTACAAAATAATAAATTAGAAGAGTAAAAGTGGAGAGAATAATGCTTAAGAATTTTATATTTTTTAATTCAATCAATACTTAATAAACTCACTTTTTTACAACTCTCTCTACTCTAGATTTTTTTCTTTTTATTAGATTGCAATGACTTACAAGATTCCCTATTTATACTATTTTCTATCAAGAATGGATAGTGGTGATTAAAAAAATCTAACAGTTCAAATTAATCATTATCTAACCATTTCACTTATTTCCATTTAACTCACTAATTATATAAATATGTACACACACATTATTTAAGTACATCAT
The DNA here is from genome assembly GCA_019155195.1 of Avicennia marina. Classification (NCBI taxonomy): domain Eukaryota; kingdom Viridiplantae; phylum Streptophyta; class Magnoliopsida; order Lamiales; family Acanthaceae; genus Avicennia; species Avicennia marina. The sequence goes on from CM032760.1 coordinate 4,494,532, forward strand.
TAACTTCATACATTTAGATATTATTTCAATTTTCATATATGTACTTACTAGAGAAAATAATTTTCAGTACAAATCTAATTTATTTTTAATAGAAATTTTAGAAAATTAAGCTTAATTTCTAACACGCCCCCTTAAACTTGATTTTCTCATCCCAAGCTAATGCCACAACTTCTCAAAGACTTCTCTTTTTAGGAGCTCAGTAAATATATCAGCAATTTGCTCATCAGTCTTCATATACTTTACTTGCTCTTCTTTCCTTGCATGCATTCATTTATGAAGTGCAAGCACTTGTCAATGTATTTACTTCGATCATGGAACATAGGATTCTTTACTAAAGTGATCACTGATTTATTGTTGATATAATAAGTTATGGTCCTATCCTCCACATCAAGGCGAAGTTCTTCAAGTAAACTTTTTAACCACCATGCATGGCAAACACTTGTAGTTGTGGCATTCAGCGTCACACATTGAAAAGTCACGGTAGATTATTTTTTGACATTCAAGTGAATATCGTGTCTCAAAAATAAAATACAAATCCACTTGTACTCTTTCTATTGTCGAGATCGCCACCCCAATCACTATCGCTGTATCCCTTCTACTTCATGTCTCTAGTTGTAGGATAGAACACACTATATTCAATAGTTCATCTTATATATCGAAGTATTCTCTTTGCAGCTTGAAGGTAGTAACTTGTTGGAGTCTCTATATAGTAACTAACAAGGCTAACAGTATAAAACATATCAGGTCTTGTGTATGGCATGTACCTTAAGCTTCCAATCAAACTCTTAAACAAGGCAGAATTTACTTGATCACCATGAATGTGTTTTGATAGCTTTATTTCAACTTTTGTTGGAGTGCTAATAGACTTGCAATCTTCTATTTTGAATTTCTTTAGTCTTTTTTTTTTGTCATAATTGTTTTTAGTGATAAAGATGTCATTATCTTGTTATTTTACTTTAATTCCAAGGTAGTAAGTCATCAACCCCATGTTAGTTATCTCAAACTCCTTGATAATTGCCTTTTTAAAATCATCAATCATCTCGGAGTTGCTACCTACAATGATTCAGTCATCAATATAAAGACAAATAATTAACATATCACCATTCTTATTTATGCTGATGTAGAGAGCATACTCATGGGGGCACTTTTTGAATCCATTCTTTTGAAAGTATTGATCATTCTGGTTGTTTTATGCCTTTAATGCTTGCTTCAAGCTAAAGAGTATCTTCTTTAGTTTAAGAACTTTATTTCATACCCTCAAACAACATAGCCTTTAAGTGTTCAATATACACGTTTTCTTCAAGGAATCCATTCAAAAAGGCAAGACTTTATACCCATTTAGTATATCTTCCACATCCTTTAAGCTGTCAATGCAATCAAGAATCTTATAGTCTCAAGTTGGGCTATTCGAATAAATATCTCATCATAATCGATTTCAACTCTTTGCTTCTATCATTTTACTACTAGCCCTGTCTTATATCCCTCTATTTCTCCTTGTGCATTCCTCTTGATTTTGTAAACCCATTTCACACTAATGGGCTTATGTCTTGCTAGCAAAGTGTTTAAATCACATGCATCATTCTTCTTTATGGCTTCAATTTCTTTATTCATAGCCTTCCACCATTCCTTGCCTTTTGATTCTTTTTTTTATAATTGAGTGGTTCAAAATTTTCAAAAAAAATAAAAAAGTTTTAATTTTGCCTAAGTTGATAGATTTCGTCCCAAGTCCTTGTTCCTTTTGGTCTATTAGCATCTTCATCATCTAATGATTTAGAATATTTTGAACTTGATTTTGACTACGAACTTGATTGTGGAGTTGATAGAGATGAAGTTGTAAGCTTCATTTCTTGTGTTTGATTTTTTTCCACCTCTGTTGGATAAGATGTGAATTGTTTCTTAGCTTCCAAACTCCAATCCCATGAACTCTTCTCGTCAATGATAACATCTCAACTATGATTTTTTTTTCCAATAAGATCATACACATTATACCTTTTGGAATATTGGTCATATTCGATAAAAATGTACATTTTACTTCTTTTATTAATCTTCTTTCTTTGTTGGTCTAAGACATGGACTTAAGCAATGTTTTCGAATATCTTTAAATAAGATACACTTCGTTTCTATCCACTCCATACTTTTTGTAGTGTCTTGTTTCACATACTTCTTGATAGATACTAGTTCAATAAGTAGACAACATAGTTTATTACCTTTGCCTAAAATTCCTTAGGCAAATTTTTGCTCTTCATTATGCTTCAAGCCATATTTAAAATAGTTCTATTTTTTTTGTCTACTACTCCATTTTGTTGTGGTGAGTAGGAGATGGTCACTAAATTTTATCTTCATCACAGAATTATTTGAACTCTTTTAAACTGAACTCTCACCTATGATCAAATCGCATTGACTAGATTTTAAATTCACTTTGTCTTTTTATGACAAACTTGAATTTCTTGAATGTTGAAAGTGCTTTTGAATTCTGCTTTAAAAAATAAACCCAAAATTTTCTATTATAATCAACAATAAATAGTAAAAACTACTTGTTTTTCCCTAAAGATATTGGCTCAATAGGTCCACAGATATCAATGTGCATCAATTCCAATAGTTGCTTGGCTCTCGACGTCGATTCTTTTAGAAAGCTTTCTCGATATTGTTTTTCAACAAGACAATCTTCACATAGTTGATCAAATTGATTGATTGATTGATGAAAGCCACTCATCATCTTCTTCATGGATAACTCTTTTAAGCCTTCAAAATTGAGATGTTCAAATCTTAGGTATTATAGCCACAACTTTTCTTTGGAGCAAGCTTTCAAGCATTATGCCACATTGGTGTTGATATTCATTAAGAAAAACATTCAATTCTTAGTCATTGGAGAATGAGCCAATAGATTTCCTTTTTCATTTTTCAAATAGAGACTCTGTTTCTTTCAATTGATACAACTATATGATTAAACTTTGAATTAAGTGATCGAAGTATCTTCTCACGACTCGATTATCGGGCATTTTTTCACCATTTTCTTTTAAGTTGATTTGCAACCATGGTGACTCGAGAAGTGTATTCAAACACTTCTTCAGTGTCTTTTATTTGAAAAGCCTCAAATTCACATCAATGTGTTTGAAATCGGACCTTCTCCACCTTGTAAATGCTTTTGAAGACATTTTCAAAGATATTCCATACCTTTTCTGTAGTGGTTGCTTGGGCAATTTTCTTAATAACTGAATCGTTCAAATTAAGTTGAATAAGTGAAAGTGCTCCTTGGTCTTTCACTTTAGCCTTTTTCACAACCTTTTTCACATCCTCACTTGTTGTGTCCAAATCCTCTAGTACATAGAATTCTTCTTTTACTGCATCCATACATCTTGTTCACCAAGGAATGCCTTCATTTAGATGCTCAATGTATAATAATTTTCTTTTATGAGTTTTGAAATTGGAAGAACTCCACTAGGGGTGGTCATCTTAACAAGGTTCTGATACTACTTTGTCGTGAGGTGGGCTTACAAAATAATTTAGAAAATAATAAATTAGAAAAGGAGAAAGTGGATAGTAGAACACTCAAAAATTTTTTATATTTTTCAACTCAATCAACATTTTACAAATTCACTCTTTTACAACTCTCTCTACTTTAGATTTTGTTCTTCTTCTTGGATTATAAATGACTTGCAAGACTCTCTTATTTATACTATTTTCTATCAAGAATAGATGGTGGTGATTAAAGGAATCTAATGGTTTAAATTCATCATCACTTATTCCTACCTAACTCACCAACCATATGAATATGGACACTTACATTATCTAAATACATCACTAACTCCATATATTTAGGTATTATTTCAATCTTTATACATACACATCCTATAGAAAAAAATTTCAAAAAAAATTAATTTATTTTTGATAGAAATTCTTGAAAATGAAGCTTAATTTCTAACATATCCCCTTAAGCTTGATTTTCTCATCCCAAGTTGATGCTGTAACTTCCTTAAGACTTTTTTTTAGGGGCTTAGTAAAGATGCTAGCAACTTGTTCATCTGTCTGCAAATACTTCACTTGCACTTTTTCTCTTGCTATGCATTCTCTTATGAAATCAAAGCACGTGTCAAATTGCTTAATTTGATCATGGAACATAGGGTTTTTTGCTAAAGCAATCACTAATTTGTTGTCAACATAAATTATAGTCTCATCTTTCACATCAAGGTGAAGTTCTTTAAGTAAATTTTTTAAGCACAATGCACGACAAGCACTTGCTGTTGTTGCAATATACTCAACTTCATATGTTGATAAAATTATAATTGATTGTTTCTTTAACACTCAAGAGAATGTCATGTCTTCAAAATAAAATACAAATCCACTTGTACTCTTTCAATCATTGAGATCGCCGGCCTAGTCCCTATTATTGTATCCCTTCAACTTCATGTCTCCAGTTGTAAGACAGAATACACCATATTCAATAGTTTCTTTGATATATCAAAGTATCCTCTCCGCAACTTAAAGGTGGTAACTTGTTGGAATTTCTATATAGCGACTAAAAAGGCCAACTGCATAAAGGATATTAGGCCTTGTGCATAATAAGTACCTTAAGCTTCCAATCAGACTTTTAAATAAGGTAAAATTTACTCGATTACCGTTAACATGTTTTGACAACTTCATTCCAACTTCTGTTGAAGTGCTAATGGACTTGCAATCTTCTATTTTGAATTTCTTTAGTATTTCATTTGTATAGTTCTCTTGAGATATAAAGATGTCATCATCTTGTTGTTTTACTTTAATTCCAAGGTAGTAAGCCATCAATGTAATGTCAGTCATCTTAAACTCCTTGGTCATTACCCTTTTAAAATAATCAATTGTCATGGAGTTGCTACCTACAAAAATTAAATCATTAATATAAAGATAAATGATTAACATATCACTATTCTTATTTATGCTGATATAGAGAGCATGCTTATGGGGGTACTTTTTGAATCCATTCTTTTGAAGGTATTAATCAATCCAGCTATTGTAAGCCCTTGGTGCTTGGTTCAAGTCATAGAGTGCTTTTTTTAATTTAAGAACTTTGTTTTCATGTCCTCGAACGACATAGCCTTTAGATTGTTCGATATATACCCCTTCTTCAAGCAATCCATTCAAAAAGACAAACTTTACCTCTATTTGGTTAATCTTCTACCTCCTTTGAGCTGCCAATGCAATCAAGACTCTTATGATTTCAAGTCGGGCTAGTGGAGCAAATACCTCATCGTAATTAATTTCAACTCTTTGCTTGTATCCTTTTACTAAACCTTGTATCTCTCTTTTTCTTAGTCATTGGCACATGCGCCAAGAGATTTCAGTTGTCTTTTAAAAAGAGACTCTGATTCTTCAAATGGATATCATATTCCTTCTCTAACAATTGCCCCAAGTTAAGAATGTCAGTTTTCATACTAGGAACATAGTAAACATTTAATATGAATTGGTGGTCTCTATTCTTTAATTTGATGAGAATTTTTCCTTTACCTTTGATAGAAGTGTTTGAAAGATCACCAAAGGTAATATTTCCCGTCATAGATTCATCCATCTCAACAAATATGTTTCTATGACCACACATGTGATTACTTGCACCAGTATCAAGGTAACAAGTGTGCATTGGCTCTTCATTTTGTCTTTTGTATCCTAGTAAGACTATGCTTTCAAGTTCATTTATTTTTTCGATATAAAAAGATTTTTCTTTTTTCTCATCTCAACACTTATATGAATAATATCCGTACCTTTGACAATTGTACTATTGTACCTCCTTTTTGTCTTGCCTTTGTTGTAGCCACCTCTTCCTAAATCTTTTATTGATTGAGACTTATTTGACTTAAAATGTTTGTTTTGATCTTGATGGCTTTCACTTCTTCCTCGACCATGTCCACAACCTCGTCCTTAGCCACGATCACATCCACCTTGATTTCGATAAGCATCATCATTTTTTTATCCAATATTCATCTTTACTTGAAGGGCTTGCTCAATCGATTCTTTCTTTTTCTTTTTAATTTTCTTTTCCTGGACTTGTAGCTTCTCGATAAGCTTATCAACAGTTATGGTCTCAAGGTTACTAGATTTTTCAATTGCTACAACCACATGATCAAACTTTGAATCAAGTATTCGAATTATCTTCTCCATGATTCGACTATTGAGCATTTTTTTACCATTTCTTTCAAGTTGATTTTCAACCATGGTGACTCAAGAAATATATTCAAACATTACTTTAGAGTCTTTCATTTGCAAAGCTTCAAATTCACCTCGAAGGGCTTGAATCTGAACTTTCTTCATTTTATCAATGCATTCGAATGCATTTTAAAGGATATTCCATGCTCTTTTAGAAGTGGTTGCTTGGGCAATTTTCTAAGAAATTAAATCATCCACACTGAGTAAGATAAGTGAAGTACTATTTGGTCTTTCACTTTAACTTCTTTCATGGTCTTCTTCATATTCTTGCTTGCGGTAGCCAAATTCTCTGGTACATGAAATTATTCTTCTACTACATCATAGACATCATGTCCATCAAGAAACGCCTTCATTTGGATGTGCTATTTTTCATAATTTTCTTTCGTGAGTTTTGTAATTGAAAGGACTCCACTAGTAATGGTCATTTTAATAAGGCTCTAATACCACTTTGTTGCCTGAAGGGCTTATAAAACAACTTAGAAAAACAATAAATTAGAAGAGGAGAACACTCAAGAATTTTTATATTTCTTAACTCGATAACACTTTATAAGTTTACTCTTCTACAATTCTTTCGACTCTATTTTTTTCTTTCTTTTTCTTCTTGAATTGCAAATGACTTGTAAGGCTCCTTTATTTATACTATTTTCTATCAACAATAGACGATAGTGATTAAGAAAATTTAATGGTCTAAATTAATTACCGCCTACCTATTTCACCTATTCCCATCTAATTAACTAACCATATGAATATGGACACTCATATTATCTAAATATATTACCAATTTTATGTATGTAGACATTATTTCAATCTTTATACATATATATCCTAAAGAAAATAATTTACAATACAAAACTAATTAATTTTTAATAAAAATTCTAGAAAATTAAGCTTAATTTCTAACATAAAGTTGTTGCTTGTGTTTAAAGATAACAGTTGGAGGCGTCAACTTTTCATTCTGCCTGATGCAAATAGTACAATAATCTAATCTGATCAAGTTATGGTTCCAAACATTGCAACATCTTCATTATCCTCATATTAGATAAAAATTAAAATAGCTGTTGTGTCTTTGTATAGCTGTTCTTCCGTACACAATTTGTATAGAACTGCTGTCTCTGCTACCTATCGATAACTCTTTCCTGATTTTGTCATATCTTAAGTTGTTGTCCTTTGTGCTGAAAATGTACGTTGTTGAGCCAAATTTCTTGAGCATTCCCTTTGCAAACTAGAATCTTATCTAATTGAAATTTGGTGGAAGCAAACGTTTTGACTCTGTGAGATTCGCACTAATATTCTTTTTAGAATCACTTCGAAGACCGAGCACTGAAAAATCCCTATGAGGGGCTTCCTTTTTAGTAAGTGGTGGCAAGAGAAGTTGGTGTAGGTCTTGCATTGATAAGAGGGTGTTTAGGGGAGCTTATAATCTCTTCAAAACATATTATAAAGATGTTTGAGAATTAACAAGCTCCTCAAAAGTGTGGTAACTTTTTTAGTGAAAGAACTTATAAACTTTCAAAAAAAGATGTTTAGAACTTATAAGCTCTTTAAAAATAAGTTAACTTTTTTCAATTACTTCTTTATATATAATGAAACAAATGCAAAAATAACTTAAAGTACATAAAAGTATTAATGATATTTAATTTATTTTTATTATTATTATATTGAAAAAATTATTATTAACTATAATTATAGATTTTTACAAATTCTTGTAAGATGTTTCTATCCAAACATGTAACTTATTTTAAAAATAAGATGTATGAGTTTATAAGCTCTAAATACACCTTATAGTCAATATACTCTTATACGCTATTTAGAATAAATTTAGCAAAACACCCTCTGGATGTTTGTCATTGTATCCATATGTAGTTATTGTCATTTTATTGTCATTACCTTTTGCTTTCCCTCTCTCTCAATGTTTCTGAACTGACATCCGTTGCATTAAAAGTTGCTCACTCGTATGAATGAGATAATAAACCATCTTCTTTTCAGCCTCTTTTATCTAGATCCGCCCGTTCTCCTGCTTGTAAGTATGAAATAAGAAAGCAATTTCTCTCTGCTTTTCACTTCAAAGAAAAGAGTCAAACGCATTTGGTTCTACCTGAGATCCTAACAGCAAGGTATGTATGGCATCCATGAGATAGATTGATCCCCCCTTGGCAAGAAATTTGTGTGATCTGACACTTTTGCTTTGGCAGGAATTTGCTCATCCATCTTTGCATTCGCTTGTCTCAAAAGTAAAATATGCAATTCAAGAGATGACATTGTAGGAATTGTGTTGACGACACCAGTATATATGGGAAGCGTAAGTTGAAATACAACTAATAGGCCCAAAAAAGAGGGAAAGCACAATAAAGAACAGCAAGCTCAACCCTTCGAGGGATAATATTAAGGTTGTCTAATAGAGCGAGGATAACAAAACTTACATGTATATTTGTGTGTGTAACTTTAGCATGTCATAGCATGCCCCCAACCCCCCCCCCCCAAAAAAATAAGAATTCAAAAAAACTTGTAGTAAGTATAATCTAAATTTTTAGATTCAAGAGGTTAGTAATCAATTCTTACTTTTTTCCAAAATGTATTATAATTATATACATATGTTGCTATTAAGAAAATGCGTAGCGACAAAGAATTACACTAATTTACTTTCTTACACACACATACAGATGAATATGCAAAATGTTGTCAATTACAAATGTATTTTTTAATTTATTTTTCATAGTCTTATTCAACAATTTAGTTTGTTATTCGATGAATCAACATTTTTTTCTTGTAATTACCTATTAATAATGTTCCTGTGTCTACGTATAGTGTGTGTGTGTGTGTGTGTGTGTGTGCGCTATCTAAATTACTTGGCATGCATGTGTAATTTGTAAACTAATAGTGATAATTTATCCAAGACCAAGAGAAGAGATTGAAAATATGACGTGAGTGTATACCCCAAATAATTGAAAAGATCGAGATTTTTACCATTCAAGACTTTTCATTGTATCCTTAAATATGCACATATTAGGAACAAGAGTGTGCTTATGCGTGCGCTTGCGTGCAAAGAACATGTATAATTGTAATATATTTGTTATTTTCCCAAATACAAACCTAAATTAATAATAAAAATATTAAAGCATAATAACCACTTTAAACTAATGTTGGAAATTCAGTAACTAATAACGTGTTTGGTTTTCACAAACAAGATATATGCTGTATGACTTCCCATAAGTGCAGGCCAATTTTGTCCACCAATTATTATAAAGAATTTGGCATTGAAATTATAATATCTACATCTGTTGCTTAAGGGTTTAATTCAAGATTGCTTGGATTTTTGTTACTGATACCAACAACTTGCATCAATTGAAAGCATCTATATATTTTTACATGCATAAAGACGCACGTGCGTGTATATACTCATAACACGCGTGTGTAAACATGTCTTATTAAGATGTAGTCAAAGAAAGAAATGCTTTGTTTGTTTGTTATCTTTCAAAAATATATACCCAAAAAATAACAATAACTACAAAAAAATCAAGAATAAAATCAGTAATAGTGTTGAGAATATGGTGAATAAGTTTAATCATTGAATTTGGTGCTTGAAAGCTCATACAGCTTCCTAGTGCAAGAGAAGATCATCAAGCCTACTTCTGCATCATAGAGGATTGAGAACTCCTTAGCCTTCTTAACCAATCCATTCGTTCTCTTTGAGAAGGTAACTTGCATGTTGGTTGAATTGTCAAGCCTACGGCTCACAAATTTTCCCATCCTATGATCTAAAAAATCTAAGTTTATTCAATTACCACTTCTTCTTTTTGTATGTGATTTGTTGAATCGATCAAGATAAAAGGAGTTAAAAATCAGAATGAGGTAATTACAATGATGAATCTGTCTAAATTCAAACAACTTTTTGAGCAATTATTCTACCGAAGGGGAAGGAAGACAAGGAAAGAGAATTCAAAATAAGGATTACGAATTTGTGTTTTTGACTTAGGATTAAATTAAGAAAGAGAAAGACCAGAGCATGCAAGAAAAGGGGAGCCCCTTTGATTTTGAATTAAGGATGTTGAAAGAGTAGTCGAGACTTTATTATAAAGGAAATTATATTTTGAACCATACATAAAGGAAATTAGTGGCTTTCAAGAAAGGTAAAAAAGAATCCATGTTCTCGAGAGTTTATTATAAATTAAATACTTGCAATGAAATAATATAGATGTCGAATGGCGATAGTTAAAACGAATTCAAAACCAATTCTATTTTAAATTTTAGAGTAATGGCTTCCTCGTACATCAACAAATGAGAAACTTTAGAGGGTGGTTGGATGGTTGTAGTGCCAGAAATGATTTAGAAATTCAATGTAGCTGTCAAACTCTTAATGATCTTTACTAGTACATTGATTGGGTTAAGTTTCTTCCAACAGTGCAGATGTACTCTATAATTTAAAGTTAATCATTGTGGTAATCATTAATTAATAAATTATAAGAATACAATTAATTTATAGCAGTTTTGATAAACTAGAATAGTCCAAACCTTTCTCAAGCGGTCTAGCAATAAATAGCTTAGCTCTGATGATGTGCCAACCCTTGAATAATATTCGTTGTTGATTAGTAGGAGGTTGCCACTTTGGGAGTTGTGGATCACCAAACATGGATGCTAACAAAAATATTCAAAATTGTCTGTTGAAAACTTGGAGAGTATTGTGTTACACAATGCCAAAGGAAGAGATTGTTGTCATAGTAACTAACTTGGCACTGATATGGAAATGATGTGGTGCCAATGTGGTGAATGACATGGTGACTGATGATTCAATGCTATAATGATGTGGCTCTAAGTACGCACAAGTGTTGGAAATGAATGGCACTAACATATTTGGAAGTTTTTGTGCAAATCTATTTTGAGTCAAGAAGAAAAGTATATCTCACCAGTCGAGAAAGTCAATACCCATGTTGGAACCCCATATGAAGTGACTAGGCAAGAAACTATGTAACTTTTATTCGGTGCTGATTTCTTAGAGAGTATATGTCCAAATGGATGGAAGTCATTGACCATGGTGCTATAAGGTGTGAAAACTTCATTAGACAACTTGGACCTTTTGTACTTCACGAGTAGAGTGCATTAGAGTGAGAACTTTGTTCCTTTGTGGTGAGGACTAATGTATATGTCAAATTGAGTGAAAAAGATTGTGCAAGTTAGAAAAGAGTGTCAGCACCCCCTATTCAACCTAGTTAGGATCAGTAGGGCTAGTTGTGCAAGCACTTAGTCATTGTAAGTTGTTTGTAAGGGAAAGGCTGAGGCCAAAGGATTAGCTCAAATAGAGTGTTTCTCTTGAAATTATGGTATACTCTTATTGCATTGGATATAATGGAATCTTTTACCTAAACAAGTACCAAACAAACATAGGAGGTTGTCTCTGAATTGCATTACTAATTGTTGTGCTCATTCTATTTCCTTTCTATTTGTGTGCATTGGTATTCCAACTTAATAGATTCATAGTAAGTTGTCTCTAAATTGCATTATCAGTTGTTGTGTTCATTCTATTTACTTTCTATTTGTGCACATTGGTGTTCCAACATAATAGATTCATAACAATATTTAGCATTGCTCCACTTAATTAGAACTATTAGGTTGCATGACACCTAAGAGCATCATAATAGTTGAGGCTAGTAAGGAAATAGATGCCTTTAGCTTCGGTGTGGTGGCATTGTAAATGGTTGCTAGAATAAGATCAGTTTGTTATGACCTTATTCGCAAGGCGTGACAAGTTAATCACAAGACCCAAGGCTGTCAAGTGGACCTGGTAGAATAGGCTTGGAGTTTCCATGATATCAAAAGATTGATTCGAAATCAATGCATGGCTGATTTTTTGTAATTTAAAAGAATTAATGGCTAATCTTTTGGAATACGTGGGAAGATTTTTTGGAGCAAGTGAGGCTATGCTTTTGGAATATGTGTTTCAATTAGTGCATGTTAGGTTGCCAATATATTTAGAGAATATGTTAATGATCAAATGTATTTAATTCTTGATTTCTATTGCCTTTTTTTTATTAGCTATTTTAGCACTAGATAAACTCGTTGTAATAAAAATTAATTTATCAAGCAATACAAATTCTAGCAATGGAGTTATACTTGTCTTTCAACATTTTATCCTCTCCCTCCTTCACCATCATTTTTGTGGCATCAAAGCTTAAATAACCAAGTTCAACAAACAATGGAATGAATTTAGCAATACAACCCTAAACTCTAATTTTAGAAGGTGAAAAATATCACTTTGAAGTTTGAAAATTAAGATGTTTAGTCTTTAGAACTATAGAACTTGGCAGAAAATGGGTATAAAAAGCTAAAACAAACACTGGTTGAACTGGACTAGCAACTACAAGAAAAGTGCAAAAAAGATGCAAAGGTCTTACCACTCATTCAATCTATAGTAGATGATGATAAGTTTTCCCAAATTTCACTAGATACCAATTCCAAAAGAGCCTAGGAGATTTCAAAATAAGAATATTTGGGCAATAAGAAGGTAAATACCGAAAATTACAAACTCTTCTTGATTTTAAGACTTTAATTATGAAAGACCAAGGATTTGCCCAAGAATTCTTGTTTTGGATGTTTGGAACTAATATCAAATAAAATCTTACGATGAAATTATGAATAACAAAACAATTGTGGAAAGGTGTTAAGGAGTTTAGCCTTAGAATTTAATCTTCTTGTTGTGGCAATTGTAGAGACTAAGGACTTGTGTGCTTATTCTTTTGCGGAAATGACAAGCTTCTTATTAGCCCATAAAGTGAGACTTGGTAGAATCCATGAAAGCTTGATGAAAAGCATTTTTGGTGAAGGGAGAGTCCTCTAAGGCAAAGAAGGAAAACTCACGAGGCCACGAAAATGCAGATGCAAATTTTGTGGATGAGGCCATGGTGGTGGAGGCTAATATAGTGAACTATGCCAACATAAAAGCACAATCATATGTAGATATTGCAACAAAACAAGGGCACAAAGAAGCAAATTGTTGGACTAAACCAAGAGAAGAACACAAGCAAGCAAACTTTATAAAAAAATAAAAGTTGAGGATGAGAGCAAGCTATTCGTAATGTAATGCAATCACTTATTCAAAATTCAATCAACAGAAAATATGTATTATTTTAAGACAATGGATGCTTTGACTGCATGTCATGAAGCATGCTATTGTTCAAAGAGTTTGATGAGTTACATAAAAGTGAAGTAAAGCTCAAAGATGATGAGAAAATGAAAGTTGAAGGTACAATTGCCATTAAAACTAAGCAAGGTGATGTTCAAATTCTTTTTGATGTGCAATTTGTGCCAAGTTTAGCTCACAACTTATTGAGTGTTTAACAGTTGATGACTAGTGGAAATTGTGTTGTGTTTGATGATGATTCTTATGTTCTTTATGATAAAAAAAAATAAAAAATTAATCAAACCATAGCAGCTATTTGTATAATAGAAAATAGAATGTTGCCTCTTGATGTTTCAAATGTTGTGGGCAAAGCCTTGTTAGGAGAAATAACAAGGGTAATTTGAGGTATTTACTATACAAGGCTTTTGAATGTGAATGGCTTGAAACTTTTAAGATAGAAAGAATTAGTTATTGGCTTTCCAAAAAATAATAAACTTCATTTCTGTGAAGGGTGTGTTTATGAAACGTATAATTTAAGGTCATTTCTTGTTGAAAAAATTATGGAGGGCTTTCAATTATCTTGAACTTGTGCATGTAGATTTGTGCAGGCTGATGAAAATTGAGTTACTTAGTGATTACAGCCGAATGAGTTGGGTTTAATTTTTGAAATTTATATTTAAAACACTAATGAAGAAGTAAAGTGGAAGCCACTTTGAATATATCCTAATAGAGAATTCTTAATTAATGATTTCACTAATTTTTGTCATGAGAAGGGGATTTATACGGAACTTACAACACCTTATATTTCAAAACAGAATAAAATGGCAATGTGAAAAGTCAAAAATGAAACAATTCTGAAAATGACCAAAGATTGTTGAAAGTGAAAGGAATTCCAGTCCAATTCAAGGGAGAAGCAATTACATGAGCAATGTAACTCTTGAATATCTTACCAACAATGACAATTTTAAATCAAACGCCTTATGGCACTTAGATTGGTAAGAAGCCTTAAGTAAGTTATTTAAAAATTTTTGGTCATATGCTGTATGCTTTGGTTAATTTTGCCTTTTAAACTTGATGAAAATTTTGAAAAAAATCATCTTTATTAGCTAAAGTTCTCAACTCTAAGCATATCATCTGTATAATGTTCTAAGAAAAAAAATGATAATTAATTGGGATGTTGTGTTCAATGAAGATGCTGATTTTAAGTGGAACATCAAAATGAAGTCGCGAAAAATCCAATTCCAACAGATTTTGAAGTTGGACAAACAATAAATTCAAACTTGCCATCACATGAAAGTTTTCTTGGTGATAACAATACTCCAAGTTCCTCTAGTTTTGATTCTCTTGCATCTAGTTCCTCCAACAATGACAATGAAACGCCAACGAGAAAATTTAGATCACTTAGAGAGGTTTATAAGTTATATAATTTTGCTTTATTAGTGAATGACCTACAATTTTTTGATGAAGATGTAAAAATAACCTAAGTGGCGAGTTGTTATTACCAAAGAGATGTAGCCTATTGATAGAATTTAACATAGGAGCAAGTTGATGTCCTAAACAACAAGGATATTTTAGGACTCCAATTTGTGTTGTGTACAAAATACATTGCTGATGGAAGCGTCCAAAAGCACAAAGCTCGCATTTTGGCAAAGGGATATTTGCTACATAAACATATAAATTTTGAATAAACTTTTTTCCTAATGTTTGATTTGAAATAGTGAGAATTTTTTTGGCATTAGTTACCCAATTATAATTAATTGTGTAATAATTTAAGGTGAAATCTACCTTTCTGAATGGTGATTCAGAAGAGGATATTTATGGTTCACAACCTCGAAGTTCTATTATTGTCGGTAGTGAAAATGAAGCCATAGGCTAACAGGCTAAAGCAAGCATCGTGACCCTAGTATAACAAAATTGATTCTTTCTTCCAAAATACCAGATTCACTAGAAGTGAGAGTGAGCCTACTCTTTGTTTGAAGAAGCAAGGGAATGGAGATATTTTGATGGTTCGGAGTCTTCTATTAATGATTTTAAGATATGTATGTTGAAAACTTTTGAGATGATAGATTGGGATTTGTTACAATATTTCTCAGGACTTGAGGTTATGCACGTCAATAATGGAATTTTTGTGGGTTAAAGAAAATATACCGCAAACTTTTGAAATAGTTTAACAGGGCAAATTATGTGGTGGTAGCTACACAAATGAATGTCTTAGCTACAACATGAGAATAGGATGGAAAAAGTCAATTCAACACTATTCAAAACCTTAGTTGGTGGTTTAAATTATCTAATAGACACATTCAACCTGACATTACTTTCTTTCTTTTATGTGTTGAGTCCAGATTTATGCATAGTCATACAAAGCAGCTTTTTGGTACAACAAAAAGATTCTTCATTATGTTGTAAGAATTGTAAATATAGGCATTTGGTATTGCAAAGTACCAAATTTCAAATTAATTGATTTTACTAATAGTGATTGGCTAGGATGTTTAGATGATCAAAAGAGCACTTCTAGCTATGCTTTTAGCTTTAGTTCTAGAGTAGAGACATAGAATTCAAAGAAACAAGAAACAATAGTTCTGTAGAGTATGTAGTAGCAACTTTAGTAGCACGACAAACTTCATGGCTTAGAAAACTTCTTGTTGATTTTTATCTTGAGCAAAACAAAGCCATTTAGATATTTTGTGATAATTGGCTCACAATTGCAACAGCAAAGATTCTTGCTTTTCATGGTAGAACTAAGCTTATTAACATCCATCATCATTTTATTTGAAAGCTGGTAGCCGATGGAAAATTAGAACAAAAATTTCGTGGCACAAGTGAACAAGAAGAAAATATTTTAATTAAATTTTCTTCCCAAGCCAAGCATTAATTTTGTAGGATGCAGTTAGAAGTAAGAGATTTCGAATCAAGGAAGGTGTTGAAAGAATGATTCAAAATCAATTCATGGCTGATTTTTTGTGATTCAAAAGGATTAGTGGCTAATATTTTGGGGGCATGTGTGGCTAAGCTTTTGAAACATGTGTTTCAACTGATGGATATAAGGATGTTAATATTTTTACAGAACATGCTAATGATCCAATGAATTCATTTCTTGATTTTTGCTTCTCTTTTTATTTTCTCTCTTAGCACAATATAAACACATTGCAATGGAAATTGTTTTATTAAGCAATAAAAATAATTGTCTCTGGATATTTCATCCTCTTCCTCCTCCACCAACATATGAGACTGAAACCTTGTAGAAGCGGTTGATCCAAAGCACGATAATTGTGGTCCAATTGGGTGCTCAGCCTGATGGCAATCTTCATCCTTTAATTAGGCTAGTAATTTTTGTACTCTCCATCACCTATTTTCCCACTTGGGATGCCTTTGCCGACGTATTGCACCCCACAAGTAGACATGCTTTCTTCACCATGGTTTCTAGATGCGGCCTGACATTATATTAACATATTCCTTTCATTCGTGGATGTTCCATCCTACTTTGTTATGATGTTAGCAATGAAAATTACTCGAAAACGATTTATGCAAATAGCTGTGACATTGTTCCTGCGAGACGCGTAGAATTTTCCTTCGCCACATCTATCTCTCAATCTAACAAAGCGTGGTCTAACATTCACGTGAAACAACTTTAGTATGTCCTGAATGATGTAATTTCCTAGAAGCATTAAGGAAGAGTTAATGGAAGCAATATATAAGAAAGGATCTGTAAGTTCTTTCTAAGAGGGTACTGTGACTCTGTCCCAGACTAAAACATTTATGTGAAGGAAAAGCCATAGTAACTAAAGATTTACCCCTCATTTCTTGATATCTGTTTCAGAGACCCACTAAAATGTATACAATAAATTAAAAGAAATTAAATGACTTTCCAGATTGCTTTGTCGGAGATATTTAAGCTATCATTTTGGATTTTTTATTCAATAGCGTCGACCCTCATGAGATTTTAATTTGTTCTCTGTGGAAGACTTGGAATAAAGCAAGTCACGATGTATGACCCGTGCAAATTCCACCTGCCGAGACAAATTAGAATTAATTTAAAATTTGAATAAATAAATAAATTTTATATATGTTACAAAATTCAAAATGATTGAACATTTGACCATTAAATTTTTTAAATATGTGATTAATTAAAATTTTGAGTGAAAGATTAAATTTATTATACACTGATCGCTATTCTTATAACAATGCATCACAAAATAACTAAAAGGAAACAATTTTTACCATCTGTTTTGTTAACTATATGATCATTCATTGACTATTATTATTTTTAGGTTAGATTAGTTAATTTTTCATACCTACCATACAAAACTAATACTAAGAAAAGTAGTGTTACAATAATGCACTAAAATTTTAAATAAATAAGTAATTCTAGATAAAAGACAATATTCTTATGAAAAACAATATGTTATAAGATAATCAAAACAAATGAGTTATGACTATCCATTTGAAGATATTTTGCAATTTTTATATTTTTTTATTTTAAAGTTGATTATTTGTAATATAATAACCCAAAAATAGAATAACAATAACAAGTATATTAACTTTAGATTGCATAGATAAAACATACTATTTGATTCAAAAATTATCAATAGATTTATGCAAATATAATATTATAAAAATATAAATTATAAATTTCCTATGTGAGAAAAACTTATTTTTTAGAGCAGGGCAATCCTATGAAAAAACAAGTCAAAAAAGAGTGTAAATAATATCTTAATTAGCAAAGAAAATACATATATAATTAATCTCAACACATTGTGGATAAAACTAATAAAAAAATATAAAAAAGATGTCATTAATAATTTAAAATATTATTTTTTACAAAATAAAATAAAACTTAAAAATAATAAATAAATATTAAGAAATTATACATGATGGTTGTCACTCCCCAAACTTAGGACTATAATATGACAATACCCGTAAACAACTTCAGTAGATACCAAAACCATACGTATCAAAGCAAACCAAACTAATAATTGAATCCATACTAACCCAAAGGAAAATAGTGTAGCATCTATTATATTATCAAAAATCTCATATACAATGGAAATAAAATCATCCTATCTATTACAATCATAAGTGGTCTTCACCAAACATGACGAAAATCAAAATCAACATCCTAAGCTAACATCCTCCTGCTTGACTCTACTAGCCCTATATTTGGCCATCATCAATTACTTTCTTTACAAAAATATTAATTAACAGTGGTGAGCGATGAGTTGTCTAATAAATGGTACCATTTGTTGTTTTTCTTTTCTAAAGGATGTGAGCTAAAAAAGAGTATAATTGAACGAAACACACTTTATAGCAAAAATCGTACATTAGGATTTGCATTAAGCAAGTTCTCAAAAATGAAAAGTAGAAATCATGGTTGAAACAATTTATATAAGAAGTCATAATAGTGAACAACAATTCCAACATCACGTCATTCATATGTTTCAAATGTCAATTCCCAACCTACTCATTAGGTTATATTCATTGTGTACTAATTTCTAATGATCAATGTCTCAATCTATAGTTTTAATTAAGGAGAGTTAGAATGCTTACAATCCCTCTTGAATGGATTAGAATTCTGCTCATAACCCTAATTGAAGGAGTCAAAATCTCAACCAATTCCCTAGAATCCCAAGTTATAACCTAGCCAACTCAATATATATATATATATATATATGTATGTATGTATGTACTATTGGTGTAGCCATGCACGCACATGCTTGTCAATGGTTAATGTGGCACAAATACCAAGGCTCCATGTGCTCCCCATGATGTCGAGCATTCCTCCCTCCATCACATGCAATATGTAATATTGTTTGTTTGCACGCCACGAAGTATGGTTTTGTTCCCAACCTACCTGCGTGCACCTACAGTTGGCAGCACCACCACACGCAAACCCTCATGGCCTATGTTGTATTTTATACTGCAGTCATGCATGAACCCGGGCGGAACGATGCAACCCCTCGGATTTTGTATCTTGGCCATGTGCAGTTGCTGAATAAGTTCAGAATTATTTGTCCCATGCTTAAATCACACTTCTTAAACATATTAAATCCCAAAATCCAAATTGAAGTAATAATAGTTAGATAAATAAAAATTACCTCATGGTGGTGAGCTCTCTCTCTCTCTCTCTCGGGTGGGGGAGTTTTTATTTTCTTTTCACACAATTTTAGGTTGTAGGGGTATTTATACTTAGGGCTGTGATTAAGATATATTTGACATCCAAAATTTTGGAAATAATATATACGTATTTTCTGCAGAATTTCCAGCGCTAATCTCCCAAATTTTGGTCCCCTATGGGTTTGGAAATTACTTCTTTATTGATATATTAAATTTTGGCAAATTTTAACCTACACACATATCTATTTTATTATTGCCTTTCGTACACATTTATTAGTAATCCACTTTATTGCACGAAAATTAATCAATAATAGGCACTAACTAATTAAAATTCATATTCTTGCCTTATTATTAATATTACTTAAAATTTGGGATATTACAATGGTAAGCTTACAAAAGGAAAAATTTGATGGTAAACTTTATTATATTTTATTAATAAAACCAGTAAGCATTATGCATAACAGATATATAGTAAACCAATGCATTAAAAATATAAATCAATGCCTAAAACTGTGTTTTCTTTTAGCGACGTAAACTTAAAATTTTAAAAAAATATTATTTAGTAAACAAGAAAGCCCTTCAAATAATGCTACAAAGTTTGTCAAATCAAAAATATCTTGAACAAATACAATATTAATATCAATAATTTTTAATTTAAATATCATGAATCACAACTAATAAGATATACATCCTGAAAATTTAAGTCATATAGATGAAAAATATGTAATAAAAATGAAATCAAATTTATAAATGTACAGACAAAAATGGCAAATTCGGATTAAAATGTCAATATATTAAAAAATAAGAAAAATTTGTTTTAATTTGATTCATATTCCTAGAATATTACACAAAGCAAAATTAATTTTATTCATTCATTCTTTTGTCTACTTGAATTAGATCTTTTGAATATCAACTAATGTTTGAATACTAAAGAATTACATAATATACCCGATTTTATGTAAAAAATGGCAAGAAAAGAAATATATGTATATATGGTGCATTTATCAATCTATATTGAATTGTAAACATAAGAATGATAAAATAAAATTTGATTGAATCAGATATGGGTTTCTTAAATGTAAGAAAAAAATACTTTTTTTCCCCCAAAATAGTAATCAATCTAATAAATTAAACGGTTCCAATATAAAAAAAAGAAAGAATGATATCATAATATGATTCTAATCTTCTCCTTTGTTTTTTTGCTTTGCAATAATTTGAGGAATTTACTTCAATAAATATGCTCTTAGATATAGCTATACATAACAAAAAATGACACATGAGAAGGATGGACAAAATTGTACTAAATTTCATATATGGCAATTATTGGAACCCATGAATTTATTAAATAGTGATTACTATCTTAAAAAGAACCTATATATTCTTATATAATGATTATGAAAAGTTCTTTATTTTTAAAAAATATAATGAAGTTTGTTGATGTGGTGCAATATCAATGTTATAATTAAAAGAAAAACATTAGATGGATATGAATTTATTTTAATCAAATATCATCAATTTGATCATTATGCTTATAAGTTAAATTTTGTAAACATAAATGTACTTCAAAATGCAAGAGATATTCAATTTAAAAAATATCTTAGATCTCTGGATTTTCATTATAAATATAAGTATATCTTAAATCAATTATAAATTATGCTTATTAATTTTTTAACTTTACCCGATGGTTTTGAGACAAAAATATTAGATCAAATAATATTCTTTGATTCAAAATTTAATTATATGAATTATAATTTAAATTAAATTTGTTAGTCATTATTTTTACTCAATTAAAAGATACTAATGAAAATTAATTTATTATTAAAACTCATGATGTTAAAATTTAACTATTTATTAGCTTCTGCTTAACTTATTAAACTATTCTTTAAATACAGTAATATCTTTTATCATATGATAAGCAAACAAAAGTAGATATATAACTCAATGTTTTAAAAATAACCATGCTATATATAAAATATTAGAAAATATTAAAAATTTGTAATTTGATATATTTATATATTATTTAATTTTAACACATATTCTTATGCGTGCGAAGCAGATGATATATTCTAGTTATGTAAAAGTATAAAATTGCTATATATTTTTAGAGTTTCAAAAATAAAATATTATTATCTAAGATTCAAATTAATTTTTTATAAAAAAATATATAAATGGAAAAGAGTAAAGGAAAGATAAAAAAAATAATGAAGAGAAAATTAAATTTTAATTACAGAGGAAGAGAGGAAGCTCTAAAATTTAAAAGAATCCTGATAAATGAAGAAAAGAAAAACTAAGAAAATTTTTGCCTGCTTTGTTATTCTATCATTATTGTTGGATGTCAAGTCTCGTGCATAAGGATGTGGTTATAACCGATGAAAATGTACATTTTACTTCTTTTATCAATCTTCTTTCTTTATTGGTTTGGGACATGGACGTGAGCAATACTTCCGAATATCTTTAAATAAGATACACTTAACTTATATTCACTCCATACTTCTCGTGGTATCTTATTCCTCCACTTCTTGATGGACACAAATTTGATAAGTAGACAGCACAGTCTACTACTTCTACCCAAAATTTCTTAAGCAAATTATTGCTCTTCAACATGCTTCGAGCTATATTTAAAATAGTTCTGTTATTTCTTTCTACTACTCTGTTTTGTTGTGGTGAATATAGGATAGTCAAGGGTCTCCAAATTTTATTCTTACCATAGGATTTTATGAACTTTTTTGAAGTGAACTCTCCTACAGGATCAGATCTCATTAACTTAATTTTAAATTCACTTTATTTTTTTACGAGGATTTTGAATTTCTTGAATGTTGAAAGAACTGATGATCTCTACTTCAAAAAATAAACCCAAATTTTTCAACAATAAGCATCAATAAATAGTAGAAAATACTTATTTGTTTTCCCAATGATGCTAGTTGAATGGTTCCACTGATATCACTGTAGATTAATTCCCATGGTTGCTTAGCTCCACTGATACCTATTTTTTTCCCAATGATGCTAGTTGTTTTTGATCATATTGTGTTTGATTAAATAAAATAAATTTAAAGATGAATTTAATAATAATTGATTAAACAATATAGTAATTCTTCAATAAGTAAATGGAATGAGATGAGTATGATAGTAATGACAAACAAAGGCTAATGGCAATCAATATGCAAAAAATATGTAAGAACTTTGATTATCATTTAATTAATTATCAAACTTTAATTTTTTATTTAAGTTTTATTAATCCCTTGAATCCTAAGTACATTTTACGAAGTCATATTAAAGCTTCAATTGATTTAATCCAATCATTTATGAAGTTAACTCAATTGAGAATATAAATAATGAATTAATAATTGATGCCTTGTGAATGTAAGACCTTCACTCTTGTTATAAGTCTACGATTTACAATTGTGATCAATTGTCCTAATTTATAAATTCACTACCATTATAACGATAAGTTAGGAAGAAAGAAAATAAAAATAAAAAAGAAGGATAAGTTGATCACAATTTTTGTTGTAAATATCATACCTTTACTTCCATTATAAGTCCCTTATTTACAATTGTGAACAACTTACTTAACTTGTGAATTCCCTTCTGTTATAACCACAAGTATAGTAACAAAATAAAAATAAAAGAACAAAAACGAAAAGAACAAGGAGAAGGAAGAGAAGAAGAAGAGAATTGACCACAACTAAATAAGAAAAGACAATTAAATTAAAATGATAACATAAAAGTTCTTACTCGTTTAGCTCAATAATACTATATGATTGGAATTACGAAAACAAAAGATAAATATTTATCATTTGTTTGGCTTCTTCCTATAGCATTTCCTCGTCTTTAAGTTATGTCTTACATCTTGTGAGAGCACAAAACTCGTCTTTAAACCTTCTACTTATACTAAACTGATATTATAATGATATATTATGATGCCTATAAGAATTTTAAGCTATGGATGATAGTTTTGCCTTGTGGAACACTTCCTTATTTATAGGGTTGAGCCTCCACTATCTAAAGTCACTAATGGTTTGCTCCTTTTTTTCACTTTATTCCATTTTTCCAAGGGTTAAGTGGTTAAAATTTGAACTGTCACCTATTTCATCGCCTGAGTTACAAAATAGGCAATGCTAGTTGCTTCGTCATCACTTAGGTGACGAGTGGGTGATGGGCTAAATTTGAATTGTTGCCTCCGCATCGCTTAGGTGAGTCATAGGCCACCAGTGGTGGTTTTTGATTTATCTCCACCTGCTCTCTCACTGGCAACTTGCTTAGGTGAA
Source organism: Avicennia marina (assembly GCA_019155195.1). Lineage (NCBI taxonomy): Eukaryota > Viridiplantae > Streptophyta > Magnoliopsida > Lamiales > Acanthaceae > Avicennia > Avicennia marina. The sequence continues at coordinate 4,518,193 of CM032760.1, forward strand.
CACAAAGCTTTGTTTAAGTGATGCAATAGGCCTTGAATTTGCATTTCCTTAGTTTGGTACCTGCAGAAGAGTTTATAGTTCTTTCTCACTTATTTTCATTATACAACTGTTATAATACATAAGTAGGTAAATTTCTTTACCCTCACAAAATTTATTAAGATGGGGTAAAAACACATTAGGCTAATAAATACTTTACTTTGTGTTTTATTGTATCTAAATATTACCTTTTTTTTATTTGTAAAAAACATTAGGATTTCTTGCACCTAGCAGGTTTTTGTAAGCTAAACTTTTAACACTACATGTTTGTCCCACCATCTGTAGTCTTGAGCTAAGATGAGCATGTTGAATGTACTTTTGGTAGGCATAAATTGTTGTGTGAGGTTTTTAAAATTTGGCTGTGGAAGTAGATATCTTTACAAATGTTAGAGAGTTGCCTTGTGCTTTAGTTTCTTTTCTTAATTTTATGCAAAAAGTGAATTTTGAAGTAAATTTTCAATTTCATTTGTTAAGCCATATGGTCGAAGTACAGGTATGAATGGATCTTGAGGTCTAGCCAAAATAATTCATAGCAAAATCTATAGTGATAACCAAATTTGTGGACGTAACTCAACTGATGGATACAAGAATAGTTGGGAGAGATAGACTCCATTACATCCCACGCATACCTTGTAGATCCAAGTAAAAATAATCTTGTGAGTGGTATAAACAAGTAAAAATCAAAAATTTTGTGCATGTGGATAGCTAAAAAAAAATTATATAATATAGGTTGGGACACCTCACTGAATGGAGTATAATCTCAACCTATGTCACTCAATTGAATAGGGGAGAATTAATTCTTTACACTTTTGCTAGCATCACATGAGAGACTATTACATATTTATTTCAAATATTTTGGTTTCCCAAGATATTTAGTTGAAAACAATTCATTTCACAAATACTCACATTTAAGTTTTTTAAAACATAATAAACATGTAAGTTTTGCAACAATCGACAAGTCAAGTCCATGTTTTTGTAAAATAGAAAAAAACATTTGAAAATAATTTTAATCAGGTCAATACAATCAAATTATTTTCCCAATTTTCCATTTAATGCTTAATTTTTAGTTGCTTTGTCTGTATATTACATGTCTTGTTTTAGGATCCATTCTATATTCGATTACCATCTGAGTAATCATTCTTATTTAAATTCTCTCAATAATTATTTTCCATGCTTTGCTCTCTTTTTACAATGTATCTTTTAGCCTAATTTAGTTTCAAAATGGAAAAATTTAACCTAAATTACATAAGACCTATATTTTATCTAGTGGTTGTGGTCAGGCTTCGTAAGTGCGCCAAGCCTTCTTATACCCCTATCGTCGTCTTCCGAAATTGCGCCAAGTCTCCTTGCACCCATGCCATCACCTTTAGCAATTGCACCAACGATTGCAGTAGAACATTGGTCCACGCAATAGGCTACTATTTGGATGGGTTTTTTTCTACCTTCTATGCAATTATAATCATCAAAACTCAAATTCAACATGATTCCTAAGACTCATAGGCATATTTTTACACATTCAAACTTATGAAAAACGTGATTCAATTGTTTTCCCAAATTTTGAAAAATTCCTGGACATTGCTTAAATTACATGCTGATACACATTTCTGCACCTCCTACACATATACACAGGACCCATTCACCACTCCCCACATATCAACTGCATGTTTAATTCCTAAAATGTCAGATTTTTTCATGCGCATGCATGGATAATTGGTGTTTCTACATTTTTTCATGCGCATGCATGGATAATTGGTGTTTCTAAATGTATGCATGAATAAATACGGATTTAACATAAAAACACTTCAAAATATCGCGTTTGAAGGCGATAGAATTTCCAGAGAGCGCTTGGGTGGCTGATGGCTCTAGGGTCAAAGAAATAGGGTTTTGTATCTTAATATATATATATATTCCCCTAGGTTTGCTAAAAAATCCTTGGGATATCAAACTGTTTCATTTTAAGCTAATAATCATGTACTAAGCTTTTAATTTCCCAGTACAATGTTCACATGAATTTCTCGAAAACTTTTCCTTATTTTTCTTCTCCCAAACATGTTATGACATGAGCAACAATGCATATTTTCTTTACCAAAATTTTGGTTGCCAATTTATACCCATATCTCTTTCCATACTTACTTCCTAAATTCCAACCAATTTCCACACGAAAATCATAATAAAATAAGAATTAGACATGGCTTAAATTAATTCCTTGCACTTGCCAACAAAATATAAATAAAAATAATTTGGTCAAGTAATTTTCAAAATTCAATAAAATTTGACTAGCTTAATAGTGTGTACTTTGTCTTCCAAGTGCATCTAATATTATTCCAATAATTAATTTCAAACGAAAATAATTGAAAGATTAGGCTAGTAACTTAATATATCGTGCACCACAATTATTTCTATAATTATTAGTACATCCCCAAAATCTGAAGTACGACGTCAAAACATGTTAATAAACACCGTGAAAGGGAAAAACAATAAGGGATCTTAGTTCACCTTCGTTAAAGAAAAGAGAATTTTAGAACGAATCTTGTAAATTAATAAAGGGCATTACAGTAATTCAACTTTATGCCATTCAGGCAGTTAATTTAAGGGCCAAAACCTTAATTTATAGTCTGAACTACTAAAAGTCCCATATTTTATGTATGTGCGTAACTATTAAAAAAATTATATAATTTTATTAATTATAATAAAATATAAAATTATTATATCCTTGTATACTTATAATAATAAAATAAAATTGTTTAAAATTTAAACTATGTTGGAATTTTTATGAATTATGATAAAATATAATATAATTATATCCTTGTATACTTGTAATAATAAAATAAAATTGTTTAAAATTTAAAATATGTTGGAATTTTTTAAAAATGTAAAGACAAAAAGTAAGAGGTCAGAGGAAAGATTAAAAAAGAAGAAAGAAAGGATTAAAAAATATTAATAAACACGTAGAAGGGAATAAGAAATAAGGGTATCTTGGTTCACCTACGTAAAAGACTGGCAGTAATTGTTATAAGATCATGAACTTTAATTAAGTAGCATAGGTTGAATTGTAGAGATACACATGTTAGAGATGTTATATAATATTACCAACAGTACATGTCACGGTCACGCTCCCATAAGTACTAAACAGTGACAATTGGGACTAACTAAATTATTCTGAACGCCCGCTTCTGTCTACGGATGAGAATAGTTTCTCTCACCCAAAGGCCTCTTCATACAAGGGTTTCAAAGAGTATTTAGAGATAAGTCAAATTCTAAGTATTATCTCTTATTCATATATTTTTATATTTCTAATTATCAAAATAAATTTTTTTAAAATTAAATACACATTAAGTATAATAAAATAAAATAACTGATGATCAAAAAATAGAGAAAAAAAAACAAATGACAAATAAAAAATAAGTCAAAGAAAAGAAAATTTTACAAGGAATAATGGAAAGCAATAAAGGGTATTAAAATGATTCAACTTTATGCCCCTGGCAGTTAATTTAAGGGCCAAAAGCTTAATTTATGGTATAAACTAGTAAAAATCACAAATTTTGTGCATGTGCATAACTATAAAAAAATTATATAATAAAGGTTGGGACACCTCGTTGAGTGGAGCATAATCTCAACTCTTATCATCCAATTGAGTAGGGTAGAATTAATTCTTTACATTTTTGCTAGCATCACATGAGAGACTATTGCATATTTACTTCAAGTATTTAGGTTTCCGAAGATATTTAGTTGAAAATAATTCATTTCACAAATACTAACATCCAAGTTTTTCAAAAAATAATAAACATGTAAGTTTTGCAACAATCAACATGGCAAGTCCATGTTTTGTAAAATAGAAAAAATATTTCAAAATAATTTTAATCAGGTCAATATGATCAAATTATTTTACGAATAGTTCACATCCATGTTTTTAGAAAAAAGAAAACACTTTACATTTTTTAGGAAATCAACATGCCAAAATTGCATTTTTATAAAACAAGAATAGTAATCATAACAATTTCAAGCATGAAGGAAATTCAGTAGTTATGTAAAACAATTTTGAAAGCATTTTATAAAAGTCAGCAAGAAGTAACCACTTCCCCATCTCTTAATTTTGTAACTCAACGGATTCATTAGTTATTGACTCTTGATTTTCTAATCACACATACAATTTCATATTTAATGCTTAATTTTCAGATGGTTCGTGTGTGTCTTGCACGTATTGTTTTAGGATCCGTTCTATATTCAATTACCATTTGAGTAATAATTCTTATTCAAATTCTCTCAATAACTATTCTCTATACTTTGTTCTCTTTTTATGTTGTGTCTTTTAGCCTAATTTTGTTTCAAAATGGAAAAATTTAACCTAAATTACATAAGACCTATGTTTTGTCTAGTGGTTGTGGTCAGGATCCGTAAGTGCGCCAAGCCTTCTTGTACCCCTATCGTCATCTTTCGAAACTGCGCCAGGTCTCCTAGCACCCATGCCATCTCCTTTAGCAATTGCACCAACGATTGTGATAGAACATTGGCCTATGCGATAGGCTACTATTTGGACAGGTTTTTTTTTACCTTCTATGCAATTCTAATCACCAAAACTCGAGTTCAACATGATTCCTATAGCCCATAGGCATATTTTTACATATTTGAACTTATGAACAATATGATTCAATTGTGTCCCTAAATTTTGAAAAATTATTGGACACTTCTTAAATTACATGCCGATATGCATTTCTGTATCTCCTGCACATATACACATGACCCATTTACCATTCCCCACACATCAACCGCACGTTTAATTCCTAAAATGTCAGATTTTTGCATGCCCATGCATGAATAATTATGGATTTAACATAGAAAACACTTTAAAATATCCTGTTTGAAGGTGATTGAATTTCCAGAGAGCTCTTGGTTGGCAGATGGCTCTAGGGTCAAAGAATAGGGTTTTGGTATCTTAAAATAAATATATACAGACTTTATAGCAAACCTAGGGGATATCAAATTGCTTCATTTTAAGCCTGATAATTATGTACTATGTTTTTAATTTCCCCGTGCAATATTCACAAGAATTTCTGGGAAACTTTTCCTTATTTTTCTTCTCCCAAACATGTCATGACTTGAGGAATAATGCATATTTTCTTTACCAAAATTTTGGTTGCCAATTTATACCCATATCCCTTTTCATACTTACTAACCAAATTCCTACCAATTTCCACACGAAAATAAAAAAAGTAAAATAATTAGACATGGCTTAAATTAATTCCTTAAGCAATTGCCAACAAATAAAAACAATTTGGTCAGGTAATTCTCAAAATTCAATAAAATTTAACTAGCTTAAAAGTATACTTCCAAGTGCATCTAATATTATTCCAATAATTAATTTCAAACGAAAATAATTGAAAAATTAGGCTAGTAACTTAATATATCATCCACCAGAATTATTTCTATAATTATTAGCACATCCCCAAAATCTGAAGTATTACGTCAAAACATGTTAATAAACACCGTGAAAGGGAAAAAAAAAAAAGGGATCTTAGTTCACCTGCGTTAAAGACTAGCGGTAATTATTATAAGATCATTAATTTTAATTAAGTAGTATAGGTAGAGTCGTAGAGATGCATATGTTAGAGATGTAATATTATATTGCCAACAGTATTCCTCACGGTCACGGGGCCGAAAGTACTAAACCATGACAAGGGGACAAACTAAATCAAAACCAATTTCAATCCTCAATGAGAAGTCCAGCTATTTGGCCCCCGTCTTAAATTTAGATAATTCTGCAGCCCCCACCGCAATCAATTTCTCATTTCGTGTGGAATCAGTTGGTTGAGAAATTCAATATTATAAAAAGAATGTTGGGTCATCTCCCTGTTTCTTTTTTTCTTCAGAAGACTTAAGTTGGTTGGAAGGACTGTGTCAACACAAAACTGCAAAGACTTTTCCGTCAGCTGTTCAATGCTTAAACGCGGAGACATGCATCAGCAGCGAACTGAGATTAAGTTGTCATCTCAGCCATGTCGAAAAGCCCCGATTCCATTTCCTCATCCTTCTTCCTTTTCTTGATTATTCCTGCTGCGTTTTCCATGAACTTCCGCCTGCCTGCCATCGGTCCTCACGATACCAATCGGTCAATAAATGTCACTGGAAACGCTTACATCTCGAAAGAAGGCATCCAGGTTACGCCTGATAAATATATAATGACTGGTCGAGCCACTTACGTAAAACCCCTGCACTTGTGGGACAGAGCTTCGGGGAGCCTGACTGACTTTTCCTCTAATTTCTCCTTCATCATAGATTCGGACGGTCGCCGTACTTATGCAGATGGGCTAGCCTTTTTCTTGGCTCCTGCTGGCTCTGATATCCTCCCTGGTTCTGTTGGTGGCGGCCTTGGTTATGGAAGTTATTCATCATCAAATTCATCTCCAGAGTCATTTGTTGCCGTGGAGTTTGACACGTTCCGGAATCATCAGTGGTATGATCCTCTTTACACTCACGTTGGTATTAACATCAACTCCATGAGATCTGTCCAAACTGCCAGATGGCCTAATAACATCGCTCTGGGGGTGGAAAATTATGCCTGGATTACTTACAATGGTAAATCCAGGACACTAAGGGTGGAGTTTACTGCTTTCACTAATAACAGAACCATAAGGGACAGCCTCAGCCATGTGGTGGATCTTCGAGATTACTTGCCTGAATACGTTACTTTTGGGTTTTCAGCTGCAACAGGAGATTTGTTTCAGAAAAATAACGTCAAGTCCTGGAACTTCTCTTCAACATTGGATCTTGATGAGAGAAGTCCAAAAGAACCAACTACTAGTCGAGAACCTCGCCCTGGAGGGGTCGTCATGGATGGAAAGGGAAACAACAGATGGAGACTAATTGTTGGATTGAGTGATGGCTTGTCAACTCTCCTTCTTGCATTATCTTTTGCAAGCTACTGCTTGTGGAGGAAGATGTTAAGAAATTGACATTTCTCCCAGCATGCACATGTTTTCTCTTTTTCAATAATGGTGGCTCAAATAGTAGGCAATGTTTGTTAGATCGTCTGAAGTTGTGGGCTGATACACAAGCTTTCGGGCTTTGTCTTTTGTTAAAGATATTTAAGATTTCCTCCGAAATTATGGTTAGAAAAATGTAAGCATTGTACATGTGCATACGAATGTGTAATATTGTTGTAATGAATTAAGTTCCACTCGTATAAAATTTCCTACTTACTTTTTCTCTTTCCCATTATCTTGCTTTATTTTGTAACAAAAAACAACATGGTACCGGAGCTTTTTTGATCTTCACGGGCTGTGAGTAATTTGAGAAAAAACCAGAAAGGCTTTCTGAACCTTCAAAACCAAAAATTTATTCAATGGCCTCCAAAAATTTTTCAAATCCATTACCACCTATTTTAGGGGGGAAAACTACCCAATTTGGGCAATGAAAATGAAAGCATATTAAAGAGCTTTAGATTAGTGGGAGGTAGTGAAGACCGGCATTCATCCTCCTCCTTTGAGAGGAAACCCAACTATAGCACAAATCCATTAATAGAGTGAAGAGAGTGCAAAAAACTTCAAAGCTTTGTCCACAATTCATGCTTCTGTATCAGAAATCATTTTTAACAGAATTATGGATTGTGAAATAGCAAAACAAGCATGGGACCAATTAAGGGAAGTGTTCCAAGAACAAGACAAATACATGTTTTAAACTTGTGGAGGAAGTTTGAAATTCTGAGAATGACAGGAAATGAATCTATCCAAGAATATTCAGACAGCTAATGAAGGTTGTTAAAAAATTGATGGTACCTGGAAGATTTACCAGACAAAAGGATAGTGAGCGAAGTCCTGGTCAGCGTGCCTGAAAAGTATGAAACAAAAATTTCCTCCCTTTAAGACTCAAAGGACTTGTCAACATTAAAACTCAATGAAGTTGTTAACGCTTTTGAGCAATTGAGCAAAGAAGGACTTTGAGACAGGAGAAGCGAACTGAAGGAACACTTTTGGCCAAACAAATGTATAATTTAGCAAGTCGTGGTGTGGTAAAAAAAGCAATCTAGAGAAAAGAAGGGCAAAGATACGCAAAAGAAAGAAAGTGAAAGCTATAAAAGTGGAGGCAAGAAAGGTAGGTATCTACGTTGTTCTCATAATAAAAAAAGAGGTCACAATGAAATCTTTGTTACTACCAACTTGGTGCAAATAGTCGAGCCTATAACTGATATAATCACGTTGAAAAAGTTTGCAAGAACAAAGGAAGCTGGCATGGATAACAATCTCAACCTCAAGTTGCAAAACATCAAGAGAAAGGCGAGAACCACTTTGTTGCTACATGCTATGCTGCAACCAACAGTTGAAATACTTGGTTGATTAATAGTGGCTACACAAACCACATGGCATGAGATGTTGGTATTTTCCAGGAGTTGGACCGATCCTACAACTCATGGTTGAAGATTGGAGACAGAAAGCAAGTAGTAGCGAAAGGAAAAGGTGTGGTATTCGTCAAAACACCCTAAGGTACTAAGCTAATTACAAATGTGCTTTATGTTCCTAAGATAGATCAAAATGTATTAAATGTGGGGCATATGCTTGAGAAGAATTATGCTTTGCACTTGAAAAATTAGTCATGCACCATCGTTGATCCGTTTGGAAATGAAGTGATAACTATGAAAATGAAAAATAAGAGCTTTCCTCTAGATTGGAATGAATCAAAGTTGCATACCTACACCAATAAAGTTGACGAATCTGTTATATGGCACAAAAGGCTAGGTCACTTCGGCTATTCAACATTGATAAGTAAGCACACAAAGAATTTAGTGAATGATTGACCAACCATTCATGAAACAAGTGGTGTATGTAATCTGTGCTAATTTGGAAAGCATTTTAGGTTGCCATTTCATGATAGTAATTGGGGAGCAAAAGAAAAGTTGCAACTTGTGTAATACCCCAAAAATTTGAGAGCTATGCTAGCAATATATTTACAAATATTAGTGGTAATATTGGTGAAAGATTTAATTGGTAAATTCTTGATTTTATTCATTTGTTTTCTTATGAAATACGTGAGGTAAAATTTAGGGTATGTATAGTAGGGAATAAGGCCATATACATGCAAGACAACTTTCACAAAATTTTGAGACTGGTGGAAACTTGGTACCATAATGAATAGAGTAGAAATTAGGGAGAATCAAGGCTAAATCTTGGTTTAAAAATTTGGAAATTTCATTAAAAATAATTAAGGAAGTGTTGAGTGTGCTTGTGAGGAAATATACACAAATATCCAGAGTCAAACCATACCAAAATTAGGAAGTTTGGGAATAAATAATACTATAAGTGCATGAAGAGTCAACTAGGAGGCTAAGGGTTGATTGAATATTGATTTATTTGTAAAATTACTTGCAATTTTCCTGTGAAAAATTGGGTGATTTTTAGGTGAACATGGAAAAAGAAATATGCACCCATTATGGCTACCAAATCTTATCAAATATTTTAGATAATTAAATGGGAGTTTATGAAGCTTAGAAGAGTCAAAAATAGAAAAATTTAAAATAGAAATTCGTGGGAAATTTTGTAGCAACATATAATGACAATATGAGAGAGTTTGGAGTCTTTAAAATACTAGAATTTGACTTCTCTCTAGATATCCTTTACAACCCTAATTTAAATAGACTGATAGGCGAGCAAAAAATCATTCTAAATCATTCTCTCTCCCTTAGATGCTCAGCGCTTATCCAAAATAGGAGTTAAAATTTTTCTAGCATCAAACGCAATAATCTAAGTTGATGTCTTAGCTCAAACCTATGACTTTCACGTATACATGTAGGAATTATACTCTTATATTTTAGGCACATGAAATAATAATAATTGATTAAACAATACAGTTATAAGACAGAACACACCATATTCAATTGTTCCTTTCATATGTCAAAGTATCTTTTTTGCAACTTAAAGGTGATAACTCGTTGGAGTCTCTATGTGGCGATTAATAAGGCCAACTGTATAAAGGATATCAATCCTTGTGCATGATAAGTACCTTAAGCTTCCAATCAGACTTTTAAATAAGGTAAAATTTACTCAATTACCATTAACATATTTTGACAACTTCATTCTAACTTCTGTACTAATGGACTTACAATCTTCGATTTTTAATTTCTTTAGTATTTCTTTGGTATAGTTCTCTTAAGAGATAAAGATGCCATCATCTTGTTGTTTTACTTTAATTCTAAGGTAGTAAGCCATCAATGTAATGTCAGTCATCTCAAACTCCTTGGTCATTATCTTAGTAAGCTATGCAATATGATAGGTGGGATGATGATCAACCCCAGGTCCTCCATAACCAGTAAAGATGAAGAAGCTGACATCACAACTAATTATATGTTTTTCTTTTTGATGAACTGTGGACACAAAAAAGTCACTTTGTACATGAACCTAATCAAATTTAAGCAATGAGGTATTAGCTCTATGTTTAATTTTGTTACCATATTCTATCGATGAGTTGAATAATGGTATTTGATAAGGTTCAATGCATTCTCGAGAAACAAAATATTCTTTGTATATGATAAATAAAGCACAAGATGACAACATACTAAAATCATATCATCATCATCAAAATCTGTCCTATCATAAACATCATCCACTAAGGATACACCCCTAATAGAGGTAGGATCAAATCGCTCAATAGGTAAGTGGACTTGCCTAGGTATGCCCAAGACTTCAGTCATGTCCACGTGCAACTTTACACCAACAAGATTATGTAGCCCAAACATGTCAAACATATTGCCTAAGTAGGGACAAGTTAACTCCTCGTCTAGTTCATATGGCATATCCTTCCACCGCTTCTCAATGGTTGACCTAGCTTTCATCTTGCATAGTGCCATGCAATCATTTTTATCCTTTTTCATGCAAGGAACATTAGTATAAAATACCTATTCAGAATGTCGAGCTAGGATGAATGGCTTGTTCTTCCTATAAACTCAAGATTGGTTGACCTCCATTAGCTTATACCTTGGGTGCCCCTTTTAGCCTCTAACAGGATCTATCTACTGACAATTAAACTACATCATGTGCATGTTTGGTACGAGCACGTAATCAAAGCAGGTTATATTATCAAAAACACCATAAAAATCATACTTCAAGTTGTCATAATATAATGTATGGACACAAATCCCATTATTTTGCATTTGTCTCCCCACACATGGCTGTTGGTGTTTAACTTGAAACCAGTAGTGAAGTAGGTTAAGTAAGTGGTAACACGATTGCAAGGGCCACATGCCAAGCCAATAGCATTGGGTCCAATATCTTGTTAGATGAGTTGTCAACTTGTTTACCATTCATGCATGTTAACTAAAATGGTATAAGGCCAAACAAGTGTTCATGCATGTTTGCCAGCAAGCAAGAAAAAAGACACATAATTTTTGAACCATTTTGCAAAAATGTTTGCAACTATAGCATTGACATCAATATGATTGTGTCTGAACTATTCCACAAATAGCCTACCAACAACCCGGTTTTGTTTACATCCCTATAATTAATGAAACTCATAGGATCTTAATAAAATGAATAGCACCCATTACAAACAAGGTCTAAACTCTAATCTGTAGAGTGGCTAGACCTCTGGATAATTTAGAAGGACATAGGTCACTACAGCATGTTTCTCTTCACTAGTCAAGTATCTCAAGGCTTGTCCTCAAGATGCATGTCTAGGATGGTTAAATATAGAGAGGGGGATACATGTCCAGGATGGTTAAATATGGAGAGGGGGGACCATTTGCTGAAGTGTCACTCATGCCATTTCTCAACGGCCTTGTCCATCTTTAAAGCACATCGCATCAAAATAGTACAATGCAAATGTGCTATCTCCTCCATTATATATGTCTCCACAATCGATGGCTCGATATGAACCTTATTCTTTACGTTCCTTTTTAAACTGCATAGGGACCTATACGAACAATATTAAGTGAGACATTGATCAGTTCAATAGTATCAACCAAAAAAAATGTAGCATTAACATACCTCTCAACAAGATACATCCATTTGTACTGGACTGATCCCTCAATCCTCGTCTCAAATGGTAGATGTACTATTAGGTACTCCATAGAATCAAAGAATAATAGAGAAAATATCTTCTCTAAATTGCACATTATACCTATTATTTTATTCTTCATTTCTATTACCACATTAGCACGAAGGACATGTATACAAAGCTAGTGAAATAACAAGTTTACCTCCAAAAGGGTACTCTACATAAATTCGGGTAACAAATCCTTCAATGCTATGGGTATAAGCCTCTCCATGAAAACACGACAGTCTTCAAAATTAAGGCCGTGTAATTTCAACTCCATCATGTCGAGAAATCATCCTTTGTTGGAAGCATACTTGCTTAGGAACTTTAGTCCTTTTAACTACTGACAAAACTTTGGTTTTTACTCTCGGGAAAAGGTGTATGAAACTTTTAGCTTTTGACCTATATTGTCCAATGGCACAGCAATCTTTAGACGGTTACATATGATGCCAATGTCCTTTCGAGCATTAAAATTGTCTTTAGATTCACCTTTAACATCTATAATTGAGTTAATAATGTTATAAAAAACATTCTTCTCTATACACATGACATCCAATTATATGGTAGTATATTTGTCTTTTAGTTTGGAAACTCTAAAAAATACTTTTTTTGGTCTGCTTGTTATTAATCTAGAATCTCAGCGTTGTACCGTGTGAATCATCTACCACTTGTGAAAGGTTTCGAACACGCTCTTATCTTATTTCTCTAGGTGGTATAACATGTGTCTCAACTCGGCCTCTCGTCAAATGTTTCCTATTTCTCTAGCATGAATAATTAGGTAATAAGAATTGACGATGATAATCAAAGTTACAAGCCTTGTGTCATGGAGAAAGTAAAAAGCTCTGCTCAAATTAATGCAAATCAAAAACATCCCATGACTCCAGCTACACTCCACCCAAATAGTATAGAATATGCGGAAAAGTTATTAATTGTTTAAAATAAAGCAGCTCGCATATTGAAATAGGTTCTCCAATGTGTATCGTATGTGATTACACCCACTGTCTATAGTTGTAGTAACTTATCTATAAGTGGTTGTACATATACATTTATAAGGTTCTTTAGGTTAGATAGAACTAAAATCACCATTGTTAAAAACAAGTATGAATACATCATTCACATTCCTGATAGTAGGTTATACAGTGTCACCACAACAGACCAACCCAAATATGTCTTTCTATATGATTCATGTGAGCCAAATCCATTTGAACATAAACTAAGCCATATGTTACGAGGATCATCCGTGAATTTAGGATGGGTTCTATCAATGTACTTCCATACCTCGACATTTAAGAGATAACATAAACAACCACTGTCTGTATTATCTGTCCCGTGAACAGCATGCCAAGTCATATGCTTAGCTGTCATCTAGAACGCATATAACCTTTGTACCCTTGGAATAAGAGGCAAGTATTACAAATGCCTATGTGGAATGCTTTTCTCATGTGACAAAGGTATCCTTCTCACTTTAAACTTGTCTTTCCACATAATTTGCAATGTTTCAAATCTTCATCATCTTTCTAGTATAATATACAGTTAGATTTGCAACAATTAATTCTCACTGTTATAAGACCTAAATCTTGTATCATCTCTTTAGTATTGGAGAAATTAGGAGGCATTTAATGATCATGTGTGAGCATCTCACTAATCATTTTACAAATATCATTGTAACAATTTTGCAACATGTTGTGAGACCTTAGTATTCACAAATCACGCAACTGTAGATAATTGTGAGAAATTTTCTCGACCACTATTCAGTGGTTGGTCAGCTACATGTAGGACATAAAAAAATTCTACTTGCCACCCTACCCACATCCCCTACACCGCAACTGGTAACCTCTCTACATTAGGTGGTTGATTGAAAAGTTAGGGCCACCTTGTTGCTCACCCACCCCTACGGAAGGGTTAGCCGTCACGTATGTAGTGCAATTGCAATACCTAAATACATCATATATCATATGGTGCTTTCAACCAAAGTTCTGCGTCGTTCTAATATATTCCCAAGTCAAGGGGATTGGTATGGTACTTATTTCTATATTTGGCACTATCCCCCAAAATTGGGTCTCACCATGATTAATACAATTATAATAATTCTGAACAAATTCCTTCTTAAATAGGTGAACCTTAACTTTATTGGACTCCATAAATTTTGCGTTCTTACGATGAGAGCATGGACATTTAATTTTAAGCCCATCCATATCCTCATGTTGGTGTACTATCCAGTCAACAAAATCATTAACCTCATAGTATCAAGTCCCTATGCCAAGGCTAGTTTTTATTATATGTTTATGATTTAATATTGCGTAACAACTTACCCAAAATTTATAAAAAAGAATTTAAATTTCCATAACATGTTAATACCGATACCTACTACGCCTATACCTTAATTAGAAACAAAAGTCACGAACAAATTTCATTTTCCTTCGCACCACATGCAAAGCTTTTAAAGCCAACAACATACAATATATTGACCAACATTTTTCACTTTTAGTAAGGATACAATTGCAATGACAACCACAATTCATTTCTCATATCAAAATAATAGATATATACTAAAACTACTAGAAAACATGTACATTAGTGACATTATTCAGTGAAAATTATAAAGCAAGTACATGAGAATCAACACTGATACAAATTTGACAAATAATGATGTGACCATCCTTCACATTCATCCCAAGGAAAAATATTGCTCTAAAAAACATACAAATCTACAACAAAAACTTAAGACATGTACGTACATGGTATAACTCTTGTAGAATATGAATAAAATCAATAATTCAAGTTATGGTATTATAAATCCGTCGCCTTACATGGAAATGGTGTCCTCCCTATGCTTGTTGTGTGAGAAAATTGCCAATTTCAAACTTATTCAAAATGTTAGAAATATTAAGAATTGGTTGCTTATATTTCGTGATCTGGGATGGCTTTGGGATAGGCTTCAACTGTGCTAAAATTTGAGATGGCTTAAGGACATTTAACATTTCACAATTTCCAAGGCTTTGTTTGGAACAACTTTAGGACAAAAAGGTATTGCAATAAAAACACCGCCCAATGTCATCCTAAATTTGGCATGGTTTTGGGACAACTTATGGGGCCACATTTTATACTTCATTCTGGAACGACTTTGGGATGGTAATTTGTACCAAATGTTTGTACATCTCAAAACTGCCCTAAACCCTTCCCAGATTTTGGCATGACTTTAGGATAGCTTTTAGATGGTTACTCTAGATCATTACAAAAACTATCCCAAAAGTGGCACAACTTTGAGATGGCTTTATTTTGTTTCCTCACAAATTATTTTGGCACGATTTTGGGATAGAGTGTACTCAAAAGGATTAATTTGTGCCAAAACCACCCCAAATGTTAGTAGGGCTCTAGGATAGGTTTTTTGTTTTTATTTTCAAAAATTTTGGAACAACTTAAGGACGGTTTTTACATACCATATGAACAAGCCGATCTAAAGCCGTATCCCATAAGTGGCATGGCTTTGGGACAGTTTTAATTATTTTTTATCTCAAATTATTTTGGTATGGCTTTGGAATATATTGTACTAAAAAGGATTAATATGTTCAAAACTGTCCCAAAATTTTGGATGGCTTCGGGACAGGTTTTCTGTTCTTATTTTCAAAAATTTTGAGACAGCTTAAGGATGGTTTTTACACCCTATATGAACAAACTATTCTAAAAGTGGCACTGCTTTGGAATAGTTTATTTTATTTTTTTTAAAATTATTTTGACATGGATTTAGAATGGATTGTACTTGAAAAAGATAAAATTGTACCAAAACTATCCCAATTTAGAATGGCCTTGGGATGGTTAAACAACAATCCCAAAATTAGAATGGTTTTGAGATGGTTTTTTTATTTTAAAAAGGTAAAATTTGTCATGGTATTGGGACGGTTTTGGGATGAATTTATTAAAGTCGTCCTTGATGTGGAACAAATTTTACCCATCCCAAATTAGCCATCCCAATTTAGAAAGATTTTGGCAGTGTATTTATTTTTGTGTTTTCGAATTACAAAAATAAAATAATTTAAAAATAAAAATATATTATGAATAATAAAATAAAATAAGAGATGGTCAAAAATAGAGATAAAAATAAATGAAAAATAAAAAATAAGTCAAGGAAAAGAAAATTTTAGAATGAATCTTGGAAATTAATAAAGGGCATTACAATAATTCAACTTTATGCCATTCTGGCAGTTAATTTAAGGGCCAAAACCTTAATTTATAGTCTGAACTACAAAAAAGTCCCATATTTTATGCACGTGCGTAACTATTAAAAAAATTATATGATTTTATTAATTATAATAAAATATAAAATTATTATATCTTTGTATACTTATAATAATAAAATAAAATTGTTTAAAATTTAAACTATGTTGGAATTTTTATTTATTATAATAAAATATAATATTATTATATCCTTGTATACTTATAATAATAAAATAAAATTGTTTAAAATTTAAACAATGTTTGAATTTTAAAAACATGTAAAGACAAAAAGTAAGAGGTCAGAGGAAAGATCAAACAAGATGAAAGAAAGGATTAAAAAATATTAATAAACACGTAGAAGGGAAAAAGAAATAAGGGTATCTTGGTTCACCGACGTAAAAACTGGCAGTAAGTGTTATAAGATCATTAACTTTAATTAATTAGTATAGGTAGAGTCGTAGAGATACTGTTGGGAGTGCGGCGGGCCCAATTACAAACTCTGATTGAACCTTATTGGGCCAGAGGAGAAGCCCAATCAAATTGGGAGCATCACCCATGAACAACGTATGTTGGGCCTGGAGCGGAGCCCAACGAAATCGGGGAGAACCGTTCACGGGCCTGTACGTGACACGTATATAAGTGGGCTTGACATCATGTATTAACCCAAAACCTTAAGGCTGTGAGTTATGGGTCAAGTATCCACTTTATATACAAGTCACTTTTCTCTTTTTCTACCAATGTGGGATGCCACTTTTTCTAACTCATATTTGTTTCCCAACAGATACATATATTAGAGATGTAATATTATATTGCCAACAGTATTCCTCACGGTCACGCGACCGAAAGTGCTAAACCATGACAAGGGGACAAGCTAAATCAAAACCAATTTCAATCCTCAATGAGAAGTCCAGCTATTTGGTCCCCGTCTTAAATTGAGATAATTCCTCAGCCACCACCGCATTCAATTTCTCATTACGTGTGGAATCAGTTGGAAGGGATATTTGAGAAATTCAATATTATAAAAGAATGATGGGTCATCTCCCTGTTTCTTTGTTTTCTTCAGAAGACTTAAGTTGGTTGGAAGGCCTGTTTCAACGCAAAACTGCAAAGACTTGTCCGTCAGCTGTTCAATGCTTAAATGCGGAGACATGCATCAGCAGCGAACTGAGATTAAGTTGTCATCTCAGCCATGTCGAAAAGCCCCGATTCCATTTCCTCATCCTTCTTCCTTTTCTTGATTATTCCTGCTGCGTTTTCCATGAACTTCCGCCTGCCTGCCATCGGCCCTCACGATACCAATCGGTCAATAAATGTCACTGGAGATGCTTATATCTCGAAAGAAGGCATCCAGGTTACGCCTGATAAAAAATACAAGACTGGTCGAGCCACTTACGTAAAACCCCTGCACTTGTGGGACAGAGCTTCGGGGAGCCTGACCGACTTTTCCTCTAATTTCTCCTTCATCATAGATTCGGATGGTAGCCCTAGTTATGCAAATGGGCTAGCCTTTTTCTTGGCTCCTGCTGGTTCTGATATCCTCCCTGGTTCTGGTGGTGGTGGCCTTGGTTATGGAAGTCCTCCATCATCAAATTCATCTGCAGAGTCATTTGTTGCCGTGGAGTTTGACACGTTTCGGAATGATCAGTGGTATGATCCTCTTTACACTCACGTTGGTATTAACATCAACTCCTTGAGATCTGTCGAAACTGCCAGATGGCCTAATAACATCACTCTGGGGGTGGAAAATTGTGCCTGGATTACTTACAATGAGAAATCCAGGACACTAAGGGTGGAGTTTACTGCTTTCACTCATAACAGAACCATAAGGGACGGCCTCAGCCATGTGGTGTATCTTCCTCATTACTTGCCTGGATACGTTACTTTTGGGTTTTCAGCTGCGACCGGAAGGTTTTCTCAGAAAAATAACGTCAAGTCCTGGAACTTCTCTTCAACATTGGATCTTGATGAGCGAAGTCCTTAAGAGCCAATTACTAGTCCAGAACCTCGCCCTGGAGGGGTCGTCATTGATGGAAAGGGGAACAACAGATGGAGACTAATTGTTGGATTGAGTGTTGGCTTGTCAACTCTCCTTCTTGCATTATCTTTTGCAAGCTACTGCCTGTGGAGGAAGAAGTTAAGAAAATGACATTTCTCCCAGCATGCACATGTTTTCTCTTTTCCAATAATGGTGGCTCAAATAGTAGGCTATGTTTGTTAGATCGTCTGAAGTTGTGGGCTGATACACAAGCTTTCACGCTTTGTTTTTTGTTAAAAATATTTAAGATTTCCTTTGAAATTATGGTTAGACAAATGTAAGCATTGTACATATGCATACGAATGTGTAATATTGTTGTAATGAATCAAGTTCCAATCGTATAAAATTTCCTACTTGTTTCCTTTTTCCATTATCATGCTTTATTTTTATCATGCAATCAGAAAGACTTTTTTTAACCTTCAAAACCAAAAATTTATTCAATGGCCTCCAAAAATTTTCAAATCCGTTACCATCTATTTTAGTGAAGAAAACTACCCAATTTGGGCAGTGCAAATGAAAGCATATGTAAGAGCTTTCAATTAGTGGGAGGTACTGGAAACCGGCGTTGATCCTCCTTCTTTGAGAGTAAACCCAACTATTGTACAAATCCATCAATATAGTGAAGAGAGTGAAAAAAACCTCAAAGCTTTGTCCACAATTCATTCTTCTGTATCAGAAATCATATTTAATAGAATTATGAATTGTGAAATAGCCAAAAAAGCAAGGTACCAATTAAGGGAAGAGTTCCAAGAACAAAGACAAATACAAGTTTGAAACTTGTCACTACAATATTTTGAAATTTAGGCAACAATTGATGTGCAATCTGTTAGAAAAGTGTTTGCAAAATTCAGAATTTTTCAACAAATACACAACAATTTTCTATGTTGTATTGGTTAAATAAGATTTAGTAATATTTTTGTATAGCAGCTACAAAAATATTGTATATAAATTTATTTGCAATATTTAAGCAACACTATTTAAATATTGCAAATCCTTAAATTAAAATTAAGAATCACCAAAACTTTAGTGCAACAATTTTAAAAAAGTCATATAATGTCATAGCTAAGGATGTGTATTCTATATAGATTATATTTATATCAAATTGTTTAAATTTACTTAATTAGTGAATAATTCACTTTTGCTTGTAGGATTATAAAAATTAATTAGTAAATTCGTATAAAACATCGAATATAAATTTGCAATAATTAATTTTTAAAAATCTGTATTTTTATTTATTTTAAATAAAAAATTGAAATTCTATATATTATTATTTAATTTATTCAAATAAGTTATGAATCATTGTGAAAAAACTTATAAAACAACTTTAATTTAAATTATTTATTTATAATTTTTTATTGGGATGAAATTGATTCTAATAAAATTAATTTTCTAATACTGCCAAAATTTTTCCTTTTTAGTTTTTTCTTTCTTTTCTTTATTTTTCCCAAAGTTTTCTTCACACACAACAAAGATTCTCTTTTTCATGTTCCTAAGATGTCTTCGGACACGGCCTTATTCCAGTAACCCCTCCAAACCCAAATGGCGCCCCTTTGCAACAATGGCTTTCTTCCAATCCAGAGCTCCACCGTCAATCGAGAACCAGGATGCGGGAGTAGCGCCGTGTTTCATAAATTTAAACCCATCGTCTCGCTACCTTTTTTCTTCCCACTGCCTACTCGATTTTTCAGTTCAACCCATCACTTCCCACTGACGTCGCCAACTCCTATCACCAGCTTCTCTGCCGTCTTCAGCTAGAAAACCCAGGCAAAGGTAAGTTTGGGATTTTCGTTTTACTTTCATTTCTTTGCCATCTTATTTTCATTTTTTTTATTATGGTTTGGCATCAAAATTGAAAAGTGCTTGTTAATTAAAAGTTAAGCCAAAAAGTGCTCACTAATAAAAAATGCGAACAATCTATAAAAACTCAAATCGTGTTACAACAGCTATTTAATAGGACTTGCAAATTAAATTGCACTCTCAACTTTATCTACGATGTTGCTGCTTTGTGCTCGAATTATTTGACATTTTCTTTTGTGCTTCTAATAATTTTTCACACTTTATGAAACAGTTTTCTTGGCTGATGAGTGCAAAATTTAGTTTTTTTTGGTGTATAAATATGTTCTGAGGAATAGATGAATCTTTATGTGAGTGAATACCATGATTGTGTGAATTGTAGCTTGAGGGTTTGACATAGTGTTGTTTCTTTTCTTGTATCTCTTGTTAACCAGAAACAATGTTCATTTTCAATTTAAAAATTTCTACTCTCATTCTCCTAGTCTCGTTGGTTATGAACTAAGTGTTTTCTTTTATTCTGGCGCCTTGGAGGAAGTTGAGTATCAGATTAAACGAAGGGGAGGATTGTTAATAATTTATTTGTTACGCTTGGATTTATTGGTCTTCACAAGTAAACGAAACATGATTTTCACAACCAAAATTTAAAAATAAAGTATAATTTCACGAACTGAGGGGTAAAAATTGCATTGATGTTTTCATTCCTTACCGTGTCTCATTTTTGAATTATAGTTTGACAGAGGACTGAATGATAAATAATTAGAAGCTAAAAGAAATAGAGAAACTTACACTCACCGTTGCTTATGATGTCTAGACAGACACAAATAATTAGAAGCTAAAAGAAATAGAGAAACTTGCATTCACCGTTGCTTATGATGTCTAGACAGACACACTCATAGTCACATGATATAGTGCCTAATTGAATGAACTGCCATGTTTCTACTTAACTTGTGCAGTCTAGTATATGCTTAAAGTACTGCACTAATAATAAAAATAGTTAAATGGTTTCGCATTGGAAGCATGCTGTTGGGATGATTATCAAGAAGGTATTGCAAGTTAGGCCTATTGATGTTGATGCGGTTTAGTTTGCAATTATTAAAGGATTATGAGAGTCTTCGTTGTTGTAGTGATGTATACTAGATTATATTCTGAAAGTTGATTTAATATTATATTCCAACATGACATGAGTTAAGCTAGCAAAGACTTGAAACTTCATTCTTTATCGGTCTGTGTTAAACTCATTTTCTTTAATGGAAATGAATCTATCCATTCAATTTGAGTTATTGATCTATTGTAGTTTTATGAATGCTATGCTGTTGGATATACTCTTTTAGCACACTTGTAGTTGTCAAGGTATTGGTTACTTTTTGTTTCCTTTAAGATGCTATCATCTTGCTTTCAGGGAAAAGTACTAGAGAAAGGAACAAAAACTGAATTTGTTTGCATCACTGGAATGTGGTTTCGTACAAGGCCTGCCTTGAACTGAAAATTCTACTCTTGGTTCACTATTTTTGCTATGAGATGCTTAAATTGATTAATAAGAATGTGTTTCACAAGCCACCATAGATTTTTATGGTGAATTTGTTATAAGTTAAATTTCTAGCTATTGTTAACTTGCTGAATTTCAGTATGATAGCTGTCACTTCACTTCTTGAATATTATGAGGCTGATACAACTCAAATTGGGCGTCTTGAAGTTGGAACTGAGACTGTACTAGATATAAGCAAATCTGTTGAGACATTTTTTGTTGCTGACCTTTGAGGTATTTGGGTTTTTATTCACATTTTTACTCTACTAGGTGCACTTTCATCTACTATTGGTTTAGTGCTATTACAAACGCAATTCAAACAGCTATTTTTGAGCAAACCTTAATGTCACAATTAATTCAATAAAATCAAACGTGGTTATACCATTATCTTGAAGTGGAAATTGTTTTATTTGATTCTTGATAAAATGACAGAACAGTTTCTTGATTTCTTGATTTTCTATAGGGCCACTTCTTACTGTAATACTGACTATAATATGTTTCTTTTTTATATTCTTAGTGTCTCCAGATAATAAGTTACTTTAACACTTACTCATCCTTCTATTTTTCCATGTGATTAACCAGAATGTGGAAATACTGACATAGAAATGTGGAAATTATAGGTAGGAGGAACAACATGGGGTGACTAAATTAAAGGGCACTATACAAATCATGCAAAAAAAAATTTGAAAAGCTAACAGAATTTATGAGTTAATTAATACAGCAGAATCCCAATTTGAAAGTGGATGCTAATGTGTTAACCTCGTTGATGGCAACATCTTTCAGCTGATACTAGTGCACGAAATGTGGCATGAATAAATGTTGGTTCATTTGGCGCTTCAACACAAGCTACAAATATTGAGAAAGTATGTGAAGATTGAAAGTATTATAGAATGCTCGCTTTCTGTACTCTTTAAATTATATAGGTAAGGATGCACAATTGTATCTATCAAGAAGAAATAGGTATATCAAAAATTGTTTGTTTGTTTACCATCCAAAAAAATACTATAGTAATCTTTGTCACTTAGACATGTTAATGGAACTTTTATATGTAATTTATCTTTTAATTACCATGTAAATTAATTTTGATTTTTGAAATATTTGTAGGAAAATGATTTAGAATGGATTGATGCAAATGATGAAGATGATGAAGATAAGGATTCAAATAATACTGAAGACATGGATGAAGATACTTGGAAGATTTATGAACATAAAGAGTTGGTTTGTTTATACTTTCATAAAATTATCATCATTATTATTAGTACTTTTGGTATAAATTTGAAGATTTATGAAAGCTAATTGTAACTTGATGTCTAAGCTCATGTTGTAGTTTTCTTGAGATGACACATATTTCTTGATATGTTGAATCTATTGATTTTGCGAAAAGTTGTGATGTGTTGTTGGGTGACATGACTAAAACTGTTGCTAAAAGTATTAAAATTATTTTCTAAAATTGCAATGGTTAACCATTACTTAAAAAATTAAAATTCTTACGTAATGTTGTAAAGGAGATAACATGAACTTTTCAAAATGTGTTGTAAAATTGACCAAAAAGTATTGCATAAAGTGTTAAAAGTGGTACTTAAATTTTGACATTAAAAAGGTTCATGTTTCAAAATTAAAAAAAAAAAACAGTTTTCTATGTGTGTTACAATATAGCATTGGTGTTAATTTTAAAAATCGTTATATAATGTCGAAGGTAACGACACTTTTGGTGTCACCTCAAGACCGTTTTTAAAACTTTATGTAACACTTTTTATAAAAGATGTAATAGTTTTTAGATATTACCTATAGACAAAAATGTTACAATGAAGGAGTTTGAAATTTTGAGAGTGACAAGAAATGAAACCGTCCAAGAATGTTCACACGGCTAATGAAGGTTGTTAACAAATTGAGGCTACTTAGAGAAGATTTCCCTGAGAACAGGCTAGTGTGCAAGTCCTAGTCAGCATGCCTAAAAGGTTTGAACTTAAGTTTTCTCCCTTGAAGACTTAAAGAGCTAGTCAACATTAACTCAATGAAGTTGTTAATGCTTTTCAAGCAATTGAGCAAAGAAGGACTTTGAGATAGGAGGAGCGAACTGAAGGAACACTTTCGGCCAAACAAAAGTATAATTTAGCAAGTAGTAATATGGTAAAAAAAAGCAATCTAGAGAAAAGAAGGGCAAAGATAAGCAAAAGAAAGAAAGTGATTTCTTTTGTTCATTAAATTTTAATATTATAGAGATTGTATTTAGAAATATTGAAGATTGAGATATTTACTTATCTCATATCTTTTTTTTTATCATAGACCATATCCATCGTACCGAGTACTTGTATTCTTACGTTGCTTGAATCTTGAGACTATTTTGGAATCACACGAGAAGGGCACGAGAAATTGAGATTTGTGAGGAATAAATTGAGCGTGTGTGATACACGAGCGAAGGTAAGAAATGAGTGTTAGAGAGCCTTCACCCGAGAGAAGTAAGAGTAGCGAGATTGGTGAGGATTTTTACTACTAATCATTTTTTGCTATTATTGTGTTTTTATTTTGTACCTCACACATCGTGATGGCCAGCCAGTATTCAAACTGACGTCATCAAATCGCGTCGAAGATAGCGGTGTAATCGGACCCGAATCCGATAATCCTAGGGACGCGAACCGGGCGAAGAATGCCGACCCAACGTGGTAGGATTGGATTGAACCCAATAGGAAACGACCACAATCAACACACCGATTGCTGATTGATACGTTACGAATCACTAGGACTAATTTAGAATGACTCGATTTGGGATAGAAAATCTAAGAAAAATTGAAAGGCTCAATTTCAAGGAATTGAGAAGAAATCTGAATTGATTGAAAAACTCTCTGTTTGTATGTATTCTCAATCAACTGAATAACAAATTACTATTTATACTAAATACTATCAAACTCTAACTTAAAAAGCCCATATGACCCAATTTATTAATTAAGCCTATTAACTAATAAAAGTAAAATTAATAAATACTAAAATAAAATTCGATGGATCCTTGGATCGCGTCATACCCCTCCTCTAGAAGACGAATTGTCCTCAATTCGAATTTGTGTCCTCTTGGATCAAACACGAATTTTTGGAAGTTCATTAACTCTTCATCGTCTTGCTGAAACATCAGCTTCATCCTTCCACGATCCCAACACAGAAATATCAGCAACAAATCATATAGAGGAATAAAGAACACTGATGACTTGCCCGAATATACATATGTAGCCTCTGCAGATAAAACTATCTTCCCCTCTTGTGCAGTACAATTGGACAAGGCATCTGTTGGATAGTCAAATGGGTCAATATACACGTGGCTCTGTAGAAGTCTAATCTCCTGATCTTTTACTTGTTCTTCATTCTTGTGGTTGTATTCAACTTCCACTTTAGTTTCTATGGCTTCTTCCATCTCTACCCTATCCTCTTCAATTCCTACGGTTTCTGTTATTTTCTTCTGTTCACTTTTTTCCTCAATTTCCAAATGTGTACTACTGCTGTCATTATCTTCATATTGTACTTCCTCCGATGGCATCTTCTCTACAATCCTCACTTCAGTCAAGGATGACATCTCTATGGATGGGCTTTTCTTATCTCCCATAACTTTGCAAATGCCGATATGAGTATCAACTTTCTCGTTTCGACATTCACTCATGCTATGCCCACGCTGAAAGCAATTAAGACACACCCAAGTTTGACTTGCAATATAAGAACCCGATACCTTGGATGTCTCGTCGTACTCATCCACATTCGACCCATAATCCTTAATATTATAATGCCTTGATGTATATCTAGTCTTTGTCTCCTTGTAGTCACGTCAATCTTGCTTCACCGGCCTGACATGATGCTCATGTCCGTCCCTGACCCAAGCTATGCCTGGCACAAGACTGCCTTTGCGTATAGGTGGCTTGGATAGTAAACTGTCTCTTTCCAAGGTCACAGCTTGGGACGCTTCTATGCGCCATAATCGGTGTTGTATATCTGTCACCTTGTCCTGCATACCTTCCACGCTTGTGAGCTTTCTCAATTCATCAGAGAGGGATTTGAATAAGAACTTAGTCTCGTTAGGGCCATTACCCTGGCCTGAATATTGACTGGCTATTCAACGTAATTGAAGTTGAAATGCGGGCCTAACACATCCCCAAAACAATTAAATAGATAAATAAATAAATTCCTCTCCTCTTTTTTCTTTTTTCTTCTATTGCTCCCTTTTTTTTTGGCCTTTCTTTCTTTCTTTTTTTTTTGGGTTTCTACTTTCTCTCTCTCTTCTTTTTTTTTCTCTTCTTTTTTTTTTAAATCAGCAACCAAACAGATCCTTACTCTAAAATAGAAATTCTATAGCCAAACAGGGTCTTAGGGAAATAGAATTATTGAAACCAAACACGACCTTAAGTCGAAACAGAAATTTGCAACCAAACACGGCCTTACCAAGTCAGCGCAGACGCTCCAGCCTAGCAGCTTCTGGCCCGGCCCAATCTCTCCGGCTCGAGGCGCTGGCCCAACGGTAGCCTGGCCCCAAACAATCCCAGCTCAACTGATTTCTTTTGTTGGGCTATCGGAACCTGGTCCAAATTGCGACTTGGTTGGCCCAAATCAACTCTCGGCCCACAGATTTTTTTTTTCTGCCTGAGTTTGGCCTAATCGGCAACTCGGCCCAAATTTTCCTTTTTTTTTTTTCGAATTTGCAGCGGCGGCGGCGGCGAAATTGCGATCGGCTGATTCTGCCGTTGCACGTCCACGGCGGTGGTCGGGAACGGTTGGCCCGGCCTGGGCAAACCCTGGGGAAGCTTCGGCGGTGGTGACGGGCGGCGATTCAGGCCGTGGCGGTGCGAATTTCAAGCTAAAATTTCAACTGGCGTCGCGGTGGTTCGCGGCGAAATTGCGGCCGATTCACTCCTCCGGCGGCGATTCGATGTGGGAAGGGATGGGCTCTCGATGGCGGTGTTGTGGGTGTGATTTTCGGCCGGAAATTGGCTGAAACAATGGCGGAATTGCGGCTGCAACGGTGGTGGCATGGCGCGGGGGTTCTTCTGCCTCTTTTTTTTTATTTCTTTTTTTTTGAAACTCCAGATCGTGTATCGAATTAGAATTCGACACAAGTTTGCTCTGATACCAAACTGACGTGATCAAATCGCGTCGAAGATAGCGGTGTAATCGGACCTGAATTCGATAATCTTAGAGATGCGAAACGGGCGAAGAACGCCGACTCAACGTGGTAGGATTAGATTGAACCCGATAAGAAAAGACCACAATAAGCACACCGATTGCTGATTGATACGTTACAAATCACTCGGACCAATACGGAATGATTCGATTTGGGATAGAAAATCCACGAGAAATTGAAAGGCTCAATTTCAGGGAATTGAGAAGAAACCTGAATGGATTGAAAACTCTCTGTCTGTATGTATTCTCAATCAACTTAATAACAAACTATTATTTATACTAAATACCATCAAATTCTAATCTAAAAAGCTCATATGACCCAATTTATTAATTAAGCCCACTAATCAATAAAACTAAAATTAATAAATACTAAAATAAAATTCAACCGACCCTTGGATCGCGTCAAGTTACAATGAAAATTTTTGTTGCTACCAGCTTGGTGCAAAATGTTGAGCCTATAATTGATATAATCACGTAAAGTTTGCAAGAACAAAGGAAGACAGCATGGACAACAATCTCAACCTCAAGTTGTAAAAAATCAAGAGAAACGTGAGAACCACTTTGTTGCTACATGCTATGCTGCAACCAACAGTCGAAATACTTTGTTGATTAATAGTGGCTACGCAAACCACATGACGTGAGACGTTGGGATTTTCAAGGAGTTGGACTGATCCTAGAACTCATGGATGAAGATTGGAGACAGAAAGCAAGTAGTAGTGAAAGGAAAAGGTGTGGTAATTGTCGAAACGCCCTTAGTTACTAAGGTAATTACAAATGTGCTTTATGTTCCTAAGATAGATCAAAACTTATTAAATGTGGAGCAAATTCTTGAGAAGAATTATGCTTTGCACTTGAAAAATTAGTCATGCACTATAGTTGATCCATTTGGTAATGAAGTGATGACTATGAAAATGAAAAATAAGAGCTTTCCTCAAGATTGGAATGAATCAAAGTTGCATACCTACACCAGTAAAGTTGATGAATCTGTTATATGGCACAAAAGGCTAGGTCACTTTAGCTATTCAACTTTGAAAAGTATGCACACAAAGAATTTAGTGAATGATTGACCAATCATTCATGAAACAAGTGGTGTATGTAATGTGTGCTAGTTTGGAAAGCATTTTAGGCTGTCATTTAATGATAGTAATTGGGGAGCAAAAGAAAAGTTGCAACTTGTGTAATACCCCAAAATTTTGAGAGCTATGCTAGCAATATATTTACAAATATTAGTGGTAATATTGATGAAAGATTTAATTGGTAAATTCTTGGTTTTATTTATTTGTTTTCTTATGAAATATATGGGGTAAAATTTAGGGTATGTACAGGAGCGAATAAGGTCATATACATGCAAGACAACTTTCTCAAAAATTTTGAGATTGGTGGAAACTTGGTACCATAATATATAGAGTAGAAATTAGGGAGAATTAAGGCTAAATCTTGGTTTGAAAATTTGGAAATTTCATCAAAAATAATTAAGGAAGTGTTAAGTGTGCTTGTGAGGAAATATACGCAAATATCCATGAATCAAACCATATCAAAATTAGGAAGTTTAGGAATAAATAATACTATAAGTGCATGAGGAGTCAAATAGGAGGTTAAGGGCTGATTGAATGTTGATTTATTTGAAAAATTACTTGCAATTTTCCTGTGAATAATTGGGTGAATTTTAGGTGAACATGGAAAAAGAAATACGCACCCATTATGGCCACCAAATCTTATCAAATATTTTAGATAATTAAAGGGGAGTTTATCAAGCTTAAAAGAGTCAAAAATAGAAAAATTTGAAATAGAAATTCGTGGGAAATTTTGTAGCAACATACAGTGACAATAAAAGAGAGTTTGGAGCCTTTAAAATACTAGAATTTGACTTCTCTCTAAATATCCTTTACAACCCTAATTTAAATAGACTGATAGGGGAGCAAAAAATCATTCTAAATCATTCTCTCACGCTTAGATACTCAACGCTCATCCGCAATAGTAGTTAAAATTTTTCTAGCATCAAACGCAGTAATCTGAAGTAATGTCTTAGCTCAAATTCTATGACTTTCATGTATACATGTAGGAATTATACTCTTATATTTTAGGTACATGAAATATAGATTACTCATACGTTAATTCATATATATGTGGCTGATTCATGGGCTATGTGTAGAAAGTTTGATGATTAGTTTGATATATGATGCCAGAAAATTTAACGTTGCAAGTGTACAATAGTTGTGTCAAGTAATACTAGGAAGTAAGGGTTATTGTTTCCGCAGGGAGTAGGAGTGTTGTTCTTGATCATATTGTGTTTTGATTAAATAAAATTAATTTAAAGATGAATTTAATAATAATTGATTGAACAATATAGTAATTCTTAACTAAGTAGATGGAATGAGATGAGTATGATAGCAATCACAAGCAAACGCTGTTGGCAATCAATATGCAAAAAATATGTAAGAACTTTGATTATCATTTAATTAATTATCAAACTTTAATTTTTAATTTAGGGTTTATTAATCCCTTGAATCTTTAGTATGTTTTCCCAAGTTATATTAAAGCTTCAATCGAGTTAATCCAATCATTTATGAAGTTAATTCAATTGAAAATATAAACAATAATTTAATAATTGATGCTTTGTGAATGTAAGACTTTTACTCTTGCTATAAGTCTATGAAACTGTGCCAAGTCTCTTTGCACCCATGCCATTACCTTCAACAATTGCACCAACAATTGCAATAGAACATTAGTTTATGCAACATGCTACTGTTTGGATGGAGTTTTTTACCTTCTATAAAATTCTAATCACCAAAACTCGAATTCAACATGATTCCTAAGGCCCATAGGCATATTTTTACACATTTGAACTTATGAAAAACGTGATTCAATTGTGTCCTTGAATTTTGAAAAGTTCCTGGACACTTCTTAAATTATATGATGATACGCATTTCTGCACCTCCTATACATATACACATGACCCATTCACCATTTCCGACATATCAAATGCATGTTTAATTCCTAAAAAGTCAGATTTTTGCATGCGCATGCATGGATAATTGGTGTTTCTAAGTATATGCATGAATAATTATGGATTTAACATAGAAAACACTTCAAAATATCATGTTTGAAGGTGATAGAATTTCCAGGGAGCGCTTGGGTGGCTGATGGCTCTAGGGTCAAAGAAATAGGGTTTTTGTATTTTAAAATATATATACATATATATGTATTCCCCTTGGTTGGGAAAGAAGTTGTTGGGATATCAAACTGCTCCGTTTTAAGCTAATAATTATGTACTAAGTTTTTAATTTCGCCTTGTAATATTCACACAAATTTCTCGGAAACTTTTCCTTATTTTTCTTCTCCAAAACAGGTCATGAAATGGGGAATAATGCATATTTTCTTTACCAAAATTTTGGTTGCCAATTTATACCCATATCTCTGTCCATACTTACTTCCTAAATTCCAAACAATTTCCACACGAAAATCATAATAAAATAATAATTAGACATGGCTTCAATTAATTCTTTAAGCACTTGCCAACAGTGTGTACTTTGTCTTCCAAGTGCATCTAATATTATTCCAATAATTAATTTCAAAAGAAAATAATTGAAAAATTGGGCTAGTAACTTAATATATCATCCACCACAACTATTTCTATAATTATTAGTACATCCCCAAAATCTGAAGTATTACGTCAAAACATGTTAATAAAAACCGTGAAAGGGAAAAAAAAATAAAAAGGGATCTTAGTTCTCCTGCGGTAATTATTATAAAATCATTAACTTTAATTCAGTAGCATAGGTAGAGTCGTAGAGATAAGAGATGTAATATTACATTGCCAACAGTATTCCTCACGGTCACGCGGCCGAAAGTACTAAACCATGACAAGGTGGACAAACTAAATCAGAACCAATTTCAATCCTCTATGAAAAGTCCAACTATTTGGCACCCCCCACCGCAATCAATTTCTCGTTACGTGTGGAATCAGTTGGAAGGGATCTTTGAGAAATTCAATATCATAAAAGGACTTAAGTTGGTTGGAAGGACTGTTTCAACGCAAAACTGCGAAGTCATCTCCGTCAGCTGTTCAATGCTTAAACGCAGAGACTTGCATCAGCAGCGAACTGTGATTAAGTTGTCATCTCAGGCCATGTGGAAAAGCCCCGATTCCATTTCCTCATCCTTCTTCCTTTTATTGATTATTCCTGCTGCGTTTCCCATGAACTTCCGCCTGCCTGCCATCAGCCCTCACGATACCAATCGGTCAATAAATGTCACTGGAGATGCTTATATCTCGAAAGAAGGCATCCAGGTTACGCCGAATGAAACATTGATGACTGGTCGAGCCACTTACGTAAAACCCCTGCACTTGTGGGACAGGGCTTCGGGGAGCCTGACTGACTTTTCCTCTAATTTCTCTTTCATCATAGATTCGGATGGTCGCCGTAGTTATGCAGATGGGCTAGCCTTTTTCTTGGCTCCTGCTGGTTCTGATATCCTCCCTGGTTCTGGTGGTGGTGGCCTTGGTTATGGAAGTCCTCCATCATCAAATTCATCTGCAGAGTCATTTGTTGCCGTGGAGTTTGACACGTTTCGGAATCATCAGTGGTATGATCCTCTTTACACTCACGTTGGTATTAACATCAACTCCATGAGATCTGTCGAAACTGCCAGATGGCCTAATAACATCACTCTGGGGGTGGAAAGTTATGCCTGGATTACTTACAATGCTAAATCCAGGACACTAAGGGTGGAGTTTACTGCTTTCACTAATAACAGAACCATAAGGGACGGCCTCAGCCACGTGGTGGATCTTCCTGATTACTTGCCCGAATATGTTACTTTTGGGTTTTCAGCTGCAACAGGAGGTTTATTTCAAAAAAATAACGTCAAGTCCTGGAACTTCTCTTCAACATTGGATCTTGATGAGATAAGTCCTAAAGAACCAACTACCAGTCCAGAACCTCGCCCTGGAGGGGTCGTCATTGATGGAAAGGGGAACAACAGATGGAGACTAATTGTTGGACTGAGTGTTGGCTTGTCAACTCTCCTTCTTGCATTATCTTTTGCAAGCTACTGCTTGTGGAGGAAGATGTTAAGAAAATGACTTTTCTCCCAGCATGCACATGTTTTCCTTTTTTCAATAATGGTGGCTCAAATAGTAAGGCTAGGTTTGTTAGATCGTCTGAAGTTATGGGCTAAAACACAAGCTTGGTATTTTGTTAAAGATATTTAAGATTTCCTTTGAAATTATGGTTAGAAAAATGTAAGCATTGTACATATGCATACGAATGTGTAATATTGTTGTAATGAATCAAGTTCCAATCGTAAAAAATTTCCTACTTGTTTCCTTTTCCCATTATCATGCTTTATTTTGTAACAAAAAACAACATTGTACCAGGGCTTTTTTGATCTTCACGGGCTGTGAGTAATTTGAGAGAAAACCAGAGAGGCGTTTTGAACCTTCAAAACCAAAAATTTATTCAATGGCCTCCAAAAAATTTTCAAATCCATTAACACCTATTTTAGTGGAGAAAACTACCCAATTTGGGCAGTGAAAATGAAAGCATATGTAAGAGCTTTCAATTGGTGGGAGGTAGTGGAGACCGGCGTTCATCCTCCTTCATTTAGAATGGATTGATGCAAATGATGAAGATGAGGAAGATAAGGATTCAAATAATACTGAAGACATGGATGAAGATATTATATAATTTTGACTTGAAAGATTTGTGAACATAAAGAGTTGATTTGTTTATACTTTCATAAAATTGTCATCATTATTATTAGTATTTTTGGTATAAATTTGAAGATTTATGAAAGTTAATTGTAACTTGATGTCTAAGCTCATGTTGTAGTTTTCATGAGACGACACATATTTCTTGATATGTTGAATCTATTGGTTTTGCGAAAAATTGTGATGTGTTGTTGGGTGGCATGACTAAAACTATTGCTAAAAGTATTAAAATTATTTTCTAAAATTGTAATGGTTAACCATTACTTGAAAAATTAAAATTGTTACGTAATGTTGTAACGGAGATAACATGAGCTTTTCAAAATGTATTGTAAAATTGACCAAAAAGTATTGCATAAAGTGTTAAAAGTGGTACTTAATTTTTGACATATTAAAAAGGTTAATGTTTCAAAATTCAAAAAAAAAAAAAAACACAGTTGTCTATGTGTGTAATAATATAGCATTGGTGTTAATTTCAAAGATCGTTATATAATGTCTAAGGTAACGGCACTTTTGGTATCACCTCAAAATTATTTCTAAAACTTTATGTAACACTTTTTATAAAATATGTAATAGTTTTCAGATATTACCTATAGACAAAAATGTTATAGTGGAGGAGTTTGAAATTCTGAGAGTGACAAGAAATGAAATTGTCCAAGAATATTCACACAGCTAATGAAGGTTGTTAACAAATTAAGGCTACTTGGAGAAGATTTCCCTGAAACTAGGATAGTGCACAAAGCCCTAGTCAGCATGTCTAAAAGGTTTGAACTAAAATTTCCTCCCTTGAAGCCTTCAACATTAACTCAATGAAGTTGTTAATGCTTTTCAAGTAATTGAGCAAAGAAGGACTACGAAACAGGAGGAGCGAATTGAAGGAACACTTTCGGCCAAACAAATGCATAATTTAGCAAGTAGTAGTGTGGCAAAAAAAGCAATCTAGGGAAAAGAAGAGCAAAGATAGGCAAAAGAAAGAAAGTGAAAACTATGAAAGTGGAGGCAAGAAAGGTAGGTAACTACCTTGTTCCCATATTAAAAAAAAAGGTCACAATGAAAATTTTTGTTGCTACCAACTTGGTGCAAAATGTTGAGCCTATAACTGATATAATCATGTTGAAAAAGTTTGCAAGAACAGAGGAAGCTAGCATGGATAACAATGTCAACCTCAAGTTGCAAAAAATCAAGAGAAAGGTGAGAACCACTTTGTTGCTACATGCTATGTTGCAACCAACAGTTGAAATACTTGGTTGATTAATAGTGGCTACACAAACCACATGACATGAGATGTTGGGATTTTCAAGGAGTCGGACCGATCCTAGAACTCATGGATGAAGATTGGAGACAGAAAGCAAGTAGTAGTGAAAGGAAAAGGTGTGGTAATTGTCGAAACACCCTTAGTTACTAAGCTAATTACAAATGTGCTTTATGTTCCTAAGATAGATCAAAACGTATTAAATGTGGAGCAAATTCTTGAGAAGAATTATACTTTGCACTTGAGAATTTAGTCATGTACTATAGTTGATCCATTTGGAAATGAAATGATGACTATGAAAATGAAAATAAGAGCTTTCCTCAAGATTGGAATGAATCAAAGTTGCATACCTACACTAGTAAAGTTGACAAATCTATTATATGGCAAGTTGACAAATCTATTATATGGCACAAAAGGCTAGGTCACTTTAGCTATTCAACTTTGATAAGTATGCACACAAAGAATTTAGTGAATGATTGACCAATTATTCATTAAACAAGTGGTGTATGTAATGTGTGCTAGTTTGGAAAGCATTTTAAGCTGCCATTTCATGATAGTAATTGGGGAGCAAAAGAAAAGTTGCAACTTGTGTAATACCCCAAAATTTTGAGAGCTATGCTAGCAATATATTTACAAATATTACTGGTAATATTGGTGAAAGATTTAATTGGTAAATTGATTTTATTTATTTGTTTTCTTATGAAATACATGGGTTAAAGTTTAGGGTATGTACAGAAGAGAATAAGGCCATATACATGCAAGACAACTTTCTCAAAAATTTTGAGATTGGTGGAAACTTGGTACCATAATATATAGAGTAGAAATTAGGGAGAATTAAGGCTAAATCTTGGTTTGAAAATTTGGAAATTTCATCAAAAATAATTAAGGAATTGCTAAGTGTGCTTGTGAGGAAATATACGCAAATATCCATGAGTCAAATCATTCCAAAATTAGGAAGTTTAGGAATAAATAAAACTATAAGTGCATGGGGAGTCAAATAGGAGGTTAAGGGCTTGAATGTTGATTCATTGGTAAAATTACTTGCAATTTTCCTGTGAATAATTGGGTGAATTTTAGGTGAACATGGAAAAAGAAATATGCACCCATTATGGCCACCAAATCTTATCAAATATTTTAGATAATTAAAGGGGAGTTTATCAAGCTTACAAGAGTCAAAAATAGAAAATTTTAAAAAAGAAATTCGTGGGAAATTTTGTAGCAACATATAGTGACAATAAAAGAGAGTTTGGAGCATTTAAAATACTAGAATTGGACTTCTCTCCAAATATCCTTTACAGCCCTAATTTAATTAGACTGATAGGTGAGCAAAAAATCATTCTAAATCATTCTCTCAACCTTAGATACTCAACGCTCATCCGCAATAGGAGTTAAAATTTTTCTAGCATCAAACGTAGTAATCTGAGGTAATGTCTTAGCTCGAATCCTATGATTTTCATGTATACATGAAGGAATTATACTCTTATATTTTAGGCACATGAAATATAGATTACTCATGCATTAATTCATATATATGTGGCTAATTCATGGGCTATGTATAGAAAGTTTGATGATTAGTGTGATATATGATGTCAGGAAATTTAACGTTGCAAGTATACAATAGTTGTACCAAGTAATACTAGAAAGTAAGGGTTATCGTTTCCGCAAGGAGTAGGAGTGTTGTTCTTGATAATATTGTGTTTTGATTAAATAAAATTAATTTAAAGATGAATTTAATAATAATTGATTAAACAATACAGTAATTCTTAACTAAGCAGATGGAATGAGATAAGTATGATTGCAATCACAAGCAAAGGCTAATGGCAATCAATATGCAAAAAATATGTAAGAACTTTGATTATCATTTAATTAATTATCAAATTTTAATTTCTTATTTAGGGTTTATTAATCACTTGAATCTTTAGTACACTTTCCCAAGTTATATTAAAGCTTCAATTTATTTAATCTAATCATTTATGAAGTTAACCGAATTGAGAATATAAATAATGAATTAATAATTGACGCCTTGTGAATGTAAGATCTTCACCCTTGCTATAAGTCTATGATTTACAATTGTGATCAATTGTCCTAATTTATAAATTCACTACCATTATAACCATAAAGTTAGGAAGAAGGAAAATAAAAATAAAAAAGAAGGATAAGTTGATCACAATTTTTGTTGTAAATATCATACCTTTACATCCATTATAAGTCCTTTATTCACAATTGTGAACAACTTACCTAACTTATGAATTTCCTTTTGTTATAACCACAAGCATGATAACAATTAAAAATAAAGGAAGAAAAAGAAAAGGAACAAGGAGAAGGAAGAGAAGAAGGAAGAGAAGAAGAAGAGAATTGACCACAACTAAATAAGAAAAGACAATTAAATTAAAATGATAACATAAAAGTTCTTACTCGTTTAGCTCAATAATACTATATGATTGGAATTATGAGAACAAAAGATAAATATTTATCATTTGTTGGCCTTCTTCCTATGGCATTTTCTCATCTTTAAGTTATGCCTTACATCTTGTGAGAGTACAAAACTCGTCTTTAAACCTTCTACTTATACTAAACTAATATTATAATGATACATCATGATGCCAATAAGAATTCGAAGGTATGGATGATGGTTTTGCCTTGTAGGACACTTCCCTTTTTATAGGGTTGAGCCTCCACTATCTAAAGTCCCTAATGGTTTGTTGATTTCTTTCATTTTATCGCATTTTTCCAAGGGTTAGGTGGCTATAATTTGAATTGTCACCTATTTCAGCGCCTGAGTGACAAAACAGGCATTGCTGGTTGCTCCCTCATTGCTTAGGTGACGAGTGGTTGACAGGCTAAATTTGAATTGTTGCCTGCGTGTTGCTTAGGGGAGTCATAGGCCACTACTAATTGTTTTTGATTGATCTTCACCTGCTCTCTCACAAGCAACTTGCTTAGGCAACCACAAAGCTTTGTTTAAGTGATGCAATAGGCCTTGAATTTGCATTTCCTTAGTTTGGTACCTGCGAATGAGTTTATAGTTCTTTTTTCTCACTTATTTTCATTATATAACTGCTATAATACATAAGTAGGTAAATTTCTTTACCCTCACAAAATTTATTAAGATGGGGTAAAAACACATTAGGCTAATAAGTACTTTACTTTGTGTTTTATTGTATCCAGATATTACCTTTTTTTTCATGTGTAAAAAACATTAGGATCTCTTACACCTAGCAGGTTTTTGTAAGCTAAACTTTTAACAGTGCTTGTTTGTCCCACCATCTGTAGCGTTGAGCTAAGATGAGCATGTTGAATGTACTTTTGGTAGGCATAAATTGTTGTGTGAGGTTTTTAAAATTTGGCTGTAGAGGTAGATATCTTTACAATGTTAGAGAGTTGCTTTGTGGTTTGGTCTCTTTTCTTAAATTTTATGCAAAAAGTGAAAATTTTGAAGTAGAAAATTTTCAATTTCATTTGTTAAACCATAAGGTCAAAGTACAGCTATAAATGGATCTGGAGGTCTGGCCAGAATAATTCATTGCAAAATCTACAGTGATAACCAAATTTGTGGATGTAACTCAACTATTTGATAGAAGAACAGTTGGGACAAATAAGCTCCATTACATCCCACGCATACCCTGTAGACCCAAGTAAAAATAATCTTGTGAGTGGTATAAACTAGTAAAAATCACAAATTTTGTGCATGTGGATAACTAAAAAAATTTATATAATACAGGTTGGGACACCTCGCTGAGTGGAGTATAATCTCAACCTATATCACTCAGTTGAATAGGGGAGAATTAATTCTTTATGCTTGTGCTAGCATCACATGAGAGACTGTTACATATTTATTTCAAGTATTTCGGTTTCCCAAGATATTTAGTTGAAAACAATTCATTTTACAAATACTCACTTCCAAGTTTTTCAGAAAATAATAAACATGTAAGTTTTGCAACAATCTACAAGACAAGTCCTTGTTTTTGTAAAATAGAAGAAAACATAAAACAATTGAAAATAATTTTAATCAAGTTAGTACGATCAAATTATTTTATGAACAGCTCACCTCCATGTTTTTAGAAAAAAGAAAACACTTTACATTTTTTAGGAAATCGACATGCCAAAATTGCATTTTTATAAAACAAGAATAGTAACCATAACAATTTCAAGCATGAAGGAAATTCAGTAGTCATGTAAAATAATTTTGAAAGCATTTTATAAAAGTCAGTAACGAGTAACCACTTCCCCATCTTTTAATTTTGTAGCTCAATGGATTCATCAGCTATTGACTCTTGATTTCTTAATCATACACATAATTTTTCATTTAATGCTTAATTTTCAGTTGATTCACGTGTATCTTACATGTCTTATTTTATGATTCATTCTATATTCGATTACCATCTGAGTAATCATTCTTATTCAAATTCTCTTAATAATTATTTTCCATGCTTTGTTCTCTTTTTACATTGTGTCTTTTAGCCTAATTTAGTTTCAAAATGGAAAAATTTAACCTAAATTACATAAGACCTATATTTTGTCGAGTGGTTGTGGTCTGGATTCATAAGTGCGCCAAGCCTTCTTGTACCCCTATCGTCGTCTTCCAAAACTATGCCGAGTCTCCTTGCATCCATGCTATTACCTTTAGCAATTGCACCAACGATTGCAATAGAACATTGGTTTACGCAACAGGCTACTGTTAGGATGGATTTTTTTACCTTCTATGTAATTCTAATCACCAAAACTCGAATTCAACATGATTCCTAAGGCCCATAGGCATATTTTTAGGCATTTGAACTTATGAAAAATGTGATTCAATTGTGTCCCTAAATTTTGAAAAATTCCTGGACACTTCTTAAATTATTTGATGATACGCATTTCTACACCTCTTACACATATACACATGACCCATTCACCATTCCCCACATATCAACTGCGTGTTTAATTCCTAAAAAGTCATATTTTTGCATGTGCATGCATGGATAATTGGTGTTTCTACGTATATGCATGAATAATTATAGATTTAACATAGAAAACACTTCAAAATATGATGTTTGAAGGTGATAGAATTTCCAAGGAGCGCTTGGGTGGCTGATGGCTCTAGGGTCAAAGAAATAGGGTTTCTGTATCTTAAAATATATATATATATATATGTATATATATATGTATATGATTTCAAACTGCTCCATTTTAAGCTAATAATTATGTACTAAGTTTTTAATTTCCCCGTGTAATATTCACATGAATTTCTCGGAAGCTTTTCCTTATTTTTCTTCTCCCAAACATGTCATGAAATGGAGAAAAATGCATATTTTCTTTACCAAAATTTTGGTTGCCAATTTATACCCATATCCCTTTTCATACTTACTTCCTAAATTCCAACCAATTTCCACACGAAAATCATAATAAAATAATAATTAGACATGGCTTCAATTAATTCCTTAAGCACTTGCCAACAAAACTTAAAATAAAAACAATTTGGTCAGGTAATTCTCAAAATTCAATAAAATTTGACTAGCTTAACAATGTGTACTTTGTCTTCCAAGTGCATCTAATATTATTCCAATAATTAATTACAAACGAAAATAATTGAAAAATTAGGCTAGTAACTTAATATATCATCCACCACAACTATTTCTATAATTATTAGTGCATCCCCAAAATCTGAAGTATTCCGTCAAAACATGTCAATAAACACCGTGAAAGGGAAAAAAAATAAGGGATCTTAGTTCACCTGCGTTAAAGACTAGCAGTAATTATTATAAGATCATTAATTTTAATTAAGTAGTATAGGTAGAGTCGTAGAGATACATATATTAGAGATGTAATATTATATTGCCAACAATCCTCACAGTCACGCGGTCTAAAGTACTAAACCATGCCAAGGGGGACAAACTAAATCAAAACCAATTTCAATCCTCTTTGAGAAGTCCAGCTACTTGGCCATCGTCTTAAATTGAGATAATTCAGCAGCCCCCACCGCAATCAATTTCTCATTACGTGTGGAATCAGTTGGAAGGGTTATTTGAGAAATTCAACATTATAAAAGGAACGTTGGGTCATCTCCCTGTTTCTTTGTTTTCTTCAGAAGACTTAAGTAGGTTGGAAGGACTGTTTCAACGCAAAACTGCAAAGACTTTTCCGTCAGCTGTTCAATGCTTAAACGCGGAGACTTGCATCAGCAGCGAACTGTGATTAAGTTGTCCTCTCAGCCATGTGGAAAAGCCCCGATTCCATTTCCTCATCCTTCTTCCTTTTCTTGATTATTCCTGCTGCGTTTTCCATGAACTTCCGCCTGCCTGCCATCGGCCCTCACGATACCAATCGGTCAATAAATGTCACTTGTGGGACAGGGCTTCGGGGAGCCTGACCGACTTTTACTCTAATTTCTCCTTCATCATAGATTCGGATGGTAGCCCTAGTTATGCAGATGGGCTAGCCTTTTTCTTGGCTCCTGCTGGTTCTGATATCCTCCCTGGTTCTGGTGGATGTGGCCTTGGTTATGGAAGTTATCCATCATCAAATTCATCTGCAGAGTCATTTGTTGCCGTGGAGTTTGACACGTATTGGAATTATCAGTGGTATGATCCTCTTTACACTCACGTTGGTATTAACACCAACTCCATGAGATCTGTCGAAACTGCCAGGTGGCCTAATAACATCACTCTGGGGGTGGAAAATTATGCCTGGATTACTTACAATGCTAAATCCAGGACACTAAGGGTGGAGTTTACTGCTTTCACTAATAACAGAACCATAAGGGACGGCCTCAGCCATGTGGTGGATCTTCCTGAATACTTGCCTGAGTACGTTACTTTTGGGTTTTCAGCTGCGACCGGAAAGTTTTCTCAGAAAAATAACGTCAAGTCCTGGAACTTCTCTTCAACATTGGATCTTGATGAGATAAGTCCTAAAGAACCAACTACTAGTCCAGAACCTCGCCCTGGAGGGGTCGTCATTGATGGAAAGGGGAACAACAGATGGAGACTAATTGTTGGATTGAGTGTTGGCTTGTCAAATCTCCTTCTTGCATTATCTTTTGCAAGCTACTGCTTGTGGAGGAAAATGTTAAGAAAATGACTTTTCTCCCAGCATGCACATGTTTTCTTTTTTTAAAAAATGGTGGCTCAAATAATAAGGCTATGTTTGTTAGATCGTCTGAAGTTGTGGGCTAAAACGCAAGCTTGGTATTTTGTTAAAGATATTTAAGATTTCCTTTGAAATTATGGTTAGAAAAATGTAGGCATTGTACATATGCATACGAATGTGTAATATTGTTGTAATGAATCAAGTTCCAATCGTATAAAATTTCCTACTTACTTGTTTCCGTTTCCCATTATCATGCTTTATTTTGTAACAAAAAACAACATTGTACCAGGGCTTTTTTGATCTTCACGGCTGTGAGTAATTTGAGAGAAAACCAGAGAGGCTTTTTGAACCTTCAAAACCAAAAATTTATTCAATGGCCTCCAAAAATTTTTCAAATCCATTACCACCTATTTTAGTGGAGAAAACTACCCAATTTGGGCAGTGAAAATGAAAGCATATTTAAGAGCTTTCAATTAGTGGGAGGTAGTGGAGACCGGCGTTGATCCTCCTTCTTTGAGAGGAAACCAAACTATTGTACAAATCCATCAATATAGTGAAGAGAGTGCAAAAAACCTCAAAGCTTTGTCCACAATTCATTCTTCTGTATCAGAAATCATATTTAACAGAATTATGGATTGCGAAATAGCAAAACAAGCATTGGACCAATTAAGGGAAGTGTTCCAAGAACAAGACAAATACAAGTTTTAAACTTGTGGAGGAAGTTTGAAATTCTGAGAATGATAGAAAAAGAATCTATCAAAGAATATTCAGACAGCTAATGAAGGTTGTTAACAAATTGAGGTTACCTGGAGAAGATTTACCTGGCAAAAGGATAGTGAGCAAAGTCCTAGTCAGTGTGCCTGAAAAGTATGAAACAAAAATTTCCTCCCTTGATGACTCAAAGGACTTGTCAACATTAAAACTCAATGAAGTTGTTAATGCTTTTAGAGCAATTGAGCAAAGAAGGACTTCAAGACAGGAGGAGCAAACTGAAGGAACACTTTTGGCCAAAAAATTGTATAATTTAGCAAGTAGTAGTGTGGTAGAAAAAGCAATCTAGAGAAATGAAGGGCAAAGATAAGCAAAAGAAAGAAAGTGAAAACTATAAGAGTGGAGGCAAGAAAGCTAGGTATCTACGTTGTTCCCATAGTAAAAAAAGAGGTCACAACGAAAATTTTTGTTGCTACCAACTTGGTGCAAAATGTCGAGCCTATAACTGATATAATCATGTTGAAAAAGTTTGCAAGACCAAAGGAAGCCAGCATTGACAACAATCTCAACCTCAAGTTGCAAAACATCAAGAGAAAGGTGAGAACCACTTTATTGCTACATGCTATGCTGCAACCAACAGTTGAAATACTTGGTTGATTAATAGTGGCTACACAAACCACATGACATGAGACGTTGGTATTTTCCAGGAGTTGGACCTATCCTACAACTCATGGTTGAAGATTGGAGACAAGTACAAGTGAAAGGAAAAGGTGTGGTATTTGTCAAAACATCCTCAGGGACTAAGCTAAATACAAATGTGCTTTAGGTTCCTAAGATAGATCAAAACTTATTAAATGTGGGGCAAATGCTTGAGAAGAATTATGCTTTGCACTTGAAAAATTAGTCATGCACTATAGGTGATCCGTTTGGAAATGAAGTAATGACTATGAAAATGAAAAATAAGAGCTTTCCTCTAGATTGGAATGAATCACAGTCGCATACCTACCCCAGTAAAGTTGATGAATTTGTTATATGGCACAAAAGGCTAGGTCACTTTGGCTATTCAACTTTGATAAGTCTGCACACAAAGAATTTAGTGAATGATTGACCAACCATTCATGAAACAAGTGGTGTATGTAATGTGTGCTAATTTGGAAAGCATTTTAGGCTACCATTTCATGATAGTAATTGGGGAGCAAAAGAAAAATTGCAACTTGTGTAATACCCCAAAATTTTGAGAGCTATGCTAGCAATATATTTACAAATATTACTGGTAATATTGGTGAAAGATTTAATTGGTAAATTCTTGATTTTATTTATTTGTTTTCTTATGAAATACGTGGGGTAAAATTTAGGGTATGTACAGAAGGGAATAAGGCCATATACATGCAAAACAACTTTCTCAAAAATTTTGAGATTGGTGGAAACTTGGTACCATAATGAATAGAGTAGAAATTAGGGAGACTTAAGGCTAAATCATGGTTTGAAAATTTGGAAATTTCATCAAAAATAATTAAGGAAGTGTTAAGTGTGCTTGTGAGGAAGTATATGCAAATATACATGAGTCAAACCATACCAAAATTAGGAAGTTTGGGAATAAATAATACTATAAGTGCATGGAGAGTCAAATAGGAGGTTAAGGGCTGATTGAATGTCGATTTATTTGTAAAATTTCTTGCAATTTTCCTGTGAATAATTGGGTGAATTTTAGGTGAACATGAAAAAAGAAATATGCACCCATTATGGCCGCCAAATCTTATCAAATATTCTAGATAATTAAAGGGGAGTTTATCAAGCTTAGAAGAGTCAAAAATAGAAAAATTTAAAATAGAAATTCGAGGGAAATTTTGTAGCAACATATAATGACAATATAAGAAAGTTTGGAGCCTTTAAAATACTAGAATTTGACTTCTCTCCAAATATCCTTTACAACCCTAATTTAAATAGATTGATAGGCGAGCAAAAAATCATTCTATCTTGCTTAGATACTTAGCGCTCATCCATAATAGGTGTTAAAATTTTTCTAGCATCAAACGCAATAATCTGAGTTAATGTCTTAACTCGAATCCGATGACTTTCATGTATACATGTTGGAATTATACTCTTATATTTTGGGCACATGAAATATAGATTACTCATGCATTAATTCATGTATATGTGGCTGACTCATGGGCTATGTGTAGAAAGTTTGATGATTAGTGTGGTATATGATGCCAAGAAATTTAACGTTGTAAGTGTATAATGGTTGTATCAAGTAACACTAGGGAGTAAGGGTTATCATTTTCGTAGGGAGTAGGAGTGTTGTTTTTGATCATATTGTGTTTTGATTAAATAAAATTAATTTAAAGATGAATTTAATAATAAGTGATTAAACAATATAGTAATTCTTAACTAAGTAGATGGAATGAGATGAGTATGATAGCAATTACAAGTAAAGGCTAATGGCAATCAATATGCAAAAAATATGTAAGAACTTTGATTATCATTTAATTAATTATCAAAGTTTAATTTTTTATTTAGGGTTTATTAATCCTTTGAATCCTTAGTACACTTTCCCAAGTTATATTAAGGCATCAATTGATTTAATCCAATCGTTTATGAAGTTAACTCAATTGAGAATATAAACAATGAATTAATAATTGATGCCTTGTGAATGTAAGACCTTCACTCTTGCTATAAGGTTATGATTTACAATTGTGATCAATTGTCCTAATTTATAAATTCACTACCATTATAACCATAAGTTAGGAAGAAATAAAATAAAAATAAAAAAGAAGGATAAGTTGATCACAATTTTTGTTGTAAATATCATTCCTTCATTTCTATTATAAGTCCATTATTCACAATTGTGAACAATTTACCTAATTTGTGAATTCCTTTCCGTTATAACCACAAGTATGGTAACAAAATAAAAATAAAGGAAGAAAAGAAAAAGAACAAGGAGAAGGAAGAGAAGAAGAAGAGAATTGACCACAACTAAATAAGAAAAGACAATTAAATTAAAATGATAACATAAAAGTTCTTACTCGTTTAGCTAATAATATTGTATGATTGGAATTACGAAAATAAAAGATAAATATTTGTCACTTGTTGGCCTTCTTCTTGTAGCATTTCCTTGTCTTTAAGTTATGCCTTACATCTTGTGAGAGCACAAAACTCATCTTTAAACATTCTACTTATACTAAACTAATATTATAATGATACATCATGATGCCTATAAGAATTTTAAGCTATGGATGATGGTTTTGCCTTGTAGAACACTTCCCTATTTATAAGGTTGAGCCTCCACTATCTAAAGTCCCTAATGGTTTGTTCATTTCTTTCATTTTATTCCATTTTTCTAAGGGTTAGGTGGCTAAAATTTGAACTATCACCTATTTTATCGCCTGAGTGAC
Organism: Avicennia marina; assembly: GCA_019155195.1. Lineage (NCBI taxonomy): Eukaryota > Viridiplantae > Streptophyta > Magnoliopsida > Lamiales > Acanthaceae > Avicennia > Avicennia marina. Next base: position 4,563,106 of record CM032760.1, read on the forward strand.
AAAACAGGCAATGCTGGTTGCTCCCTTGTCGCTTAGGTGATGAGTGGGTGACAACCTAAATTTGAATTGTTGCCTGCGCATCGCTTAGGTGATTCATATGCCACTAATAGTAGTTATTGATTGATCTCCACCTGCTCTCTCACTGGCAACTTGCATAGGCAACCACAAAGCTTTAATTAAGCGATGCAATAGGACTTGAATTTACATTTCCTTAGTTTGGTACCTGTGGATGAGTTTATTGTTCTTCTCTCTTACTTATTTTCATTATACAACTACTATAATACATAACTAGGTAAATTTCTTTACTCTCACAAATATATTAAGATGGGGTAAAAACACATTTGGCTAATAAGTACTTTACTTTGTGTTTTGTTGTATCCAGATATTACCTTGTTTTTCATATGTAAAAAACATTAGCATCTCTTGCACTTAGTAGGTTTTTGTAAGCTAAACTTTAACAATGCATGTTTGTCCCACCATCTGTAGTGTTGAGCTAAGATGAGCATGTTGAATGTACTTCTGGTAGGCATAAATTGTTGTGTGAGGTTTTTAAAATTTGGCTGTAGAGGTAGATATCTTTACAATGTTGGAGAGTTGCCTTGTGCTTTGGTTTCTTTTCTTAGTTTTATGCAAAAAGTGAAAATTTTGAAGTAGAAATTTTCAAATTCATTTGTTAAACCATAAGGTCAAAGTACAGCTATGAATGGATCTGGGGTCTGATCGGAATAATTCATTGCAAAATCTACGATGATAACCAAATTTGTGGATGTAACTGAACTGATGGATAGAAGAACAGTTGGGAGAGATACGCTCCATTACATCCCACGCGTACCCTGTAGACCCGATTAAAAATAATCTTGTGAGTTTCTCCTAAGGGCATCTATATAAAGCTCGTGGAAGTAGTTTGTTGGGTTCTAATGCATGGGAAGACAGGAACATCCTTTCTGGAAGTTCAAATTCATTGTAAAAATGGACTTCTGGAATATCCATATTCTTATCCTCCTACGATTTTCAAAAAGCCCAAAGATAGGACAAGATGTTTCAATAAAGATCCAGGTGATGTTATTACTGTTACACAGTGCAGGAATTTCTTTGAACTTCCAAGTGTTCAAGTCTTGTTTATTCTGATATCTGGAATACATTTATTGTAGATTGGGAAGACTGACATTGCTATGATTTCACCATGGGCTGCCCTGAATCTTTTTATTAGGCAATTCATTGCATCCTAATTAGTTTAAGATCTCAGTCAACAAAATTGGAAAACTGACATTCTGAACCTATGAGGCTTCAGAATTTAATTCCTCACTATGGAGTCGTCTTTCATGTAGTAGTGCTCTACAATCTTATTTGGGGCTGGGATTTTTATATTCCTTGTTGTGTCAGTCCATTTTATGCAAAAAATGTTCATTTTAGTGATGTCCTCATGTGATCAATATAAATAAGAACATGCTCAAATCTTGGTAAACCAATCACCATATGTTTGTGGTGGTAATTTTGCACACTAGCTGTTTCAATCTGCTTCTGCTATAAGACTCGGGTTATGAATCCATTCTTTCAGAACCTTCTTAAGTTCTCGGTTCTACCACCAAGTGTCTATAGTAATGAGCTTCTGGTTCCTCACCTTGAACATTTTGTTTTATCTTCCCATAGTTAATGCTGCTAAAGCTTAATTTGTTGAACCTATAAAAGCCATGATAGCTGAATACCAAATAAAATAGAATTTGTAATTGGAAATAAAAGGTTTCTTTGTTATGGACTTTTGCTTATGTTCCACACTCTAATCACATTCATGAATTATTGGATATCAGATTGGTGGATTTTTTAAATTGGTGTTTGCTATTTGCATAAAATTAGAGCTTATTGAAGTGGTTAAACCAACTAAATTATATATGAGTCATCTCTTTATTAGTTTAAACTTTTAGATGAGATAGTTATTCAATATAGTATTAGAGATAGGCTAAGTGAAAGAGTACTTAGCCAACACTCTGAAAGAGTACTTGTCCTACTTATTGATTTACAACTTGGTTCACAATCAAGGTTATTTTAGGTTCCTTCTATGGTATTAGTTCTGATATATAATATTTTCAAATGTCAATAAAATTTAGTTTACTATGGAGATTAAGTTCTTACTCATAGTTGTTAATAAAACAAAATAGCATGTCACGGCACCATTCACAAGAAATGACGATCACTTTCAATATGGGATATCATGGTGCAAATGGCACAATTGTGCACCTTATAGAAGGCTCATTTTAGAGATTTTTGGGGACATAATTTTTTTTTAAAAAAATAAAGGATAAAAACAGCCATAAAGCATCGGATTCACTTGAGTTCTGTTCAATCTCAATTTTCACTACAAACAAGTCCTAACATACATTGTATACTTTTATCCTATTATGTAATTCTGCTACATTTTCAAGGGTTTTTTGGATTTTCATTATTTGTTTTAAACAAACCAACATATTCCTTTTTCTATCAACAACTCCTCAATAATTTAGGTATGTATTATTTTTTTTACTTTTCTCTTTCTCCTTGTTTCTTTTTTCTTCATTTTCTTTTCACTTTTTTATCTTTCTTCTTTTGTTGATCTTTATTCTTTTCCTTTGTTTCCTTTTCTTCTTCTTTGTTTCTTTACCTGCTTGAGCAAGATTGAAATTTTAGTACTCTTATAAATTATAGTTGGATATTGTTAAAAATTTAAAATTTTTGCAATTTGAGTTTTTTACATATTGTTTAGATTTTGAATTGTTACAAATTTTAGAGGCTGTGTATTGCTAAAATTCTCTAAATTTTATTTTTGAAATTCTAAAATTTTCATTGCTAAAAATCTTATTTTTTTGCAAATTTAACAACTAGATGTTTACTAATTCTTTATTATTTGTTTTCCTTTTAAAAATAGGAAGCTGCAAATTATTTGCAATTATTATTTTAACATGTAGAATTTTTTTATGTTAAATTTTTGTAAAATATTAATGACAATATTAATATATTTCATATATCATGTAATGTTGCACTATGCTTTGATAAAGCATGACATGCTGCGCACTATGGTTGTAGAAAGTCTTTGCACTGTCTGGAGCCATTTGCCTCTAACAACTATGCTTTCGCTTCAGTTTGCTGATTCATAAGCTTTCATTAATGTTTTTAGGAGAGCATAAGAACCAAATGCTGTGTGCCCATGTTAAAGGCATTTATTTGTAAATCCTGAGTAGAGATAATAATACTATCACTTCATTTTGATCATTTCTTAATTTGTCATCTTATAATAACTGTCTACTTCATGAATGTTGTAGGAGCATTATTGTTTACTTATATGGTTGAGAACTTGTAATCCCACAATAATTGTCAGGGGATTATTACAGCCTTGAATTGCTCCAATTTGTGAATGTGCTTTGCATTCTAGCTGCTTAGTTTCCAATTGTGTTGATTGTGCCCCATGTTCAGCACACTACCTCCAAATATGGTGCATTTTAATAATATCACATATTATTTTGAACTTCTTAGTAGCTACTTCTTGGTTTTGGGATAAATACCGAATATATGTCAAATGGCAGAAATAAATTTGTAAATACACATAATAGGGTGCTCATCAGCTCGATCTTCTATGCCTCCATGTTGGTTGATTTTTACGCTTTTTATGCTCGAAGCTACCTCTCTGAACATGATGTTCGGCATGGTAATATATTAATCGGGAAAAATACTAGGATGATTGACTTGTAAAGTTAAATGGATAATACTGAGATGGGTTATGTATTTTAATATTAGGGGATACAAGTTATGTATTAATACTTTTCAAAAATGTAAAAATGCAAATTATATCGCTAAAGGATTCTTGTTTTAGTAGCAAGTTGAGTAACTCTTAGGGAAACTTTTTTCAAAAGTTATATTGTTGCAAGGTGGGCTTACAAAACAATTTAAAAAATAATAAATTAGAAGAGAAAAAGTGGAGAGAAGAATGCTCAAGAATTATATATTTTTTAATTCAATCAACACTTTACAAACTCATTTTTCTACAATTTTCTTTACTCTAGATTTTTTTTGCTTTTTTTTAGATTGCATATGACTTACAAGACTTCCCTATTTATACTATTTTCTATTAAGAGTGGATAGTGGTGATTAAAAAAATCTAACAGTTTAAATTACATCATTAACTCCATATATCTAGACATTATTTCAATTTTCATACATACACTTATTGGAGAAAATAATTTTCAATACCAATCTAATTTATTTTTAATAGAAATTTTAGAAAGTTAAGCTTAATTTCTAACATACCCCCTTAAGCTTGATTTTCTCATCTTAAGTTAATGCCATAACTTCTCAAAGACTTCTCTTTTTAGGAGCCCAGTAAAGATGTCAACAACTTCTTTATTAGTTTTCATATACTTCACTTGCAATGTATTCTCTTATGAAGTGCAAGCACATGTCAATGTGTTTACTTTGATCATAGAACATAGAATTCTTTGCTAAAGTGATCACTAATTTATTGTTGATGTAAGTTATGGTCCAATCCTCCACGTCAAGGTGAAGTCTTCAAGTAAACTTTTTAACCACAATGTGTGGCAAACATTTGTAGTTGCGGCATACTCAACTTCACGCATTGAAAAGTCACAATAGATTATTTTTTTGACATCCAAGTGAATGCCATGTCTCCAAAATAAAATACAAATCTACTTGTACTTTTTCTATTGTCGAGATCACCACCCCAATCACTGTCACTATATCCCTTCAACTTCATGTCTCTAGTTGTAGGATAGAACACACTATATTCAACAGTTCATTTGATATATTGAAATATACTCTTTGCAGCTTGAAGGTGGTGACTTGTTGGAGTCTCTATATAGTAACTAACAAGGCCAACAACATAAAGGATATCAGGTCTTGTGTGTGTCGAATACCTTAAGCTTCTAATCAAACTCTTAAACAAGGCAGAATTTACTCGATCACCATTATTATCCCATCCCAACTCAATTAATCATAGTTTATTATTCCTTAATTACACAAACTATGATCTCAATACCTTTGCATGAGAAACGAAGATTATTTATGGCTACGTCTGCAAAATCATTTTTAATATAATCTCTCAAAATCCCACCAAAATTTTCCACTTACATATAAAATTAATTATTTATTATTCAATCATTATACCTATTTACAATCAAATCGATACACATGTATTCTTACATTAATAAATATTTATATCTTAAAAATTAATAATTATCTTTATATATATTATGTTATCATCCAATCATTATTATTCATTATATGTATATATATGTACATTCAAATAAATCAAAACTTTTATTCCATAGAAATAATGCAATCAACCATACAACACAATTTTCACCAAACATCTTTCCCTAACAAAACCTATGTGCGCACGTTTTCTTAATTTCCCTAAAGATCAATCATCACCACAAAAATGACTGTTTCCATAAAAAAATATTGCATCATATTAGAAAGGGGTTTGCATGGCCACCTTAATTGCGGCGCCCCCGCAAAACCAATTAACCATTCCTTTTGGTCCTTTTTCAGCAACAAAATTCACAACCTCAATTCTCTTCGATGGCCACAACGATGTCTTCCCAGATATAAATAACTGTCTTCTCCGCCCGTTTTTTGTCGTCAAAGTCATCCACAAAATACCCATTTAGTGAATCTTTCACCTCTTTTGAGCTATCAACGCAATCAAGAATCTTATAGTTTCAATGTTGGGCTACTCGAGCAAATATCTCATTATAATTGATTTCAACTCTTTGCTTCTATCGTTTTACTATTAGCCCTGCCTTATATCTCCCTATTTCTCCTTGTGCATTCCTCTTGATTTTATAAACCCATTTCACACTAATGGGCTTATGTCTTGCTAGCAAAGTTGTTGACTCACATGCGTCATTTTTCTTTATAGCTTTAATTTCTTCATCTATAGCCTTTCATCACTCCTTGCCTTTTGATACTTTTTTATAATTGATTGGTTCAAAATTTTCAAAAAAAAAAAAACAAAATAAGTTCTAATTTTGTCTAAGTTGATAGATTTTCTCCCAATTTCATGTTCTTTGTAGTCTAATATCATCTTCATCATCTAATGATTTGGAATATTTTGAACTTAATTTTGACTACGAACTTGATTTTAGAGTTGATGGAGATGAAGTTGTAAGCTTCACTTCTTGTGTTGATTTGTCTCCACCTTTATTCGATAAGATGTGAATTGTTTCTTTGCTTCCAAACTCCGATCCCATGAACTCTTCTTGTCAATGACAACATCTCAACTATGACTTTTTTTTCCAATAAGATCATACACATTGTATTCTTTGGAATATTGGTCATAGTCAATAAAAATGTACATTTTAATTCTTTCATCAATTTTTTTTCTTTGCTGTACATTTTAATTCTTTCATCAATCTTTTTTCTTTGCTGGTCTAAGATATGGACTTGAGCAATGCTTTCGAATATCTTTAAATAAGATACACTTGATTTCTATCCACTCCATGCTTTTTGTGGTATCTTGTTCCACATACTTCTTGATAGACACCAGTTCAATAAGTAGACAACAAAGTTTATTGCCTTTGCCTAAAATTTCTTAGGCAAATTCTTGCTCTTCAACATGCTTCAAACCATATTTAAAATAGTTTAATTCTTTCTGTCCACCACTCTATTTTTTTGTGGTGAGCATGAGATGGTCAAAGGTTGCTGAATTCCATTTTCATCACAGAATTCTATAAACTCTTTTAAAGTGAACTCTCCCCTATGATCAAATCTCATTGACTAGATTTTAAATTCACTATGTTTTTTTATGAGGAATTTGAATTTCTTGAATGTTGAAAGTGCTTTTGAATTGTATTTCAAAAAATAAACCCTTTGGAAAGCTTTCTCAATGTTATTTTCCAACAAGCAATCTTCACATAGTTGATCAAATTAATTGATTGATTGATGGAAGCCACTCACTATTTTCTTCATGGATAACTCTTTTAAGCCTCCAAAGTTAAGATGTCCAAATCTTAAGTGACATAGCCACGACTTTTCTTTGGAGTAAGCTTTCGAGCATTGCGCTACATCGATGTTGATATTCATTAAGAACATTCAGTTCTTAGTCATTGGTACATGAGCCAACAGATTTCCTTTTTTATTTTTCAAATAGAGACTCTATTTCTTTAATTGGATATCATATGCCTTCTCCAACAATTGCCCTAAGCTAAGAATGTTAATTTTCATACTTGGAATATAGTACACATAAGATATGAATTGATGGTCTTCGTTTCTTAGTTTGATGAGAATTTTTCGTTTACCTTTGACATGAGTCTTTGAAAGATGACCGAAGGTGATGTTTCCTACCACAGATTTATCCATCTTAACAAAGATTTGCCTATGTCCATGCATGTGATTACTTATTCTAGTATCAAGGTACCAAGTGTGCATTGACTCTTTATTTTATCTCTTGTGTGCCAACAAGACTATGTTTACAACTTCATTTGTTTCTTCTACATAAAAGGACATTTCCTTTTTTTCTCATCTTGATACTTATATGAATAGTGTCTATACCGTTGACAATTGTAGCATTGTACCTCTTTTTTGTTTTATCTTTAATTGTAGCCACCTCTTACTTGACTTTTTGTTGGATGAGACTTGTTTGAGTCAAAATTTTTGTTTTGATCTTGATAGATTCCACTTCTTCCTCGACCTCAACCACGTCCACAACCTTGTCCTTGGCTACGATTGCATCCACCTTGATTACGATAAGCATCCTCTTTCTTCTCTCCAATGTTCATCTTCGTTTGGAGGGCTTTCTCAATTGATTCTTTATTTCTCCTTTTGATTTTCATTTCATGAACTTGCAACTTGTCAGTAAGCTCATCAAGGATCATGGTCTCATTAGATTCTTTAATTGCTACAACTACATGATCAAATTTTAAATTAAGTGATCGAAGTATCTTCTCACAACTCAACTATTGGATATTTTTTCACCATTTCTTTTAAGTTGATTTGTAACCATGGTGACTTAAGAAATGTATTCAAACACTTTTTCAGTGTTTTCTATTTGCAAAGCCTCAAATTCACATTGAAGTGCTTGAAATCGGACGTTCTTCACCTTGTTGATGCCTTTGAAGGCATTTTCAAAGATTCTTCAATTCATACAACTATATGATCAAATTTTGAATTAAGTGATCGAAGTATCTTCTCACGACTCAACTATCGGGCATTTTTTTACCATTTTTTTTAAATTGATTTGCAACCATGGTGACTCGAGAAATGTATTCAAACACTTCTTCAGTGTCTTTTATTTTAAAAGCCTCAAATTCACCTCGAAGTGCTTGAAATTGGACCTTCCCCACCTTGTTAATGCTTTTGAAGACATTTTCAAAGATATCCCATGCCTTTTTTGAAGTGGTTGCTTGGGCAATTTTCTCAAAAATTGAATCATCTACAATAAGTTGGATAAGTGAAAGTGCCCCTTGGTCTTTCACTTTAGCCTCTTTCACAGCCTTCTTCATATCCTCACTTGTGATAGCCAAATCCTCTAGTACATAGAATTCTTTTTCTATTGCATCTCATACATCTTGTTCACCAAGGAACGCCTTCATTTAGATGCTCCATGTTTAATAATTTTCTTTTGTGAGTTTTGAAATTAGAAGAACTCCACTAGAGACGCCCATCTTAATAATATTCTGATACTACTTTGTTGCGAGGTGGGCTTACAAAATAACTTAGAAAACAATAAATTAGAAGAGGAGAAAGTGGATAGCAGAAAACTCAAAAATTTTTATATTTTTCAACTCAATCAATACTTTACAAACTCACTCTTCTACAACTCTCTCTATTTTAGATTTTGTTCTTCTTCTTGGATTGCTAATGACTTGCAAGACTTTCTTATTTATACTATTTTCTATCAAGAATAGATAGTGGTGATTAAAGAAATCTAACGGTCCAAATTCATCATCACTTATTCCTACCTAACTCACCAACCATATGAATATGGATACACACATTATCTAAGTACATCTTTAATTCTATATATTTAGGCATTATTTCAATCTTCATACATACACATCCTAGAGAAAAAAATTTCAAAAAAAAAACTAATTTATTTTTGATAAAAATTCTAGAAAATTAAGCTTAATTTCTAACATGCCCTCTTAAGCTTGATTTTCCCATCCCAAGCTGATGCCGCAATTCTTTTAAAACTACTTTTTTAGGGGCTTAGTAAAGATGCCAACAACTTGTTCATCAGTCTTCAAATACTTCACTTGTACTTCTTCTCTTGCAATGTGTTCTCTTATGAAATGAAAGCGTGTGTTAATTTGTTTACTTTGATCATGGAACATAAGGTTCTTCGCTAAAGCAATCATAAATTTGTTGTCAACATAAATTATAGTCCCATCATTCACATTAAGTTGACGTTCTTTAAGTAAACTTTTTAACCACAATGCATGGCAAGTACTTGCTGCTGTTGCAATATACTCAACTTCACATGTTGATAAAGTCATAATTGATTGTTTCTTTGACACTCAAGTGAATGTCGTCTCTCCAAAATAAAATACAAATCCACTTGTACTCTTTCTATCATTGAGATCAGTAGCCTAGTCACTATCACTATATCCTTTCAACTTTATGTCTCCAGTTGTAAGATAGAACACACTATATTCAATAGTTCCTTTGATATATCAAAGTATCTTCTTTGCAACTTAAATGTGGTAACTCGTTGGAGTCTTTATGTAGCGACTAATAAGGCCAATTGTATAAAAGATATCAGGTCTTGTGCATGATAAATACCTTAAGCTTCCAATCAGACTTTTAAATAAAGTGAAATTTACTCGATTACATTAACATGTTTTGACAACTTTATTCCAACTTTTGTTGAAGTGCTAATGGACTTACAATCTTTCATTTTGAATTTCTTTAGTATTTCTTTGGTATAGTTCTCTTGAGAGATAAAGATGCCATTATCTTGTTGTTTTACTTTAATTCCAAGGTAGTAAGCCATCAATGCAATGTCAGTCATCTCAAACTCCTTGATTATTACCTTTTTAAAATTATCAATCGTCATGGAGTTGCTACTTGCAAAAATTAAATCATCAACATAAAAGATAAATGATTAACACATCATTATTCTTATTTATGCTGATGTAGAGAGCATGCTCATAGGGGTACTTTTTGAATCCATTTTTTTGAAGGTATTGATCAATCTAGCTGTTGTAAGCCCTTGGTGCTTGTTTCAAGCCATAGAGTGCCTTTTTTAATTTAAGAACTTTGTTTTCATGCCCTTGAACAACATAGCCTTTAGGTTGTTCAATATATACCTCTTCTTCAAGCAATCCATTCAAAAAGGCCAATTTTATATCCATTTGATTAATCTTCTACCTCTTTTAAGCTACCAATGCAATCAAGAATCGTGTGATTTCAAGTTGGGCTACCAGAGCAAATACCTTATCGTAATCAATTCCAACTCTTAGTTTGTGTCCTTTTACTAAACCTTGTATCTCTCTATTTTTCTTTTTGCATTGCTCTTGATTTTGTAAACCCATTTTACACTAATGGAGTTATGTCTTGCTGGCAAAGTGGTCAACTCCCATGTGTCATTCTTTTTATAGCTCCAATTTCTTCATCCATAACCTTCCTTTACTCGCCTTTTGATGCTTCTTCATAATTGATTGGTTTAGAATCTACAAAAAGACAAAATAAGTTATAATTTTGGCCAAGTTGATTGATTTCATCCCAAGTCCTTGTTCCTCTTAGTCCAATAGCATGTTCATCATATAATGATGTGGAATATCTTGAACTTGATTCTAACTACGAACTTGACTGTGGAGTTTATGGAGAGGAAGTTGTAGGCATCACTTTTTTTTGTGTTTGATTTTTCTCCACCTTTATTGGATAAAATTGGAATTGCTCCTTGGCATCCAAACTCCAATCCCAAGAAATCTTCTCGTCAATGACCACATCTCGACTAACTATGACTTTCTTTCCAATAGGATCATCCACCTTATACCCTTTGGAATGCTGGTCATAGCCAATGAAAATGTTTACTTCTTTCATCAATCTTTTTTCTTTGTTGGTTGGGGATATGGATATAAGCAATGCTTTCGAATATCTTTAAATGAGATATACTTGGCTTATATCCACTCCATACTTTTTGTGGTGTCTTATTCCTCCACTTCTTGATGGACACCAATTTGATAAGTAGACAACATAGTCTACTGCCTCTACCCAAAATTTCTTAGGCAAATTAATGCTCTTTAATATACTTTGAGCCATATTTAAAATATCTCTATTCTTTCTTTCTACTACTCTATTTTGTTGTGGCGAGTATAGGATAGTTAAAGGTCTCTGAATTTCATTCTTATCATAGAATTTTATGAACTCTTTTGAAATGAACTCTCCTACACAATCAGATTCCATTGACTTGATTTTAAATTCACTTTGTTTTTCTACGAGGATTTTGAACTTCTTGAATGTTGAAAGTACTTCTGATCTCTACTTCAAAAAAAAACCCAAAATTTTCTATAATAAGCATCAATAAGTAGTAGAAAATACTTATTTTTTCCCAATGATGCTAGTTGAATGGTTCCATTGATATCATTGTGGATTAATTTCAATGGTTGCTTAGCTCTCGACATTGATTCTTTTGGAAAGCTTTCTCGATGTTGTTTTCTAACAAGACAACCTTCATATAATTGATCAAATTGATTGATTAATCAAAGCCACTCACCATCTTCTTCATGGATAACTCTTTTAAGCCTTTAAAGTTAAGAGATGTCTAAATCTTAGGTGCCATAGCCACGACTTTTCTTTGACTCAAGCTTTCAAGCATTGCGCCACATCAGTGTTGATATTCATTATGAACATTCGGTTGTTAGTCATTAGCACATGAGCTAAGAGATTTCCATTGTCGTCTTTTAAATAGAGACTTTGATTCTTTAAATTGATATCATATCCCTTCTCCAACAATTGCTCTAATCTAAGAATGTTAGTTTTCATACTAGGAATATAGTACACATTTGATATGAATTGATGGTCTTTGTTCTTTAATTTGATGAGAATTTTTCCTTTATATTTGACAAGAGTGTTTGAAAGATCAGCAAAGGTAACATTTCCCATCACAGATTCATCCATCTCAACAAACATATTCCTATGACCGCACATGTGATTACTTACACCGATATCAAGGTAACAAATGTGCGGCTCTTCATTTTGTCTCTTGTGTGCCAGTAAGACTATTTTCAACTTCATTTATTTTTTTGACATAAAAAGACTTTTCTTTTTTCTCATTTCAACACTTATATGAATAGTATTCATACCTTTGACAGTTGTAGTATTATACCTCCTTTTTGTCTTACCTTCGATTGTAGCCACCTCTTCCTAAATCTTTTAATGATCGAGACTTATTTGACTTAAAATTTTTGTTTTAATCTTGATGACTTTCACTTCTTCCTCGACCATGTCCACAACCTCGTCCTTACCCACGATGACCTCCACCTTGATTTCAATAAGCATCGTCATTCTTTTGTCCAATGTCTTGCTCAATTGATTCTTTATTTTTCTTTTTAATTTTCTCTTCATGAACTTACAGCTTCTTGGTAAGCTTATCAATAGTCATGGTCTCAAGGTCATTAGATTTTTTAATTGTTACAATCACATGGTCAAACTTTGAATCAAATGATCAAATCATCTTTTCCACGATTTGACTATTGAACATTTTTTTACCATTTCTTTCAAGTTGATTTTCAACCATGGTGACTCAAGAAATGTATTCGAACACTTCTTCAAAGTCTTTTATTTGCAAAGGTTCAAATTCACCTCGAATGTCTTGAAGCCGGACTTTCTTCACTTTATCAATGCCTTCGAAGGCATTTTCAAGGATATTCCATGCCCTTTTAGAAGCAGTTCCTTGGGAAATTTTTTTAAAAATTAAATCATTCACATTAAGTTAGATAAGTGAAAGTACTGTTTGGTCTTTCACTTTAACCTCTTTCACAGCCTTCTTCATATTCTTGCTTACGGTAGCCAAATTCTCTAATACATGAAATTCTTCTTCTACTACATCTTATACATCTTATCCACCATGAAATGCCTTCATTTAGATGTGATATTTTTCATAATTTTCTTTTGTAAGTTTTGTAATTGGAAGGACTCCACTAGTAATGGTCATTTTAATAAGACTCTGATACCACTTTGTTGCATAGTGGGTTTATAAAACTACTTAAAAAAAAAAAATTAGAAGAGGGGAACACTCAAGAATTTTTATATTTCTCAACTCGATTAACACTTTATAAGCTTACTTTTCTACAACTCTCTCGACTCTATATTTTTTCTTTCTTCTTCTTCTTGAATTGCAAATGACTTGTACAGCTCCCCTATTTATACTATTTTCTATCAAAAATAGATGATAGTGATTAAGAAAATTTAATAATCTAAATTAATCACCACCTAACTATTTCACTTTTTCCTACCTAACCAATCAATCATATGACTATGGGCACTCACATTATCTAAATATATTACCAACTCTATGTATTTAGACATTATTTCAATCTTCATACATACATATCCTAAAGAAAATAATTTTCATTACAAAACTAATTTTTTTAATAAAAATTCTAAAAAATTAAGCTTAATTTCTAACGTAAAGTTGTTGCTTGTGTTTAAAGATAACAGTTCATTCTTCTACAAAAGGCAAATGGAGGCGTCAACTTTTCATTCTGCCTGATGCAAACAGTATAATAATCTGAACTGATCAAGTTACGGTCCTAAACATTGCAACATCTTCCTTATCCTTGTATTAGATAAAAATTAAAATAGCTGTTGTGTGTTCGTATAGGTGTTCTTCCATACACAGTTTGTATAGAACTACTATTTTTGCTACCTGTTGATAACCCTTTCCTGATTTTGTCATATCTTAAGCTGTTGTCCTTTGTGCTGAAAATGTACGTTGCTGAGCCAATTTCTTGAGCATTCCCTTTGAAAACTAGAATCTTATCTAATTGAAATTTGGTGGGAGCAAACATTTTGACTCTGTGAGATTCGCACTAATATTCTTTTCAGAATCACTTCGAAGACCGAGCACTGAAAAATCCCTATGAGGGGCTTCCTTTCTAGTAAGTGGTGGCAAGAGAAGTTGATGTAGGTCTTGCATTGATAAGAGGGTGTTTAAGGGAGCTTATAATCTCTCCAAAACATATTATAAGATGTTTGAGAATTAACAAGCTCCTCAAAAGTGCGGTAACTTTTTTAATGAAAGAACTTATAAACTTTCAAAAAAAGATGTTTAGAACTTATAAGCTCTTTAAAAATAAGTTAACTTTTTTCAATTTATTACTTCTTTATATATAATGAAACAAATGCAAAAAATAACTTAAAGTACATAAATGTATTAATGATATCTAATTTATTTTTATTGTTATTATATTGAAAAAATTATTATTAACTATAATTATAGATTTTTACAAATTCTTGTAAGATGTTTCTATCCAAACATGTAACTTATTTTTAAAATAAGGTGTATGAGTTTATAAGCTCTAAATACACCTTATAGTCAATATACTCTTATAAGCTATTTAGAATAAATTTAGCAAAACACCCTCTGAATGTTTGTCATTATATCCATATGTAGTTATTGGCATTTTACTGTCAATACCTTTTGCTTTCCCTCTCTCTCAATGTTTCTGAACTTACATCCGTTGCATTAAAAATTGCTCACCGGTATGAATGAGATAATAAACCATCTTCTTTTCAGTCTCTTTTAACTAAATCTGCCCATTCTCCTGCTTGTAAGTATGAAATAAGAAAGCAATTTCTCTTTGCTTTTCACTTCACAGAAAAGAGTCAAATGCATTTAGTTCTACCTGAGATCCTAACTGTAAGGTATGTATGGCATCCATGGGACATATTGATCCCCCCTTGACAAGAAATTTGCGTAATCCAACACTTTTGCTTTGGCAGGAATTTGCTCATCCATCTTTGCATTCGCTTGTCTCAAAAGCAAAATATGCAATTCAAGAGATGACATTGTAGGAATTGTGTTGACAACACCAGTGTATATGGGAAGTGTAAGTTGAATACAACTAACAGGCCTAGAAAAGAGGGAAAGCACTGTAAAGAACAGCAGGCTCAATCCTTCAAGGGATAATATTAAGGTTGTCTAATAGAGCGAGGATAACAAAACTTACATATATATTTGTAAAATACCTGATTGAGCCGTAAAGTAGGGATCATGTATGACTTGACCCAAGTTGATGGAGGAGGTTAATCTGGTGCGTAACTTTAGCATGTCATAGCATGCCCCCAACCCACCCCACCCCACCCCCCAAAAAAAAGAAAAGAATTCAAAAAAACTTGTAGTAAGCATAATCTTAATTTTTAGATTCAAGAGGTTAGTAATCAATTCTTACTTTTTCCAAAATGTATTATAATTATATACATATGTTGCTATTGAGAAAATGCATAGCCACAAAGAATTACACTAATTTACTTTCTTACACAAACATATAGATGCATGTGCATAATGTTGTCAATTACAAATGTATTTTTAATATAATTTTCATAGTCTTATTCAACAATTTAGTTTGTTATTCGATGAATCAACATTGCTTTCATGTAATTACCTATTAATAATGTTCCTGTGTCTATGTATTGTGTGTGTGTGTGTGCTATCTAAATTACTTGGCGTGCATGTGTAATTTGTAAACTAATGGTGATAATTTATCCAAGACTGAGAGAAGAAATTGAAAATATGATGTGAGTGTATACCCCAAATAATTGAAAAGATCGAGATTTTTACCATTCAAGACTTGTCATTGTATCCTTCAATATGCACATATTAGGAACAAGCGTGTGCTTATGCATGCATGGGTACACTTGCGTGCAAAAAACATATATAATTGTAATATATTTGTTATTTTCCCAAATATAAACCCAAATTAATAATAAAAAAATTAAAGCATAATAACTGCTTTAAACTAATATTGAAAATTCAGTAACTAATAACGTGTCTGATTTTCACAAACAAGATATATGCTGTATGACTTCCTATAAGTGCAGGCCTATTTTGTCCACCAATTATTATAAAGAATTTGGCATTGAAATTATAATATCTACATCTGTTGCTTAAGGGTTCAATTCAAGATTGCTTGGATTTTTGTTATCGACACCAACAACTTGCATCAGTTGAAAGCATCTATATATTTTTACATGCATAAAGACGCACGTGCATGTATATACTCATAACACACGTGTGTAAACATGTATTATTAAGATGTAGTCAATGAAAGAAATGCTTTGTTTGTTTGTTTGTTATCTTTCAAAATATATACCCAAAAAATAACAATAACTACAAAGAAAAATCAAGAATCAAATCAGTAATAGTGTTGAGAATATGGTGAATAAGTTTAATCATTGAACCTGGTGCTTGAAAGCTCATACAGCTTCCTACTGCAAGAGAAGATCATCAATCCTACTTATGCATCATGGAGGATTGAGAACTCCTTAGCTTTCTAAACCAATCCATTCCTTCTCTTTGAGAAGGTAACTTGCCTATTGGTTGATTTGTTAATTCTACAGATCTCAATTTTCCCCTTCCCAAGATCTAAAAAGTCTAAGTTTCTTCAATTACTACTTCTTCTTTTTGTATGTGATTTGCTGAATAGATCAAGATACAAGGAATTAAAAATCAGAACGAGGTAATTACAATGATGAATTTGTCTAAATTCAAACAACTTTTTGAGCAATTATTCCATCGAAGACGAAGGAAGACAAGGAAAGAGAACTCAAAATAGGGGTTATGAATTTGTGTTTTTAACTTAGGATTAAATTAAGAAAGAGAAAGAGTAGAGCATGCAAGAAAGGGAAGCCTTTTGATTTTGAACTAAGGATGTTGACATGTTCTCAAGAGTTTATTATAAATTAAATACTTGCTATGAAATAAAACAGATGTCGCATGGCAATAGTTAAAACGAATTCAAAATCAATTTCATTTTAAAATTTAGAGTAATGGCTTCCTCGTACATCAACAAATGCGAAACTTTGGTGGGTGGTTGAATGGTTGTAGTGCTAGAAATGATTTAGAAATTTGATGTGGCTATCAAACTTTAGATAATCTTTACTGGTACATTGATTGGGTTAAGGTTTCTTCCAATAGTGCAGATGTACTCTATAATTTAAAGTTAATCATTGTGGCAATCGTTAATTAATAAATTATAAGAATACAATTCATTTATAGCAGTTTTGATAAACTAGAATAGTCCAAACCTTTCTCAAGCGGTCTAGCAATAAATGGCTTAGCCTTGATGATGTGCCAACCCTTAGATAATATTCGTTGTTAATTAGTAGGAGGTTGCCACTTTGGGAGTTGTGGATCACCAAACATGGATGCTAACAAAAATATTCAAAATTGTCTGTTGAAAACTTAGAGAGTATTGTGCTACACAATGCCAAAAGGAGAGATTATTGGCATAGTAACTGACTTGGCACAATATGGCAATGATGTGGTGCTAATGTGGTGAATGACATGGTAGCTAATGATGCAATGCTATAGTGATGTAGCTCCAAGTATGCACAAGTGTTGGAAATGATATGGCACTAACATATTTGGAAAGTTTTTGTGCAAATCTATTTCGAGTCAAGAAGAAAAGTATATCTCGCCAGTTGAGAAAGTCAATACCTGTGTTGGAACCTCATATGAAGTGACTAGGCAAGAAACTGTGTAGCTTTTATTTGGTGTTGATTTCTTAGGGAGTATATGTTCAAATGGTGAAAGTCATTGACTGTGGTGGCTATAAGGTCTGAAAACTTTATTAGACAACTTGGACCTTTTGTACTTCACGAGTAGAGTGCATTAGAGTGAGAACTTTGTCCCTTTGTGGTGAGGACTAATGTATATGTCAAATTGAGTGAAAAAGAGTGTGCAAGTTAGGAAAGAGTGTAAGCAAGTCCTATTCAATCTAGTTAGAACCAGTAGGGCTAGTTATGCAAGCACTTAGGTATTGTAAGTTGTTTGTAAGTAAGGGAAAAGTTGAGGCCAAGGGGTTAGCTCAAATAGAGTGTTTCTCTTGAAATTATGGTGTATTCTTATTGCATTGGATATAATGGAATCTTTTACCTAAACAGGTACCATATAGATGTAGGAGGTTTTTTCTGAATTGCATTACTAATTGTTGTGCTAATTTTATTTACTTTCTATTTGTGTGCATTGGTATTCCAACATAATAGATTCATAGCAGGTTGTCTCTGAATTGCATTACCAGTTGTTGTGTTCATTCTATTTACTTTCTGTTTGTGTGCTTTGGTGTTCCAACATAATAAATTCATAACAATATTTAGTGTTGCACCACTTAGTTAGAACTATCAGGTTGCATGACACCTGAGAGCATTATAATAGTTGAGGCTAGTAAGGAAATAGATGTCTTTAGCTTTGGTATGGTGGCATTGGAAATGGTTGCTAGAATAAGATCAGTTTGTTATGACTTTATTTGAAAGGTGTGACAAGTTAATCACAAGACCCAAGGCTGTCAAGTGGACTTGGTAGAATAGTCTTGAAGTCTCCGTGATATCAAAGATTGATTCGAAATCAATGCATGGCTGATTTTTTGTAATTTAAAAGGATTAATGGCTGATCTTTTGGAATACATGGGAACATTTTTTGAAGCAAGTGTGGCTATGCTTTTGGAATATGTGTTTCAATTAGTGCATGTTAGGTTGCCAACATATTTAGAGAATATGTTAATGATCAACTGTATCTAGTTCTTGATTTCTGTTGCCTTTTTTTATTAGCTATTTTAGCACTAAATAAACTCGTTGTAATAAAAATTATTTTATCAAGCAATAAAAATTCTAACAATGGAGTTATACTTGTCTTTCAACATTTTATCCTTTCCCTCCTTCACCAACATTTTTATGGCATCAAAATTTAAACAACCAATTTCAACAAACAATGGAATGAATTTAGCAATACAACCCTTAACTCTAATTTTTAAAGGTGAAAAATATCACTTTGAAGTCTGAAAATTAAGATGTTTAGTCTTTTGAACTATAGAATTTGGCAGAAAATTGGTATAAAGAGCTAAAACAAACACTGGTTGAACTAGACTAACGACTACGAGAAAAGTGCAAAAAAGATGCAAAGGTCTTACCACTCATTCAATCTATAGTAGATGATGATATATTTTCCCAAATTTCACTAGATACCAATTCCAAACAAGCCTAGGAAATTTCAAAATAAGAATATTTGGGCGATAAGAAGGTAACTACTAAAAATTACAAACTTTTCTTGATTTTGAGACTTTAATTTTGAAAGACCAAGAATTTGCCCAAGAATTCTTGTATTGGATGTTTGGAACTATTATCAAATAATACGATGAAATTATGAATAATAAAACAATTGTGGAAAGGTGTTAAGGAGTTTAACCTTAGAATGTAATCTTCTTGTTGTGGCAATTGAAGAGACTAAGGACTTGTGTGCTTATTCTTTTGCTGAAATGATGAGCTTCTTATTACCCATAAAATGAGACTTCGTAGAACCCATGTAAAGCCTGATAAAAAGCATTTTTGGTGGAGGAAGAGTCCTCTAAGGAAAAGAAGGAAAACTCATGAGGCCACGAAAATGCAGATGTGGATTTCGTGGATGAGACCATGGTGGTGGAGGCTAATATAGTGAACTATGCCAGTATAAAAGCATAATCCTATGCAGATATTGCAACAAAATAAGGGCACGAAGAAGCTAATTGTTGGAATAAACAAAGAGAACATAAGTAAGCAAACTTCATATAAAAAAAAAGTTGAGGATGTGAGCAAGCTATTTGTAATGTAACCCAATCACTTATTCAAAATTCTATCAATAGAAAATATGTATTATTTTAGGACAATGGATGCTCTGGCCACATGTCATGAAGCATGCTATTGTTCAAAGAGTTTGATGAGTTACAAAAAAGTGAGGTGCAACTCGAAGATGATGAGAAAATGAAAGTTGAAGGTACAATTGCCATTAAAACTAAGCAAGGTGATGTTCAACTTTTTTTTGCTGTGCAATTGTGCAAAGTTTAGCTCACAACTTATTGAGTGTTTGACAGTTGATGACTAGTGGAATTGTTGTTGTGTTTGATGATGATTCTTATGTTATTTATGATAAAAAAAAAATTGATCAAACATAGCTGCTATTTGTTTAATAGAAAATAGAATGTTTCCTCTTGATGTCCCAAATGTTGTGAGCAAAGCCTTGTTAGGAGAAATAACAACACTAATTTAAGGTATTTACGATACAAAGGCTTTTGAATGTGAATGTCCTGAAACTTTTAAGTCAAAAAGAATTGGTTATTGGCTTTCCAAAAAATAATAAACTTCATTTTGTGAAGGGTGTGTTTATGAAACGTATAATTGAAGGTCATTTCCTGTTGAAAAAATTATGGAGGGCTTTCAAATGTCTTGAACTTGTGCATGTAGATTTGAACAGGCTGATGAAAATTGAGTTACTTGGTGATTACAGTCAAATGAGTTGGGCTTATTTTTTGAATTTATATTTAAAACACTAATGAATAAGTAAAGTGGAAGTAGTTTAAAAACACTTTGAATATAACCTAATGGAGAATTCTTAATTAATGATTTCACTAATTTTTGTAATGAGAAGGGGGTTTACAGGGAACTCACAACACCTTATATTCCAAAACAGAATAGAATGGCAATGTGAAAAGTCAAAAATCAAACAGTTGTAGAAATGACCAAAGATTGTTGAAAGTGAATAGACTTCCAGTCCAGTTCAAGGGAGAAGCAATTACATCAGCAATGTAACTCTTGAATATCTTACCAAAGATGACAATTTTAAATCAAACACCTTACGGAATTTAGATTGGTAAGAAGCCTCAAGTAAGTTATTTAAAAATTTTTGGTCATATACTGTATGCTTTGGTTAATTTCCCTTCTAAACTTGATGAAAATTTTGAAAAAATTCATCTTTATTAGCTATAGTTCTCAACTCTAAGCATATCATCTGTATAATCTTATAAGAAACAACATGATAATTAACTAGGATGTTGTGTTCAATAAAGATACTGATTTAAAGTGGAATATCAAAATGAAGTCACAAAAAATCCAATTCCAACAGATTTTGAAGTTGGACAAACAATAAATTCAAACTTGCCATCACATGCAAGTTTTCTTGGTGATAACAATACTTCAAGTTCCTCTAGTTTAGATTCTCTTGCATCTAATTCCTCTAACAATGACAATGAAACACTAATGAGAAAATTTAGATCACTTGGAGAAGTTTATGAGTTATGTAATTTTGCTTTATTAGTTAACGACCTAACATTTTTTGATGAAGCTGTAAAAATAACCTAAGTGGCAAGTTGTTATTACCAAGGAGATATAGCCCAGTGATAGAATTTAACATAGGAACAAGTTGATATCCTAAATAACAAGAATGTTTTAGGACTCAAATTGGTGTTGTGTACAAAATACAATGCTGATGGAAGTACCCAAAAGCACAAAGGTTGCCTTTTGGCAAAGGGATATTTGCTACATAAACATATAAATTTTGAATAAACTTTTTTCCTAATGTTTGATTTGAAATGATGAGAATTTTTTTGGCGTTAGTTACTCAATTATAATTAACTATGTAATAATTTAAGGTGAAATCTACCTTTCTGAATGATGATTCAGAAGAGAATATTTATGGTTCACAACCTCCAAGTTCTGTTATTGTCTAGTGAAAATGAAGCCACAGGTTAACGGGCTAAAGCAAGCATCGTGACCCTAGTATAACAAAATTGATTCTTTCTTCCAAAATACTAGATTCACTAGAAGTGAGAGTGAGCCTACTCTTTGTTCGAAGAAGCAAGACAATGGAGATATTTTGGTGGTTTGGAGTCTTTTATTGATGATTTTAAGATATGTATGTTGAAAATTTTTGAGATGATAGATTGGGATTTGTTACAATATTTCTTAGAACTTGAGGTTATGCATGGCAATGATGGAATTTTTGTGGGTTAAAGAAAATATACTGCAAACCTTTGAAATAGTTTAACAGGGCAAATTATGTGGTGGTAGCTACACAAATGAATGTCTTTGCTACAACATGAGAATAGGATGGAAAAAGTCAATTCAACGCTATTCAAAACCTTAGTTGGTGGTTTAAATTATCTAATAGACACATTAGACCTGACATTACTTTCTTTTTTTTTTAAGTGTTGAGTCCAAATTTATGCATAGTCATACAAAGTAGCTTTTTGGTACAACAAAAAGATTTTTCATTATGTTGTAAGAATTGTAAATATTGGTATTTGGTATTGCAAAGTACCAAATTTCAAATTAATTGGTTTTACTAATAGTGATTGGTTAGGATGTTTAGATGATCAAAAGAGCACTTCTAGCTATGCTTTTAGCTTTGGTTCTAGAGTAGAGACATAGAATTCAAAGAAACAAGAAACAATAGCTTTGTTATTATCTAGAGTACGTACCAGCGACTTTAGTAGCACGACAAACTTCATGGCTTAGAAAACTTCTTGTTGATTTTTATCTTGAGCAAAACAAAGCCATTTAGATATTTTGTGATAATTGGCTCACAATTGCAACGGTGAAGATTTCTGCTTTTCATGGTAGAACTAAGCTTAATAACATCAATCATCATTTTATTTGAAAGCTGGTAGTTGATAGAAAATTAGAACAAAAATTTCGTGGCACAAGTGAACAAGAAGAAAATATTTTAATTAATTTTTCTTCCCAAGCCAAGCATTAATTCTGTAGGATGCAGTTAGAAGTAAGAGATTTTGAATCAAGGGAAGTGTTGAAAGAATGATTCAAAATCAATTCATGGCTGATTTTTTGTGATTCAAAAGGATTAGTGGCTAATATTTTGGTCTATATGTGGAGAATTTTGGGGGCATGTATGGCTAAGCTTTTGAAACATGTGTTTCAACTGATGGATATAAGGATTAATATTTTTACAGAACATGTTAATGATCCAATGAATTCATTTCTTGATTTTTGCTGCTCTTTTTATTTGCTCTCTTAGCACAATATAAACACATTGCAATGGAAATTGTTTTATTAAGCAATAAAAAGTTCTAACAATCGAGTTATAATTGTCTCTGGATATTTTATCCTCTTCCTCCTCCAACATATGAGACTGAAAGTTTGTTAAAGCGGTTGATCCAAAACTCGATAATTGTGGGTCAATTGGGTGCTCAGCCTGATGGCAATCTTCATCCTTTAATTAGGCTAGTAATTTTTGTACTCTCCATCACCTATTTTCCCACTTGGGATGCCTTTGCCGACGTATTGCACCCCACAAGTAGACATGCTTTCTTCACCATGGTTTCTAGATGCGGCCTGACATTGTCTTCAGTGCATGGTCTGCATCTTCTTGAAGAAAGCTCATCCTAGATGGCTTCCACTTATTGCATCTTCTAAACATCCATATTATATTAACATATTCCTTTCATTCGTGGATGTTCCATCCTACTTTGTTATGCTGTTAGCAATGAAAATTACTCGAAAAGGATTTATGCAAATAGCTGTGACATTGCTCCTGCGAGACGCGTAGAATTTTCCTTCGCCACATCTATCTCTCAATCTAACAAAGCATGGTCTAACATTCACGTGAAACAACTTTAGTATGTCCTGAATGATGTAATTTCCTAGAAGCGTTAAGGAAGAGTTAATGGAAGCAATATATAAGAAAGGACCTGTAAGTTCTTTCTGAGAGGGTACTGTGACTCTTTCCCAGACTAAGACATTTACGAGAAGGAAAAGCCATAGTAACTAAAGATTTACCCATCATTTCTTGATATCTGTGTCAGAGACCCACTAAAATGTATAATGTATGGGAGCCCGCAATCAACATAACTTTGCTTCTTTGGTCAAAAAGGAAATCAAAAGACTTTCCAGATTGCTTTGTCGGACATATTTAAGCTATCGTTTTGGATTTTTTATTCAATAGCGTCGACCCTCATGAGGTTTTATTTTGTTCTATGAGGAAGACTTGGAGTAAAGCAAGTCAGGATGTATGACCCGTGCAAACTGCACTTGCGGAGATAAATTTGAATTAATTAAAAATTTGAATAAATAAATAAATTTTATGTTACAAAATTTCAAAATGATTGAACATTTGACTATTAAATTTTTTAAATATGTGATTAGTTAAAATTTTGAGTGAAAGATTAAATTTATTATATAAAGATCGCTATTCTTATAACAATGTATCACAAAATAACTAAAAGGAAACAATTTTTACAATCAGTTTTGTTAACTATATGATCATTCATTGACTATTATTATTTTAGGTTAGATTAGTTAATTTTTCATACCTACCATACAAAACGAATACTAAGAAAAGTAATGTTATTGTACTAAAATTTTAAATAAATAAGTAATTCTAGATAAAAGACAATATTCTTATGAAAAACAATATGTTATAAGATAATCAAAACAAATGAGTTATGACTATCCATTTGAAGATATTTTGCAATTTTTATATTTTTTATTTTAAAGTTGATTATTTGTAATATAATAACCCAAAAATAGAATAACAATAACAAGTATATTAACTTTAGATTGCAAAGATAAAACACACTATTTGATTAAAAAATTATCAATAGATTTATGCAAATATAATATTATAAAAATATAAATTATAAATTTCCTATGTGAGAAAACTTATTTATTAGAGCAGGGCAATTATTTATTAGAGCAGGGCAATCCTATGAAAAATCAAGTAAAAAAAGAGTGTAAATAATATCTTAATTAGCAAAGAAAATACATATATAATTAATCTCAACATATTATGGATAAAACTAATAATAAAATATAAAAAAGATGTCATTAATAATTTAAAATATTATTTTTACAAAAAAAATAAAATTTAAAAATAATAAATAAATATTAAGAAATTATACATGATGGTTGCCACGCCCTGAACTTGGGACTATAAAATGACAGTACCTACGAACAATTTCAGCAGAATCTAAAACCATATATTTCAAAGCAAACTAAACTAATAATTGAATCCATACTAAACCAAAGGAAAATAGTGTAGCATCTATCATATTATCAAAAATATCATACACACTGCAAATAAAATCATCCTATCTATTACAAACATAAGTAGTCTTTATGAAATATGACGAAATCAAAATCTACATCCTAAGCTAACATACTCCTGCATGACTCTACTAGCCCCATATTTGGCCATCATCGGCCATCATCAATCACTTTCTCTACAAAAATATTAACTAAAAGTGATGAGTGATGAGTGATGAGTTGTCTAATAAATAGTACCATTTGTTGTTTTTCTTTTCTAAAGGATGTGAGCCGAATAAAGAGTATAATTGAACGAAAAATACTTCATAGCAAAAATCATAAATCAGGATTTGCATAAAGCGAGTTCTCAAAAATAAAAAGTAGAAATCATGGTTGAAACAATTTATGGAAGAAGTCATAATAGTTCACAACAATTCCAACATCACGTCATTCGAATGATTCAAATGTCAATTTCCCAACCTACTCATTTGGTTATACCTGAGATCCTAATAGCAAGGTATGTATGGCATCCATGGGACAGATTTACCCCCCCCCCCACAAGAAATTTGCGTGATCTAACACTTTTGCTTTGGCAGGAATTTGCTCATCCATCTTTGCATTCGCTCGTCTCATAAGCAAATATGCAATTCAAGAGATGACATTATAGGAATAGTGTTGACAACACCAGTATATATAGGAAGCGTGAGTTGAAATACAACTAACAGGCCCAAAAAAAGGGAAAGCACAATGAAGAATAGCAAGCTCAATTCTTTGAGGGATAATATTAAGGTTGTCTAATTGAGCGAAGATAACAAAACTTAACATGTATATTTATAAAATACCTGATTGAGCTGTAAAGTAGGGATCATGTATGACCTAACCAAAGTCGATGGAGGAGGTTGATTTGGTGTGTAACTTTAGCATGTCATAGCATGCCCCCAACCCACCCCAACGCCCCCAAAATAAGAATTCAAAAAAACTTGTATTAAGCATAATCTAAATTTTTAGATTCAAGAGGTTAGTAATCAATTCTTACTTTTTCCAAAATGTATTATAATTATATACATATGTTGCTATCGAGAAAATGCGTAGTGACAAAGAATCACACTAATTTACTTTCTTACACACACATATAGATGCATGTGCATAAGGTTGTCAATTACAAATGTATTTTTTAATTTATTTTTCATAGTCTTATTCAACAATTTAGTTTGTTATTTGATGAATCAACATTGCTTTCTTGTAATTACCTATTAATAATGTTCCTGTGTCTATGTATAGTGTGTGTGTGCTATCTAAATTACTTGGCGTGCATGTGTAATTTGTAAACTAATGGTGATAATTTATCCAAGACCGAGAGAAGAAATTGAAAATATGATGTGAGTGTATACCCCAAATAATTGAAAAGATCGAGATTTTTACCAT
Source organism: Avicennia marina (assembly GCA_019155195.1). Classification (NCBI taxonomy): domain Eukaryota; kingdom Viridiplantae; phylum Streptophyta; class Magnoliopsida; order Lamiales; family Acanthaceae; genus Avicennia; species Avicennia marina. Next base: position 4,589,524 of record CM032760.1, read on the forward strand.
TCAAGACTTGTCATTGTATCCTTCACTGTGCAAATATTAGGAACAAGCGTGTGCTTATGTGTGCATGGGTACACTTTCGCACAAAAAACATGTATAATTGTAATATATTTGTTATTTTCCCAAATATAAACCCAAATTAATAATAAAAAAATTAAAGCATAATAACTACTTTAAACTAATATTGAAAATTCAGTAACTAATAATGTGACTGATTTTCACAACAAGATATATTTTGTATGACTTCCTGTAAGTGCAGGCCATTTTTGTCCACCAATTATTATAAAGAAATTGGCATTAAAATTATAATATCAACATCTGTTGCTTAAGGGTTCAACTCAAGATTGCTTGGATTTTTGTTACCGATACCAACAACTTGCATCAATTGAAAGCATCTATATATTTTTACATCCATATAGACGCATGTGCGTGTATATACTCATAACACGCGTGGGTAAACATGTATCATTAAGATGTAGCCAATGAAAGAAATGCTTTGTTTGTTTGTTATCTTTCAAAATATATACCCAAAAAATAACAATAACTACAAAGAAAAATCAAGAATCAAATTAGTAATAGTGTTGAGAATATGGTGAATAGGTTTAATCATTGAACCTGGTGCTTGAAAGCTCATACAACTTCCTAGTAGAGGATCGAGAACTCCTTAGCCTTCTTAACCAATCCATTCCTTCTCTTTGAGAAGGTAACTTGCCTGTTGGTTGAATTTTCAATCCTACGGATCACAATTTTCCCCTTTCCATGATCTAAAAAATCTAAGTTTCTTCAATTACTACTTCTTGTTTTTGTATTTGATTTGCTGAATTGATCAAGATATAAGGAATTAAAAATCAAAACAAGGTAAGTACACTAATGAATCAGTCTAAATTCAAACAACTTTTTCTACCAAAGAGGAAGGAAGACAAGGAAAGAGAACTCAAAATAGGGATTACGAATTTGTGTTTTTGACTTAGGATTAAATTAAGAAAGAGAAAGAGTAGAGCATGCAAGAAAAGGGAAGCCCCTTTGATTTTGAACTAAGGATGTTGAAAGAGTAGTCGATAGTTTATCACAAAGGAAATTATATTTGGAACCATACATAAAGGAAATTAGTGGCTTTCAAGAAAGGTAAAAAAGAATCCATGTTCTCAAGAGTTTATTATAAATTAAATACTTGCTATGAAATAAAATAGACGTCGAATGGCAATAGTTAAATGAATTCAAAATCAATTCCATTTTAAAATTTAGAGTAATGGCTTCCTCGTACATCAACAAATGAGAAACTTTGGTGGGTGGTTGGATGGTTGTAGTGCTAGAAATGATTTAGAAATTCATTGTGGCTGTCAAAATTTAGATGATCTTTATTGGTACATCAATTGGGTTAAGGTTTCTTCCAATAGTGCAGATGTACTCTATAATTTAAAGTTAATCATTGTGGCAATCATTAATTAATAACTTATAAGAATACAATTCATTTATAGCAGTTTTGATAAATAAGAATAGTCCAAACCTTTGTCAAGCGGTCTAGCAATGAATGGCTTAGCTCTGATGATGTGCCAACCCCTAGATAATATAGAGAATATTCGTTGTTGATTAGTAGGAGGTTGCAACTTTGGGAGTTGTGGATCACCAAACATGGATGCTAACAAAAATACTCAACATTGTCTATTGAAAACTTGGAGAGTGTTGTGATACATAATGCTAAAGGGACAGATTGTTGGCATAGTAACTAACTTGGCAATGATGTGGTGCTAATGTGGTGAATGACATGATAGCTAATGATGCAATGCTATAGTGATGTAGCTCCAAGTATGCACAAGTGTCGGAAATGATATGGCACTAACATATTTGGAAAGTTTTTGTGCAAATCTATTTCAAGTCAAGAAGAAAAATATATCTCGCTAGTTAGGAAAGTCAATACCTATGTTGGAACCCCATATGAAGTGACTAGGCGAGAAACTGTGTAGCTTTTATTTGGTGCTGATTTCTTAGAGAGTATATGTTCAAATGGATGGAAATCATTGACCATGGTGGTTGTAAGATCTGAAAACTTCATTAGACAACTTGGACCTTTTGTACTTCACGAGTAGAGTGCATTAGAGTGAGAACTTTGTCCCTTTGTGGTGTGGACTAATGTATATGTCAAATTGAGTGAAAAAGAGTGCAAGTTAGGAAAGAGTGTAAGCACGTCCTAATAAACCTAATTAGGACCAGTAGGGCTAGTTGTGCAAGCACTTAGGTATTGTAAGTTGTTTGTAAGTAAGGGAAAGACTGAGGCCAAAGGGTTAGCTCAAACAGAGTGTTTCTCTTGAAGTTATGGTGTACTCTTATTGCATTGGATATAATGGAATCTTTTACCTAAATAGGTACCATACAGACGTAGGAGGTTGTCTCTAAATTGCGTTACTAATTGTTGTGCTCATTCTATTTACTTTCTGTTTGTGTACATTGGTATTCCAACATAATAGATTCATAGCAAGTTGTCTCTGAATCGCATTATCAATTGTTGTGTTCATTCTATTTACTTTCTATTTGTGTGCATTGGTGTTCCAACATAATAGATTCATAACAATATTTAGTGTTGCATCTCTTAGTTAGAACTATCAGGTTGCATGACACCTGAGAGCATCATAATAGTTAAGGCTAGTAAGGAAATAGATGTCTTTAGCTTTGGTGTGGTGGCATTGGAAATGGTTGCCAGAATAAGATCAGTTTGTTATGGCTTTATTCACAAGGTGTGACAAGTTAATCACAAGACCCAAGGCTGTCAAGTGGACTTGGTAGAATAGGCTTGGAGTCTCCATGATATCAAAAGATTGATTTGAAATCAATGCATGGCTGACTTTTTGTAATTTAAAAGGATTAATGGCTGATCTTTTGGAATACGTGGGAAGATTTTTTGGAGCAAGTGTGGCTATGCTTTTGGAATATGTGTTTCAATTAGTGCATGTTAGGTTGCTAATATATTTAGAGAATATGTTAATGATCAAATGTATCTAATTCTTGATTTCAGTTGCCTTTTTTTTTTAGCTATTTTAGTACTAAATAAACTCATAGTAATAAAAATTAGTTTATCAAGCAATAAGAATTCTAGCAATGGACTTATACTTGTCTTTCAACATTTTATCCTCTCCCTCCTTCACAAACATTTTTGTGGCATCAAAACTTAAATAGCCAAGTTCAACAAACAATGGAATGAATTTAGCAATACAACCCTTAATTCTAATTTTTAAAGTTGAAAAATATCACTTTAAAGTCTGAAAATTAAGATGATTAGTCTTTAGAACTATAGAACTTGGCAGAAAATGGGTATAAAGAGTTAAAACAAACACTAGTTGAACTAGACTAGCGACTACGAGAAAAGCGCAAAAAAGATGCAAAGGTTTTACTACTCATTCAATCTATAGTAGATGATGACATATTTTCCCAAATTTCACTAGATACCGATTCAAAACAAGCCTAGGAGATTTCAAACTAAGAATATTTGGGCGATAAGAAGGTAACTACTAATAATTACAAACTCTTCTAGATTTTGAGACTTTAATTATGAAAGACCAAGAATTTGCCCAAGAATTCTTGTCTTGGATGTTTGGAACTATTATCAAATAAAAGCTTATGATGAAATTATGAATAACAAAACAATTGTGGAAAGGTGTTAAGGAGTCTAGCCTTAGAACTTAACCTTCTTGTTATGGCAATTGTAGAGACTATGGACTTGTGTGCTTATTCTTTTGCTGAAATGATGAGCTTCTTATTAGCCCATAAAGTAAGACTTGGTAGAACCCATGTAAAGCCTGATGAAAAGCCTTTTTGGTGAAGGAAGAGTCCTCTAAGGAAAAGAAGGAAAACTCACGAGGCCACGAAAATGCGGATGCGGATTTCATGGATGAGGCTAGTGAACTATGCTAGTATAAAAGCACCATCCTATGTAGATTTTGCAACAATAAGGGCACAAAGAAGCTAATTGTTGGACTAAACATAGAGAAGAACATAAGCAAACAAACTTTATAAAAAAAAAAAAAAAAGTTGAGGATGAGAGCAAGCTATTCGTAATGTAACCCTATCACTTATTCAAAATTCAATCAACAGAAAATATGTATTATTTTAGGACAATGGATGCTCTGACCACATGTCATGAAGCATGCTATTGTTCAAAGAGTTTGATTAGTTATAGAAAAGTGAGGTACAACTCAAAGATGATGAGAAAATGAAAGTTGAAGGTTCAATTGCCATTAAAACTAAGCAAGGTGATGTTCAACTTCTTTTTGATGTGTAATTTGTGCCAAGTTTAGCTCACAACTAATTGAGTGTTTGACAGTTGATGACTAGTGGAATTTTTGTTGTGTTTGATGATGATTCTTATGTTATTTATGATAAAAAAAGTAAAAATTGATCAAACCATAGCAACTATTTGTATAATAGAAAATAGAATGTTTCCTCTTGACGTCCCAAATGTTGTGAGCAAAGCCTTGTTAGGAGAAATAACAAGGGTAATTTGAGGTATTTACGATACAAGGCTTTTGAATGTGAATGGCTTGAAACTTTTAAGTCAGAAAGAATTTGTTATTGGCTTTCCAAAAAATAATAAACTTCATTTCTACGAAGGGTGTGTTTATGAAACTATAATTGAAGGTCATTTCCTATTGAAAAAATTATGGAGGACTTTCAATTGTCATGAACTTGTGCATGCAAATTTGTGCAGGCCGATGAAAATTGAGTCACTTGGTGATTACAGCCGAATGAGTTGGGTTTATTTTTTGAAATTTATATTTAAAACACTAATGAAGAAGTAAAGTGGGAGCAGTGTAAAAAGAATTGAATATATCCTAATGGGGAATTCTTAATACATGATTTCACTAATTTTTGTCATGAGAAGCGGATTTACAGGGAACTTACAACACCTTATATTCCAAAACAGAATAGAATGGCATTGTGAAAAGTCAAAAATCAAACAGTTCTGGAAATGACCAAAGATTGTTGAAAGTGAAAGGAATTCCAGTCCAATTCAAGGGAGAAGCAATTACATTAGCAATGTAACTCTTGAATATCTTACCAACGATGACAATTTTAAATCAATCGCTTTATGGAACTTAAATCGATAAGAAGCCTCAAGTAAGTTATTTAAAAAGTTTTGGTCATATACTGTATGCATTGGTTAATTTCCCTTCTAAACTTGATGAAAATTTTGAAAAAAAATCATCTTTATTAGCTATAGTTCTCAACTCTAAGCATATTATCTATATAATCTTATAAGAAACAAAATGATAATTAACTGCGATGTTGTGCTCAACGAAGATGCTGATTTTAAGTGGAACATCCGAAAAATCCAATTCCAATAGATTTTGAAGTTGGACAACCTATAAATTCAAACTTGCCATCACAAGCAAGTTTGCTTGGTGATAACAATACTTCAAGTTCCTTTAGTTTAGATTCTCTTGCATCTAGTTCCTCTAACAATGACAATGAAGCACCAATGAGAAAATTTAGATCACTTAGAGAAGTTTTTGGGTTATGTAATTTTGCTTTATTAATGATTGACCTAACATTTTTTGATGAAGATGTAAAAATAACCTAAGTGGGAAGTTGTTATTACCAAGGAGATGTAGCCTATTGATAGAATTTAACATAGGAGCGAGTTGATGTCCTAAATAACAAGAATGTTTTAGGACTCACATTGGTGTTGTGTACAAAATACAAAGTTGATGGAAGTGCCCAAAAGCATTTGCTACATAAATGTATAAATTTTGAATAAACATTTTTCCTAATGTTTGATTTGAAATGGTGAGAATTTTTTTGGCATTATTTACTCAATTATAATTAACTGTGTAATAATTGAAAGTGAAATCTACCTTTTTGAATGGTGATTCAGAAGAGGATATTTATGGTTCACAACCTCCAAGTTTTGTTATTGTCGATAGTGAAAATGAAGCCATAAGTTAATGGGCTAAAGCAAGCATCGTGACCTTAGTATAGCAAAATTGATTTTCTCTTTCAAAATACCAGATTCACTAGAAGTGAGAGTGAGCCTACTCTTTGTTTGAAGAAGCAAGGCAATGGAGATATTTTGTTGGTTTGGAGTCTTCTATTGATGATTTTAAGATATGTATGTTGAAAACTTTTGAGATAATAGATTGGGATTTGTTACAATATTTCTTAGGACTTGAGGTTATGCATGGCAATCATGGTATTTTTTTGGGTTAAAGAAAATATACGGCAAACCTTTGAAATAGTTTAACAGGCCAAATTATGTGGTGGTAGCTACACAAATGAATGTCTTAGCTACAACATGAGAATAGGATGGAAAAAGTCAATTCAACACTATTCAAAACCTTAGTTGGTGGTTTAAATTATCTAATAGATACATTAGACCTGACATTACTTTCTTTTTTTTAAGTGTTGAGTTTAGATTTATGCATAGTCATACAAAGCAACTTTTTGGTACAACAAAAGGATTCTTCATTATGTTGTAAGAATTGTAAATGTTAGTATTTGGTATTGCAAAGTACCAAATTTCAAATTAATTGGTTTTACTAATAGTGATTTGCTAGGATGTTTAGATGATCAAAAGAGCACTTCTAGCTATGCTTTTAGCTTTGGTTGTAGAGTAGAGACATAGAGTTCAAAGAAACAAGAAACAATAGCTCTGTTATTATCTAAAGTAGAGTACGTAGTAGCAACTTTAGTGGCACGACAAACTTCATGGCTTAGAAAACTTCTTGTTGATTTTTATCTTGAGCAAAACAAGGCCATTTAGATATTTTGTGATAATTGGCTCACAATTGCAAAGGCATAGATTCCTGCTTTTCATAGTAGAACTAAGCTTATTAACATCCATCATCATTTTATTTGAAAGCTGGTAGCTGGTGGAAATTTATAACAAAAATTTTGTGGCACAAGTGAACAAGGAGAAAATATTTTACTTAAATTTTCTTCCCAAGCCAAGCATCAATTCTATAGGATGCAGTTAGAAATAAGAGATTTTGAATCAAGGGAAGTGTTGAAAGAATGATTCAAAATCAGTTCTTGGCTGATTTTTTGTGATTCAAAAGGATTATTAGCTAATATTTTGGTCTATATGTGGAGAATTTTGGGGGCATGTATGGCTAAGCTTTTGAAACATGTGTTTCAACTGATGGATATAAGGATGTTAATATTTTTACAGAACATGTTAATGATCCAATGAATTCATTTCTTGATTTTTGCTGCTCTTTTTATTTGCTTTCTTAGCACAATATAAACACATTGCAATGGAAATTGTTTTATTAAGCAATAAAAAGTTCTAACAATCGAGTTATAATTGTCTCTGGATATTTTATCCTCTTCCTCCTCCACCAACATACGAGACTGAAAGTTTGTTGAAGCGGTTGATCCAAAACTCGATAATTGTAGGCCAATTGGGTGCTCAGCCTGACGGCAATCTTCATCCTTCAATTTGGCTAGTAATTTTTGTACTCTCCATTACCTGTTTTCCCACTTGGGATGCCTTTGCCGACGTATTGCACCCCACAAGTAGACATGCTTTCTTCACCATGGTTTCTAGATGCGGCCTGACATTATCTTCAGTGCATGGTCTGCATCTTCTTGAAGAAAGCTCATCCTAAATGGCTTCCACTTATTGCATCTTCTAAATATCCATATTATATTAACATATTCCTTTCATTCGTGGATGTTCCATCCTACTTTGTTATGCTGTTAGCAATGAAGATTACTCGAAAAGGATTTATGCAAATAGCTGTGACATTGTTCTGCGAGACGCCTAGAATTTTCCTACGCCACATCTATCTCTCAATCTAACAAAGCATGGTCTAACATTCACGTGAAACAACTTTAGTATGTCCTGAATGATGTAATTTCCTAGAAGCGTTAAGGAAGAGTTAATGGAAGCAATATATAAGAAAGGACCTGTAAGTTCTTTCTGAGAGGGTACTGTGACTCTTTCCCAGACTAAAACATTTATGTGAAGGAAAAGCCATAGTAACTAAAGATTTACCCCTCATTTCTTGAGATCTGTGTCAGAGACCCACTAAAATGTATAATGTATGGGAGCCCGCAATCAACATAACTTTGCTTCTTTGGTCAAAAAGGAAATCAAAAGACTTTCCAGATTGCTTTGTCGGACATATTTAAGCTATCATTTTGGATTTTTTATTCAATAGCGTCGACCCTCATGAGGTTTTATTTTGTTCTATGAGGAAGACTTGGAGTAAAGCAAGTCAGGATGTATGACCCGTGCAAACTGCACTTGCCGAGATAAATTTGAATTAATTAAAAATTTGAATAAATAAATAAATTTTATATGTGTTAGAAAATTTCAAAATGATTAAACATTTGACCATTAAATTTTTTAAATATGTGATTAGTTAAAATTTTGAGTGAAAGATTAAATTTATTATATAAAGATCGCTATTCTTATAACAATGTATCACAAAATGACTAAAAGGAAACAATTTTTACCATCAGTTTTGTTAACTATATGATCATTCATTGACCATTATTATTTTTAGGTTCGATTAGTTATTTTTTCATACCTACCGTACAAAACGAATACTAAGAAAAGTAGTGTTACAATATTGTACTAAAATTTTAAATAAATAAGTAATTATAGATAAAAGACAATATTCTTATGAAAAACAATATGTTATAAGATAATCAAAACAAATGAGTTATGGCTATCCATTTGAAGATATATTGCAATTTTTATATTTTTTTATTTTAAAGTTGATTATTTGTAATATGATAGCCCAAAAATAGAATAACAATAACAAGTATATTAACTTTAGATTGCAAAGATAAAACATACTATTTGATTCAAAAATTATCAATAGATTTATGCAAATATAATATTATAAAAATATAAATTATAAATGTCCTATGTGAGAAAACTTATTTATTAGAGCAGGGCAATCTTATGAAAAAACAAGTAAAAAAAGAGTGTAAATAATATCTTAATTAGCAAAGAAAATACATATATAATTAATCTCAAGATATTAGGGATAAAACTAATAATAAAAAATAAAAAAGACGTCATTAATAATTTAAAATATTTTTTTTACAAAATAAAATAAAACTTAAAATAATAAATAAATAATAAGAAATTATACATGATGGTTGTCACTCCCTGAACCTGGGACTATAAAATGACAGTACCTGCGAACAATTTCAGCGGAATCTAAAACCATATATTTCAAAGCAAACCAAACTAATAATTGAATCCATACTAAGCCAAAGGAAAATAGTGTAGCATCTATCATATTATCAAAAATCTCACACACACTGGAAATAAAATCATTCTATTTATTACAACCATAAGTGGTCTTACGAAACATGACGAAATCAAAATCTACATCCTAAGCTAACATACTCCTGCATGACTCTACTAGCCCCATATTTGGCCATCATCAATCACTTTCTTTGCAAAAATATTAACTAAAAGTGACGAGGGATGAGTTGTCTGATAAATGGTACCATTTGTTGTTTTTCTTTTTTAAAGGATGTGAGTCAAATAAAGAGTATAATTGAACGAAACACACTTCATAGCAAAAATTATAAATCAGGATTTGCATAAAGCGAGTTCTCAAAAATAAGAAGTAGAAATCATGGTTGAAACAATTTATAGAAGAAGTCATAATAGTTCGCAACAATTCCAACATCACGTCATTCGTATGATTCAAATGTCAATTTCGCAACCTACTCATTGGGCTATATTCATTGTGTATTATTTTCTATTCACCAATGTCTCAATCTACAATTTTAACTAAGGAGAGTTAAAACACCTACAATCCCTATTGAACTGGCCAGAATTTCGCCCATAACTCTAGTTGAAGAAGTCAAAATCTCAACCAATTCGGTAGAATCCCAACCTATAACCTAGTCAACTAGATATATATATATATATATATGTATGTATCTACTATTGGTATAGCCATGCACGCACATACTTGTTAATGGTTAATGTGGCACAATACCAAGGCTCCGTGTGCTCCCCATGATGTCGAGCATTCCTCCCTCCATCACATATGTGATATTGTTTGTTTGCACACCACGCAGTATGGTTTTGTTCCCAACCTACCTGCGTGCACCTACAGTTGGCAGCACCACCACACGCAAACCCTCATGGCCTATGTTGTATTTTATTCTGTAGTCATGCATGAACCCGGGCGCAACGATGCAACCCCTCGAATTTAGTATCTTGGCCATGTGCAGTTGCTGAATAAACCCAGTAAGCATTATGCATAACATATACATGGTAAACCAATGCATTAAAAATATAAATCAATGCCTAAAACTGTGTTTTCTTTTAGCGACGTTAACTTAAAATTTTTTAAAAATATTATTTAGTAAACAAGAAAGCCCTTCAAATAATGCTACAAAGTTTGTCAAATAAAAAATATCTTGAACAAATACAATATTAATATCAATAGTTTTTAATGTAAATATCATGAATTACAACTAATAAGATATACATCCTGAAAATTTAAGTCATATAGATGAAAAAAATGTAATAAAAATGAAATCAAATTTATAAATGTACAGACAAAAATGGCAAATTCGGATTAAAATGTCAATATATTAAAAAATAAGAAAAAATTGTTTTAATTTGATTCATATTCCTAGAATATTACACAAAGCAAAATTAATTTTATTCATTCATTCTTTTGTCTACTTGAATTAGATCTTTTGAATATCAACTAATGTTTTGAATACTAAAGAATTACATAATATACCCGATTTTATGTAAAAAATGGCAAGAAAAGAAATATATGCATATATGGTGCATTTATCAATCTATATTGAATTGTAAACTTAAAAATGACAAAATAAAATTTGATTGAATCACATATTGGTTTCTTAAATGTAAGAAAAAAATACTTTTTTCCCCCAAAATAGTAATCAATATCTAATAAATTAAACGGTTCCAATATAAATAAAAGAAAGAATGATATCATAATATGATTCTAATCTTCTCCTTTGTTTTTTTGCTTTGCAATAATTTGAGGAATTTACTTCAATAAATATGCTCTTAGATATAGCTATACATAACACAAAAATGACACATGAGAAGGATGGACAAAATTGTACTAAATTTCATATATGGCAATTATTGGAATCCATGAATTTATTAAATAGTGATTACTACCTTAAAAAAGAACCTATATATTCTTATATAATGATTATGAAAAGTTATTTATTTTTAAAAAATATAATGAAGTTTGTTGATGTGGTGCAATATCAATGTTATAATTAAAAGAAAAAAAATAGATGGATATGAATTTATTTTAATCAAATATCATCAATTTGATCATTATACTTATAAGTTAAATTTTGTAAACATAAATGAACTTCAAAATGCAAGAGATATTCAATTTAAAAAATATCTTAGATCTCTGGATTTTCATTATAAATATAAATATATCTTTCACATTTATTTGTATAAGTCATATTTTAAATAAAATTATACTTATTAATTTTTCAACTTTACCCGATGGTTTTGAGACAAAAATATTAGATCAAATAATATTCTTTGATTCAAAATTTAATTATAAGAATTATAAATTAAATTAAATTTATTAGTCGTTATTTTTACTCAATTAAAAGATACTAATGAAAATTAATTTATTATTAAAACTCATGATGTTAAAATTTAACTTTTTATTAACTTCTACTTAACTTATTAAACTATTCTTTAAAGAGAGTAATATCTTTTATCATATGATAAGCAAACAAAAGTAGATATATAACTCAATTTTTTAAAAATAACCATGCTATATATAAAATATTAGAATAAATTAATATTAAAATTGTGTAATTTGATAAATTTATATATTATTTAATTTTAACACGTATTCTTATGTGTGCGAAGCACATGATATCTTCTAGTTATGTAAAAGTATAAAATTGCTATATATTTTTAGAGTTTCAAAAATAAAATATTAATATCTAAGATTCAAATTAATTTTTTAAAAAAATATATATAAATGGCAAAAAGTAAAGGAAAGATAAAAAATAATGAAGAGAAAATTCAAGTTTAATTACAAAGGAAAAGAGGAAGCTCTAAAATTTAAAAGAATCTTGATAAATGAAGAAAAGAGAAACTAAGAAAATTTTGCCTGCTTTGTTATTCTAACGTTATTGTTGGATGTCAAGTCTCATGCATAAGGACGTGGTTATAACCGATGAAAGTGTACATTTTACTTCTTTTATCAATCTCCTTTCTTTGTTGATTTGGGACATGGATGTGAACAATGCTTCTGAACATCTTTAAATGAGATATAATTAACTTATATTCACTCCATACTTCTTGTGGTGTCTTATTCCTCCACTTCTTGATAGACACAAATTTGATAAGTAGACAGTACAGTCTACTACTTTTACCCAAAATTTCTTAAGTAAATTATTGCTCTTCAACATGCTTCGAGCCATATTTAAAATAGCTCTGTTATTTCTTTCTACTACTCTATTTTGTTGTGGTGAATATAAGATAGTCAAGGGCCTCCAAATTTTATTCTTACCATAGGATTTTATGAACTTTTTTGAAGTAAATTCTCCTACAATATCAGATCTCAATGACTTGATTTTAAATTCACTTTATTTTTTTACGAGGATTTTGAACTTCTTCAATGTTGAAAGTACTTCTGATCTCTACTTCAAGAAATAAATCCAAATTTTTCTACAATAAACATCAATAAATAGTAGAAAATACCTATTTTTTTCCCAATGATGCTAGTTGAATGGTTCCACTGATATCACTGTAAATTAATTCCGATGGTTGCTTAGCTCCACTGATATCTAATTTTTTCCCAATGATGCTAGTTGTTTTTGATCATATTGTGTTTGATTAAATAAAATTAATTTAAAGATGAGTTTAATAATAATTGATTAAACAATATAGTAACTCTTCACTAAGTAGATGGAATGAGATGAGTATGATAGCAATGACAAACAAAGGCTAATGGCAATCAATATGCAAAAAATATGTAAGAACTTTGATTATTATTTAATTAATTATCAAACTTTAATTTTTATTTAGGGTTTATTAATCCCTTGAATCCTTAATACACTTTACCAAGTCATATTAAGGCTTCAATTGATTTAATCCAATCATTTATGAAGTTAACTCAATTGAGAATATAAATAATGAATTAATAATTGATGTCTTATGAATGTAAGACCTTCACTCTTGTTATAAGTCTACGATTTACAATTGTGATCAATTGTCCTAATTTATAAATTAACTACCATTATAATGATAAGTTAGGAAGAAGGAAAATAAATATAAAAAAGAAGGATAAGTTGATCACAATTTTTGTTTTAAATATCATACCTTTACTTCCATTATAAGTCCATTATTTACAATTGTGAACAACTTACCTAACTTGTGAATTTTCTTCTGTTATAACCATAAGTATAGTAACAAAATAAAAATAAAAGAAGAAAAAGGAAAAGAACAAGGAGAAGGAAGAGAAGAATAAGAGAATTGACCACAACTAAATAAGAAAAAACAATTAAATTAAAATGATAACATAAAAGTTCTTACTCGTTTAGCTCAATAATACTATATGATTGGCATTACGAAAACAAAAGATAAATATTTATCATTTGTTGGGCTTTTTCCTATAGCCTTTCCTTGTCTTTAAGTTACGCCTTACATCTTGTAAGAGCACAAAACTCGTCTTTAAACTTTCTATTTATACTAAACTAAGATTATAATGATACATCATAATGCCTATACGAATTTTAAGCTATGGATCATAGTTTTGCCTTGTAGAACACTTCCCTATTTATGGGGTTGAGCCTCCACTATCTAAAGTCACTAATGGTTTGCTCTTTTTTTTTCATTATTTTCAATTTTTCCAGGGGTTAGGTAGTTAAAATTTGAACTGTCGCCTATTTCATCGCCTGAGTGAAAAAATAGGCAATGCTAGTTGCTCCGTCTTCACTTAGGTGACGAGTGGGTGATAGGCTAAATTTGAATTGTTGCCTGCGCATCACTTAGGTGAGTCATTGGCCACCAGTGGTGGTTTTTGATTGATCTCCACCTGCTCTCTCACTGGCAACTTGCTTAGGCAACCACAAAGCTTTGTTTAAGTGATGCAATAGGCATTGAATTTGCATTTCCTTAGTTTGGTACCTGTGGAAGAGTTTATAGTTCTTTCTCACTTATTTTCATTATACAACTGCTATAATACATAAGTAGGTAAATTTCTTTACCCTCACAAAATTGATTAAGATGGGGGTAAAAACACATTAGGCTAATAAATACTTTACTTTGTGTTTTATTGTATCCAAATATTACCTTTTTTCATGTGTAAAAAACATTAGGATCTCTTGCACCTAGTAGGTTTTTGTAAGCTAAACTTTTAACACTGCATGTTTGTCCTACTATTTGTAGTGTTGAGCTAAGATGAGCATGTTGAATGTACTTCTGGTAGGCATAAATTGTTGTGTGAGGTTTTCAAAATTTGGTTGTAGAGGTAGATATCTTGACAATGTTAGAGAGTTGCCTTGTGCTTTGGTTTCTTTTCTTAATTTTATGCAAAAAGTGAAAATTTTGAAGTAGAAAATTTTCAATTTCATTTGTTAAGCCATATGGTCAAAGTATAGGTATGAATGGATCTGGAGGTCTGGCCAAAATAATTCATTGCAAAATCTACGGTGATAACCAAATTTGTGGATGTAACTTAATTGATGGATATAAGAATAGTTGGGAGAGATAGACTCCATTACATTCCACGCATATCTTGTAGATTCGAGTAAAAATAATCTTGTGAGTGGTATAAACTAGTGAAAATCACAAATTTTGTGCATATAGATAGCTAAAAAAAAAAATTATATAAGATAGGTTGGGACACCTCACTGAGTGGAGTATAATCTCAACCTATATCACTTAGTTGAATAGGGGAGAATTAAATCTTTACACTTTTGCTAGTATCACATGAGAGAATGTTACATACTTATTTCAAGTATTTTGGTTTCCCAAGATATTTAGTTAAAAATAATTTATTTTACAAATACTCACATCCATGTTTTCGTAAAATAGAAAAAAACATTTGAAAATAATTTTAATCAGGTCGATACGATCAAATTATTTTACGAATAGCTCACATCTATGTTTTTAGAAAAAAGAAAACACTTCACATTTTTTAGGAAATCGACATGTCAAAATTGTGTGTTAATAAAACAAGAATAGTAATCATAACAATTTCAAGCATGAAGGAAATTCAATAGTCATGTAAAACAATTTTGAAAGCATTTTATAAAAGTCAGTAAAGAGTAACCACTTCCCCATCTCTTAATTTTGTAGCTAAACATATTCATGAGCTATTGACTCTTGATTTCCTAATCATACATACAATTTTCCATTTAATGCTTAATTTTCTGTTGCTTTGTTTGTATATTACATGTCTTGTTTTAGGATCCATTCTATATTTGATTACTATCTGAGTAATCATTCTTATTTAAATTCTCTCAATAATTATTTTCCATGCTTTGCTCTCTTTCTACATTGTGTCTTTTAGCCTAATTTAATTTCAAAATGGAAAAATTTAACATAAATTATATAAGACCTATATTTTGTCTAGTGGTTGTGGTCAGGCTTCATAAGTGTGCCAAGCCTTCTTGTACCCATATCATCGTCTTCTGGAATTGTGCCAAGTCTCCTTGCACCCATGCCATCACCTTTAGCAATTGCACCAACAATTGCAGTAGAACATTGGTCCACGCAATAGGCTACTATTTGGATGGGTTTTTTTCTACCTTCTATGCAATTCTAATCATCAAAACTCGAATTCAACATGATTCTTAAGACTCATAGGCATATTTTTACACATTCGAACTTATGAAAAACGTGATTCAATTGTGTTCCTAAATTTTAAAAAATTCCTGGACACTTCTTAAATTACATGCCGATACACATTTTTGCACCTCCTACACACATGCACATGATCCATTCACCATTCCCCACATATCAACTGCATGTTTAATTCCTAAAAAATCAGATTTTTCATGCACATACATGGATAATTGGTGTTTCTACATGTATGCATGAATAATTACAGATTTAACATAAAAACACTTCAAAATATCGCGTTTGAAGGCGATAGAATTTCCAGAGAGCGCTTGGGTGGCTGATGGCTCTAGGGTCAAATAAATAGGGTTTTGTATCTTAATATATATATATTCCCCTAGGTTTGCTAAAAAATCCTTGGGACTTCAAACTGTTTCATTTTAAGCTAATAATAATGTACTAAGCTTTTAATTTCCCCGTACAATATTCACATGAATTTCTCGAAAACTTTTCCTTATTTTTCTTCTCCCAAACATGTTATGACATGAGCAACAATGCATATTTTTGGTAATACTTACTTCCTAAATTCCAACCAATTTCCACACGAAAATCATAATAAAATAAGAATTAGACATGGCTTAAATTAATTCCTTGCACTTGCCAACAAAACATAAATAAAAATAATTTGGTCAAGTAATTTTCAAAATTCAATAAAATTTGACTAGCTTAATAGTGTGTACTTTGCCTTCCAAGTGCATCTAATATTATTCCAATAATTAATTTAAAACGAAAATAATTGAAAAATTAGGCTAGTAACTTAATATATCGTGCACCACAATTATTTCTATAATTATTAGTACATCCCCAAAATCTGAAGTACTACGTCAAAACATGTTAATAAACCCCGTGAAACGGAAAAACAATAAGGGATCTTAGTTCACCTGCGTAAGAGAATTTTAGAACGAATCTTGTAAATTAATAAAGGGCATTGCAATAATTCAACTTTATGCCATTCAGGCAGTTAATTTAAGGGCCAAAACCTTAATTTATAGTCTGAACTACTAAAAGTCCCATATTTTATGCATGTGCGTAACTATTAAAAAAATTATATAATTTTATTAATTTTAAGAAAATATAAAATTATTATATCCTTGTATACTTATAATAATAAAATAAAATTGTTTAAAATTTAAACTATGTTGGAATTTTTATGAATTATGATAAAATATAATATAATTATATCCTTGTATACTTGTAATAATAAAATAAAATTGTTTAAAATTTAAAATATGTTGGAATTTTTTAAAAATGTAAAGACAAAAAGTAAGAGGTCAGAGGAAAGATTAAAAAAGAAGAAAGAAAGGATTAAAAAATATTAATAAACACGTAGAAGGGAAAAAGAAATAAGGGTATCTTGGTTCACCGACGTAAAAGACTGGCAGTAATTGTTATAAGATCATTAACTTTAATTAAGTAGCATAGGTTGAATTGTAGAGATACACATGTCAGAGATGTTACATAATATTGCCAACAGTACATGTCACGGTCACGCTCCCATAAGTACTAAACAGTGACAATTGGGACTAACTAAATTATTCTGAACGCCCGCTCACTGTCTACGGATGAGAATAGTTTCTCTCACCCAAAGGCCTCTTCATACAAGGGTTTCAAAGAGTATTTAGAGATAAGTCAAATTCTAAGTATTATCTCTTATTCATATATTTTTATATTTCTAATTATCAAAATAAATTTTTTTAAAATTAAATACACATTAAGTATAATAAAATAAAATAAAATAACTGATGATCAAAAAATAGAGAAAAAAAACAAATGACAAATAAAAAATAAGTCAAAGAAAAGAAAATTTTACAAGGAATAATGGAATGCAATAAAGGGTATTAAAATGATTCAACTTTATGCCCCTGGCAGTTAATTTAAGGGCCAAAAGCTTAATTTATGGTATAAACTAGTAAAAATCACAAATTTTGTGCATGTGCATAACTATAAAAAAATTATATAATAAAGGTTGGGACATCTCGTTGAGTGAAGCATAATATCAACTTATATCATCCAATTGAGTAGGGTAGAATTAATTCTTTACATTTTTGCTAGCATCACATGAGAGACTATTGCATACTTACTTCAAGTATTTAGGTTTCCGAAGATATTTAGTTGAAAATAATTCATTTCACAAATACTAACGTCCAAGTTTTTCAAAAAATAATAAACATGTAAGTTTTGCAACAATCAACATGGCAAGTCCATGTTTTGTAAAATAGAAAAAATATTTCAAAATAATTTTAATCAGGTCAATATGATCAAATTATTTTACGAATAGTTCACATCCATATTTTTAGAAAAAAGAAAACACTTTACATTTTTTAGGAAATCAACATGCCAAAATTGCGTTTTTATAAAACAAGAATAATAATCATAACAATTTCAAGCATGAAGGAAATTCAGTAGTTATGTAAAACAATTTTGAAAACATTTTATAAAAGTCAGCAAGAAGTAACCACTTCCCCATCTCTTAATTTTGTAACTCAACGGATTCATTAGTTATTGACTCTTGATTTTCTAATCATACATACAATTTCATATTTAATGCTTAATTTTCAGATGGTACGTGTGTGTCTTGCACGTATTGTTTTAGGATCCGTTCTATATTCAATTACCATTTGAGTAATAATTCTTATTCAAATTCTCTCAATAACTATTCTCTATACTTTGTCCTCTTTTTATGTTGTGTCTTTTAGTCTAATTTTGTTTCAAAATGGAAAAATTTAATCTAAATTACATAAGACCTATGTTTTGTCTAGTGGTTGTGGTCAGGATCCGTAAGTGCGCCAAGCCTTCTTGTACCCCTATGGTCATCTTTCGAAATTGCGCCAAGTCTCCTAGCACCCATGCCATCTCCTTTAGCAATTGCACCAACGATTGCAATAGAACATTGGTCTATGCGATAGGCTACTATTTGGACGGTTTTTTTTTTATCTTCTATGCAATTCTAATCACCAAAACTCGAGTTCAACATGATTCCTATAGCCCATAGGCATATTTTTATACATTTGAACTTATGAACAATATGATTCAATTGTGTCCCTAAATTTTAAAAAATTATTGGACACTTCTTAAATTACATGCCGATATGCATTTCTATATCTCCTACACATATACACATGACCCATTTACCATTCCCCACACATCAACCGCACGTTTAATTCCTAAAATGTCAGATTTTTGCATGCCCATGCATGAATAATTATGGATTTACCATAGAAAACACTTTAAAATATCTTGTTTGAATGTGATAGAATTTTCAGAGAGCTCTTGGGTGGGAGATGGCTCTAGGGTCAAAGAATAGGGTTTTGGTATCTTAAAATAAATATATACAGACTTCATAGCAAACCTAGGGGATATCAAATTGCTTCATTTTAAGCCTGATAATTATGTACTATGTTTTTAATTTCCCCGTGCAATATTCACAAGAATTTCTGGGAAACTTTTCCTTATTTTTCTTCTCCCAAACATGTCATGACTTGAGGAATAATGCATCTTTTCTTTTCCAAAATTTTGGTTGCCAATTTATACCAATATCCCTTTTCATACTTACTCACTAAATTCCTACCAATTTCCACACGAAAATAAAAAAAATAAAATAATTAGACATGGCTTAAATTAATTCCTTAAGCAATTGCCAACAAATAAAAACAATTTGGTCAGGTAATTCTCAAAATTCAATAAAATTTAACTAGCTTAAAAGTATACTTCCAAGTGCATCTAATATTATTCCAATAATTAATTTCAAACGAAAATAATTGAAAAATTAGGCTAGTAACTTAATATATCATCCACCACAATTATTTCTATAATTATTAGCACATCCCCAAAATCTGAAGTATTATGTCAAAACATGTTAATAAACACCGTGGAAGGAAAAAAAAAAGGGATCTTAGTTCACCTGCGTTAAAGACTAGCAGTAATTATTATAAGATCATTAATTTTAATTAAGTAGTATAGGTAGAGTCGTAGAGATGCATATATTAGAGATGTAATATTATATTGCCAACAGTATTCCTCACGGTCACGGGGCCGAAAGTACTAAACCATGACAACGGGGACAAACTAAATCAAAACCAATTTCAATCCTCAATGAGAAGTCCAGCTATTTGGCCCCCGTCTTAAATTTAGATAATTCCGCAGCCCCCACCGCAATCAATTTCTCATTTCGTGTGGAATCAGTTGGTTGAGAAATTCAATATTATAAAAAGAATGTTGGGTCATCTCCCTGTTTCTTTTTTTCTTCAGAAGACTTAAGTTGGTTGGAAGGACTGTGTCAACACAAAACTGCAAAGACTTGTCCGTCAGCTGTTCAATGCTTAAACGCGGAGACATGCATCAGCAGCGAACTGAGATTAAGTTGTCATCTCAGCCATGTGGAAAAGCCCCGATTCCATTTCCTCATCCTTCTTCCTTTTCTTGATTATTCCTGCTGCGTTTTCCATGAACTTCCGCCTGCCTGCCATCGGTCCTCACGATACCAATCGGTCAATAAATGTCACTGGAAACGCTTACATCTCGAAAGAAGGCATCGAGGTTACGCCTGATAAATATTTGATGACTGGTCGAGCCACTTACGTAAAACCCCTGCACTTGTGGGACAGGGCTTCGGGGAGCCTGACTGACTTTTCCTCTAATTTCTCCTTCATCGTAGATTCGGACGGTCGCCGTACTTATGCAGATGGGCTAGCCTTTTTCTTGGCTCCTGCTGGCTCTGATATCCTCCCTGGTTCTGTTGGTGGCGGCCTTGGTTATGGAAGTTATCCATCATCAAATTCATCTCCAGAGTCATTTGTTGCCGTGGAGTTTGACACGTTTCGGAATCATCAGTGGTATGATCCTCTTTACACTCACGTTGGTATTAACATCAACTCCATGAGATCTGTCCAAACTGCCAGATGGCCTAATAACATCGCTCTGGGGGTGGAAAATTATGCCTGGATTACTTACAGTGCTAAATCCAGGACACTAAGGGTGGAGTTTACTGCTTTCACTAATAACAGAAACATAAGGGACAGCCTCAGCCATATGGTGGATCTTCGAGATTACTTGCCTGAATACGTTACTTTTGGGTTCTCAGCTGCAACAGGAGATTTGTTTCAGAAAAATAACGTCAAGTCCTGGAACTTCTCTTCAACATTGGATCTTGATGAGAGAAGTCCAAAAGAACCAACTACTAGTCGAGAACCTCGCCTTGGAGGGGTCGTCATGGATGGAAAGGGGAACAACAGATGGAGACTAATTGTTGGATTGAGTGTTGGCTTGTCAACTCTCCTTCTTGCATTATCTTTTGCAAGCTACTGCTTGTGGAGGAAGATGTTAAGAAAATGACATTTCTCCCAGCATGCACATGTTTTCTCTTTTTCGATAATGGTGGCTCAAATAGTAGGCAATGTTTGTTAGATCGTCTGAAGTTGTGGGCTGATACACAAGCTTTCAGGCTTTGTTTTTTGCTAAAGATATTTAAGATTTCCTCCGAAATTATGGTTAGAAAAATGTAAGCATTGTACATGTGCATACGAATGTGTAATATTGTTGTAATGAATTAAGTTCCAATTGTATAAAATTTCCTACTTACTTGTTTCTCTTTCCCATTATCTTGCTTTATTTTGTAACAAAAAACAACATGGTACCAGAGCTTTTTTGATCTTCACGGGCTGCGAGTAATTTGAGAGAAAATCAGAAAGGCTTTCTGAACCTTCAAAACCAAAAATTTATTCAATGGCCTCCAAAAAATTTTCAAATCCATTACCACCTATTTTAGTGGAGAATACTACCCAATTTGGGCAGTGAAAATGAAAGCATATTTAAGAGCTTTAGATTAGTGGGAGGTAGTGAAGACCGGCATTCATCCTCCTCCTTTGAGAGGAAACCCAACTATAGCACAAATCCATCAATACAATGAAGAGACTGCAAAAAACTTCAAAGCTTTGTCCACAATTCATTCTTCTGTATCAGAAATCATATTTAACAGAATTATGGATTGTGAAATAGCAAAACAAGCATGGGACCAATTAAGGAAAGTGTTCCAAGAACAAAACAAATACAAGTTTTAAACTTTTGGAGGAAGTTTGAAATTCTGTGAATGATAGGAAATGAATCTATCCAAGAATTTTCAGACAGCTACTGAAGGTTGTTAAAAAATTGAGGCTACCTGGAGAAGATTTACCTGACAAAAGGATAGTGAGTGAAGTCCTAGTCAGCGTGCCTGAAAAGTATGAAACAAAAATTTCCTCCCTTGAAGATTCAAAGGACTTGTCAACATTAAAACTCAATGAAGTTGTTAATGCTTTCGAGCAATTGAGCAAAGGACTCCAAGACAGGAGAAGCGAACTGAAGGAACCTTTTGGCCAAACAAATGTATAATTTAGCAAGTAGTAGTGTGGTAAAAAAAGCAATCTGGAGAAAAGAAGGGCAAAGATAAGCAAAAGAAAGAATGTGAAAACCATAAAAGTAGAGGCAAGAAAGGTAGGTATCTACGTTGTTCCCATAGTAAAAAAATAGGTCACAATGAAAATTTTTGTTGCTACCAACTTCGTGCAAAATGTCGAGCCTATAATTGATATAATCACATTGAAAAAGTTTGCAAGAACAAAAGAAGCTGGCATGGACACCAATCTCAACCTCAAGTTGCAAAACATCAAGAGAAAGGCAAGAACCACTTTGTTGCCACATGCTATGCTGCAACCAATAGTTGAAATACTTGGTTGATTAATAGTGGCTACACAAACCACATGACATGAGACGTTGGTATTTTCCAGTAGTCGGATCGATCCTACAACTCATGGTTGAAGATTGGAGACACAAAGCAAGTAGTAGTGAAAGGAAAAGGTGTGGTATTCGTCAAAACACCCTAAGGTACTAAGCTAATTACAAATGTGCTTTATGTTCCTAAGATAGATCAAAACTTATTAAATGTGGGCAAATGCTTGGAGGAATTATGCTTTGCACTTGAAAAATTAGTCATGCACTATCGTTGATCCGTTTGGAAATGAAGTGATAACTATGAAAATGAAAAATAAGAGCTTTCCTCTGGATTGGAATGAATCAAAGTTGCCTACCTACACCAATAAAGTTGATGAATCTGTTATATGGCACAATAAGTATGCACACTAAGAATTTAGTGAATGATTGACCAACCATTCATGAAACAAGTGGTGTATGTAATGTGTGCTAATTTGGAAAGCATTTTAGGCTGCCATTTCATGATAGTAATTGGGGAGCAAAAGAAAAGTTGCAACTTGTGTAATACCCCAAAATTTTGAGAGCTATGCTAGCAATATATTTACAAATATTGGTGGTAATATTGGTGAAAGATTTAATTGGTAAATTCTTGATTTTATTTATTTGTTTTCTTATGAAATACGCGGGGTAAAATTTAGGGTATGTACAGAAGGGAATAAGGCCATATACATGCAAGATAACTTTCTCAAAAATTTTGAGACTAGTGGAAACTTGGTACCATAATGAATAGAGTAGAAATTAGGGAGAATTAAGGCTAAATCTTGGTTTGAAAATTTGGAAATTTCATCAAAAATAATTAAGGAAGTGTTAAGTGTGCTTGTGAGGAAGTATACACAAATATCCATGAGTCAAACCATACCAAAATTAGGAAGTTTGGGAATAAATAATACTATAAGTGCATGAAGAGCCAAATAGGAGGTTAAGGGCTAATTGAATATTGATTTATTTGTAAAATTGCTTGCAATTTTCCTATGAGTAATTGGGTGAATTTTAGGAAAACGTGGAAAAAGAAATATGCACCCATTATGGCCACCAAATCTTATCAAATATTCTAGATAATTAAAGGGGAGTTGATGAAGCTTAGAAGAGTCAAAAATAGAAAAATTTAAAATAGAATTTCGTGGGAAATTTTGTAGCAACATATAATGACAATATGAGAGAGTTTGGAGTCTTTAAAATACTAGAATTTGACTTCTCTCCAAATATCCTTTACAACCCTAATTTAAATAGATTGATAGGTGAGCAAAAAATAATTCTAAATCATTCTCTCTCCCTTTGAATCTCAGCGCACATCCAAAAAAGGAGTTAAAATTTTTCTAGCATCAAACGCAATAATCTGAGTTAATGTCTTAGCTCGAATCCTATGACTTTCACGTATAAATGTAGGAATTATACTCTTATATTTTAGCCACATGAAATATAGATTACTCATGCATTAATTCATGTATATGTGGCTAATTCATGGGCTATGTGTAGAAAGTTCGATGATTAGTGTGATATATGATGCCAAGAAACTTAACGTTGCAAGTGTACAATAGTTTTACCAAATAATACTGAAGAGTAAGGGTTATCGTTTCTGCAGGGAATAGGATTGTTGTTTTTTTATCATATTGTGTTTTGATTAAATAAAATTATTTTAAAGATAAATTTAATAATAATTGATTAAACAATATAGTAATTCTTTACTAAGTAGATGGAATGAGATGAGTTTGATAGTAATTACAAGTAAAAGCCAATGGCAATTAATATGCAAAAAATATGTAAGAATTTTGATTATCATTTAATTAATTAACAAACTTTAATTTCTTATTTAGGGTTTATTAATCCCTTGAATTCACTTTCTTAAGTTTTATTAAGGTTTCAATTGATTTATTCCAATCATTTATGAAATTAACTCAATTAAGAATATAAACAATGAATTAATAATTAATGCCTTGTGAATATAAAACCATCACTCTTGCTATAGGTCTACGATTTACAATTCTAATCAATTGTCCTAATATATAAATTCGCTACCATTATAACCATAAGTTAGGAAGAAGGAAAATAAAAATAAAAAAGAAAGATAAGTTGATCACAATTTTGTTGTAAATACCATACCTTCATTTCCATTATAAGTTCATTATTCACAATTGTGAACAACTTACCTAACTTGTGAACTCCCTTCCATTATAACCATAAATATGATAACAAAATAAAAATAAAGGAAGAAAAAGAAAAAGGACAAGGAGAAGGAAGAGAAGAAGAAGAGAATTGACCACAACTAAATAAGAAAAGACAATTAAATTAAAATGATAACATAAAAGTTCTTACTCTTTTAGCTCAATAATAATGTATGATTGGAATTACGAAAGAAAAAGATAAATATTTATCTTTTGTTGGCCTTCTTCCTATAGCATTTTCTCATCTTTAAGTTATGCCTTAAATCTTGTGAGAGCACAAAACTCATCTCTAAACCTTGTACTTATACTAAACTAATATTATAATGATACATCATGATGCCTATAAGAATTCTAAGATATAGATGATGGTTTTGCCTTGTAGAACACTTCCCTATTTATAGAGTCGAGCCTCCACTATCTAAAGTCCGTAATGGATTGCTCATTTCTTTCATTTTATTGCATTTTTTCAAGGGTTAGGTGGCTAAAATTTGAACCGTCACTTATTTTATCCCTTGAGTGACAAAACAAGCAATGGTGGTTGCTCCCTTGTTGCTTAGGTGATGAGTGGGTGATAGGCTAAGTTTGAATTGTTGCTTGCGCGTCGCTTAGGCAAGTCATAGGCCACTAGTGGTGGTTTTTAATTGATCTCCACTTGCTCTCTCGCTGGCAACTTGCTTAGGCAACCACAAAGCTTTGTTTAAGTGATGCAATAGGCCTTGAATTTGCATTTCCTTAGTTTGGTACCTACGGATGAGTTTATAGTTCTTCTTTCTCATTTATTTTCTTTATACAACTGATATAATACATAAGTAGGTAAATTTCTTTACTCTCACAAAATTTATTAAGATGGGGTAAAAACACATTAGGGTAATAAGTACTTTACTTTGTGTTTTATTGTATCCAAATATTATCTTTTTTTTCATATGTAAAAAACATTAGGATCTCTTGCACCTAGCAAGTTTTTGTAAGCTAAACTTTTAACAAAGCATGTTTGTCCCACCATCTCTAGTGTTGAGCTAAGATGAATATGTTGAATGTACTTCTGGTAGGCATAAATTGTTGTGTGAGGTTTTTTAAATTTGGCTGTAGAGGTAGATACCTTTACAACGTCAGAGAGTTGCCTTGTGCTTTGGTTTCTTTCCTTAAGTTTATGCAAAAAGTGAAACTTTTCAATTTCATTTGTTAAACCATATGGTCAAAGTACAACTATGAATGGATCTAGAGGTCTGGCCAGAATAATTCATTGTAAAATCTATGGTGATAACCAAATTTGTGGATGTAACTCAACGGATGGATAGAAGAACTGTTGGGAGAGACAGGCTCCATTATATCCCACGCATACCCTATAAACCCGAGTAAAAATAATCTTGTGAGTTTCTCCTAAGGGCATCTATATAGAGCTGATGGAAGTAGTGTGTTGAGTTCTAATACATGGGAAGAGAGGAACATCCTTTCTGGATGTTCAAATTCATTGTTGAAATGAACTCTGGAATTTCCATATTCTTATGCTCCTATGATTTTCAAAAAGCCCAAAGATAAGACAAGATGCTTCAATAAAGATCCAGGTGATTTTATTACTGTTACACAGTGGCATGAATTTCTTTGAACTTCCAAGTGTTCAAGTCTTGTTTATTCTGATATCTGGAATACATTTATCGCAGATTGGGAAGGCTGGCATAGCCATGATTTCACTATTGGCTGTCCCGAATCTTTTTATTAGGCAATTCATTTGCATCCTAATTAGTTTAAGATCTCAGTCAACAAAATTGGAAAACTAACATTCTGAACCGATGAGGCTTGAGAATTTAATTCCTCACTTTGGAGTCGTCTTTCATGCAGTAGCGCTCTAAAATCTTATTTGGGGTTGGGATTTTGATATTCCTTGCTGCGTCATCCATTTTATGCAAAAAATGTTCATTTGAGTGATGTCCTCATGTGATCAATATAAATGAGAACATGCTCAAATCCTAGTAAACCAATCACCATATGTTTGTGGTGGTAATTTTGCACGCTAGCTGTTTCAATCTACTTCTGCTATAAGAGTCAGCTTATGAATCCATTCCTTCAAAACCTTGTTAAGTTCTCGCTTCTACAACCAAGTGTCTATAGCTATGAGCTTCTAGTTCCTCACCTTGAACATTTTGTTTTATCTTCCCATAGTTAATGCTACTAAAGCTTAATTTGTTGAACCTATAAAAAGCCATGATAGCTGAATACAAAATAAACAGGAATTTGTAATTGGAAATAAAAGGTTTCTTTGTTATGGACATTTGCTTATGTTCCACACTCTAATCTCATTCATAAATTATTGGATATCAGATTGGATTTTTTAAATTGGTGTTTGCTATTTGCATAAAATTAGAGCTTATTGAAGTGGTTAAACCAACTAAATTATATATGAGTCATCTCTTTATTAGTTTAAACTTTTAGATGAGGTGGTTATTCAATATAGTATTACAGACAGTCTAAGTGAAAGAGTACTTAGCCTTCACTCTGAAAGAGTACTTGTCCTACTTATTGATTTGAAACTTGGTTCACAATCAAGGTAATTTTAGGTTCCTTCTATGGTATTAGTTCTGATATATAATATTTTCAAATGTCAATAAAAATTTAGTTTACTATGGAGATTAAGTTCTTACTCATAGTTGTTAATAAAACAAAATAGCATGTCATGGCACCATTCACAAGAAATGACGATCACTTTCAATATGGGATGTCATGGTGCAAATGGCACAATTGTGCACCTTATAGAAGACTCCATTTTAGAGATTTTTGGGGACATATTTTTTTTAAAAAAAAAATAAAGGATAAAAATAGCCATAAAGCATCGGATTCACTTGGGTTTTGTTCGATCTCAATTTTCACTACAAACAAGTCCTAACATAAAATGTATACTTTTATCCTATTGTGTGATTCTGCTACATTTTCAAGGGTTTTTTGGATTTTCATTATTTGTTTTAAACAAACCAACATATTCCTTTTTTTATCAACAACTCCTCTATAATTTAGGTATGTATTATTTTTTTTACTTTTCTCTTTTTCCTTGTTTCTTTTTTCTTCATTTTCTTTTCACTTTTTTATCTTTCTTCTTTTGTTGATCTTTATTCTTTTCCTTTGTTTCCTTTTCTTCTTCTTTGTTTCCTTACCTGCTTGAGCAAGATTGAAATTTTAATACTCTTATGAATTATAGTTGGATATTGTTAAAAATTTAAAATTTCTGCAATTTGAGTTTTTAACTCATTGCTTAGATTTTGAATTGTTGCAAATTTAGAGCTGTGTATTGCTAAAATTCTCTAAATTTTATTGTTCAAATTCTAAAATTTTCATTGCTAAAAATCTTATTTTTTGCAAATTTAATAGCTAGATGTTTACTAATTCTTTGTTATTTGTTTTCCTTTTAAAAATAGGAAGCTGCAAATTATTCGCAATTATTATTTTAACATGTAGAATTTTTTTATGTTATATTTTTGTAAAAGATTAATGACAATATTAATATATTTCATATATCATGTAATGTTGCACTATGCTTTGATAGAGCAAGACAAGCTGCGCACTATGGTTGTAGAAAGTCTTTGCGCTGTCTGGAGCCATTTGGCTCTAAGAACTATGCTCTCGCTTTAGTTTGCTGATTCATAAACTTTCATTAATGTTTTTGGGAGAGCATAAGAACCAAATGCTATGTGCCCATGTTGAAGGGAAATATTCATAAATCTTGAGTAGAGATATAATACTATCACTTCATTTTGATCATTTCTTAATTTGTCATCTTATAATAACTGTCTATTTCATGAATGTTGTGTCCTTGTGAACGTGGGTTGTAGGAGCATAATTTATAGCATTATTGTTTACTTATACGGTTGACAACTTGTAATCCCACGATAATCGTGGGGGGATTATTACAGCCTTGAATTGCTCCAATTTGTGAATGTGTTTTGCATTTTAGCTGCTTGGTTTCCAATAGTGTTGATTGTGCCCCCATGTTCAGCGCACTACCTCCAAATATGGTGCATTTTAATAATATCACTTATTCTTTTGAACTTTTTAGTAGCTACTTCTTTGCTTCGGGTTAAATACCAAATATATGTCAAATGGCAGAATAAATTTGTAAATACACGTAATAGGGTGTTCATTAGCTCCATCTTCTATGCCTCCATGTTGGTTGATCTTTATGCTTTTTATACTCGAAGCTACCTTTCTAAACATGATGTTCGGTATGGTAATATATTAATTGGGAAAATACTAGGACGATTGACTTGTAAAGTTAAATGAATAATGCTGAGATGGATTATGTATTTTAATATTAGGGGATACAAGTTATGTTTAGATACTTTTCAAAAATGTAAAAATGCAAATTATATCGCTGAAGGGTTCTTGTTTTAGTAGTAAGTTGAGTAACTCTTAGGGAAACTTTTTTCACAGTTATATTGTTGCAAGGAGGGCTTTCAAAACAACTTAAAAAATAATAAATTAGAAGAGGAAAAGTGAAGAGAAGAATGTTCAAGAATTTTATATTTTTTAATTCAATCTACATTTTACAAACTTTCTCTTTTACAACTCTATCTACTCTAGATTTTTTTCTTTTTCTTAGATTGTATATGACTTGCAAGACTCCCTTATTTATACAATTTCCTATCAAGAATAGATAATGGTGATTAAAAAAATCTAATAGTTTAAATTAATCATTACCTAACCATTTCACCTATTTCCACCTAATTCACTAACTATATAAATATGGACACACATATTATCTAAGTACATCATTAACTCCATATATTTAAACATCATTTCAATTTTCATACATACACTTTCTAGAGAAAATAATTTTCAGTAAAAATCTAATTTATTTTTAATAGAAATTTTAGAAAATTAAACTTAATTTCTAACACGCCACCTTAAGCTTTTTTTTTCTCATCCCAAGCTAATGCCATAACTTCTCAAAAACTTCTCTTTTTAGGAGCTCAGTAAAGATGTCAACAACTTATTCATCAGTCTTCATATACTTCACTTGCACCTCTTTCCTTGCAATGTATTCTCTTATAAAGTGCAAGCACATATCAATGTGTTTACTTCGATCATGGAACATAGGATTCTTTACTAAAGTGATCACTGATTTATTGTTGATATAAGTTATGGTCTTATCCTCCACATCAAGGTGAAGTCTTTAAGTAAACTTTTTAACCATAATGCATGGCAAACACTTGTAGTTGCGGTATACTCAACTTCACACATTGAAAAGTCACAATAGATTATTTGTTGACGTCCAAGTGAATGCCATGTCTCCAAAATAAAATACAGATCCACTTGTACTTTTTCTATTGTCGAGATCACCATCCCAATCACTATCACTATATCCTTTCAACTTCATGTCCTAGTTGTAGGATAGAACACATTATATTCAATATTTCATTTGATATATCGAAGTATCCTCTTTGAAACTTGAAGGTGGTAACTTGTTGGAGTCTCCATATAGTAACTAACAAGGCCAACAGCATAAAGGATATCAGGTATTGTGCGTGTCAAGTACCTTAAGCTTCCAATCAAACTCTTAAACAAGGCAGAATTTACTCGATCACCGTGAATGGGTTTTGATAGCTTCATTTCGACTTTTTTTGGAGTGTTAATGGACTTGCAATCTTCTATTTTGAATTTTTTTAGTATTTTTTTGGTATAATTCTCTTGAGACATAAAGATGTCATTATCTTGTTATTTTACTTTAATTCCAAGGTAGTAAGCTATCAACCTCATGTCAGTTATCTCAAACTCATTGCCTTTTTAAAATGATTAATCATCTTGGAGTTGCTACCTACAGTGATTAAGTCATCGATATAAAGACAAATAATTAACATATCACCATTCTTATTTATGCTGATGTAGAGAGCATACTCATGGGGGTACTTCTGGAATCCATTCTTTTGAAGGTATTGATCAATCTGGTTGTTCCATGCCTTTGGTGCTTGCTTCAAGCCAGAGAGTGTCTTCTTTAGTCTAAGAACTTTGTTTTCATATCCTCGAACAACATAACCTTTTGGTTGTTCAATATACACTTCTTCTTCGAGGAATCCATTCAAAAAGGCAACACTTTATACTTATTTAGTGAATCTTTCACCTCATTTTGAGCTATCAACGTAATCAAAAATCTTATGGTTTCAAGTTGGGTTACTTGAGTAAATACCTCATCATAATCGGTTTTAGCATTTTGCTTCTATTCTTTTACTACTAGCCCTGTTTTATATCTCTCTATTTTTCCTTGTGCATTCCTCTTGATTGATTTTATAAACCCATTCACACTAATAGGCTTATGTCTTGTTAGCAAAGTGGTTAACTCACATGCGTCATTCTTCTTTATAGCTTCAATTTCTTTATTCATAGCCTTCCACCACTCCTTGCCTTTTGATACTTTTTTATAATTGATTGGCTCAAAATTTTCAAAAAAAAAAAAAAAGTTCTAATTTTGGCTAAGTTGATAGATTTCCTCCCAAGTTCTTGTTCCTTGTGGCCTAATAACATCTTCATCATCTAATGATTTGGAATATTTTGAACTTAATTTTGACTACGAACTTGATTGTGGAGTTGATAAAGATGAAGTTGTAAGCTTCACCTCTTGTATTTGATTTTTTTCTACCTCTATTGGATAAGATGTGAATTGCTTCTTGGCTTCCAAACTCTAATCCCATGAACTCTTCTCATCAATGACAACATCTCAACTATGACTTTTTTTTTCCAATAAGATCATACACATTATACCCTTTGGAATATTGGTCATAATCGATAAAAATGTTCATTTTACTTCTTTCATCAATCTTCTTTCTTTGTTGGTCTAAGACATGGACTTGAGCAATACTTTCGAATATCTTTAAATAAAATACACTTAGTTTCTATCTACTCCAAGCTTCTTGTGGTGTCTTGTTCCACATACTTCTTGATAGACACCAGTTCGATAAGTAGACCTTGTTAGTGCCTTTGAAGACATTTTCAAAGATATCTCAACTCAATCAATACTTTACAAATTTACTCTTTTATAACTCTCTCTACTTTAGATTTTGTTCTTCTTCTTGGATTGTAAATGACTCGCAAGACTTTCCTATTTATATTATTTTCTATTAAGAATGGATGGTGGTGAATAGAGGAATCTAACGGTTCAAATTCATCATCACTTATTCCTACATAACTCACCAACCATATGAATATGGACACACACATTATCTAAGTACATCACTAACTCTATATATTTAGGCATTATTTCAATCTTCATACATACACATCCAAGAGAAAAAAAATTAAAAAAAAATTTATTTTTGATAGAAATTCTAGAAAATTAAGCTTAATTTGTAACATGCCCCCTTAAGCTTGATTTTCTCATCCCAAGCTGATGCCACAACTTCTTTAAGACTTCTTTTTTTAAGGGCTTAGTAAAGATGCCAGCAACTTGTTCATCAATTTTCAAATACTTCACTTGGACTTCTTCCCTTGCAATGCATTCTCTTATGAAATGAAAGCGCATGTCAATTTGTTTACTTTGATCATGGAACATAGGGTTCTTTGCTAAAGCAATCACTAATTTGTTGTCAACATAAATTATAGTCCCATCCATCACATCAAGGTAAAGTTCTTTAAGTAAATTTTTTAACCACAATACATGGCAAGCACTTGCTGTTGTTGCAATATACTCAGCTTCACATATTGACAAAATCATAATTGATTGTTTCTCTGACACTCAAGCGAATGTCGTCTCTCCAAAATAAAATACAAATCCACTTGTGCTCTTTCGATCATTGAGATCGCCAACCTAATCACTATCACTATATCCTTTCAACTTCATGTCTCTAGTTGTAAGACAGAACATACTATATTCAATAGTTCCTTTAATATATCAAAGTATCCTTTTTGCAACTTGAAGGTGGTAATTCATTGGAGTCTTTATGTAGCAACTAATAAGGCCAACCGCATAAAGGATATCAGGCCTTGTGCATGATAAATATCTTAAGCTTCCAATTAGACTTTTTCATATAAGGTGAAATTTACTCGATTACCATTAACATGTTTTAACAATCTCATTCCAACTTCTGTTGAAGCGCTAATGGACTTGTAATCTTCCATTTTGAATTTCTGTAGTATTTCTTTGGTATAGTTCTCTTGAGAGATAAAGATGCCATCATCTTGTTGTTTTACTTTAATTCCAAGGTAGTAAGCCATCAATGTAATCAATCATCTCAAACTCCTTGGTCATTACCTTTTTAAAATCATCAATCGTTATGGGGTTGCTACCTATAAAAATTTAATCATCAACATAAAAGATAAATGATTAACATATCACCATTCTTATTTATGCCGATGTAGAGAGCATGCTCATAGGGGTACTTTTTGAATCCATTCTTTTAAAGGTATTGATCAATCTAGCTGTTGTAAGCCTTTGGTGTTTGCTTTAAGCCACAGAGTGCCTTTTTTAATTTAAAAATTTTATTTTCATACCCTAAAACAACATAGTCTTTAGGTTGTTCAATATACACCTCTTCTTTAAGCAATCCATTCAAAAAGGCAAACTTTATGTCCATTTGATTAACCTTCTACCTCTTTTGAGTTACCAATGCAATCAAAAATCTTGTGATTTCAAGTCAGGCTATTGGAGCAAATACCTTATCGTAATTAATTCCAACTCTTTGCTTGTATCTTTTTACTAAACCTTGTATCTCTTTATTTCTCTTTTTGCATTCCTCTTGATTTTGTAAACCCATTTTACACTCATGAGCTTGTATCCTGCCGGTAAAGTGGTCAACTCCCATGCATCATTCTTTTTTATAGCTTCAATTTCTTCATCCATAAGCTTCCTCTTCTCCTTGCCTTTTGATGATTCTTTATAATTGATTGGTTCAGAATCTGCAAAAAGACAAAATAAGTTCTCATCCCAAGTCCTCGTTCCTCTTAGTCTAATAGCATGTTTATCATCTAATGATATGGAATATCTTGAACTTGATTCTGACTTCAAACTTGATTATGGAGTTTATGGAGAGGAAGTTTTAGGCATCACTTCTTCTTGTGTTTGATTTTTCTCCACCTCTATTGGATAAAATTGGAATTGCTCCTTGGCATCCAAACTCCAATCCCAAGAAATCTTCTTGTCAATGACCACACCTTGACTAACTATGACTTTCTTTCTAATAGGATCATCTACCTTGTACCCTTTGGAATATTGGTCATAGCCGATGAAAATGTACATTTTACTTCTTTCATCAATCTTCTTTCTTTGATGGTTTGGGACATGGATGTGAGCAATGCTTCCGAATATCTTTAAATGAAATACACTTAGCTTATATCCACTCCATACTTCTTGTGATATCTTTTTCCTCCACTTCTTGATGGACACCAATTTGATAAGTAGATAGCACAATCTACTGCCTCTACTCACAATTTCTTAGGCAAATTATTGCTCTTCAACATGCTTCGAGCCATATTTAAAATAGCTATGTTATTTTCTTCTATTACTCTATTTTGTTGTGGTGAATATAGAATAGTTAAGGGTCCGTGAATTTTATTCTTATCATAGAATTTTATGAACTCTTTTGAAGTGAACTCTCCTACAAGATCAGATCTTATTGACTTGATTTTAAATTCACTTTGATTCTTTACGAGGATTTTGAACTTCTTGAATGTTGAAAGTACTTTTGATCTCTACTTCAAAAAATAAACCCAAATTTTTCTACAATAAGCATCAATAAATAGTAAAAAATACCTATTTTTTTCCCAATGATGCTAGTTGAATGGTTCCATTGATATCACTGTGGATTAATTCCAATGGTTGCTTAACTCTTGACATTGATTCTTTTGGAAAGCTTTCTCAATATTGTTTTTTAATAAGACAACCTTCACATAGTTTGATCAAATTGATTGATTAATGGAAGCAACTCACCATGTTCTTCATATATAACTCTTTTAAACCTCTAAAGTTGAGAGATGTCTCAATCTTAGGTGCCATAGCCACGACTTTTCTTTGACTCAAGCTTTCAAGCATTGCGCCACATTAGTGTTGATATTCATTATGAACATTCGATTCTTAGTCATTAACACATGAGTTAAGAGATTTCCATTGTCGTCTTTTAAACAGAGACTTTGATTCTTCAAATGAATATCATATCCCTTTTCCAACAATTGCTCCAAGCTAAGAATGTTAGTTTTCATATTAGGAACATAGTATACATTTGATATGAATTGGTGGTCTCTGTTTTTCAATTTGATGAGAATTTTTCCATTACCTTTGACAGGAGTGTTTGAAAGATCACTAGAGGTAATATTTCTCATCATAGATTCATCCATCTCAACAAACATGTTCCTATGACCGCACATGTGATTACTTGCACTCGTATCAAGGTAGCAAGTGTGCATTTACTCTTCATTTTGTCTTTTGTGTGCTAGTAAGACTGTTTTGAACTTCATTTAATTTTTTGACATAAAAAGACTTTTCCTTTTTCTCATCTTAACACTTATATGAATAGTATTCGTACATTTGACAATTGTAGTATTGTACCTCCTTTTTGTCTTACTTTTAATTGTAGCCACCTCTTCCTAAATCTTTTGATGATCAAGACCTATTTGACTTAAAATTTTTGTTTTGATCTTAATGGCTTTCACTTCTTCCTCGACCATGTCCACAACCTTGTCCTTAGCCATGATCACATCCACCTTGATTTCGATAAGCATCGTCATTCTTTTGTCCAATGTTCATTTTCACTTGAAGGGTTTGCTCAATTAATTCTTTATTTTTCTTTTTAATTTTCTCTTCATGGATTTGCAGCTTCTCGATAAGCTTATCAACAGTCATAGTCTTAAGGTCATTAGATTTTTCAATTGCTACAACCACATGATCAAACTTTGAATCAAGTAATTGAATTATCTTCTCCACGATTCGACTATTGAGCATTTTTTTACCATTTCTTTCTAAGTTGATTTTCAACCATGGTGACTCAAGAAATGTATTTAAACATTTCTTCAGAGTTTTTCATTTGCAAAGCTTCAAATTCACCTCAAATGTCTTGAAACTGGACTTTCTTCACTTTATCAATGCCTTCGAAGGCATTTTTAAAGATATTCCATGCCCTTTTAGAAGCGGTTGCTTGGGCAATTTTCTAAAAAATTGAATCATCTATACTAAATTAAATAAGTGAATGTACTATTTGGTCTTTCACTTTAACCTCTTTCATGGCCTTCTTCATATTCTTGCTTACGGTAGCCAAATTCTCTGGTACATGAAATTCTTCTTCTACTACATCTTATACATCTTGTCCACCATAAAACGCCTTCATTTGGATGCGCTATTTTCCATAATTTTCTTTTGAGAGTTTTGTAATTGGAAAGACTCTACTAGTAATAGTCATTTTAATAAGGCTCTGATACCACTTTGTTGCATAGTGGGTTTATAAAACTACTTAGAAAAACAATGTTAATGTAGTTTGTTGCTGTAGTGCAATATCAATGTTATAATTAAAAGAAAAAAATTAGATGGATATAAATTTATTTTAATCAAATATCATCAATTTGATCATTATACTTATAAGTTAAATTTTGTAAACATAAATGTACTTCAAAATGCAAGAGATATTCAATTTAAAAAATATCTTAGATCTCTAGATTTGCATTATAAATATAAATATATCTTTCACATTTATTTGTATAAGTCATATTTTAAATAAAAGTATGCTTATTAATTTTTTAACTTTACCCCATGGTTTTGAGACAAAAATATTAGATCAAATAATATTCTTTGATTCAAAATTTAATTATAAGAATTATAATTTAAATTAAATTTATTAGTCGTTATTTTTACTCAATTAAAAGATACTAATGAAAATTAATTTATTATTAAAACTCATGATGTTAAATGGCAAAAAGTAAAGGAAAGCTAAAAAATAATGAAGAGAAAATTAAATTTTAATTACAAAGGAAGAGAGGAAGCTCTAAAATTTAAAAGAATCCTGATAAATGAAGAAAAGAAAAACTAAGAAAATTTTTCACCGCTTTGTTACTCTAACATTATTGTTGGATGTCAAGTCTCGTGCATATGGACGTGGTTATAACCTATGAAAATGTACATTTTACTTCTTTTATCAATCTTCTTTCTTTGTTGGTTTGGGACATGGATGTGAGCAATGGTTTCAAATATCTTTAAATGAGATACACTTAACTTATATTCACTCCATACGTCTTGTGGTGTCTTATTCCTCTACTTCTTGATGGACACAAATTTGATAAGTAGACAGTATAGTCTACTGCTTCTACCCAAAATTTCTTAGGCAAATTATTGCTCTTCAACATGCTTCGAACCATATTTAAAATAGCTCTGTTATTTCTTTCTACTACTTTATTTTGTTGTAGTGAATATAGGACAGTCAAGGGTCTCCAAATTTTATTCTTATCATAGGATTTTATGAACTTTTCTGAAGTGAACTCTCCTACAAGATCAGATCTCATTGACTTGATTTTAAATTCACTTTGTTTTCTTACAAGGATTTTGAACTTCTTGAATGTTGAAAGTACTTCTGATCTCTACTCCAAAAAATAAATCCAAATTTTTCTACAATAAGCATCAATAAATAGTAAAAAATACCTATTTTTTTCCCAATGATGCTAGTTGAATGGTTCCACTGATATCACTATAGATTAATTCCCATGGTTGCTTAGCTCCACTTATACCTATTTTTCTCCCAATGATGCTAGTTGTTTTTTATCATATTGTGTTTGATTAAATAAAATTAATTTAAAGATTAATTTAATAATAATTGATTAAACAATATAGTAATTCTTCACTAAGTAGATAGAATGAGATGAGTATGATAGCAATGACAAACAAAGGCTAATAGCAATCAATATTCAAAAAATATGTAAGAACTTTGATTATCATTTAATTAATTATCAAACTTTAATTTTTTATTCAGGGTTTATTAATCCCTTAAATCCTTAGTACACTTTACCAAGTTGTATTAAGGTTTCAATTGATTTAATCCAATTATTTATGAAGTTAACTCAATTGAGAATATAAATAATGAATTAATAATTGATGCCTTGTGAATGTAAGACCTCCACTCTTGTTATAAGTCTACGATTTACAATTGTGATCAATTGTCCTAATTTATAAATTCACTACCATTATAACGATAAGTTAGGAAGAAGAAAAATAAAAATAAAAAAGAAGGATAAATTTATCACAATTTTTTTGTAAATATCATACCTTTACTTCCATTATAAATCCATTATTTACAATTGTGAACAATTTACCTAACTTGTGAATTCCCTTCTATTATAACCACAAGTATAGTAACAAAATAAAAATAAAAGACGAAAAAGGAAAAGAACAAGGAGAAGGAAGAGAAGAAGAAGAGAATTGACCACAACTAAATAAGAAAAAACAATTAAATTAAAATGATAACATAAAATTTCCTACTCGTTTAGCTCAATAATACTGTATGATTAGAATTACAAAAACAAAAGATAAATATTTATCATTTGTTGGGCTTCTTCCTATAGCATTTCCTCGTCTTTAAGTTATGCCTTACATCTTGTGAGAGTACAAAACTCATCTTTAAACCTTCTACTTATACTAAACTAATATTATAATGATACATCATGATGACTATAAGAATTTTAAGTTATGGATGATGGTTTTGCCTTGTAGAACACTTCCCTATTTGTAGGGTTGAGCCTCCACTCTCTAAAGTCACTAATGGTCTACTCTTTTTTTTCATTTTATTCTATTTTCCAAGTGTTCGGTGGCTAAAATTTGAACTGTCACCTATTTAATCGCCTGAATGACAAAATAGGCAACGCTAGTTGCTCCGTCGTCACTTAGGTGACGAGTGGGCGATAGGCTAAATTTGAATTGTTGCCTGCGCATCGCTTAGGTGAGTCATAGGCCACCAGTGGTGGTTTTTGATTGATCTCCACCTACTCTCTCATTGACAACTTGCTTAGGCGACCACAAAGCTTTGTTTAAGCGATGCAATAGGCCTTGAATTTGAATTTCCTTAGTTTGGTACCTGCGGAAGAGTTTATAGTTCTTTCTCACTTATTTTCATTATACAACTGCTATAATACAAAAGTAAGTAAATTTCTTTACCCTCACAAAATTTATTAAGATGGGGTAAAAACACATTAAGCTAATAAATAATTTACTTTGTGTTTGATTGTATCTAAATATTACCTTTTTTTCATGTGTAAAAAACATTAGGATCTCTTGCACCTAGTAGGTTTTTGTAAGCTGAACTTTTAACACTGCATGTTTGTCCCACCATCTGTAGTGTTGAGCTAAGATGAGCATATTGAATGTACTTCTAGTAGGCATAAATTGTTGTGTGAGGTTTTTAAAATTTGGCTGTAGATGTAGATATCTTTATATTGTTAGAGAGTTGGCTTGTGCTTTGGTTTCTTTTCTTAATTTTATGCAAAAAGTGAAAATTTTGAAGTAGAAAACTTTCAATTTCATTTGTTAAGCCATATGGTCAAAGTACAGGTATGAATGGATCTGGAGGTCTGGCCAAAATACTTCATTGCAAAATTTACGGTGATAACCAAATTTGTGGATGTAACTCAACTGATGGATACAAGAACAGTTGGGAGAGATAAACTCGATTACATCCCATGCATATCTTGTAGATCCGAGTAAAAATAATCTTGTGAGTGGTATAAACTAGTAAAAATCACAAATTTTGTGCATATGGATAGCTAAAAAAAAATTATATAATATACGTTGGGACACCTCACTGAGTGGGGTATAATCTCAACCTATATCACTCAGTTGAATAGGGGAGAATTAATTTTTAACACTTTTGCTAGCATCACATTAGAGACTGTTACATATTTATTTCAAGTATTTTGGTTTCCCAAAATATTTAGTTGAAAACAATTTATTTCAAAAATACTCACATCCAAGTTTTTTAAAACATAATAAACATGTAAGTTTTGCAACAATCGATAAGGCAAGTCCATGTTTTTGTAAAATAGAAAAAAACATTTGAAAATAATTTTAATTCAGGTCAATACAATCAAATTATTTTACGAATAGCTCACATCCATATTTTTAGAAAAAAGAAAACACTTTCCATTTTTTAGGTAATTGACATGCCAAAATTGCGTTTTTATTAAACAAGAATAGTAACCATAACAATTTCAAGCATGAAGGAAATTCAGTAATCATGAAAAACAATTTTGAAAGCATTTTATAAAAGTTAGTAAGGAGTAACCGCTTCTCTATCTCTTAATTTTGTAGCTTAACGGATTCATGAGCTATTGACTCTTGATTTCCTAATCATACATACAATTTTCCATTTAATGCTTAATTTTCAGTTGGTTCGTGTATATCTTACATGTCTTGTTTTAGGATTCATTCTATATTCGATTACCATCTGAGTAATCATTCTTATTCAAATTATCTCAATAATTATTTTCCATGCTTTGCTCTCTTTTTACATTGTGTCTTTTAGCCTAATTTAGTTTCAAAATAGAAAATTTTAACCTAAATTACATAAGACCTATATTTTGTCTAGGGGTTGTGGTCAGGCTTCATAAGTGCGCCAAGCCTTCGTGTACCCCTGTCATCGTCTTCCGAAATTGTGCCAAGTCTCCTTGCACCCATGCCATCACCTTTAGCAATTACACCAACGATTGCAATAGAACATTGGTCCACGCAATAGGCTACTGTTTGGATGGATTTTTTTTACCTTCTATGCAATTCTAATCATCAAAATTTGAATTCAACATTATTTCTAAGACTCATGGGCATATTTTTACATATTCGAACTTATGAAAAACGTTATTCAGTTGTGTCCCTAAATTTTGAAAAATTTTTGGACACTTCTTAAATTACATGCCCATACACATTTCTGCACCTCCTACACACACACACACGACCCATTCACCATTTCCCACATATCAACTGCATGTTTAATTCCTAAAAAGTCAGATTTTTTTCCCACTACCTACTCGATTTTTCAGTTCAACCCATCACCTCGCTGCCATTTTTTCTTCCCACTCGCCGCCCGTAATCCCACTGCCCCAGTGGGATTAGAACATTGTCTGACGTCGCAAACTCCTATCACCAGCTTCTCTGCCGTCTTCAGCTAGAAAACCCAGGCAAAGGTAAGTTTGGGATTTTCGTTTTACTTTCATTTCTTTGCCATCTTATTTTCATTTTTTTTATTATGGTTTGGCATCAAAATTGAAAAGTGCTTGTTAATTAAAAGTTAAGCCAAAAAGTGCTCACTAATCAAAAATGCGAACAATCTATAAAAACTTAAATCGTGTTACAACAGCTATTTAATAGGACTCGAATTATTTGACATTTTTTTTTGTGCTGCTAATATTTATTCACATTTTATGTAACAGTTTTCTTTGCTGATAAGTGCACAATTTAGGTTTTTTTGGTGTATAAATATGTTCTGAGGGGAGGATTGTTAATAATTTATTTGTTACACTTGGATTTTTTGGCCTTCACAAGTAAATGAAACATGATTTTTTGCAACAAAATTTAAAAATAAAGTATAATTTCACGAACTAAGGGGTAAAAATTGCTTTGATGTTTTCATTCCTTGCCGTGTCTCATTTTTTAATTATAGTTTGACAGAGGACTGAATGATAAATAATTAGAAGTTAAAAGTAATAGAGAAACTTGCATTCACTGTTTCTTATGATGTCTAGACAGACAGACACATAGTCACATGATATAGTGCCTAAGTGAATGAACTGCCATGTTTCTACTTAACTTGTGCAGTCTAGTATATGCTTAAAGTACTACACTAATAATAAAAATAGTTACATGGTTTCGCATTGGAAGCATGCTGTTGGGATGATTATCGGGAAGGTATTGCAAGTTAGGCCTATTGATGTTGATGCAGTTTAGTTTGCAATTATTAAAGGATTATGAGAGTCTTCGTTGGTGTAGTGATGAATACTAGATTCTATTCTGAAAGTTGATTTAATATTATATTCCAACATGACATGAGTTAAGCAAGCAAAGACTTGAAACTTCATTCTTTATCGGTCTGTGTTAAACTCATTTTCTTTAATGGAAATGACTCTATCCATTCAATTTGAGTTATTGATCTATCGTAGTTTTATGAATGCTATGCTGTTGGATATACTCTTTTAGCACACAAGTTGTTGTCAAGTTTTGGTTACTTTTCGTTTCCTTTAAGATGCTATCATCTTGCTTTCAGGGAAAAGTACTAGAGAAAGGAACAAAAACTGAATTTGTTTGCATCACTGGAATATGGTTTCGTACAAGGCCTGCTTGAACTGAAAATTCTACTCTTGGTTCCTATGAGATGCTAAAATTGATTAATAAGAATGTGTTTCACAGCCACCATAGATTTTTATGGTGAATTTGTTATAAGTAAAATTTCTAGCTATTGTTAACTTGCTGAATTTCAGTATCATAGCTGTCACTTCACTTCTTGAATATTATGAGGTTGATACAACTCAAATTGGGCGTCTTGAAGTTGGAACTGAGACTGTACTCGATATAAGCAAATCTGTTGAGACATTTTTTGATGCTGACCTTTGTGGTATTTGGGTTTTTATTCACGTTTTTACTCTACTAGGTGCACTTTCATCTACTGTTGGTTTAGTGCTATTAAAAACGCAATTCAAACAGCTATGTTTGAGCAAACCTTAATGTCACAATTAGTTCAATAAAATCAAACGTGGTTATACCATTATCTTGAAGTGGAAATTGTTTTATTTGATTCTTGATTAAATGACAGAACAGTTTCTTGATTTCTTGATTTTCTATAGGGCCACTTCTTACTGTAATAATGACTATAATATGTTTCTTTTATATATTCTTAGTGTCTCAAGATAATAAATTACTTTAACACTTACTCATCCTTCTATTTTTCCATGTGATTAACCAGAAATGTGTAAATACTGACATAGAAATGTGGAAATTATAGGTAGGAGGAACAACATGGGGTGACTAAATTAAAGGGCACTATACAAATCATGCAAAAAAAATAAAATAAAATTGAAAAGCTAACAGAATTTATGAGTCAACTAATACAGCAAAATCCCAAATTGAAAGTGGATGTTAATGTGTTAACCTCGTTGATGGCAACATCTTTCAGCTGATACTAGTGCACGAAATGTGGCATGAGCAAATATTGGTTCATTTGGCGCTTCAACACAAGCTACAAATATTGAGAAAATATGTGAAGATTGAAAGTATTATAAAATTTTTGCTTTCTGTACTCTTTAAATTATATAGGTAAGGATGCACAATTGTATCTATTTAGAAGAAATAGGTATACCAAAAATTGTTTGTTTGTGTCTATATATCACCATCCGAAAAAATTCTATAGTAATCTTTGTCACTTAGACATGTTAATTGAACTTTTATATGTAATTTACCTTTTAATTACCTTGTAAATTAATTTTGATTTTTGAAATATTTGCAGGAAAATGATTTAGAATGGATTGAGGCAAATGATGAAGATGATGAAGATAAGGATTCAAATAATACTGAAGACAAGGATGAAGATATTATATAATTTTGACTTGAAAGATTTATGAACATAAAGAGTTGATTTGTTTATACTTTCATAAAATTATTATCATTATTATTAGTACTTTTGGTATAGACTTGAAGATTTATGAAAGTTAATTGTATCTTGATGTCTAAGCTCATGTTATAGTTTTCTTGAGATGACACATATTTCTTGAAATGTTGAATCTGTTGGTTTTGCTAAAAGTTGTGATGTGTTGTTGGGTGGCATGACTAAAACTGTTACTAAAAGTATTAAAGTTATTTTCTGAAATTGCTGGTTAACCATTACTTAAAAAATTAAAATTGTTGCGTAATGTTTTAACGGAGTTAACATGAGCTTTTCAAAATGTGTTGTAAAATTGACCAAAAAGTATTGCATAAAATGTTAAAAGTGATACTTAAATTTTGACATGTTAAAAAGGCTAATGTTACAAAATCCAAAAAAAAAAAAAAAAAAACTGTTGTCTATATGTATTACAATATAGCATTGGCATTAATTTCAAAAATCGTTATATATTGTTTAAGGTAATGGGACTTTTGGTATCACATCAAAATCGTTTCTAAAACTTTATGTAATACTTTTTTATAAAATATGCAACAGTTTTCAAATATTACCTATAAACAAAAATGTTATAGTGAAGGAGTTTGAAATTCTGAGAGTGACAAGAAATGAAACTGTCCAAGAATATTCACACGGCTAATGAAGGTTGTTAACAAATTGAGGCTACTTGGAGAAGATTTCCCTGAGAACAGGATAGTGCGCAAAGTCCTAGTCAGCATGCCGAAAAGGTTTGAACTAAAATTTCCTCCCTTGAAGACTTAAAGAACTGGTTAATATTAACTCAATGAAGTTGTTAATGCTTTTCAAGCAATTAGGCAAAGAAGGACCTTGAGACAGGAGGAGCGAACTGAAGGAACACTTTCGGCCAAACAAATGTATAATTTAGCAAGTAGTAGTGTGGTAAAAAAAAAGCAATCTAGAGAAAAGAAGGC
The DNA here is from genome assembly GCA_019155195.1 of Avicennia marina. Classification (NCBI taxonomy): domain Eukaryota; kingdom Viridiplantae; phylum Streptophyta; class Magnoliopsida; order Lamiales; family Acanthaceae; genus Avicennia; species Avicennia marina. The sequence continues at coordinate 4,633,781 of CM032760.1, forward strand.
CAACGATAAGCAAAAGAAAGAAAGTGAAAACTATAAAAGTGGAGGCAAGAAAGGTAGGTATGTACATTGTTCCCATAGTAAAAAAAGAGGTCACAATGAAAATTTTTGTTGCTACCAACTTGGTGCAAAATGTCGAGCCTATAACTGATATAATCACGTTGAAAAAGTTTGCAAGAACAAAGGAAGCCAGCATGGATAACAATCTCAACCTCAAGTTGCAAAAAATCAAGAGAAAGGTGAGAACCACTTTGTTGCTACATGCTATGCTGCAACCAACAGTTGAAATACTTGGTTGATTAATAGTGGCTACACAAACCACATGACATGAGACATTGGGATTTTCAAGGAGTTGGACCGATCCTACAACTCATGATTGAAGATTGGAGACAGAAAGCAAGTAGTAGTGAAAGGAAAAGGTGTGGTATTTGTCAAAACACCCTCAGGTACTGAGCTAATTACAAATGTGCTTTATGTTCCTAAGATAGATCAAAACTTATTAAATGTGGGGCAATTGCTTGAGAAGAATTATGCTTTGCACTTGAAAAATTAGTCATGCACTATAGTTGATCCGTTTGGAAATGTAGTGATGACTATGAAAATGAAAAATAAGAGCTTTCCTCTAGATTGGAATGAATCAAAGTTGCATACCTACACCAGTAAAGTTGACGAATCTATTATATGGCACAAAAGGCTAGGTCACTTTGGCTATTCAACTTTGATAAGTATGCACATAAAGAATTTAGTGAATGATTGACCAACCATTCATGAAACAAGTGGTGTATGTAATGTGTGCTAGTTTGGAAAGCATTTTAGGCTGCCATTTCATGATAGTAATTGGGGAGCAGAAGAAAAGTTGCAACTTGTATAATACCCCAAAATTTTCAGAGCTATGCTAGCAATATATTTACAAATATTATTGGTAATATTGGTGAAATATTTAATTGGTAAATTCTTGATTTTATTTATTTGTTTTCTTATGAAATACATGGGGTAAAATTTAGGGTATGTACAGAAGGAAATAAGGCCATATACATGCAAAACAACTTTCTCAAAAATTTTGAGATTGGTGGAAACTTGGTACCATAATGAATAGAGTAGAAATTAGGGAGGATTAAGGCTAAATCTTGGTTTAAAAATTTGAAAATTTCATCAAAAATAATTAAGGAAGTGTTAAGTGTGCTTGTGAGGAAATATACGGAAATATCCATGAGTCAAACCATACCAAAATTAGGAAGTTTCGGAATAAATAATACTATAAGTGTATGGGGAGTCAAATAGAAGGTTAAGGGCTGATTGGATGTTGATTTATTTGTAAAATTACTTGTAATTTTCCTGTGAATAATTGGGTGAATTTTAGGTGAACATGGAAAAAGAAATATGCACCCATTTTGGCAACCAAATCTTATCAAATATTCTAGATAATTAAAGGGGAGTTTATCAAGCTTACAAGAGTCAAAAATAGAAAATTTTAAAATAGAAATTCGTGGGAAATTTTGTAGCAACATATAGTGACAATATAAGACAGTTTGGAGCCTTTAAAATACTAGAATTTGACTTCTCCCCAAATGTCCTTTATAACCCTAATTTAAATAGACTGATAGGAAAGCAAAAAATTTCTCTCACCCTTAGATACTCAGCGCTCATCTGCAATAGGAGTTAAAATTTTTCTAGCATCAAACGCAATAATCTAAGGTAATGTCTTAGCTCGAATCCTATGACTTTCATGTATACGTATAGCAATTATACTCTTATATTTTAGGCACATGAAATATAGATTACTCATGCATTAATTCATATATATGTGGCTGATTCATGGGCTATGTGTAGAAAGTTTGATGATTAGTGTGATATATGATGCTAGAAAATTTAACGTTACAAGTTTACAATAGTTGTACTAAGTAATACTAGGGAGTAAGGGTTATCATTTCCGCAGAGAGTAGGAGTGTTGTTTTTGATCATATTGTGTTTTGATTAAATAAAATTAATTTAAAGATGAATTTAATAATAATTGATTAAACAATATAGTAATTCTTAACTAAGTAGATGGAATGAGATGAGTATGATAGTAATCACAAGGAAAGGCTAATGGCAATCAATATGCAAAAAGTATGTAAGAACTTTGATTATCATTTAATTAATTATCAAACTTTAATTTCTTATTTAGGGTTTATTAATCCCTTGAATCTTTAGTACACTTTCTTAAGTTATATTAAGGCTTCAATCAATTTAATCCAATCATTTATGAAGTTAACTCAATTGAGAATATAAGCAATGAATTAATAATTGATACCTTGTGAATGTAAAACCTTCACTCTTTCTATAAGTCTACGATTTACAATTGTAATCAATTGTCCTAATTTATAAATTTATTACCATTATAACCATAAGTTAGGAAGAAGGAAAAAAAAAATAAAAAAGAAGGATAAGTTGATCACAATTTTTGTTGTAAATATCATACGTTTACTTCCATTATAAGTCCGTGATTCACAATTGTGAATAACTTACCTAACTTGTGAATTTCCGTCCGTTATAACCACAAGTATGGTAACAAAATAAAAATAAAAGAAGAAAAAGAAAAAGAACAAGGAGAAGGAAGAGAAGAAGAAGAGAATTGACTACAACTAAATAAGAAAAGACAATTAAATTAAAATGATAACATAAAAGTTCTTACTCGTTTAGCTCAATAATACTGTATGATTGGAATTATGAAAATAAAAGATAAATATTTATCATTTGTGGGGCTTCTTTCTATAGCATTTCCTCATCTTTAAGTTATGCCTTACATCTTGTGAGAGCACAAAACTCGTCTTTAAACTTTCTACTTATACTAAACTAATATTATAAGGATACATCATGATGCCTATAAGAATTCTAAGCTCTGGGATGATGGTTTTGCCTTCTAGAATACTTCCCTATTTATAGGGTTGAGCCTCCACTATCTAAAGTCCCTAATGGTTTGCTCATTTTAGTGATGCCCTCGTGTGATCAACAAAAATGAGAACATGCTCAAATCCTGGTAAACCAATCACCATATCTTTGTGGTGGTAATTTTGCATGCTAGCTATTTCAATCTACTTCTGCTATAAGACTCGGGTTATGAATCCATTCTTTTAGAACCTTGTTAAGTTCTCGCTTCTACCACCAGGTGCCTATAGCAATGAGCTTCTGGTTCCTCACCTTGAACGTTTTGTTTTTATCTTCCCATAGTTAGTGCTGCTAAAGCTTAATTTGTTGAACCTATAAAAAGCCATGATAGCTGAATACCAAATAAAATGGTATTTGTAATTGGAAATAAAAGGTTTCGTTGTTATGGACATTTGCTTATGTTCTACACTCTAATCACATTCATGAATTATTGGATATCAGATTGGTGGATTTTTTAAATTGGTGTTTGCTATTTGCATAAAATTAGAGCTTATTGAAGTGGTTAAACCAACTAAATTATATATGAGTCATCTCTTTATTAGTTTAAACTTTTAGATGAGGTGGTTATTCAATATGGTATTAGGGATAGAGTACTTGTCCTGCTTCTTGATTTGCAACTTGGTTCACAATCAAGGTGATGTTAGGTTCCTTCTATGGTATTAGTTCTGATATATAATATTTTCAGATGTCAATAAAAAATTAGTTTACTATGGAGATTAAGTTCTTACTTGTAGTTGTTAATGGAGCAAAATAGCATGTCATGGCACCATTAACAAGAAATGACAATCACTTTTATATGGGATGTCATGGTGCAAATGGCACAATTGTGCACCTCATAGAAGACTCCATTTTAGTGATTTTTAGGGACATAAATTTTAAAAAAAAAAAGAAGGAGAAAAACAGCCATAAAGCATCGGATTCACTTGGGTTTTGTTCGATCTCAATTTTCACTACAAACAAGTCCTAACATACAATGTATACTTTTATCCTATTGTGTGATTCTGCTACATTTTCAAGGGTTTGTTGGATTTTCATTATTTGTTTTAAACAAACCAACATACTCCTTTTTTTATCAACAACTACTGAATAATTTAGGTATGTATTATTTTTTTTACTTTTCTATTTTTCGTTGTTTCTTTTTTCTTCATTTTCTTTTCACTTTTTTATCTTTCTTCTTTTGTTGATCTTTATTTTTTCCTTTGTTTCCTTTTCTTCTTCTTTGTTTCTTTACCTGCTTGAGCAAGATTGAAATTTTAATACTCTTATGAATTACAGTTGGATATTGTTGAAAATTTAAAATTTCTGCAATTTGAGTTTTTTACACATTGCTTAGATTTTGAATTGTTGCAAATTTAGGGGCTGTGTATTGCTAAAATTCCCTAAATTTTATTGTTGAAATTCTAAAATTCTCATTGGATAAGATGTGAATTGCTTCTTAGCTTCCAAACTCCAATTCCATGAACTCTTCTCGTCAATGACAACATCTCAAATATGCCTGATGCAAACAGTACAATAATCTGATCTGATCAAGTTACGGTCCCAAACATTGCAACATCTTCCTTATCCACGTATTAGATAAAAATTAAAATAGCTATTGTGCGTCTGTATAGCTGTTCTTCCATACACAGTTTGTATAGAACTGCTGTTTCTGCTACCTGTCAATTACAAATGTATTTTTTAATTTATTTTTCATAGTCTTATTTAAGTTTAGTTTGTTATTCGACGAATCAACATTGCTTTCTTGTAATTCCCTATTAATAATGTTCCTGTGTCTATGTATAGTGTGTGTGTGTGCACTATCTAAATTACTTGGCGTGCATGTGTAATTTGTAAACTAATGGTGATAATTTATCCAAGACCGAGAGAAGAAATTGAAAATATGATGTGAGTGTATACCCCAAATAATTGAAAAGATCGAGATTTTTACCATTCCAGACTTGTCATTGTATCCTTCAATATGCACATAGTAGGAACAAGCGTGTGCTTATGCGTGCATGGGTGTGCTTGCGCATAAAAAGCATGTATAATTGTAATATATTTGTTATTTTTCCAAATATAAACCCAAATTAATAATAAAAAAATTAAAGCATAATAACTGCTTTAAACCAATATTGAAAATTCAGTAACTAATAACGTATCTGGTTTTCACAAACAAGATATATGCTGTATGACTTCCTGTAAGTGCAGACCTATTTTGTCCACCAATTATTATAAAGAATTTGGCATTGAAATTATAATGTTTACATCTATTGCTTAAGGGTTCAATTCAAGATTGCTTGGATTTTTGTTACCGATACCAACAACTTGCATCAATTGAAAGCATTTATATATATTTACATGCATATAGACACACGTGTGTGTATATGCTCATAACACAAGTGTGTAAACATGTATCATTAAGATGTAGTCAATGAAAGGAATGCTTTGTTTGTTTGTTATCTTTCAAAATATATACCCAAAAAATAACAATAACTACAAAGAAAAATCAAGAATCAAATTAGTAATAGTGTTGAGAATATGGTGAATAAGTTTAATCATTGAACCTAGTGCTTGAAAGCTAATACAACTTCCCAATAGAGGATCGAGAACTCCTTAGCCTTCTTAGCCAATCCATTCCTTCTCTTTGAGAGGGTAAATTGCCTGTTGGTTGAATTGTCAATCCTACGGATCACAATTTTCCCCTTCCCATGATCTAAAAAATTTAAGTTTCTTCAATTACTACTTCTTTTTTTTGTATGTGATTTGTTGAATTGATCAAGATACAAGGAGTTAAAAATCAGAACGAGGTAATTACAATGATGAATCTGTCTAAATTCAAACAACTTTTTGAGCAATTATTCTACCAAAGATGAAGGAAGACAAGGAAAGAGAACTCAAAATAGGGATTACGAATTTGTGTTTTTGACTTAGGATTAAATTAAGAAAGAGAAAGAGCAGAGCATGCAAGAAAAGGGAAGCCCCTTTGATTTTGAACTAAGGATGTTGAAAGAGTAGTCGATAGTTTATCATGAAGGAAATTATATCCGGAATCATACATAAAGGAAATTAGTGGCTTTCAAGAAAGGTAAAAAAGAATCCATCTTCTCAAGAGTTTATTATAAATTAAATACTTGCTATGAAATAAAACAAATGTCGAATGGCAATAGTTAAAATGAATTCAAAATCAATTCCATTTTAAAATTTAGAGTAATGGCTTCCTCGTGCATCAACAAATGAGAAACTTTGGTGGGTGGTTGGATGGTTGTAGTGCGAGAAATGATTTAGAAATTCATTGTGGCTGTCAAAATTTAGATGATATTTACTGGTACATCGATTGGGTTAAGGTTTCTTCCAATAATGCAGATGTACTCTATAATTTAAAGTTAATCATTATGGCAATCGTTAATTAATAAATTATAAGAATACAATTCATTTATAGCAGTTTTGATAAACAAGAATAGTCCAAACCTTTCTCTAGCGATCTAGCAATGAATGGCTTAGCTCTGATGATGTGCCAACCCTTAGATAATATAGAGAATATTCGTTGTTAATTAGTAGGAGGTTGCCACTTTGGGAGTTGTGGATCACCAAACATGGATGCTAACAAAAATATTCAAAATTGTTCGTTGAAAACTTAGAGAGTATTATGCTACACATGCCAAAGGGAGAGATTGTTAGCATAGTAATTGACAAGGTACTGATACGGCAATGATGTGGTGCTAATGTGGTGAATGACATGGTAGCTGATGATGCAATGCTATAGTGATGTAGCTCCAAGTATGCACAAGTGTTGGAAATGACATGGCACTAACATAATTTGGAAAGTTTTTGTGCAAATCTATTTCAAGTCAAGAAGAAAAATATATCTCGCCAGTTAAGAAAGTCAATACCTGTATTGGAACCCCATATGAAGTGACTAGGCGAGAAACTGTGTAGCTTTTATTTGGTGCTGATTTCTTAGAGAGTATATGTTCAAATGGATGGAAATCATTGACCATGGTGGCTGTAAGCTCTGAAAACTTCATTAGACAACTTGGACCTTTTGTACTTCACGAGTAGAATGCATTAGAGTGAGAACTTTGTCCCTTTGTGGTGAGGACTAATGTATATGTCAAATTGAGTGAAAAGAGTGTGCAAGTTAGGAAAGAGTGTAAGCACGTCCTAATCAACCTAATTAGGACCAGTAGGGCTAGTTGTGCAAGCACTTAGGTATTGTAAGTTGTTTGTAAGTAAGGGAAAGGCTGAGGCCAAAGGGTTAGCTCAAACAGAGTGTTTCTCTTGAAGTTATGGTGTACTCTTATTGCATTGGATATAATGGAATCTTTTACCTAAATAGGTACCATACAGACGTAAGAGGTTGTCTCTGAATTGCATTACTAATTGTTGCACTCATTCTATTTACTTTCTGTTTGTGTGCATTGGTATTCCAACATAATAAATTCATAGCAGGTTGTCTCTGAATTACATTACCAATTGTTGTGTTCATTCTATTTACTTTCTGTTTGTGTGTATTGGTGTTCCAACATAATAGATTCATAACAATATTTAGTGTTGCATCTCTTAGTTAGAATTGTCATGTCGCATGACACCTAAGAGCATCATAATAGTTGAGGCTAGTAAGGAAATAGATGTCTTTAGCTTTAGTGTGGTGGCATTGGAAATGGTTGCTAGAATAAGATCAGTTTGTTATGGCCTTATTCGCAAGGTGTGACAAGTTAATCACAAGACCCAAGGCTGTCAAGTGGACTTGGTAGAATAGGCTTGGAGTCTCCATGATATCAAAAGATTGATTTGAAATCAATGCATGGCTGATTTTTTGTAATTTAAAAGGATTAATGGCTGATCTTTTGGAATACGTGGGAAGATTTTTTGGAGCAAGTGTGGCTATGCTTTTGGAATATGTGTTTCAATTAGTGCATGTTAGGTTGCCAATATATTTAGAGAATATGTTAATGATCAAATGTATCTAATTCTTGATTTCTGTTGCCTTTTTTTTATTAGCTATTTTAGGACTAAATAAACTCATTGTAATAAAAATTAGTTTATCAAGCAATAAAAATTCTAGCAATGGAGTTATACTTGTCTTTCAACATTTTATCCTCTCCCTCCTTCATAAACATTTTTGTGGCATCAGAACTTAAATAACCAAGTTCAACAAAAAATGGAATGAATTTAGCAATACAACCCTTAACTCTAATTTTTAAAGGTGAAAATATCACTTTAAAGTCTGAAAATTAAGATGTTTAGTCTTTAGAACTATAGAACTTGGTAGAAAATGGGTATAAAGAGCTAAAACAAACACTAGTTGAACTGGACTAATGACTACGAGAAAAGTGCATAAAAGATGCAAAGGTTTTACTACTCATTCAATCTATAGTAGATGATGATATATTTTCCCAAATTTCACTAGATACCAATTCGAAATAAGCCTAGGAGATTTCAAACTAAGAATATTTGGGCGATAAGAAGGTAACTACTAATAATTACAAACTCTTCTTGATTTTGAGACTTTAATTATGAAAGACCAAGAATTTTTCCAAGAATTCTTGTCTTGGACGTTTGGAACTATTATCAAATAAAAGCTTATGATGAAATTATGAATAACAAAACAATTGTGGAAAGGTGTTAAGGAATTTAGCCTTAGAACTTAATCTTCTTGTTGTGGCAATTGTAGAGACTAAGGACTTGTGTGCTTATTCTTTTGCTGAAATGATGAGCTTCTTATTAGCCCATAAAGTGAGGCTTGGTAGAACCCATGAAAAGCCTGATGAAAAGCCTTTTTGGTGAAGGAAGAGTCCACTAAGGAAGAGAAGGAAAACTCATGAGGCCACAAAAATGCAGATGCGGATTTCGTGGATGAGGCTAGTGAACTATGCTAGTATAAAAGCACCATCCTATGTAGATATTGCAACAAAATAAGGGCACAAAGAAGCTAATTGTTGGACTAAACAAAGAGAAGAACAAAAGCAAGCAAACTTTATAAAAAAAAAAAGTTGAGGATGAGAGCAAGCTATTCGTAATGTAACCCAATCAATTATTCAAAATTTAATCAATAGAAAATATGTATTATTTTAGGACAATGGATGCTCAGACCACATGTCATGAAGCATGCTATTGTTCAAAGAGTTTGATGAGTTACAAAAAAGTGAGGTACAACTCGAAGATGATGAGAAAACGAAAGTCGAAGGTTCAATTGCCATTAAAACTAAGCAAGGTGATGTTCAACTTCTTTTTGATGTGTAATTTGTGCCAAGTTTAGCTTACAACTAATTGAGTGTTTGACAGTTGATGACTAGTGGAATTTTTGTTGTGTTTGATGATGATTCTTATGTTATTTATGATAAAAAAAAAGTAAAAATTGATCAAACCATAGCAATTATTCGTATAATAGAAAATAGAATGTTTCCTCTTGACGTCCCAAATGTTGTGAGCAAAGCCTTGTTAAGAAAAAAAACAAGGATAATTTGAGGTATTTACGATACAAGGCTTTTGAATGTGAATGGCTTGAAACTTTTAAGTCAGAAAGAATTTGTTATTGGCTTTCCAAAAAATAAAAAACTTCATTTCTGTGAAGGGTGTGTTTATGAAACGTATAATTGAAGGTCATTTCCTATTGAAAAAATTATGGAGGGCTTTCAATTGTCATGAACTTGTGCATGCAAATTTGTGCAGGCCGATGAAAATTGAGTCACTTGGTGATTACAGCCAAATGAGTTGGGTTTATTTTTTGAAATTTATATTTAAAACACTAATGAAGAAGTAAAGTGGGAGCAGTGTAAAAAGAATTGAATATATCCTAATGGGGAATTCTTAATAAATGATTTCACTAATTTTTGTCATGAGAAGGGGATTTACAGGGAACTTACAACACCTTATATTCCAAAATAGAATAGAATGGCATTGTGAAAAGTCAAAAATCAAACAGTTCTGGAAATGACCAAAGATTGTTGAAAGTGAAAGGACTTCCAGTCCAGTTCAAGAGAGAAGCAATTACATCAGCAAAGTAACTCTTGAATATCTTCCCAACGATGACAATTTTAAATCAAACGCTTTATGGAACTTAGATCGGTAAGAAGCCTCAAGTAAGTTATTTAAAAATTTTTGGTCATATATTGTACGCATTGGTTAATTTCCCTTCTAAACTTGATGAAAATTTTGAAAAAAAATCATCTTTATTAGCTATAGTTCTCAACTCTAAGCATATTATCTGTATAATCTTATAAGAAACAAAATGATAATTAACTGGGATGTTGTGTTCAACGAAGATGCTGATTTTAAGTGGAACATTGAAATGAAGTCATGAAAAATCCAATTCCAACAGATTTTGAAGTTGGACAACCTGTAAATTCAAACTTGCCATCACATGCAAGTTCGCTTGGTGATAACAATACTTCAAGTTCCTTTAGTTTAGATTCTCTTGCACCTTGTCCTCCAACAATGACAATGAAACACCAACGAGAAAATTTAGATCAATTAGAGAAGTTTATGGATTATGTAATTTTGCTTTATTAATGATTGACCTAACATTTTTTGATGAATCTATAAAAATAACCTAAGTGGCAAGTTGTTATTACCAAGGACATGTAGCCTATTGATAGAATTTAACATAGGAGCGAGTTGATGTCCTAAATAACAAGAATGTTTTAGGACTCAAATTGGTGTTGTGTACAAAATACAATGCTGATGGAAGCGCCCAAAAGCACAAAGCTCGCCTTTTGGCAAAGGGATATTTGCTACATCAATGTATAAATTTTGAATAAATTTTTTTCCTAATGTTTGATTTGAAATGGTGAGAATTTTTTTGGCATTAGTTACTCGATTATAATTAACTGTGTAATAATTTAAAGTGAAATCTACCTTTTTGAATGGTGATTCAGAAGAGGATATTTATGGGTCACAACCTCCAAGTTTTGTTATTGTCGGTAGTGAAAATGAAGCCATAGGTTAATGGGCTAAAGCAAGCATCGTGACCCTAGTATAGCAAAATTGATTTTCTTTTCCAAAATACCAGATTCACTAGAAGTGAGAGTGAGCCTACTCTTTGTTTGAAGAAGCAAGGCAATGGAGCTATTTTGGTGGTTTGGAGTCTTCTATTGATGATTTAAGATATGTATGTTGAAAACTTTTGAGATGATAGATTGGGATTTGTTACAATAATTCTTAGGACTTGAGGTTATGCATGGCAATGATGGAATTTTTGTGGGTTAAAGAAAATATACTGTAAACCTTTGAAATTGTTTAACAGGGCAAATTATGTGGTGGTAGCTACACAAATGAATGTCTTAGCTTCAACATGAGAATAGGATGGAAAAAGTCAATTCAACACTATTTAAAACCTTAGTTGGTGGTTTAAATTATCTAATAGACACATTAGACCTGACATTACTTTCTTTTTTTTTAAGTGTTGAGTTCAAATTTATGCATAGTCCTACAAAGCAGCTTTTTGGTACAACAAAAGGATTCTTCATTATGTTGTAAGAATAGTAAATATTGGTATTTGGTATTGCAAAGTACCAAATTACAAATTAATTGGTTTTACTAATAGTGATTTGCTAGGATGTTTAGATGATCAAAAGAGCACTTCTAGCTGTGCTTTTAGCTTTAGTTCTAGAGTAGAGACCTAGAGTTCAAAGGAACAAGAAGCAATAGCTCTGTTATTATCTAAAGTAGAGCGCGTAGTAACAACTTTAGTAGCACGACAAACTTCATGGCTTAGAAAACTTGTTGATTTTTATCTTGAGCAAAACAAAGACATTTAGATATTTTGTTATAAATGGCTCACAATTGCAATAGCGAAGATTCCTGCTTTTCATAGTAGAACTAAGCTTATTAACATCCATCATTATTTTATTTGAAAGCTGGTAGCTGATGGAAAATTAGAACAAAAATTTTGTGGCACAAGTGAACAAGAAGAAAATATTTTAATTAAATTTTCTTCCCAAGCCAAGCATTAATTCTATAGGATGCAATTAGAAGTAACAGATTTTGAATCAAGGGAAGTGTTGAAAGAATGATTCAAAATCAATTCATGGCTGATTTTTTGTGAATCAAAAGGATTAGTGGCTAAAATTTTGGTCTATATGTGAAGAATTTTGGGGGCATGTATGGCTAAGCTTTTGAAAAATGTGTTTCAACTGATGGATATAAGGATGTTAATATTTTTAGAATGATCCAATGAATTCATTTCTTGATTTTTGCTGCTCTTTTTATTTGGTCTCTTAGCACAACATAAACACATTGCAATGGAAATTGTTTTATTGAGCAATAAAAAGTTCTAACAATCGAGTTATAATTGTCTCTGGATATTTTATCCTCTTCCTCCCCCAACATATGAGAGTGAAAGTTTGTTGAAGCGGTTGATCCAAAGCTCGATAATTGTGGGCCAATTGGGTGCTCAGCCTGCTGGCAATCTTCATCCTTTAATTAGGCTAGTGATTTTTGTACTCTCCATCACCTATTTTCCCACTTGGGATGCCTTTGCCGACGTATTGCACCCCACAAGTAGACATGCTTTCTTCACCATGGTTTCTAGATGCGGCCTGACATTATCTTCAGTGCATGGTCTGCATCTTCTTGAAGAAAGCTCATCCTAAATGGCTTCCACTTATTGCATCTTCTAAATATCCATATTATATTAACATATTCCTTTCATTCGTGGATGTTCCATCCTACTTTGTTATGCTGTTAGCAATGAAGATTACTCGAAAAGGATTTATGCAAATAGCTGTGACATTGTTCTGCGAGACGCCTAGAATTTTCCTACGCCACATCTATCTCTCAATCTAACAAAGCATGGTCTAACATTCACGTGAAACAACTTTAGTATGTCCTGAATGATGTAATTTCCTAGAAGCGTTAAGGAAGAGTTAATGGAAGCAATATATAAGAAAGGACCTGTAAGTTCTTTCTGAGAGCGTACTGTGACTCTTTCCCAGACTAAGACATTTACGAGAAGGAAAAGCCATAGTAACTAAAGATTTACCCATCATTTCTTGATATCTGTGTCAGAGACCCACTAAAATGTATAATGTATGGGAGCCCGCAATCAACATAACTTTGCTTCTTTGGTCAAAAAGGAAATCAAAAGACTTTCCAGATTGCTTTGTCGGACATATTTAAGCTATCATTTTGGATTTTTTATTCAATAGCGTCGACCCTCATGAGGTTTTATTTTGTTCTATGAGGAAGACCAGGAGTAAAGCAAGTCAGGATGTATGATCCGTGCAAACTGCACTTGCCGAGATAAATTTAAATTAATTAAAAATTTGAATAAATAAATAAATTTTATATATGTTACAAATTTTCAAAATGATTGAACATTTGACCATTAAATTTTTTAAATATGTGATTAGTTAAAATTTTGAGTGAAAGATTAAATTTATTATATATAGATCGCTATTCTTATAACAATGCATCACAAAATAACTAAAAGGAAACAATTTTTACCATCTGTTTTGTTAACTATATGATCATTCATTGACTATTATTATTTTTAGGTTAGATTAGTTAATTTTTCATACCTACCATACAAAGCTAATACTAAGAAAAGTAGTGTTACAATAATGCACTAAAATTTTAAATAAATAAGTAATTCTAGATAAAAGACAATATTCTTATGAAAAACAATATGTTATAAGATAATCAAAACAAATGAGTTATAACTATCCATTTGAAGATATTTTGCAATTTTTATATTTTTTTTATTTTAAAGTTGATTATTTGTAATATAATAACCTAAAATAGAATAACAATAACAAGTATATTAACTTTAGATTGCAAAGATAAAACATACTATTTGATTCAAAAATTATCAATAGATTTATGCAAATATAATATTATAAAAATATAAATTATAAATTTCCTATGTGAGAAAAACTTATTTATTAGAGCAGGACAATCCTATGAAACAACAAGTCAAAAAAGAGTGTAAATAATATCTTAATTAGCAAAGAAAATACATATATAATTAATCTCAACACATTATGGATAAAACTAATAAAAAAATATAAAAAAGATGTCATTAATAATTTAAAATATTATTTTTTACAAAATAAAATAAAACTTAAAAATAATAAATAAATATTAAGAAATTATACATGATGGTTGTCACTCCCCAAACTTAGGACTATAATATGACAGTACCTGTAAACAACTTCAATAGATACCAAAACCATATGTATCAAAACAAACCAAACTAATAATTGAATCCATACTAACCCAAAGGAAAATAGTGTAGCATCTATCATATTATCAAAAATCTCATACACAACGGAAATAAAATCATCCTATCTATTACAATCATAAGTGGTCTTCACCAAACATGACGAAAATCAAAATCAACATCCTAAGCTAACATCCTCGTGCTTGACTATACTAGCCCCATATTTGGCCATCATCAATCACTTTCTTTACAAAAATATTAATTAAAAGTGATGAGCGGTGAGTTGTCTAATAAATAGTACTATTTGTTGTTTTTCTTTTCTAAAGGATGTGAGCTAAAAAAGAGTATAATTGAACGAAACACACTTTATAGCAAAAATCATAAATTAGGATTTGCATAAAGCAAGTTCTCAAAAATGAAAAGTAGAAATCATGGTTGAAACAATTTATATAAGAAGTCATAATAGGGCACAACAATTCCAACATCACGTCATTCATATGTTTCAAATGTCAATTTCCCAACCTACTCATTAGGCTATATTCATTGTGTACTAATTTCTAATGATCAATGTCTCAATCTATAGTTTTAATTAAGGAGAGTTAGAATGCCTACAACCATAACCCTAATTGAAGGAGTCAAAATCTCAACCAATTCCGTAGAATCCCAACTTATAACCTAGTCAACTCGATATATATATATATATATATATATGTATGTATCTACTGTTGGTATAGCCATGCACGCACATACTTGTTAATGGTTAATGTGGCACAAATACCAAGGCTCCGTGTGCTCCCCATGATGTCGAGCATTCCTCCCTCCATCATATGCAATATGTAATATCGTTTGTTTGCACGCCACGAAGTATGGTTTTGTTCCCAACCTACCTGCGTGCACCTACAGTTGGCAGCACGACCACACGCAAACCCTCATGCCCTATGTTGTATTTTATTCTGTAGTCATGCATGAACCCGGGCGCAACGATGCAACCCCTCGGATTTTGTATCTTGGCCATGTGCAATTGATGAATAAGTTCAGAATTATTTGTCCCATGCTTAAATCACAGTTCTTAAACATATTAAATCCCAAAATCCAAAATGGAAGTAATATTAGTTAGATAAATAAAAATTACCTCAAGCTCTCTCTCTCTCTCGGGTGGGGGAGTTTTTATTTTCTTTTCCCACAATTTTAGGTTGTAGGGGTATTTATACTTAGGGCTGTGATTAAGATATATTTGACATCCAAAAATTTGGAAATAATTTATACGTATTTTCTGCAGAATTTCCAGCGCTAATCTCCCAAATTTTGGTCCCCTATGGGTTTGGAAATTGCTTCTTTATTGATATATTAAATTTTGGAAAATTTTGACCTACACACATATCTATTTTTATTATTGCCTTTCGTACACATTTATTAGTAATCAACTTTATTGCACGAAAATTAATCAATAAATAGGCACTAACTTATTAAAATTCATATAGTTGCCTTATTATTAATATTACCTAAAATTTGGGGTATTACAAAGGTAAGCTTACAAAAGGAAAAATTGATGGTAAACTTTATTATATTTTATTCATAAACCCAGAAAGCATTATCTATAACAGATGTATGGTAAACTAATGCATTAAAAATATAAATCAAAGCCTAAAACTGTGTTTTCTTTTAGCGACATAAACTTAAAATTTTTAAAAAA
Organism: Avicennia marina; assembly: GCA_019155195.1. Lineage (NCBI taxonomy): Eukaryota > Viridiplantae > Streptophyta > Magnoliopsida > Lamiales > Acanthaceae > Avicennia > Avicennia marina. Next base: position 4,649,539 of record CM032760.1, read on the forward strand.
TATTATTAATAAACAAAAAGGCCCTTCAAATAATTCTACAAAGTTTGTCAAATAAAAAATATCTTGAACAAATACATTCATATCAATAATTTTTAATATAAATATCATGAATTACACCTAATAAGATATACATTCTGAAAATTTAAGTAATATAGATGAAAAATATGCAATAAAAACGAAATCAAATTTATAAATGTACAGAAAAAAAATTATTTTAAGAATTTTAAATATTTATACACAATCACGTTTTGTAATGATAACTTAAAATTCAGTCTAATTAATAGAGGTGTAAATGACTTTATTTAAAATCTATACAAAACAATTTAGTATATATAATTTAATCACTGAACTTTGTAGTGCATTCTAAATTATTTTGGTATCAACATCAATTTTAATTTAAAAAAATCTGTTCAAGCAATTAATAAATTTTAAATTGCACTGTATCAATTTTAAAATAAGTAAATTGGGTAATAAAATTCAAAAAATGAGAAACTTAGTGCTATAATAATAAGATAATTGAAAGATCGTTTTTCTATTAAGAGTTTTAAAAAAATTGATCTTTTTGCTAAATTGCTTATGAAACTCAACTAATTTAATATCAATATAAAGTTTTTTATACTTTATTAATTTTTTACTATTGTATAAATTATATCTTATTACGTTATCCTAGAGTAGAACAAGTAATAAGCACAAATTTGGATTAAAATGTCAATATATTAAAAAATAAGAAAAAATTGTTTTAATTTGATTCATATCCCTAGAATATTACGAAAAACAAAATTATTTTTATTCATTCATCCCTTTGTCTACTTGAATTAGATCTTTCGAATATCAACTAATGTTTTGAATACTAAAAAATTACATAATATACCCAATTTTATGTAAAAAATGGCAAGAAAAGAAATATATGTATATATGGTGTATATATCAATCTATATTGAATTGTAAGCAAAAAATGATAAAATCAAATTTGATTGAATCACATATGGGTTTCTTAAATGTAAGAAAAAATACTTTTTTTTCCCCAAGATAGTAATCAATATCTAATAAATTAAAGGGTTCCAATATAAAAGAAAGAAAGAATGATATCATAATATGATCCTAATCTTCTCCTTTGTTTTTCTACTTTGCAATAATTAGAGGAATTTACTTCAATAAATATGCTCTTAGATATAGCTATACATAACACAAAAATGACACATGAAAAGAATGGACGAAATTGTAATAAATTTCATATATGGCAATTATTGGAACCCATGAATTTATTAAATAGTGATTACTATCTTAAAAAAGAACCTGTATATTCTTATATAATTATTACGAAAAGTTATTTATTTTGAAAAAGTATAATGAAGTTTGTTGATGTAGTGCAATATCAAAGTTATAATTAAAAGAAAAAAATTAGATGGATGTGAATTTATTTTAATCAAATATCATCAATTTGATCATTATACTTATAAGTTAAATTTTGTAAACATAAATGTACTTCAAAATGCAAGAGATATTCAATTTAAAAAATATCTTAGATCTCTGTATTTTCATTATAAATATAAATATATCTTTCACATTTATTTGTATAAGTCATATTTTAAATAAAATTATATTTATTAATTTTTTTAACTTTACCCAATAGTTTTGAGACAAAAATATATGATCAAATAATATTCTTATGATTCAAAATTTAATTATAAAAATTATAATTTAAATTAAATTTATTAGTCGTTATTTTTACTCAATTAAAAGATACTAATGAAAATTAATTTATTATTAAAACTCATAATCTTAAAATTTATATATTATTTAATTTTAACACATATTCTTATACGTGCAAAGCACATAATATCTTCTAGTTATGTAAAAGTATAAAATTGTCATATATTTTTAGAGTTTCAAAAATAAAATATTATTATCTTAGATTCAAATTAAATTTTTTTAAAAAAATATATATAAATGGCAAAAAGTAAAGGAAAGATAAAAGATAATGAAGGGAAAATTAAATTTAAATTAAAAAGGAAGAGAGAAAGCTCTAAAATTTAAAAAATCCTGATAAATGAAGAAAAGAAAAAATTAGAAAATTTTTGCCTGCTTTGTTATTCTAACGTTATTGTTGGATGCCAAGTCTCGTGTATCAGGACATGGTTAGAGCTTACGTATAAAAAAATGAAGAAAGCCTGTTGGAATTTGGATATGAAAAATAATGCTGGCAATAAACTAAGAGAGGAAATTGAGGACAAGATTCACTATCTCCAATTTTATACCACTCCATAATACGTAAAACATAGCAATTACAACCATAATTAAGAAAAATTATAAGTAGGAAAGAAATCAACTTTAAGATGTCCTCCAAGATCAAGACTTTAAGGTATATTCTTCTTTCATCAATTATTACAATCTAAGACTCCTAGCAAAAACTTCCTCCCATAACCTTCGAATCAAACCCAAATGAGATGTCAAACTAGTTGGCCCCGTCTTAAATTGGGTCATTTTCAGCAATTTCTTACGCTTTCAATTCCTCATTGCATATGGCAATCAGTTAGATGGGATATTTGAGAAATTCATTATTATAAAGAAAGAGCTGGGTCATCTCCGTGCTTTGTGGTTTCTTCAGAAAAACAAATGCTTAAATGCACTGATATGCATCTGCGGTGAACTGTGATTAAGTTGTCATTCCAGCCATGTGGATGAGCCGCGTTTCCATTTCCTTCTTCTCCTTCCTGTTCTTAATTATTCCAGTAGCGTTTTCCTTGAACTTCACCTGGCCTGCATCCAGCCCTCCCATGGCCGGCGGGACAATAGATGTCACTGGGGATGCTTATATCTCGCCAAAAGGCATCCAGGTTACGTCTAATGAGCGCAACGAGTCGCGGAAAAACATGGTTGGTCGAGCCACTTACGTAAAACCGCTGCACTTGTGGGACAATGCTTCAGGGAGCCTGACTGATTTTTCCTCTAATTTCTCGTTCGTCATATATTCGGCTGTTAGCCATAATTATGGAGATGGGCTAGCTTTTTTCTTGGCTCCTTCTGGTTCTGGCATTCCACCAGATTCTTATGGTGGTGGCATGGGTTATGGAACACATGATTCATTGTCAAATTCATCTGCAGAGTCATTTGTTGCCGTGGAGTTTGACACGTTTCATAATGACTGGGATCCTCCGGACACTCCTCACGTTGGTATCAGCATCCACTCCATTAGATCTGTGCAAACTGCCAGCTGGCCAAACAATATCGCTCGGAAGATGGAAAATTATGCCTGGATTAGTTACAATGATAGTTCCAAGATTCTCAAGGTGGAGTTTACTGCTCTCACGAGTAACGGAACCATGACGGGCAACCTCAGCCATGTGGTGGACCTTCGAGATTACTTGCCTGAACACGTTACTTTTGGATTTTCTGCTGCAACCGGAGATTTGTCTGAGGAAAATAACGTCAAGTCCTGGAACTTCTCTTCAACATTGGATCTTGATGAGATGAGTCCCGCAGAACCAACGCCTAGTCCAGAACCTGGCCCTGGAGTGGTCATCATTGATGGAAAGGGAAACAACAGATGGAGACTAATTGTTGGATTGTGTGTTGGCCTGTCAACACTACTTGCGTCAGCTTTTGCAAGCTACTGCTTGTGGAAGAAGTACAAGAAGGAACCAGGAGGCGAGGATTTTGTTGATGTGGATAACGAATTTGAACAGGGTAGTGGACCTAAAAAGTTCTCATATAGCGGATTATTTCATGCCACCAGCAATTTCGCAGAGGAGAGGAAGCTCGGTGAAGGGGGATTCGGCGGGGTTTACAGAGGCTGGTTGAGAGAAACAAATTGTAATGTTGCTGTAAAGAGAGTGTCCAGGGGATCCAAACAAGGGCTCAAAGAGTATGTATCAGAAGTCAAGATTATCAGTCAGTTAAGGCACAGAAATTTAGTCCTACTTATAGGCTGGTGCCGTGAAGGGGGTGAGCTTCTTCTCGTTTATGAGTTCATGCCAAATGGAAGCTTGGATTCTCATCTCTTTAAAGGGAATCCAGTATTGACCTGGGAAACAAGGTATAGAATTGCTCTAGGATTAGCTTCCGCTTTGCTGTACTTGCACGAGGAATGGGAAAGATGTGTGGTGCACAGGGATATAAAGACCAGCAACATTATGCTGGACTCAAACTTCAATGCTAAACTTGGTGATTTTGGTTTGGCCAGGCTTGTTGATCATGAAAAAGGGTCCCAAACTACAGTTCTTGCAGGGACAGTGGGCTATGTGGCTCCTGAATGTGTCATCACCGGTAGGGCCAGCAAGAAGTCTGATATTTACAGCCTCGGAATTGTGTTACTGGAAATTGCATGTGGCAGAAGAACGATTGACCAAAGGCGACAAGATGACCAGGTGAGATTGGTTGAGTGGGTGTGGGGCCTCTACGGCAAGGGGAGGATGCTTGATGCAGCTGATCCAAAGTTAGGGGCGGAATTTGATGTGCGAGAAATGGAGTACTTGATGGTTGTTGGGCTGTGGTGTGTTCATCCGGACAGCGATCATCGTCCAACAATAAGGCAAGCTATCCACGTTCTGAACTTGGAAGTTGATTTGCCCACCCTCCCTTCAATGATGCCTATACCAACTTATTACGCTCACACGGCGATGGCAGCTAGTGTTTTGACTGTGCATTCTGGTGGAGTTAGTGATTCTATGAGCCATAATTACTACAGCAATTCCTCAAATAGAACTGCATCCTCTTCAGGTTCCACCACTGCGCTTCTGACCGCATGATGATATTAAGGAACATGTTCCCCTTAGATTTCTCTGGTGTGTGAACCCACAAAGACTTTTTTTTCTTTTTTTGTGTTATTTCTGGGAGATTCTTGTCGTTTTATATTTCTCTTTTAAAGACGTAAATAATCTCGCATAAGACTTAAAAATGGCATTTTTCAAATCTTTTTTTGTTCAATTGAATAGGCTGTTTTTGAATATATTTCTCAATATCATCAAGTTTCTTCCCACTCGTACTATTTGAAAAATTGTTTTGGATGATAATTTTTTTCCAATTATCATCTCTTGGAAAAAGAGTTGCTTCCACAGCTTTGTTGGAAACAGTAAACTTGACATTTTGCAAAGGAGGATGGTTTGAAATAATTTTTATTCTGACAGAGGTTTCCCATTTTGTACTGTCTAAATTTTTGTCTCTCATGATGCCTGGATTTAAGGAATTTTTGAAAAAATATTTGATACCGTTGTTGGTAGCATAGATCTCAAACCAATCAAATAAGAAAATATGAGTTTTTTTTTTGAATAATAAAATTATAATATTCTTCTTTAATCTGCTTTTTGGTTTCAAGAAAATTTTTGAAAAACCAAAATGTTTTTTCAAAATTTTCTTTTTAATAAAAATCATTATGCGAAAATTGTTTGTTGATAACAAATTCATCAAACAGATTGATTTCATTAGCCATTAGATTTTCTGTCACAACAAAAAAATCTAAACTAACTGGCTCAGATTATTCGAAAGGAGACTTGGCAGCCTTTCAATATTTTGCATATAAATTGGTTTTGGAATTTGAATGTTTTAATCAGCATTTCTAAAATTTGAAGTTGAAGGAAAATCTTTTGAAAGATCCAAAGTGGAGAACCTCAGTTTTGTTTTAATTGTAGAAGGGATTTGAGAGATTCTTCTTAAATCAATGATACCTTGGCCAGAAGATGTTTCAGATTTGGAATTAGAAAATAAGTTTCTGTGAAAAGAGAGTTTGACATGATCATCAGCAAACTCCTGAATGTTTTTGACCTGAGTATTTTGGATGAGTAAGCTCATGAGGTTGTGCTGGGACAACATTTTCAAGATCCCTTTCATCTGAAAGACTTACGTCTTTCCATTGAATATTTTTGTTGGTAATGCCATCAGATCTAGTCAGATTTATTTGTAAAAGAAAAGTCTCTCTTTTTGTTGAAAAAATCATTTTAATTTTTGAAGTAAAGACTGAATACATAACTTTGAAATATAAACGATAAATGATTGCTATTGGGATAAATCCCTCAAGCATTTTGTAACTATGAGTTTGAATTTAAAAAACTAGAGATTTGAGGACATTCTTATCTTTCAGGGAAATAGTTAGATTTGGATAACAATCAAATGATATTGGATCTCGACACAGACTAGACTCTATTGAGTTGAGTAGAAAATCAGCAAAATTTGTAAACCATATGTCTCGAAGTGCTGTTAGGATTGAAGTATTTAGGCCTTCTCTAGTTAATGGTTTGAATCCAACTTAGACAAATCCTAGATGGATAAATTTGAAACCTATTTCAGAATATTTTTAAAGAGTTTTTGCAAAAGAAGAGGAATGGTTTTAGAACCTTTTGAAATCTAAATATCCCTTTCCTTAGTTTTGATAATAAAATCATTTTTGAGGCTAAAAATGTTTGATTGTTCATAAATCTCATGCTTTTTGACCTCTGGAATTTTTCAATTATTAATTGCTTTATCAAAATTTTCTATTATAATTTCCTTAGTGCTTTTTTAAAATCTTATCACCATCAGTCTGGTCCACTGAAAACCTTACCAAATCTATTTCCGTTGTCTACCAAAATATGCAAAATGAGCAAAGCAAAATTAATTTAATTACTGGGATTATCAACAAGCTTGGTTTAATGCTTTCCTTATCCAAAACCCCAAATATTCCCATACCTAGTTACTTTTCTTTAAAAAAAGTGAATCTATTGCCTCTTTTCCAAATTGGTGAAATTGTTAGTAGACCTATTTCGATTTAATTGAGAATGTGTTCACAGGATAAGTACTTCTAGTATACAACCTATTCAAAACCTATTGCAAACCATCACTAGATGAAACAAGATTTCATTCCATGGCAAATCTTTGTTCAAAAAGATAATTTGGGAAAGTTTGAACAATAATAGCATCTATGACTACACAGTAAAAACTGAACAATTCGGCTATAGTAATGTACTATTTTTGTCCCTTTGTTCCACGCTTGACCAGTTCCTGTATATTTTAAAAGTACCTGTATTTTTTAATACTGACAAACAATAATTTTTCTTGTTTTTCTTTTCTTGTCTTTTTCTTTTTGTTTTTTGCTTTTCTTCTTGTTTTTTTTAGAAACTTGAATTCTCAAAAACTTCAAAGTCTGGGTTTGTCTCATCCTCTTCCTTTGTGGAGGATTCAGCATCTTCAAGTGATTTTGATGTCCTAACTTCTCCTTTTAGTGTGAATTGAGAGAGAATTTTTACACCTTCCTTGGGAGTTTTTGCTAATGCAATCATGGACTGCATTTTTTATTTTTGCGTGAGGAATTCTATCTATCTTTCGTCCTGGTTTGAATTAAGGCTAAGGAAATGCTTCATTCCTTCTGGAGTAAGGTGTCTTGTTGGTTGGAACTTTTCCCACATCCGAATTTTGTACCTTATGAGAACAGAAGTATTATTTTGTCTTTGGATGTTGAAGTACCAACGGAGTACCACATATTGGTATCAGAGTAGTCACAGATGTAGTTACTATTCAACCTTTCCAAAATTATAAAAAGGCCCTTCCAAGCATTTATAAAAGGAGGAACCCTCTTCTATTCAAAGACAGAGTTTAAAGCAACCTTCAGAGGGTCTAGAGTGAGCTTCAAAGCCCAAAAGTGAGCTTATCTCTCTCCGCAAACATTTCTAAAAACTCAAAATAACCAAAAGCCTTGTAATAGATAGGATAGGTAGGAACTTTAATTTTCCTCCCCTATCTTCACAATCATACTTCATTTTAGAAGAAGCAAATACCCTAAGGGTATCACCCATCACCAAAGATTTCAAAAAATTTTATCTTTAAAAGAATTGTATCAGGCACAGCCTAAAGCTTGTATTTCCAAATATATATATATATATATATATTTATATATATATATATATATTTATATATATATATATATTTATATATATATATATATATATTAATGCAAACAATTGCATAGTCTAGAACTTGGATTTTAAACTATTGAGAATGCTAAAGCCATACATGTTATGCAATCCAATTTTGCCTGGCAGGATTGCAGTCATCTCTATCATACAAATTCATACAATCCGGAACATAGATTGCCTAATAACTCTGTGATAGGTGAAGTACTTGTACTTACTCTACAGAGATTGCTAGACAACTTTCGTCCTCAAGAAACTTTGCATTGTCACCATTCCAACTTCATCCATGAAATAAAACCACAACATCCTCCACAAGGTATATTGATATTCTTGATGCTGAGGGATGCCAGTAGAATCTTAACATTAGATTCAGTTACGTATACGTCGAATTGCTTGATACTGTAAATGGAAAAGCTTGATTGCCCCAATTAGTCGTGATTTTAAAATTGAAATCGACATCTTCTATAGCAATAAGACTCCTCAGCAAACTTAATGATATACTTTGCTTTCAAATTCAGTAGCATCAGTGAACTGTGTATTTTTGGATGAGAGCACAAGGGTCATGAAATTGCCACCTTTCAAAATCCATCTATTATTAACTCATTTTAGGGATCTAAAGAATGCAACCCAGGAGAAGAAATGCCTGTTAATATCATGACATCTCCGATGGCATGGCAAATCAAAGAGGAAGATTAAGTTCCTATATTGGAAGATTGTAATAGGACCACCAACTCTAATGTGAAAGTTAAAGCCCACATCTTGAATGCTTTGACAAATAGTGTCCATGCTAATTGCCTTTTAGGGTGAATAAAAGGTCATATTGCAAATATAACCAAATCTGAGGAGCCTGGCCTCAGTATGATAATATTATTTCTTTATTGTACCAAAAGAAGTTCTGTTGATGTAATTAGATAGATGTCTAGTGTTTGAAAATGCATGTTTGCCTCTCATCCAACCTTGCCTTTTCCTATTCATTTTGACAAAGCATGCCTATCAGAAGGGTTGCACTGACTGCAGCCTGATTTGTGACACTTAACTTGGTTGCACCAAAGGAAATGATGTCTTGCACAAGTTTTGGGTGTCCACAATCAAGCTGATGAGTCTGTAGGGAAGATTAGACTATGGCCGTGGACTAGCTTAGGGTGGCTTCTTCCTTTTCTCTTGTTCTTTTCTTCTCTCTCTTTTTTTGTAGTTGAAACTGATTTTTTTTTTCTGTATTGTTGCTTAAGCCATATCTTTTCAAAACCTATCCTGTGTTATGGATTAAGGTGTCTCAAAAATTGTTTAAGGCAATTTAACTTCACGATCATTTTTGGTGTATCAATTTGAAAGAATCAAATTCAAAGAACAACAAAAGCTTTAGAGTCCACCATTGGATTTGAAGAGGAAAGGAGGGTAACAGAAAGTTTGGCCTTTTCAACTGAATTTACTCCTTTAATTGGCTTTTCAAATATCTCTAGAACGTGTAAATGTAGCCTTTTTCCAAAGAGTTTTTTTCCAAGAGACAGAAATATTAATTTTCAAAACAATTTCAAGAAGAATTTTTCATTTTCTATTAAAAATATTAAAAATTATCAAAACGGCCACTTTGTGAAGATTTGCCTAATTACCCAAATCTGACGTCCATGAAGTCAAAATTACATCTTGTCCAAATGGCATTTTAAAAAACATATACATGTGTGGATTATATTGTAGACAAAATTTTTATAATTAAATTTCTATTAACTAGAAATTAATACAAGAAAAACCAAAATTTGAATTTAATGACTTTTATGAGTACAATTTCTAATGTAATCCTCTTATTCTTTCTTTGATTTAGGGACAATTGAATGTTCTTGCAATTTTCTTGAAGCTTAGATGTATTTGATCTTCCTTAAAGCTCATCGAACATTCACAAAACATTACTTTTCTTGGTTACGTACCATGATCCAGAATCAAATGCCAAAATATAATAAAATTTGTGAAGAATACTTTGAATGTTACATCTTATGTTGCAATATCAAGGTTGTAGCAAAGTGCTTGAAATTCACACGGAGCTCATGCGGCTAATGAGCACTAACATTGGAGGCAAACTTTACACTCTTGTCTATGTAGGTGACTCCTTATGATATGCTTAGGTAGATTTTTTGAAAGATAAATTTGATGCTTATGTTTCCCTACCTTGGCAGAAAAGGGAAAAAGACCCTAGAATCAGTTGCATAAGGTGTGACCATAGTAAAGAATTTGAAAATCTATGAAAATTCTTGGGATTATGCATGCATTTAAATTAAAAAAAACATTGCAACAACAAGTATGGAATAAAGAAAAAACTCATATATTGTAGGAAATGGCCCCAGTGATGCTAAATTCCAAAAGGATAACTGCAAGGTGGTAGGTAGAGGCCATGAACGTTATGTGCTACATAATAAACCATGTTCACCTACGACCCCTACTTTGAAAACTTCGTATGAATTTTGGAAGGGAAGGATGCCCAACGTGGGATATTTCCATGTGTTTGGAAGTTAATGCTACATCTTAAGAAACAGGGAATAGCTTGGAAAATTTGATTCAAAAAGCGATGAAGGGATCTTCCTTGATTATTCCACAAACAACAAGGCATACTGAGTCTACAACGTGCAAACCAAGAAGGTGATAAAGTATATAAATGTTAAAGTTGATAAAAAGGAGTCAGAAACTAAAGAAGAGGCAGGAAAGGATTTGGAGATCAAAGAAGATGGTGTCTCTAAGGATGATACTAGTCAAAGAGTGCCTCATTGCAACACAAACACAACAAAGGCTATGATTGTTGCACTAGACGAGTCATAAGGAAGATGTCAATGATGAATAGAAAGAAGTAGAACCATTATTAAGAGTGAAGAAAAATCTCCCTCAAAACATGGTAATAAGTGATCCTCATGAATAGATAAGGACTCATGGAACCAAACACATCAACTACTGAGGACTTGCTAGTTTTTCTTCTTTTCATATGCTCAATAGAACCCAAGATGGTGAAGGAGGAACTTTAAAATAAGTATTGGATAAATTCCATACAAGAAGAGCTTGCACAATTTAACAAGAATGGTGTATGGTATTTGGTGCCTAGAGCAAAAAACAAAAAAATTATTGACACTAAAAGGGAATTCAAGAGTAAACTTGTTAGGAAGGAAAAATCATAAGAAATAAAGCTAAGCTAGTTGCACAAGGTTATACACAGGTGGAGGGTGTGGATTTCAATGGAATCTTCACCTAATGGCTAGATTAAAGACAATCAGACTCCTTATGACAATTACATGTAGCTTGAAATTTAAATTATATCCAATGACTATTAAGAGTGCTTCATAAATGGTATTCTTTAAGTGGAGGTGCTTCTTAAACAATCGAAGGAATTTGGGAGCCTAAAACTCCCAAACTATATGTACAAATTGAAGAAAGGCACTATATGGATTAAAGCATGCCCTTAGAGTCAGGTATTAAAAGCTTACAAAGTACCTTCTCAAAAAAGCTATGTGAGAAGGGGAGTAGATAAGACACTGATCGTGATATATTACAAGAAGTACGGCTAGTTGGCCGAACATCCTTCTTTCTATGCTCCTTGAGTGTCTTGAACTCCTGATTGGTGAGACCTTCATCACTTTTAGGTTCTCTAGAGCCATTTTCTGCATACTCCCACAACTCTTGTAATCTACAAATTATTTTAATTTTGACAGCCCAATGATTATAATGCTCACCCAAAAACATAGGAATTGAAGCACCATCACAAGTATTGGCCATATTGTATTTTTTTCTTTTATTTTTTTCATTTAAAGGGATGAACTAAGGCTATGAAACCTTAGCTTTGATACCACTTTTTCAGATATGAAGTCAAGAATAAGGAAAGTTTCAAAAGAATAACTTAAAATAGTTGATGAGGAAGACTTAAACACTTTATATTTCAATGTTCTTGTTAGTGAATACAAATGCAACCTAGGCCTATATATACTAATTCCATGCATGAATGGACAATCGAGATGCCAAACATCCAATGGTTGAGATTTATCACTACACCAAACCGCTACTCACTTTATAAACATAGGCGCATTTTTTAACTACTTTCATTTCACCAACATCTACATACCTCATGCACACGGACATATTTATCTACTAAGTACACTCCACCAACTTCTATTTCATGTCACTACATGCATTTTCACTACTTGATTTGTTAAAGCACATTATTCGACATAGTCCCTCCTTAGTATGCTTTTTTTGAATTCCAAGCCTTTTGCATAAGAAGTTGAACTTGTCATTTGGAAGTGTTATGGTAAAGATGTCAACAACTTGATCTTTAGTCTTGAAAATTTTTAGCCCAATTTCACCATCTTCTATTGCATCTCTAATGATATGATATTTGATAGCAATGTGCGAGTTCTACAATTAGATTTTTGGCAATGTCAGTGGTTGATTTATTACCACAAAGTATCACTATAGCTTTATTTTGCTTCTCTCTAATCTCTTCAAGAACTCTTCTAAGGCTAATCACTTGTGATGTTGTCAAACTTGCAGACACGTACTCAACTTCGGCTAATGATTGTGCCACACTGTGTTGCTTCTTGGATGACCAAGAAAAGACTCCGAACCCAAGTGAAATACAATAGCTAGAGCCACTTTCCATATCATCCAAACATCTACCCTAATCATTATTGCGATAACCATGCAAAACTATGCAAGTGTGTAGTAACTTCTTTGCTAAATTTGATGTCATAGTCGAGTGTTCCTTTGAAGAACCTTAACAATTTCTTGGGTACTTCAAGATGTAATGATCATATTGTGCATAAATCTTGATAGCAAACAGGATATCCAAACTTGATAACAAAGTATTTTTTAGCATATTTCTTTAGGTAAGTAAAAACTTCCTCTTCTTATTGATAAATTTCCATACAAAGAAAATAATTTATTAGCCCAATATCATTCGTATCATATCTTTTCATCATGTCTTTCTTGAAATCAACAATCATTTTCTCACTATTACTGGTGTAAAGCAAATCATCAACATGCAAAGCAAAATAAGAATGTTAGAGTTAACTTTAGTATTTATTTTATACCCTGAATTTGAAACCATAACATGCTAGTATTCACAAACTACCTTAGTGAATATCAAAACCTACATGTAAATAGAGCATATAATCCAATAATATAAATTATCAACCATTTATAGCAATAATATAATATTCATAATACATTTGAGCTCCAATATGCAATGGAAAGTGAGGAACCTAGCTGTTACATCCAAATTGTCTTAAATATATAATGCCTATGAATCAAAGCTAAAGCAAATGCAATATCCTCTTCCTCTGTAGGTTTGTCCATTGTCATTATTTTCTTCTACAAGACATTAATTAATAGTAGTAAGCAATAATGCACCTAATAAATGATAGCACCCACCCTATTTTTTTTCTCAAAATGATGCGAACAAGGAAACAACAATTTCATAAAAACTCATTTTTTGGAGAAGTACAAAATCAATGAAAGGTTCAAGTCACATTTAGGAAGATGAATCAAGATTAATCATTTCATTTTATCATTCTCATAGTCTACTTATTCTCATTTCTCAACCAACGCATAATCATGCATACTACATGTGCTTATTTTCATTGATCAAGATTTTAGTTTATATTCCTCTGACTAAGGAGGGTTACGTCTTATTTTGATGCGCTGCCATGGCCCTAGAGCTTCAACTCTACCTAAGAAGTATCCCAATCTCCAGTAACCTAACTAGTGGAGCTAAGCATCAACTTCATGTGCTGCCAATTCCAATCTTCACCCCGATTCCGTAGATCTCAATCTATTTCCTGATTAGTAAGGTAGAGCTTATTCCTCACACTTATCAGCATCACATGGGCAGCTATTGTATTTTCATTACATTTATTCAATTTTCAAATACTTAGTTTAAAATTATTCGATTATAAATAGCTACATCCAGGTTTTCAAAAGGAATAAATTAATTTCTATTTTGTAAGAAACATCCAATAAAATTCATGCCTTTGTGAGTGAGAGACATTCTAAATTCATTTGAACACGTCGCAGAAAACTTAGTTGGAATACCAAATAAGTTCAAAACAGTAGTTATAAAATTAACAAGGTGTAACCACGTATCTGTTAATTAGATTTGTTGGGTATCAACTTTCTCGACTATCCCCTCTTGATTTCCTAATCAATCACATGTACAATTCACATTTTTGCACTTGATTCAACTAATAAATCACGTCTGTCAATGCTTCATGTATATCCTACATGTTTGTATTTACTTGAATCCTCTAAATTACTATTCCTCATATCCCATAGCTTCTCATACTGTAAGTTTATGCTTAATTCAATCCTAAAATTAAAAGATTTGGCTTAAATTTCTCAAATATGAAATCTGCCTGGTGCTCGTACACCTACTCCATGACTGCAAAATCACATTTAAGACCATATAAACTCAGTCCACACTCATGACGTTCAACTGCAGTACTCTCTAGAATTCCCACAATTAGTTTCATGATCGCAACCACATAGCCTTTATTATGTAGATGGGCTAGCCTTTTTCTTAGCTCCTACTATTTTGACATCCTACTCAATTTTGTTGGTGGTGTGGTCTTGGTTATGGAACAACCAATTCATCATCAAATTCATCTGCAAAGTCATTTGTTGCCGTCGAGTTTGACACATTTGTGAATAATGGCTAGGATCCTTCTTACGTTCACATTGGTATTAGCATCAACTTGATTAAATTTGTCAAAACTACTAGATGGTCAAAGAATATCACTATGGTGATGGAAATTATTCTGGGATTAGTTACAATTCTAGTTCTAAGATTTTTAAAGTGGAGTTTACTGCTTTCACCAATAACACAACCATAAGGGGCTACCTCGGCCATGTGGTAGATCTTTGAGATTACATGCTTGAATATGTTACTTTTAGGTTGTTGGCTACAATAGGAGCCTTGTTTCAAAAAAATAACTTCAAGTACTGGAACTTCTCTTCAACATTGGACCTTGATGAGATGAGTCCCATAAAACCAATGCCTAGTCCAGAACTTAGCCCTGGAGGGGTCATCATTGATGGAAAGGGGAACAACAAATGGAGACTAATTATTGGATTGTGTGTTGGCTTATTAACACTCCTTACATCAGCTTTTGCTAGCTACTGCTTGTGGAAGGAGTACAAGAAGGAACTAGCAGACGAGGATTTCGTTGATACGGATGATGAATTCAAAAAGGGTAGTGGACCTAATTTAGATATGTATTTTTTTTTTACTTTTTTCTTTTTTTCTTGTTTCATTTTTCTTCATTTTCTTTTTCACTTTTTATCTTTCTTCTTTTGTTGATCTTTATTCTTTTCCTTTGTTTCATTTTCTTCTTCTTTGTTTCTTTACCAGCTTGAGCAAGATTGAAATTTTAATACTCTTATGAATTATAGTTGGACATTGTTAAAAATTTAAAATTTCTGCAATTTGAGTTTTTTACACATTGCTTAGATTTTGAATTGTTGCAAATTTAGAGGCTGTGTAGTGCTAAAATTCTCTAAATTTAATTGTCGAAATTCTAAAATTTGCATTACTAAAAATCTTATTTTTTGCAAATTTAATGGCTAGATGTTAACTAATTCTTTGTTATTTGTTTTCCTTTTAAAATAGGAAGCTTCAAATTATTTGCAATTATTATTTTAACATGTAGAATTTTTTTATGTTATATTTTTGTAAAAGATTAATGATAATATTAATATATTTCATGTAATGTTGCACTATACTTTGATAAAGTATGACGTGCCGCACACTATGGTTGTAGAAAGTCTTTGCGCTGTCTAGAGCCATTTGCCTCTAACAACTATCCTCTCGCTTCAGTTTGCTGATTCATAACCTTTCATTAATGTTTTTGGGAGAGCATAAGAACCAAATGCTGTGTGCCTATATTGAAGGCAAATATTGGTAAATCTTGAGTAGGGATATAATACTATCTCTTCATTTTGATCATTTCTTAATTTGTCATCTTATAATAATTGTCTATTTCATGAATGTTGTGTCCTTGTGAACGTAGGCTGTAGGAGCATAATTTATAGCATTATTGTTTACTTATACGGTTGAGAACTTGTAATCCCACAATAATTGTAGGGGGATTATTACAGCCTTGAATTGCTCCAATTTGTGAATGTGTTTTGTATTTTAGCTGCTTAGTTTCCAGTAGTGTTGGTTGTGCCCCATGTTCAGCACACCACCTCCAAATATGGTGTATTTTAATAATATCACATATTCTTTTGAACTTTTGAGTAGCTACTTCTTGGTTTCAGGATAAATACCAAATATATGTTAAATGGTAGAAATAAATTTGTAAATAAACATAATAGGGTGCTTATTAGCTCCATCTTCTATGCCTCCATGTTGGTTGATTTTTATGCTTTTTATGCTCGAAGCTACCTCTCTAAACATGATGTTCGGTATGGTAATATATTAATTAGGAAAATACTAGGATGATTGACCTGTAAAGTTAAATGAATAATGTTGAGATGGGTTAGTATTTTAATATTAGGGTATACAAGTTATGTATTGATACTTTTCAAAAATGTAAAAATGTAAATTATATCGCTGAAGGATTCCTGTTTCAGTAGTAAGTTGAGTACCTCTTAGGTTTATGTTGTTGCAAGGTGGGCTTACAAAACAACTTACAAAATAATAAATTAGAAGAGTTAAAGTGGAGAGAATAATGCTTAAGAATTTTATATTTTTTAATTCAATCAATACTTAATAAACTCACTTTTTTACAACTCTCTCTACTCTAGATTTTTTTCTTTTTCTTAGATTGCAATGACTTACAAGACTCCCCTATTTATATTATTTTCTATCAAGAATGGATAGTGGTGATTAAAAAAATCTAACAGTTCAAATTAATCATTATCTAACCATTTCACTTATTTCCATTTAACTCACTAATTATATAAATATGTACACACACATTATTTAAGTACATCATTAACTTCATACATCTAGATATTATTTCAATTTTCATATATGCACTTCCTAGAGAAAATAATTTTCAGTACAAATCTAATTTATTTTTAATAGAAATTTTAGAAAATTAAGCTTAATTTCTAACAGGCCCCCTTAAACTTGATTTTCTCATCCCAAGCTAATGCTACAACTTCTCAAAGACTTCTCTTTTTAGGAGCTCAGTAAATATATCAGCAATTTGCTTATCAGTCTTCATATACTTTACTCGCTCTTCTTTCCTTGCATGCATTCATTTATAAAGTGCAAGCACTTGTCAACGTATTTACTTCGATCATGGAACATAGGATTCTTTACTAAAGTGATCACTGATTTATTGTTGATATAAGTTATGGTCCTATCCTCCACATCAAGGTGAAGTTCTTCAAGTAAACTTTTTAACCACCATGCATGGCAAACACTTGTAGTTGCGGCATACTCAGCTTCACACATTGAAAAGTCACGGTAGATTATTTTTTGACATTCAAGTGAATGTCGTGTCTCAAAAATAAAATACAAATCCACTTGTACTCTTTCTATTGTCGAGATCGCCACCCCAATCACTATCGCTGTATCCCTTCTACTTCATATCTCTAGTTGTAGGATAGAACACACTATATTCAATAGTTCATCTTATATATCGAAGTATTCTCTTTGCAGCTTGAAGGTAGTAACTTGTTGGAGTCTCCATATAGTAACTAACAAGGCTAACAGTATAAAACATATCAGGTCTTGTGTATAGCATGTACCTTAAGCTTCCAATCAAACTCTTAAACAAGGCAGAATTTGCTTGATCACCATGAATGTGTTTTGATAGCTTTATTTCAACTTTTGTTGGAGTGCTAATAGACTTGCAATCTTTTATTTTGAATTTCTTTAGTCTTTTTTTTGTCATAATTGTTTTGAGTGATAAAGATGTCATTATCTTGTTATTTTACTTTAATTCCAAGGTAGTAAGTCATCAACCCCATGTTAGTTATCTCAAACTCCTTGATCATTGCCTTTTTAAAATCATCAATCATCTCGGAGTTGCTACCTACAATGATTAAGTCATCGATAAAAAGAAAAATAATTAACATATCACCATTCTTATTTATGCTGATGTAGAGAGCATACTTATGGGGGCACTTTTTGAATCCATTCTTTTGAAAGTATTGATCATTGTGGTTGTTTTATGCCTTTAATGCTTACTTCAAGCTAGAGAGTATCTTCTTTAGTTTAAGAACTTTATTTCATACCCTCAAACAACATAGCCTTTAAGTTGTTCAATATACACGTCTTCTTCAAGGAATCCATTCAAAAAGGCAAGACTTTATACCCATTTAGTATATCTTCCACATCCTTTAAGCTGTCAATGCAATCAAGAATCTTATAGTCTCAAGTTGGGCTATTCGAATAAATATCTCATCATAATCGATTTCAACTCTTTGCTTCTATCCTTTTACTATTAGCCTTGTCTTATATCCCTCTATTTCTCCTTGTGCATTCCTCTTGATTTTGTAAACCCATTTCACACTAATGGGCTTATGTCTTGCTAGCAAAGTGTTTAACTCACATGCATCATTCTTCTTTATGGCTTCAATTTCTTTATTCATAGCCTTCCACCATTCCTTGCCTTTTGATACTTTTTTTATAATTGAGTGGTTCAAAATTTTCAAAAAAAACAAAAAAGTTTTAATTTTGCCTAAGTTGATAGATTTCATCCCAAGTCCTTGTTCCTTTTGGTCTAATAGCATCTTCATCATCTAATGATTTAGAATATTTTGAACTTGATTTTGACTACGAACTTGATTGTGGAGTTGATAGAGATGAAGTTGTAAGCTTCATTTCTTGTTTTTGATTTTTTTCCACCTCTATTGGATAAGATGTGAATTGTTTCTTAGCTTCCAAACTCCAATCCCATGAACTCTTCTCGTCAATGATAACATCTCAACTATGATTTTTTTTTCCAATAAGATCATACACATTGTACCTTTTGGAATATTGGTCATATTCGATAAAAATGGACATTTTACTTCTTTTATTAATCTTCTTTCTTTGTTGGTCTAAGACATGGACTTAAGCAATGCTTTTGAATATCTTTAAATAAAATACATTTTGTTTCTATCCACTCCATACTTTTTGTAGTGTCTTGTTCCACATACTTCTTTATAGATACTAGTTCAATAAGTAGACAACATAGTTTATTGCCTTTGCCTAAAATTCCTTAGGCAAATTTTTGCTCTTCATTATGCTTCAAACCATATTTAAAATAGTTCTATTTTTTTTGTCTACTACTCTATTTTGTTGTGGTGAGTAGGAGATGATCACTAAATTTTATCTTCATCATAGAATTATTTGAACTCTTTTAAACTGAACTCTCACCTATGATCAAATTACATTGACTAGATTTTAAATTCACTTTGTCTTTTTATGACAAACTTGAATTTCTTGAATGTTGAAAGTGCATTTGAATTCTGCTTTAAAAAATAAACCCAAATGTTTCTATTATAATCAACAATAAATAGTAAAAACTACTTGTTTTTCCCTAAAGATATTGGCTCAATAGGTCCACAGATATCAATGTGCATCAATTCTAATAGTTGCTTGGCTCTCGACATCGATTCTTTTAGAAAGCTTTCTCGATATTGTTTTTCAACAAGACAATCTTCACATAGTTGATCAAATTGATTGCTTGATTGATGAAAGCCACTCATCATTTTCTTCATGGATAACTCTTTTAAGCCTCCAAAATTGAGATGTTCAAATCTTAGGTATTATAGCCACAACTTTTCTTTGGAGCAAGCTTTCAAGCATTGTGCCACATTGGTGTTGATATTCATTAAGAAGAACACTCAATTCTTAGTCATTGGAGCATGAGCCAATAGATTTCCTTTTTCATTTTTCAAATAGAGACTCTGTTTCTTTCAATTGATACGACTATATGATTAAACTTTGAATTAAGTGATCGAAGTATCTTCTCACGACTCGATTATCGGGCATTTTTTCACTATTTTCTTTTAAGTTGATTTGCAACCATGGTGACTCGAGAAATGTATTCAAACACTTCTTCAGTGTCTTTTATTTGAAAAGTCTCAAATTCATGTCAAATTGTTTGAAATCGGACCTTCTCCACCTTGTAAATGCTTTTGAAGACATTTTCAAAGATATTCCATGCCTTTTCTATAGTGGTTGCTTGGGCAATTTTCTTAATAATTGAATCGTTCAAATTAAGTTGGATAAGTGTAAGTGCTCCCTGGTCTTTCACTTTAGCCTTTTTCACAACCTTTTTCACATCCTCACTTGTTGTATCCAAATCCTCTAGTACATAGAATTCTTCTTTTACTGCATCCATACATCTTGTTCACCAAGAAATGCCTTCATTTAGATGCTCCATATTTAATAATTTTCTTTTATGAGTTTTGAAATTGGAAGAACTCCACTAGGGGTGGCCATCTTAACAAGGTTTTGATACTACTTTGTCGCGAGGTGAGCTTACAAAATAATTTAGAAAATAATAAATTAGAAAAGGAGAAAGTGGATAGTAGAACACTCAAAATTTTTTTATATTTCTCAACTCAGTCAACATTTTACAAATTCACTCTTTTACAACTCTCTCTACTTTAGATTTTGTTCTTCTTCTTGGATTACAAATGACTTGCAAGACTCTCCTATTTATACTATTTTCTATCAAGAATAGATGGTGGTGTTTAAAGGAATCTAACGGTCCAAATTCATCATCACTTATTCCTACCTAACTCACCAACCATATGAATATGGACACTCACATTATCTAAATACATCACTAACTCCATATATTTAGGTATTATTTCAATATTTATACATACACATCCTAGAGATAAAAATTTCAAAAAAAATTAATTTATTTTTGATAGAAATTCTTGAAAATGAAGCTTAATTTCTAACATGCCCCCTTAAGCTTGATTTTCTCATCCCAAGTTGATGCTGCAACTTCCTTAAGACTTTTTTTTGGGGGCTTAGTAAAGATGCCAGTAACTTGTTCATCAGTTTGCAAATACTTCACTTGCACTTTTTCTCTTGCTATGCATTCTCTTATGAAATGAAAGCACGTGTCAAATTGCTTAATTTGATCATGGAACATAGGGTTTTTTGCTAAAGCAATCACTAATTTGTTGTCAACATAAATTATAGTCTCATCCTTCACATCAAGGTGAAGTTCTTTAAGTAAACTTTTTAAGCACAATGCACGGAAAGCACTTGCTGTTGTTGCAATATACTCAACTTCATATGTTGATAAAATTATAATTGATTGTTTCTTTAACACTCAAGAGAATGTCATGTCTTCAAAATAAAATATAAATCCACTTGTACTCTTTCAATCATTGAGATCGCCGGCCTAATCCCTATCATTGTATCCCTTCAACTTCATGTCTCCAGTTGTAAGACAGAATACACCATATTCAATAGTTTCTTTGATATATCAAAGTATCCTTTTTGCAACTTAAAGGTGGTAACTTGTTGGAGTTTCTATATAACGACTAATAAGGCCAACTGCATAAAGGATTTTAGGCCTTGTGCATAATAAGTACCTTAAGCTTCCAATCAGACTTTTAAATAAGGTGAAATTTACTCGATTACCATTAACATGTTTTGAAAACTTCATTCCAACTTCTGTTGAAGTGCTAATGGACTTGCAATCTTCTATTTTGAATTTCTTTAGTATTTCATTTGTATAGTTCTCTTGAGAGATAAAGATGTCATCATCTTGTTGTTTTACTTTAATTCCAAGGTAATAAGTCATCAATATAATGTCAGTCATCTTAAACTCCTTGGTCATTACCCTTTTAAAATCATCAATTGTCATGGAGTTGCTACCTACAAAAATTAAATCATTAATATAAAGATAAATGATTAATATATCACTATTCTTATTTATGCTGATATAGAGAGCATGCTCATGGGGGTACTTTTTGAATCCATTCTTTTGAAGGTATTAATCAATCCAGCTATTGTAAGCCCTTGGTGCTTGGTTCAAGTCATATAGTGCTTTTTTTAATTTAAGAACTTTGTTTTCATGCCCTCGAACGACATAGCCTTTAGATTGTTCGATATATACCCCTTCTTCAAGCAATCCATTCAAAAAGACAAACTTTACGTCCATTTGGTTAATCTTCTACCTCCTTTGAGCTGTCAATACAATCAAGAATCTTATGATTTCAAGTCGGGCTAGTGGAGCAAATACCTCATCGTAATTAATTTCAACTCTTTGCTTGTATCCTTTTACTAAACCTTGTATCTCTCTTTTTCTTAGTCATTGGCACATGAGCTAAGAGATTTCCATTGTCGTCTTTTAAAAAGAGACTCTGATTCTTCAAATAGATATCATATTCCTTCTCTAACAATTGCCCCAAGTTAAAAATGTTAGTTTTCATACTATGAACATAGTACACATTTGATATGAATTGGTGGTCTCCATTCTTTAATTTGATGAGAATTTTTCCTTTACCTTTGATAGGAGTGTTTGAAAGATCACCAAAGGTAATATTTCCCGTCATAGATTCATCCATCTCAACAAATATGTTTCTATGACCACACATGTGATTACTTGCACCAGTATCAAGGTAACAAGTGTTCATTGGCTCTTCATTTTGTCTTTTGTATCCCAGTAAGACTATGCTTTCAAGTTCATTTATTTTTTCGATATAAAAAGATTTTTCTTTTTTCTTATCTCAACACTTATATGAATAGTATCCGTACCTTTGACAATTGTACTATTGTACCTCCTTTTTGTCTTGCCTTTGTTGTAGCCACCTCTTCCTCAATCTTTTGATGATCGAGACTTATTTGACTTAAAATGTTTGTTTTGATCTTGATGACTTTCACTTCTTCCTCGACCATGTCCACAACCTCGTCCTTAGCCACGATCACATCCACCTTGATTTCAATAAGCATCATCATTCTTTTGTCCAATATTCATCTTTACTTGAAGGGTTTGCTCAATTGATTCTTTCTTTTTCTTTTTAATTTTCTTTTCCTGGACTTGTAGCTTCTCGATAAGCTTATCAACAATCATGGTCTCAAGGTCACTAGATTTTTCAATTGCTACAACCAAATGATCAAACTTTGAATCAAGTGTTCGAATTATCTTCTCCATGATTCGACTATTGAGCATTTTTTTACCATTTCTTTCAAGTTGATTTTCAACCATGGTGACTCAAGAAATGTATTCAAACATTGCTTCAGAGTCTTTCATTTGCAAAGCTTCAAATTCACCTTGAAGGGCTTGAATCCGAACTTTCTTCACTTTATCAATGCATTCGAAGGCATTTTCAAGGATATTCCATGCTCTTTTAGAAGCGGTTGCTTGGGCAATTTTCTAAGAAATTGAATCATCCACACTGAGTTAGATAAGTGAAGTACTACTTGGTCTTTCACTTTAACTTCTTTCATGGCCTTTTTCATATTCTTGCTTGTGGTAGCCAAATCCTCTGGTAAATGAAATTATTCTTCTACTACATCATATACATCTTGTCCATCAAGAAACGCCTTCATTTGGATGTGCTATTTTTCGTAATTTTCTTTTGTGAGTTTTGTAATTGGAAGGACTCCACTAGTAATGGTCACTTTAATAAGGCTCTAATACCACTTTGTTGCCTAGAGGGCTTATAAAACAACTTAGAAAAACAATAAATTAAAAGAGGAGAACACTCAAGAATTTTTATATTTCTTAACTCGATAACACTTTATAAGTTTGCTCTTCTACAATTCTTTCGATTCTATTTTTTTCTTTCTTCTTCTTCTTGAATTGCAAATGACTTCTAAGGCTCCTTTATTTATACTATTTTCTATCAACAATAGACGATAGTGATTAAGAAAATTTAATGGTCTAAATTAATTACCACCTACCTATTTCACCTATTCCCATTTAACTAACTAACCATATGAATATGGACACTCATATTATCTAAATATATTACCAATTTTATGTATGTAGACATTATTTCAATCTTCATACATATATATCCTAAAGAAAATAATTTAAAATGCAAAACTAATTTATTTTTAATAAAAATTTTAGAAAATTAAGCTTAATTTCTAACATAAAGTTGTTGCTTGTGTTTAAAGATAACAGTTCATTCTTCTGCAAAAGGCAATTAGAGGCGTCAACTTTTCGTTCTACCTGATGCAAATAGTACAATAATCTGATCTGATCAAGTTACGTTCCCAAACATTGCAACATCTTCATTATCCTCGTATTAGATAAAAATTAAAGTAGGTGTTGTGCCTTTGTATAGCTGTTCTTCCGTACACAATTTGTATAGAACTGCTGTCTCTGCTACCTATCGATAACTCTTTCCTGATTTTGTCATATCTTAAGCTGTTGTCCTTTGTGCTAAAAATGTACGTTGCTGAGCCAAATTTCTTGAGCATTCCCTTTGAAAACTAGAATCTTATCTAATTGAAATTTGGTGGGAGCAAACGTTTTGACTCTGTGAGATTCGCACTAATATTCTTTTCAGAATCACTTCGAAGACCGAGCACTGAAAAATCCCTATGAGGGGCTTCCTTTTTAGTAAGTGGTGGCAATAGAAGTTGGTGTAGGTCTTGCATTGATAAGAGGGTGTTTAGGGAAGCTTATAATCTCTTCAAAACATATTATAAGATGTTTGAGAATTAACAAGCTCCTCAAAAGTGTGGTAACTTTTTTAGTGAGAGAACTTATAAACTTTCAAAAAAAGATGTTTAGAACTTATAAGCTCTTTAAAAATAAGTTAACTTTTTTCAATTTATTACTTCTTTATATATAATGAAACAAATGCAAAAATAACTTAAAGTACATAAATGTATTAATGATATTTAATTTATTTTTGTTTTTATTATATTGAAAACATTATTATTAACTATAATTATAGATTTTTACAAATTCTTGTAAGATGTTTCTATCCAAACATGTAACTTATTTTAAAAATAAGATGTCTGAGTTTATAAGCTCTAAATACACCTTATAGTCAATATACTCTTACAAGCTATTTAGAATAAATTTAGCAAAACACCCTCTGAATGTTTGTCATTGTATCCATATGTAGTTATTGTCATTTTACTGTCATTACCTTTTGCTTTCCCTCTCTCTCAATGTTTCTGAACATCTGTTCCATTAAAAGTTGCTCACCTGTATGAATGAGATAATAAACCATCTTCTTTTCAGCCTTTTTTATCTAGATCTGCCCGTTCTCCTGCTTGTAAGTATGAAATAAGAAAGCAATTTCTCTCTACTTTTCACTTCAAAGAAAAGAGTCAAACGCATTTGGTTCTACCTGAGATCCTAACAGCAAGGTATGTATGGCATCCATGAGACAGATTGATCCCCCCTTGGCAAGAAATTTGTGTGATCTGACACTTTTGCTTTGGCAGGAATTTGCTCATCCATCTTTGCATTCGCTTGTCTCAAAAGTAAAATATGCAATTCAAGAGATGACATTGTAGGAATTGTGTTGACAACACCAGTATATATGGGAAGCGAAAGTTGAAATACAACTAATAGGCCCAAAAAAGAGGGAAAGCACAATAAAGAATAGCAAGCTCAACCCTTCGAGGGATAATATTAAGGTTGTCTAATAGAGCGAGGATAACAAAACTTACATGTATATTTGTGTGTGTAACTTTAGCATGTCATAGCATGCCCCCAACCCCCCCCCCCCAAAAAAAAAAGAATTAAAAAAAACTTGTAGTAAGCATAATCTAAATTTTTAGATTCAAGAGGTTACTAATCAATTCTTACTTTTTCCAAAATGTATTATAATTATATACATATGTTGCTATTAAGAAAATGCGTAGCGAAAAAGAATTACACTAATTTACTTTCTTACACACACATACAGATGAATGTGCAAAATGTTGTCAATTACAAATGTATTTTTTAATTTATTTTTCATAGTCTTATTCAACAATTTAGTTTGTTATTTGATGAATCAACATTTTTTTCTTGTAATTACCTATTAATAATGTTCCTGTGTCTATGTATAGTGTGTGTGTGCTATCTAAATTACTTGGCGTGCATGTGTAATTTGTAAACTAATAGTGATAATTTATCCAAGACCGAGAGAAGAGATTGAAAATATGATGTGAATGTATGCCCCAAATAATTGAAAAGATCGAGATTTTTACCATTCAAGACTTTTCATTGTATCCTTAAATATGCACATATTAGGAACAAGAGTGTGCTTATGCGTGTGCTTGTGCGCAAAGAACATGTATAATTGTAATATATTTGTTATTTTCCCAAATACAAACCTAAATTAATAATAAAAAAATTAAAGCATAATAACTACTTTAAACCAATGTTGGAAATTCAATAACTAATAACGTGTTTGGTTTTCACAAACAAGATATATGCTATATGACTTCCCATAAGTGCAGGCCAATTTTGTCCACCAATTATTATAAAGAATTTGGCATTGAAATTATAATATCTACATCTATTGCTTAAGGGTTTAATTCAAGATTGCTTGGATTTTTGTTACTGATACCAACAACTTGCATCAATTGAAAGCATCTATATATTTTTACATGCATAAAGACGCACGTGCGTGTATATACTTATAACACGCGTGTATAAACATGTCTTATTAAGATGTAGTCAACGAAAGAAATGCTTTGTTTGTTTGTTATCTTTCAAAAATATATACCCAAAAAATAACAATAACTACAAAAAAATCAAGAATCAAATCAGTAATAGTGTTGAGAATATGGTGAATAAGTTTAATCATTGAATTTGGCGCTTGAAAGCTCATACAGCTTCCTAGTGCAAGAGAAGATCATCAAGCCTACTTCTGCATCATAGAGGATTGAGAACTCCTTAGCCTTCTTAACCAATCCATTCGTTCTCTTTGAGAAGGTAACTTGCCTGTTGGTTGAATTGTCAAGCCTACGGCTCACAATTTTTCCCATCCTATGATCTAAAAAATCTAAGTTTATTCAATTACTACTTCTTCTTTTTGTATGTGATTTGTTGAATCGATCAAGATAAAAGGAGTTAAAAATCAGAATGAGGTAATTACAATGATGAATCTGTCTAAATTCAAACAACTTTTTGAGCAATTATTCTACCGAAGGGGAAGGTAGACAAGGAAAGAGAATTCAAAATAGGGATTACGAATTTGTGTTTTTGACTTAGGATTAAATTAAGAAAGAGAAAGACCAGAGCATGCAAGAAAAGGGGAGCCCCTTTGATTTTGAATTAAGGATGTTGAAAGAGTAGTCGAGACTTTATTATAAAGGAAATTATATTTCAAACCATACATAAAGGAAATTAGTGGCTTTCAAGAAAGGTAAAAAAGAATCCATGTTCTCGAGAGTTTATTATAAATTAAATACTTGCAATGAAATAATACAGATGTCGAATGGTGATAGTTAAAACGAATTCAAAACCAATTCCATTTTAAATTTTAGAGTAATGGCTTCCTCGTACAACAACAAATGAGAAACTTTAGAGGGTGGTTGGATGGTTGTAGTGCTAGAAATGATTTAGAAATTCAATGTGGCTGTCAAACTCTTAATGATCTTTACTGGTACATTGATTGGGTTAAGTTTCTTCCAACAGTGCAGATGTACTCTATAATTTAAAGTTAATCATTGTGGTAATCGTTAATTAATAAATTATAAGAATACAATTAATTTATAGCAGTTTTGATAAACTAGAACAGTCCAAACCTTTCTCAAGCAGTCTAGCTATAAATAGCTTAGCTCCGATGATGTGCCAACCCTTGAATAATATTCGTTGTTGATTAGTAGGAGGTTGCCACTTTGGGAGTTGTGGATCACCAAACATGGATGCTAACAAAAATATTCAAAATTGTCTGTTGAAAACTTAGAGAGTATTGTGTTACACAATGCCAAAGGAAGAGATTGTTGTCATAGTAATTAACTTGGCACTGATGTGGCAATGATGTGGTGCCAATGTGGTGAATGACATGGTAACTGATGATGCAATGCTATAATGATGTGGCTCTAAGTACGCACAAGTGTTGGAAATGAATGGCACTAACATATTTGGAAGTTTTTGTGCAAATCTATTTTGAGTCAAGAAGAAAAGTATATCTCACCAGTCAAGAAAGTCAATACCCATGTTGGAACCCCATATGAAGTGACTAGGCAAGAAACTATGTAACTTTTATTTGGTGCTGATTTCTTAGAGAGTACATGTCCAAATGGATGGAAGTCATTGACCATGGTGCTATAAGGCGTGAAAACTTCATTAGACAACTTGGACCTTTTGTACTTCACGAGTAGAGTGCATTAGAGTGAGAACTTTGTTCCTTTGTGGTGAGGACTAATGTATATGTCAAATTGAGTGAAAAAGATTGTGCAAGTTAGAAAAGAGTGTCAGCACCTCCTATTCAACCTAGTTAGGATCAGTAGGGCTAGTTGTGCAAGCACTTAGGTATTGTAAGTTGTTTGTAAGGGAAAGGCTGAGGCCAAAGGATTAGCTCAAATAGAGTGTTTCTCTTGAAATTATGGTATACTCTTATTGCATTGGATATAATGGAATCTTTTACCTAAACAAGTACCAAACAAACATAGGAGGTTGTCTCTGAATTGCATTACTAATTGTTGTGCGCATTCTATTTCCTTTCTATTTGTGTGCATTGGTATTCCAACTTAATAGATTCATAGTAAGTTGTCTCTAAATTGCATTATCAGTTGTTGTGTTCATTCTATTTACTTTCTATTTGTGCACATTGGTGTTCCAACATAATAGATTCATAACAATATTTAGTATTACTCCACTTAATTAGAACTATCAGGTTGAATGACACCTAAGAGCATCATAATAGTTGAGGCTAGTAAGGAAATAGATGTCTTTAGCTTCGGTGTGGTGGCATTGGAAATGGTTGCTAGAATAAGATCAGTTTGTTATGACCTTATTCGCAGGGCATGACAAGTTAATCACAAGACCCAAGGCTGTCAAGTGGACCTGGTAGAATAGGCTTGGAGTTTTCATGATATCAAAAGATTGATTCGAAATCAATGCATGGCTCATTTTTTGTAATTTAAAAGAATTAATGGCTAATCTTTTGGAATACGTGGGAAGATTTTTTGGAGCAAGTGTGGCTATGCTTTTGGAATATGTGTTTCAATTAGTGCATGTTAGGTTGCCAATATATTTAGAGAATATGTTAATGATCAAATGTATTTAATTCTTGATTTCTATTGCCTTTTTTTTATTAGCTATTTTAGCACTAGATAAACTCGTTGTAATAAAAATTAATTTATCAAGCAATAAAAATTCTAGCAATGGAGTTATACTTGTCTTTCAACATTTTATCCTCTCCCTCCTTCACCATCATTTTTGTGGCATCAAAACTTAAATAACCAAGTTTAACAAACAATGGAATGAATTTAGCAATACAACCCTAAACTCTAATTTTGAAAGGTGAAAAATATCACTTTGAAGTTTGAAAATTAAGATGTTTAGTCTTTAGAACTATAGAACTTGGCAGAAAATGGGTATAAAAAGCTAAAACAAACACTGGTTGAACTGGACTAGCGACTACAAGAAAAGTGCAAAAAAGATGCAAAGGTCTTACCACTCATTCAATCTATAGTAGATGATGATAAAATTTCCCAAATTTCACTAGATACCAATTCCAAAAGAGCCTAGGAGATTTCAAAATAAGAATATTTGGGCAATAAGAAGGTAAATACTGAAAATTACAAACTCTTCTTGATTTTAAGACTTTAATTATGAAAGACCAAGGATTTGCCCAAGAATTCTTGTCTTGGATGTTTGGAACTACTATCAAATAAAATCTTACAATGAAATTATGAATAACAAAACAATTGTGGAAAGGTGTTAAGGAGTTTAGCCTTAGAATTTAATTTTCTTATTGTGAGACTAAGGACTTGTGTGCTTATTCTTTTGCTGAAATGACAAGCATCTTATTAGCCCATAAAGTGAGACTTGGTAGAATCCATGAAAAGCTTGATGAAAAGCATTTTTGGTGAAGGGAGAGTCCTCTAAGGCAAAGAAGGAAAACTCACGAGGCCACGAAAATGCGGATGAAGGTTTTGTGGATGAGGCCATTGTGGTGGAGGCTAATATAGTGAACTATGCCAGCATAAAAGCACAATCATATGCAGATATTGCAACAAAACAAGGGCACAAAGAAGCTAATCGCTGGACTAAACCAAGAGAAGAACAAAAGCAAGCAAACTTTATAAAAAATAAAAGTTGAGGATGAGAGCAAGCTATTCATAATGTAATGCAATCACTTATTCAAAATTCAATCAATAGAAAATATGTATTATTTTAAGACAATGGATGCTTTGACCCCATGTCATGAAGCATGCTATTGTTCAAAGAGTTTGATGAGTTACATAAAAGTGAAGTACAGCTCAAAGATGATGAGAAAATGAAAGTTGAAGGTACAATTGCCATTAAAACTAAGCAAGGTGATGTTCAAATTCTTTTTGATGTGCAATTTGTGCCAAGTTTAGCTCACAACTTATTGAGTGTTTAACAGTTGATGAGTGGAATTGTTGTTGTGTTTGATGATGATTCTTATGTTATTTATGATAAAAAAAAATTGATCAAACATAGCAGCTATTTGTTTAATAGAAAATAGAATGTTTCCTCTTGATGTCCCAAATGTTGTGAGCAAAGCCTTGTTAGGAGAAATAACAACGCTAATTTGAGGTATTTACGATAAAGGCTTTTGAATGTGAATGTCCTGAAACTTTTAAGTTAAAAAGAATTGGTTATTGGCTTTCCAAAAAATAATAAACTTCATTTTGTGAAGGGTGTGTTTATGAAACGTATAATTGAAGGTCATTTCCTGTTGAAAAAATTATGGAGGGCTTTCAAATGTCTTGAACTTGTGCATGTAGATTTGAACAGGCTGATGAAAATTGAGTTACTTGGTGATTACAGTCGAATGAGTTGGGCTTTTTTTGAATTATATTTAAAACACTAATGAATAAGTAAAGTGGAAGTAGTTAAAAACACTTTGAATATAACCTAATGGAGAATTCTTAATTAATGATTTCACTAATTTTTGTAATGAGAAGGGGGTTTACAGGGAACTCACAACACCTTATATTCCAAAACAGAATAGAATGGCAATGTGAAAAGTCAAAAATCAAACAGTTGTAGAAATGACCAAAGATTGTTGAAAGTGAATAGACTTCCAGTCCAGTTCAAGGGAGAAGCAATTACATCAGCAATGTAACTCTTGAATATCTTACCAAAGATGACAATTTTAAATCAAACACCTTATGGAATTTAGATTGGTAAGAAGCCTCAAGTAAGTTATTTAAAAATTTTTGGTCATATACTGTATGCTTTGGTTAATTTCCCTTCTAAACTTGATGAAAATTTTGAAAAAATTCATCTTTATTAGCTATAGTTCTCAACTCTAAGCATATCATCTGTATAATCTTATAAGAAAACAACATGATAATTAACTAGGATGTTGTGTTCAATAAAGATACTGATTTAAAGTGGAATATCAAAATGAAGTCACAAAAAATCCAATTCAACAGATTTTGAAGTTGGACAAACAATAATTCAAACTTGCCATCACATGCAAGTTTTCTTGGTGATAACAATACTTCAAGTTCCTCTAGTTTAGATTCTCTTGCATCTAATTCCTCTAACAATGACAATGAAACACTAATGAGAAAATTTAGATCACTTGGAGAAGTTTATGAGTTATGTAAATTTGCTTTATTAGTTAACGACCTAACATTTTTTGATGAAGCTGTAAAAATAACCTAAGTGGCAAGTTGTTATTACCAAGGAGATATAGCCCAGTGATAGAATTTAACATAGGAGCAAGTTGATATCCTAAATAACAAGAATGTTTTAGGACTCAAATTGGTGTTGTGTACAAAATACAATGCTGATGGAAGCACCCAAAAGCACAAAACTTGCCTTTTGGCAAAGGGATATTTGCTACATAAACATATAAATTTTGAATAAACTTTCTTCCTAATGTTTGATTTGAAATGATGAGAATTTTTTTGGCGTTAGTTACTCAATTATAATTAACTATGTAATAATTTAAGGTGAAATCTACCTTTCTGAATGGTGATTCAGAAGAGAATATTTATGGTTCACAACCTCCAAGTTCTGTTATTGTAGTAAAATGAAGCACAGGTTAACGGGCTAAAGCAAGCATCGTGACCCTAGTATAACAAAATTGATTCTTTCTTCCAAAATACTAGATTCACTAGAAGTGAGAGTGAGCCTACTCTTTGTTTGAAGAAGCAAGGCAATGGAGATATTTTGGTGGTTTGGAGTCTTCTATTGATGATTTTAAGATATGTATGTTGAAAATTTTTGAGATGATAGATTGGGATTTGTTACAATATTTCTTAGGACTTGAGGTTATGCATGGCAATGATGGAATTTTTGTGGGTTAAAGAAAATATACTGCAAACCTTTGAAATAGTTTAACAGGGCAAATTATGTGGTGGTAGCTACACAAATGAATGTCTTTGCTACAACATGAGAATAGGATGGAAAAAGTCAATTCAACGCTATTCAAAACCTTAGTTGGTGGTTTAAATTATCTAATAGACACATTAGACCTGACATTACTTTCTTTTTTTTTTAAGTGTTGAGTCCAAATTTATGCATAGTCATACAAAGTTTTTGGTACAACAAAAAGATTTCCATTATGTTGTAAGAATTGTAAATATTGGTATTTGGTATTGCAAAGTACCAAATTTCAAATTAATTGGTTTACTAATAGTGATTGGTTAGGATGTTTAGATGATCAAAAGAGCACTTCTAGCTATGCTTTTAGCTTTGGTTCTAGAGTAGAGACATAGAATTCAAAGAAACAAGAACAATAGCTTTGTTATTATCTAGAGTACGTACAGCGACTTTAGTAGCACGACAAACTTCATGGCTTAGAAAACTTCTTGTTGATTTTTATCTTGAGCAAAACAAAGCCATTTAGATATTTGTGATAATTGGCTCACAATTGCAACGGTGAAGATTTCTGCTTTTCATGGTAGAACTAAGCTTATAACATCCATCATCATTTTATTTGAAAGCTGGTAGTTGATAGAAAATTAGAACAAAAATTTCGTGGCACAAGTGAACAAGAAGAAAATATTTTAATTAATTTTCTTCCCAAGCCAAGCATTAATTCTGTAGGATGCAGTTAGAAGTAAGAGATTTTGAATCAAGGGAAGTGTTGAAAGAATGATTCAAAATCAATTCATGGCTGATTTTTTGTGATTCAAAAGGATTAGTGGCTAATATTTTGGTCTATATGTGGAGAATTTTGGGGGCATGTATGGCTAAGCTTTTGAAACATGTGTTTCAACTGATGGATATAAGGATTAATATTTTACAGAACATGTTAATGATCCAATGAATTCATTCTTGATTTTTGCTGCTCTTTTTATTTGCTCTCTTAGGACAATATAAACACATTGCAATGGAAATTGTTTTATTAAGCAATAAAAGTTCTAACAATCGAGTTATAATTGTCTCTGGATATTTTATCCTCTTCCTCCTCCAACATATGAGACTGAAAGTTTGTTAAAGCGGTTGATCCAAAACTCGATAATTGTGGGTCAATTGGGTGCTCAGCCTGATGGCAATCTTCATCCTTTAATTAGGCTAGTAATTTTTGTACTCTCCATCACCTATTTTCCCACTTGGGATGCCTTTGCCGACGTATTGCACCCCACAAGTAGACATGCTTTCTTCACCATGGTTTCTAGATGCGGCCTGACATTATCTTCAGTGCATGGTCTGCATCTTCTTGAAGAAAGCTCGTCCTAGATGGCTTCCACTTATTGCATCTTCTAAATATCCATATTATATTAACATATGCCTTTCATTCGTGGATGTTCCATCCTACTTTGTTATGATGTTAGCAATGAAAATTACTCGGAAAGGATTTATGCAAATAGCTGTGACATTGTTGCTGCGGGACGCGTAGAATTTTCCTTCGCCATATCTATCTCTCAATCTAACAAAGCATGGTCTAACATTCATGTGAAACAACTTTAGTACGTCCTGAATGATGTAATTTCCTAGAAGCATTAAGGAAGAGTTAATGGAAGCAATATATAAGAAAGGATCTGTAAGTTCTTTCTAAGAGGGTACTGTGTCTCTCTTTCCCAGACTAAAACATTTATGTGAAGGAAAAGCCCTAGTAACTAAAGATTTACCCCTCATTTCTTGATATCTGTGTCAGAGACCCACTAAAAAGTATAATGTGTGGCAGCCTGCAATCAACATAACTTTGCTTCTTTGGTCAAAAGGAAATTAAAAGACTTTCCAGATTGCTTTGTCGGAGATATTTAAGATATCATTTTGGATTTTTTATTCAATAGCGTCGACCCTCATGAGATTTTATTTTGTTCTATGAGGAAGACCAGGAGTAAAGCAAGTCAGGATGTATGATCCGTGCAAACTGCACTTGCCGAGATAAATTTAAATTAATTAAAAATTTGAATAAATAAATAAATTTTATATATGTTACAAATTTTCAAAATGATTGAACATTTGACCATTAAATTTTTTAAATATGTGATTAGTTAAAATTTTGAGTGAAAGATTAAATTTATTATATATAGATCGCTATTCTTATAACAATGCATCACAAAATAACTAAAAGGAAACAATTTTTACCATCTGTTTTGTTAACTATATGATCATTCATTGACTATTATTATTTTTAGGTTAGATTAGTTAATTTTTCATACCTACCATACAAAGCTAATACTAAGAAAAGTAGTGTTACAATAATGCACTAAAATTTTAAATAAATAAGTAATTCTAGATAAAAGACAATATTCTTATGAAAAACAATATGTTATAAGATAATCAAAACAAATGAGTTTAACTATCCATTTGAAGATATTTGCAATTTTTATATTTTTTTATTTTAAAGTTGATTATTTGTAATATAATAACCCAAAAATAGAATAACAATAACAAGTATATTAACTTTAGATTGCAAAGATAAAACATACTATTTGATTCAAAAATTATCAATAGATTTATGCAAATATAATATTATAAAAATATAAATTATAAATTTCCTATGTGAGAAAAACTTATTTATTAGAGCAGGGCAATCCTATGAAAACAAGTCAAAAAAGAGTGTAAATAATATCTTAATTAGCAAAGAAAATACATATATAATTAATCTCAACACATTAAGGATAAAACTAATAATAAAATATAAAAAGATGTCATTAATAATTTAAAATATTATTTTTACAAAATAAAATAAAACTTAAAAATAATAAATAAATATTAAGAAATTATACATGATGGTTGTCACTCCCCAAACTTAGGACTATAATATGACAGTACCTGTAAACAACTTCAATAGATACCAAAACCATATGTATCAAAACAAACCAAACTAATAATTGAATCCATACTAACGCAAAGGAAAATAGTGTAGCATCTATCATATTATCAAAAATCTCATACACAATGGAAATAAAATCATCCTATCTATTACAATCATAAGTGGTCTTCACCAAACATGACGAAAATCAAAATCAACATCCTAAGCTAACATCCTCGTGCTTGACTATACTAGCCCATATTTGGCCATCATCAATCACTTTCTTTACAAAAATATTAATTAAAAGTGATGAGCGGTGAGTTGTCTAAAATAGTACTATTTGTTGTTTTCTTTTCTAAAGGATGTGAGCTAAAAAAGAGTATAATTGAACGAAACACACTTTATAGCAAAAATCATAAATTAGGATTTGCATAAAGCAAGTTCTCAAAAATGAAAAGTAGAAATCATGGTTGAAACAATTTATATAAGAAGTCATAATAGGGCACAACAATTCCAACATCACGTCATTCATATGTTTCAAATGTCAATTTCCCAACCTACTCATTAGGCTATATTCATTGTGTACTAATTTCTAATGATCAATGTCTCAATCTATAGTTTTAATTAGGAGAGTTAGAATGCCTACAACCATAACCCTAATTGAAGGAGTCAAAATCTCAACCAATTCCGTAGAATCCCAACTTATAACCTAGTCAACTCGATATATATATATATATATATATATGTATGTATCTACTGTTGGTATAGCCATGCACGCACATACTTGTTAATGGTTAATGTGGCACAAATACCAAGGCTCCGTGTGCTCCCCATGATGTCGAGCATTCCTCCCTCCATCATATGCAATATGTAATATCGTTTGTTTGCACGCCACGAAGTATGGTTTTGTTCCCAACCTACCTGCGTGCACCTACAGTTGGCAGCACGACCACACGCAAACCCTCATGCCCTATGTTGTATTTTATTCTGTAGTCATGCATGAACCGGGCGCAACGATGCAACCCCTCGGATTTTGTATCTTGGCCATGTGCAATTGATGAATAAGTTCAGAATTATTTGTCCCATGCTTAAATCACAGTTCTTAAACATATTAAATCCCAAAATCCAAAATGGAAGTAATATTAGTTAGATAAATAAAAATTACCTCAAGCTCTCTCTCTCTCTCGGGTGGGGGAGTTTTTATTTTCTTTTCCCACAATTTTAGGTTGTAGGGGTATTTATACTTAGGGCTGTGATTAAGATATATTTGACATCCAAAAATTTGGAAATAATTTATACGTATTTTCTGCAGAATTTCCAGCGCTAATCTCCCAAATTTAGGTCCCCTATGGGTTTGGAAATTGCTTCTTATTGATATATTAAATTTTGGAAAATTTTGACCTACACACATATCTATTTTATTATTGCCTTTCGTACACATTTATTAGTAATCAACTTTATTGCACGAAAATTAATCAATAAATAGGCACTAACTTATTAAAATTCATATAGTTACCTTATTTAATATTACCTAAAATTTGGGTATTACAAAGGTAAGCTTACAAAAGGAAAAATTGATGGTAAACTTTATTATATTTTATTCATAAACCCAGAAAGCATTATCTATAACAGATGTATGGTAAACTAATGCATTAAAATATAAATCAAAGCCTAAAACTGTGTTTTCTTTTAGCGACATAAACTTAAAATTTTTAAAAAATATTATTAATAAACAAAAAGGCCCTTCAAATAATTCTACAAAGTTTGTCAAATAAAAAAATATCTTGAACAAATACATTCATATCAATAATTTTAATATAATATCATGAATTACACCTAATAAGATATACATTCTGAAAATTTAAGTAATATAGATGAAAAATATGCAATAAAAACGAAATCAAATTTATAAATGTACAGAAAAAAAATATTTTAAGAATTTTAAATATTTATACACAATCACGTTTTGTAATGATAACTTAAAATTCAGTCTAATTAATAGAGGTGTAAATGACTTTATTTAAAATCTATACAAAACAATTTAGTATATATAATTTAATCACTGAACTTTGTAGTGCATTCTAAATTATTTTGGTATCAACATCAATTTTAATTTAAAAAAATCTGTTCAAGCAATTAATAAATTTAAATTGCACTGTATCAATTTTAAAATAAGTAAATTGGGTAATAAAATTCAAAAAATGAGAAACTTAGTGCTATAATAATAAGATAATTGAAAGATCGTTTTTCTATTAAGAGTTTAAAAAAATGATCGTTTGCTAAATTGCTTATGAAACTCAACTAATTTAATAACAATATAAAGTTTTTATACTTTATTAATTTTTTACTATTGTATAATTATATCTTATTACGTTATCCTAGAGTAGAACAAGTAATAAGCACAAATTTGGATTAAAATGTCAATATATTTAAAAATAAGAAAAAATTGTTTTAATTTGATTCATATCCCTAGAATATTACGAAAAACAAATTATTTTTATTCATTCATCCCTTTGTCTACTTGAATTAGATCTTTCGAATATCAACTAATGTTTTGAATACTAAACAATTACATAATATACCCAATTTATGTAAAAAATGGCAAGAAAAGAAATATATGTATATATGGTGTATATATCAATCTATATTGAATTGTAAGCAAAAAATGATAAAATCAAATTTGATTGAATCACATATGGGTTTCTTAAATGTAAGAAAAAATACTTTTTTTTCCCCAAGATAGTAATCAATATCTAATAAATTAAAGGGTTCCAATATAAAAGAAAGAAAGAATGATATCATAATATGATCCTAATCTTCTCCTTTGTTTTTCTACTTTGCAATAATTAGAGGAATTTACTTCAATAAATATGCTCTTAGATATAGCTATACATACACAAAAATGACACATGAAAAGAATGGACGAAATTGTAATAAATTTCATATATGGCAATTA
Organism: Avicennia marina; assembly: GCA_019155195.1. Lineage (NCBI taxonomy): Eukaryota > Viridiplantae > Streptophyta > Magnoliopsida > Lamiales > Acanthaceae > Avicennia > Avicennia marina. The sequence goes on from CM032760.1 coordinate 4,687,639, forward strand.
TTGGAACCCATGAATTTATTAAAATAGTGATTACTATCTTAAAAAGAACCTGTATATTCTTATAATTATTACGAAAAGTTATTTATTTTGAAAAAGTATAATGAAGTTTGTTGATGTAGTGCAATATCAAAGTTATAATTAAAAGAAAAAAATTAGATGGATATGAATTTATTTTAATCAAATATCATCAATTTGATCATTATACTTATAAGTTAAATTTTGTAAACATAAATGTACTTCAAAATGCAAGAGATATTCAATTTAAAAAATATCTTAGATCTCTGTATTTTCATTATAAATATAAATATATCTTTCACATTTATTTGTATAAGTCATATTTTAAATAAAATTATATTTATTAATTTTTTAACTTTACCCAATAGTTTTGAGACAAAATATATGATCAAATAATATTCTTATGATTCAAAATTTAATTATAAAATTATAATTTAAATTAAATTTATTAGTCGTTATTTTTACTCAATTAAAAGATACTAATGAAAATTAATTTATTATTAAAACTCATAATCTTAAAATTTATATATTATTAATTTTAACACATATTCTTATGTGCAAAGCACATAATATCTTCTAGTTATGAAAGTATAAATTGCCATATATTTTAGAGTTTCAAAAAAAAATTATTATCTTAGATTCAAATTAAATTTTTTTTAAAAAAATATATAAATGGCAAAAAGTAAAGGAAAGATAAAAGATAATGAAGGGAAAATTAAATTTAAATTAAAAAGGAAGAGAGAAAGCTCTAAAATTTAAAAAATCCTGATAAATGAAGAAAAGAAAAAATTAGAAAATTTTTGCCTGCTTTGTTATTCTAACGTTATTGTTGGATGCCAAGTCTCGTGTATCAGGACATGGTTAGAGCTTACGTATAAAAAAATGAAGAAAGCCTGTTGGAATTTGGATATGAAAAATAATGCTGGCAATAAACTAAGAGAGGAAATTGAGGACAAGATTCACTATCTCCAATTTTATACCACTCCATAATACGTAAAACATAGCAATTACAACCATAATTAAGAAAAATTATAAGTAGGAAAGAAATCAACTTTAAGATGTCCTCCAAGATCAAGACTTTAAGGTATATTCTTCTTTCATCAATTATTACAATCTAAGACTCCTAGCAAAAACTTCCTCCCATAACCTTCGAATCAAACCCAAATGAGATGTCAAACTAGTTGGCCCCGTCTTAAATTGGGTCATTTTCAGCAATTTCTTACGCTTTCAATTCCTCATTGCATATGGCAATCAGTTAGATGGGATATTTGAGAAATTCATTATTATAAAGAAAGAGCTGGGTCATCTCCGTGCTTTGTGGTTTCTTCAGAAAAACAAATGCTTAAATGCACTGATATGCATCTGCGGTGAACTGTGATTAAGTTGTCATTCCAGCCATGTGGATGAGCCGCGTTTCCATTTCCTTCTTCTCCTTCCTGTTCTTAATTATTCCAGTAGCGTTTTCCTTGAACTTCACCTGGCCTGCATCCAGCCCTCCCATGGCCGGCGGGACAATAGATGTCACTGGGGATGCTTATATCTCGCCAAAAGGCATCCAGGTTACGTCTAATGAGCGCAACGAGTCGCGGAAAAACATGGTTGGTCGAGCCACTTACGTAAAACCGCTGCACTTGTGGGACAATGCTTCAGGGAGCCTGACTGATTTTTCCTCTAATTTCTCGTTCGTCATATATTCGGCTGTTAGCCATAATTATGGAGATGGGCTAGCTTTTTTCTTGGCTCCTTCTGGTTCTGGCATTCCACCAGATTCTTATGGTGGTGGCGTGGGTTATGGAACACATGATTCATTGTCAAATTCATCTGCAGAGTCATTTGTTGCCGTGGAGTTTGACACGTTTCATAATGACTGGGATCCTCCGGACACTCCTCACGTTGGTATCAGCATCCACTCCATTAGATCTGTGCAAACTGCCAGCTGGCCAAACAATATCGCTCGGAAGATGGAAAATTATGCCTGGATTAGTTACAATGATAGTTCCAAGATTCTCAAGGTGGAGTTTACTGCTCTCACGAGTAACGGAACCATGACGGGCAACCTCAGCCATGTGGTGGACCTTCGAGATTACTTGCCTGAACACGTTACTTTTGGATTTTCTGCTGCAACCGGAGATTTGTCTGAGGAAAATAACGTCAAGTCCTGGAACTTCTCTTCAACATTGGATCTTGATGAGATGAGTCCCGCAGAACCAACGCCTAGTCCAGAACCTGGCCCTGGAGTGGTCATCATTGATGGAAAGGGAAAAACAGATGGAGACTAATTGTTGGATTGTGTGTTGGCCTGTCAACACTACTTGCGTCAGCTTTTGCAAGCTACTGCTTGTGGAAGAAGTACAAGAAGGAACCAGGAGGCGAGGATTTTGTTGATGTGGATAACGAATTTGAACAGGGTAGTGGACCTAAAAAGTTCTCATATAGCGGATTATTTCATGCCACCAGCAATTTCGCAGAGGAGAGGAAGCTCGGTGAAGGGGATTCGGCGGGGTTTACAGAGGCTGGTTGAGAGAAACAAATTGTAATGTTGCTGTAAAGAGAGTGTCCAGGGGATCCAAACAAGGGCTCAAAGAGTATGTATCAGAAGTCAAGATTATCAGTCAGTTAAGGCACAGAAATTTAGTCCTACTTATAGGCTGGTGCCGTGAAGGGGGTGAGCTTCTTCTCGTTTATGAGTTCATGCCAAATGGAAGCTTGGATTCTCATCTCTTTAAAGGGAATCCAGTATTGACCTGGGAAACAAGGTATAGAATTGCTCTAGGATTAGCTTCCGCTTTGCTGTACTTGCACGAGGAATGGGAAAGATGTGTGGTGCACAGGGATATAAAGACCAGCAACATTATGCTGGACTCAAACTTCAATGCTAAACTTGGTGATTTTGGTTTGGCCAGGCTTGTTGATCATGAAAAAGGGTCCCAAACTACAGTTCTTGCAGGGACAGTGGGCTATGTGGCTCCTGAATGTGTCATCACCGGTAGGGCCAGCAAGAAGTCTGATATTTACAGCCTCGGAATTGTGTTACTGGAAATTGCATGTGGCAGAAGAACGATTGACCAAAGGCGACAAGATGACCAGGTGAGATTGGTTGAGTGGGTGTGGGGCCTCTACGGCAAGGGGAGGATGCTTGATGCAGCTGATCCAAAGTTAGGGGCGGAATTTGATGTGCGAGAAATGGAGTACTTGATGGTTGTTGGGCTGTGGTGTGTTCATCCGGACAGCGATCATCGTCCAACAATAAGGCAAGCTATCCACGTTCTGAACTTGGAAGTTGATTTGCCCACCCTCCCTTCAATGATGCCTATACCAACTTATTACGCTCACACGGCGATGGCAGCTAGTGTTTTGACTGTGCATTCTGGTGGAGTTAGTGATTCTATGAGCTATAATTACTACAGCAATTCCTCAAATAGAACTGCATCCTCTTCAGGTTCCACCACTGCGCTTCTGACCGCATGATGATATTAAGGAACATGTTCCCCTTAGATTTCTCTGGTGTGTGAACCACAAAGACTTTTTTTTCTTTTTTGTGTTATTTCTGGGAGATTCTTGTCGTTTTATATTTGTCTTTTAAGACGTAAATAATCTCGCATAAGACTTAAAAATGGCATTTTTCAAATCTTTTTTTGTTCAATTGAATAGGCTGTTTTTGAATATATTTTCAATATCATCAAGTTTCTTCCCACTCGTACTATTTGAAAAATTGTTTTGGATGATAATTTTTTTCCAATTATCATCTCTTGGAAAAACGAGTTGCTTCCACAGCTTTGTTGGAAACAGTAAACTTGACATTTTGCAAAGGAGGATGGTTTGAAATAATTTTTGTTCCGACAGAGGTTTCCCATTTTGTGCTATCTGAATTTTTGTCTCTCATGGTGACTGGATTTAAGGATTTTTGAAAAAATATTTGATACCGTTGTTGGTAGCATAGATCTCAAACCAATCAAATAAGAAAATATGAGTTTTTTTTTTGAATAATAAAATTATAATATTCTTCTTTATCTGCTTTTTGGTTTCAAGAAAATTTTTGAAAAACCAAAATGTTTTTTCAAAATTTTCTTTTGAATAAAAATCATTACGCAAAAATTGTTTGTTGAGAACAAATTCATCAAAAAGATTGAGTTCATTAGCCTTTAGATTTTCTGTCACAGCAAAAAATCTAGACTAACTGGCTCAGATTATTCGAAAGGAGACTTGGTTGCTTTTCAATATTTTGCATATAAATTGGTTTTGGAATTTGAATGTTTTAATCAGCATTTCTAAAATTTGAAGTTGAAGGAAAATCTTTTGAAAGATCCAAAGTGGAGAACCTCATTTTGTTTTAATTGTAGAAGGATTTGAGAGATTCTTCTTAAATCAATGATACCTTGGCCAGAAGATGTTTCAGATTTGGAATTAGAAAATAAGTTTCTGTGAAAAGAGAGTTTGACATGATCATCAGCAAACTCCTGAATGTTTTGACCTGAGTATTTTGGATGAGTAAGCTCATGAAGTTGTGCTGGGACAACATTTTCAAGATCCCTTTCGTCTGAAAGACTTGCGTCTTTCCATTGAATATTTTTGTTGGTAATGCCATCAGATCTAGTTAGATTTATTTGTAAAAGAAAAGTCTCTCTTTTTGTTGAAAAGATCATTTTAATTTTTGAAGTAAAGACTGAATACATAACTTTGAAATATAAACGATAAATTATTGCTATTAGGATAGATCCCTCAAGCATTTTGTAACTATGAGTTTGAATTTAAAAAACTAGAGATTTGAGGATATTCTTATCCTTCAGGAAATAGTTAGATTTGGATAACAATCAAATGATATTGGATTTCGACACAGACTAGATTCTATTGAGCTGAGTAGAAAATCAGCAAAATTTGTGAACCCTATGTCTCGAAGTGCTATTAGGATTGAAGTATTTAAGCCTTCTCTAGTTAATGGTTTGAATCCAACTTAGACAAATCCTACATGGATAAATTTGAAACCTATTTCAGAATATTTTTTAAAGAGTTTTTGCAAAAGAAGAGGAATGGTTTTAGAACCTTTTGAAATCTAAATATCCCTTTCCTTAGTTTTGATAATAAAATCATTTTTGTGGCTGAAAATGTTTGATTGTTCATAAATCTCATGCTTTTTGACCTTTGGAATTTTTCAATTATTAATTGCTTTATCAAAATTTTCTATTATAATTTCCTTAGTGCTTTTTTAAAATCTTATCACTATCAGTCTGATCAACTGAAAACCTTACCAAATCTATTTCCGTGTCTACCAAAATATGCAAAATGAGCAAAGCAAAATTAATTTAATTACTGGGATTATCAACAAGCCTGGTTTAATGCCTTCCTTATCCAAAACCCCAAATATTCCCATACCTAGTTACTTTTCTTTAAAAAAAGTGAACCTATTGCCTCTTTTCCAAATTGGTGAAATTGTTAGTAGAACTATTTCGGTTTAACCGAGAATGTGTTCACAAGATAAGTACTTCTAGTAAACAACCTATTCAAAATCTATTACAAACCATCACTAGATGAAACAAGATTTCCTTCCATGGCAAATCTTTGTTCAAAAGGATAATTTGGGAAAGTTTGAACAATAACTACATCTGAGACTACATAGTGAAAACTGAACAATTCGGCTATAGTAATGTACTATTTTTGTCCTTTGCTCCACACTTGACCAGTTCCTGTATATTTTAAAAGTACCTGTATTTTTTAATACTGACAAACAATAATTTTTCTTGTTTTTCTTTTCTTGTCTTTTTCTTTTTGTTTTTTGCTTTTCTTCTTCTTCTTGTTTTTTTTAGAAACTTGAATTCTCAAAAACTTCAAAGTCTGGGTTTGTCTCATCCTCTTCCTCTGTGGAGGATTCAACATCTTCAAGTGATTTTGATGTCCTAACTTCTCCTTTTAGTATGAATTGAGAGAGAATTTTTGCACCTTCCTCGGGAGTTTTTGCTAATGCAATCATGGACTGCATTTTTATTATGTTTGCAGGAATTCTATCTATCTTTCGTCCTGGTTTGAATTAAGGCTAAGGAAATGCTTCATTCCTTCTGGATAAGGTGTCTTGTTGGTTGGAACTTTTCCCACATCCGAATTTTGTACCTTATGAGAACAGAAGTATTTTTTCTTTGGATGTTGAAGTACCAACGGAGTACCACATATTGGTATCAGAGTAGTCACAGATGTAGTTACTATTCAACCTTTCCAAAATTATAAAAGGCCCTTCCAAGCATTATAAAAGGAGGAACCCTCTTCTATTCAAAGACAGAGTTTAAAGCAACCTTCAGAGGGTCTAGAGTGAGCTTCAAAGCCCAAAAGTGAGCTTATCTCTCCCGCAAACATTTCCAAAAACTCAAAAATACCAAAAGCTTGTAATAGATAGGATAGGTAGGAACTTTAATTTTCCTCCCCTATCTTCACAATCATACTTCATTTTAGAAGAAGCAAATACCCTATGGCATCACCCATCACCAAAGATTTTAAAAAATTTTATCTTCAAAAGAATTGTATCAGGCACAGCCTAAAGCTTGTATTTCCATATATATATATATATATATATATTAATGCAAACAATTGCATAGTCTAGAACTTGGATTTTAAACTATTGAAAATGCTAAAGCCATACATGTTATGCAATCCAATTTTGCCTGGCAGGATTGCAGTCATCTCTATCATACAAATTCATACAATCCACAACATAGATTGCCTAATAACTCTGTGATAGGTGAAGTAATTGTACTTACTCTACAGGGATTGCTAGACAACTTTCGTCCTCAAGAAACTTTGCATTGTCACCATTCCAACTTCATCCATGAAATAAAACCACAACATCCTCCACAAGGTATATTGATATTCTTGATGCTGAGGGATGCCAGTAGAATCTTAACATTAGATTCAGTTACGTATACGTCGAATTGCTTGATACTGTAAATGGAAAAGCTTGATTGCCCCAATTAGTCGTGATTTTAAAATTGAAATCGACATCTTCTATAGCAACAAGACTCCTCTGCAAACTTAATGATATACTTTGCTTTCAAATTCAGTAGCATCAGTGAATGTGTATTTTTGGATGAGAGCACAAGGGTCATGAAATTGCCACCTTTCAAAATCCATCTATTATTAACTCATTTTAGGGATCTAAAGAATGCAACCCAGGAGAAGAAATGCCTGTTAATATCATGACATCTCCGATGGCATGGCAATCAAAGAGGAAGATTAAGTTCCTATTTGGAAGATTGTAATAGGACACCAACTCTAATGTGAAAGTTAAAGCCCACATCTTGAATGCTTTGACAAATAGTGCCATGCTAATTGCCTTTTAGGGTGAATAAAGGTCATATTGCAAATATAACCAAATCTGAGGAGCCTGGCCTCAGTATGATAATATTATTCTTTATTGTACCAAAAGAAGTTCTGTTGACGTAATTAGATAGATGACTAGTGTTTGAAAATGCATGTTTGCCTCTTATCCAACCTTGCCTTTTCCTACTCATTTTGACAAAGCATGCCTATCAGAAGGGTTGCACTGACTGCAGCCTGATTTGTGACACTTAACTTGGTTGCACCAAAGGAAATGATGTCTTGCACAAGTTTTGGGTGTCCACAATCAAGCTGATGAGTCTATAGGGAAGATTAGACTATGGCCGTGGACTAGCTAGGGGTGGCTTCTTCCTTTTCTCTTGTTCTTTTCTTCTCTCTCTTTTTTTGTAGTTTAAACTAATTTTTTTTTCTGTATTGTTGCTTAAGCCATATCTTTTCAAAACCTGTCCTGTGTTATGGATTAAGGTGTCTCAAAAATTGTTTAAGGCAATTTAACTTCACGATCATTTTTGGTGTATGAATTTGAAAGAATCAAATTCAAAGAACAACAAAAGCTTTAGAGTCCACCATTGGATTTGAAGAGGAAAGGGGGGTAGCAGAAAGTTTGGCCTTTTCAACTAAATTTACTCCTTTGATTGGCTTTTCAAATATCTCTAGAACGTGTAAATGTAGCCTTTTTCCAAAGAGTTTTTTTCCAAGAGATAGAAATATTAATTTTCAAAACAATTTCAAGAAGAATTTTTCATTTTCTATTAAAAATATTAAAAATTATCAAAATGACCACTTTGTGAAGATTTGCCTAATTACCCAAATCTGACATCCATGAAGTCAAAATTACATCTTGTCCAAATGGCATTTTAAAAAACATACACATGTGTGGATTATATTGTAGACAAAATTTTTATAATTAAATTTCTATTAACTAGAAATTAATACAAGAACAATCAAAATTTAAATTTAATGACTTTTATGAGTACAATTTCTAATGTAATCCTCTTATTCTTTCTTTGATTTGGGGACAATTGAATGTTCTTGCAATTTTCTTGAAGCTTAGATGTATTTGATCTTCCTTAAAGCTCATCGAACATTCACAAAACATTACTTTTCTTGGTTACGTACCATGATCCCGAATCAAATGCCAAAATATAATAAAATTTGTGAAGAATACTTTGAATGTTACATCTTATGTTGCAATATCAAGGTTGTAGCAAAGTGCTTGAAATTCACACGGAGCTCATGCGGCTAATGAGCACTAACATTGGAGGCAAACTTACACTCTTGTCTATGTAGGTGACTCCTTATGATATGCTTAGGTAGATTTTTTGAAAGATAAATTTGATGCTTATGTTTCCCTACCTTGGCAGAAAAGGGAAAAAGACCATAGAATCAGTTGCATAAGGAGTGAGCACAGTAAAGAATTCGAAAATCTATGAAAATTCTTGGGATTATGCATGCATTTAAATTAAAAAAAACATTGCAACAATAAGTATGGAAGAAAGAAAAAACTCATATATTTTAGGAAATGGCCCCAGTGATGCTAAATTCCAAAAGGATAAGTGCAAGGTGGTGGGTAGAGGCCATGAACGTTATGTGCTACATAATAAACCATGTTCACCTACGACCCCTACTTTGAAAACTTTGTATGAATTGTGGAAGGGAAGGATGCCCAACGTGGGATATTTCCATGTGTTTGGAAGTTAATGCTACATCTTAAGAAACAGGGAATAGCTTGGAAAATTTGATTCAAAAAGCGATGAAGGGATCTTCCTTGATTATTCCACAAACAACAAGGCATACTGAGTCTACAACATGCAAACCAAGAAGGTGATAAAGTATATAAATGTTAAAGTTGATAAAAAGGAGTCTAAAACTGAAGAAGAGGCAGGAAAGGATTTGGAGATCAAAGAAGATGGTGTCTCTAAGGATGATGCTAGTCAAAGAGTGCCTCATTGCAACACAAACACAACAAAGGGTATGATTGTTGCACTAGACGAGTCATAAGGAAGATGTCGATGATGAATAGATAGAAGCAAAAGTAGAACCATTATTAAGAGTGAAGAAAAATCTCCCTCAAGACATGGTAATAAGTGACATGGTAATAAGTGATCCTCATGAATAGATAAGGACTCATGGAACCAAACACATCAACTACTGCGGACTTGCTAGTTTTTCTTCTTTTCATATGCTCAATAGAACCCAAGATGGTGAAGGAGGAACTTTAAATTAAGTATAGGATAAATTCCATACAAGAAGAGCTTGCACAATTTGACAAGAATGGTGTATGGTATTTGGTGCCTAGAGCAGAAAACAAAAAAAATTATTGACACTAAAAGGGAATTCAAGAGTAAACTTGTTAGGAAGGAAAAGTCATAAGAAATAAAGCTAAGCTAGTTGCACAAGGTTATACACAGGTGGAGGGTGTGGATTTCAATGGAATCTTCACCTAATGGCTAGATTAAAGACAATCAGACTCCTTATGACAATTACATATAACTTGAAATTTAAATTATATCTAATGAATATTAAGAGTGCTTCATAAATGGTATTCTTTAAGTGGAGGTGCCTCTTAAACAATCGAAGGAATTTGGGAGCCTAAAACTCCCAAACTATATGTACAAACTGAAGAAAGGCACTATATGGATTAAAGCATGCCCTTAGAGTCAGGTATTAAAAGCTTACAAAGTACCTTCTCAAAAAAGCTATGTGAGAAGGGGAGTAGATAAGACACTGATCGTGATATATTACAACAAGTACGGCTAGTTGGCCGAACATCCTTCTTTCTATGCTCCTTGAGTGTCTTCAACTCCTGATTGGTGAGACCTTCGTCACTTTTAGGTTCTCTAGAGTCATTCTCTGCATACTCACACAACTCTTGTAATCTACAAATTATTTTAATTTTGACAGTCCAATGATTATAATGCTCACCAAAAAACATAGGAATTGAAGCACCATCACAAGTATTGGCCATATTGTATTTTTTTCTTTTATTTTTTTCATTTAAAGGGATGAACTAAGGCTATGAAACCTTAGCTTTGATACCACTTTTTTAGATATGAAGTCAAGAATAAGGAAAGTTTCAAAAGAATAACTTAAAATAGTTGATGAGGAAGACTTAAACACTTTATATTTCAATGTTCTTGTTAGTGAATACAAATGCAACCTAGGCCTATATATACTAATTCCATGCATGAATGGACAATCGAGATGCCAAACATCCAATGGTTTAGATTTATCACTACACCAAACCGCTACTCACTTTATAAACATAGGCGCATTTTTTAACTACTTTCATTTCACCAACATCTACATACCCCATGCACACGGACATATTTATCTACTAAGTACACTCTACCAACTTCTATTTCATGTCACTACATGCATTTTCACTACTTGGTTTGTTAAAGCACATTATTCGACATAGTCCCTCCTTAGTATGCTTTTTTTGAATTCCAAGCCTTTTTCATAAGAAGTTGAACTTGTCATGTGGAAGTGTTGTGGTAAAGATGTCAACAACTTGATCTTTAGTCTTGAAAATTTTTAGCCCAATTTCACCATCTTCTATTGCATCTCTAATGATATGATATTTGATAGCAATGTGCGAGTTCTACCAAGAAAAATTAGATTTTTGGCAATGTCAATGGTTGATTTATTACCACAAAATATCACTATAGCTTTATTTTGCTTCTCTCTAATCTCTTCAAGAACTCTTCTAAGGCTAATCACCTTTGATGCTGTCAAACTTGCAGACATGTACTCAGCTTCGGTTAATGATTGTGCCACACTTTGTTGCTTCTTGGATGACCAAGAAAAGACCCCGAACCCAAGTGAAAAACAATAGCTAGAGCCACTTTCCATATCAACCAAACATATACCCTAATCATTATTGCGATAACCATGGAAAACCATGCAAGTTTGTAGTAACTTCTTTGCTAAATTTGATGCCATAGTCGAGTGTTCCTTTGAAGAACCTTAACAATTTCTTGGGTACTTCAAGATGTAATGATCATATTGTGCTTAAATCTTGATAGCAAACATGATATCCAAACTTGATAACAAAGTATTTTTTAGCATATTTCTTTAGATAAGTAAAAACTTCATCTTCTTATTGATAAATTTCCATACAAAGAAAATAATGTATTAGCCCAATATCATTCGTATCATATCTTCTCATCATGTCTTTCTTGAAATCAACAATCATTTTCTCACTATTACTGGTGTAAAGCAAATCATCAACATGCAAAGCAAAATAAGAATGTTAGAGTTAACTTTAGTATTTATTTTACACCCTGAATTTGAAACCATAACATGCTAGTATTCACAAACTACCTTAGTGAATATCAAAACCTACATGTAAATAGAGCATCTAATCCAATAATGTAAATTATCAACCATTTATAGCAATAATATAATATCCATACTACATTTGAGCTCCAACATGCAATGGAAAGTGAGGAACCTAACTGTTACATCCAAATTGTCTTAAATATATAATGCCTATGAATCAAAGCTAAAGCAAATGCAATATCCTCTTCCTCCGTAGGTTTGTCCATTGTCATTATTTTCTTCTACAAGACATTAATTAATAGTAGTAAGCAATAATGCACCTAATAAATGATAGCACCCACCCTATTTTTTTTCTCAAAATGATGCGAACAAGGAAACAACAATTTCATAAAAACTCACTTTTTGGAGAAGTACAAAATCAATGAAAGGCATTCAAGTCACATTTAGGAAGATGAATCAAGATTAATCATTTCATTTTATCATTCTCATAGTCTACTTATTCTCGTTTCTCAACCAACGCATAATCATGCATACTACATGTGCTTATTTTCATTGATCAAGATTTTAGTTTATATTCCTCTGACTAAGGAGGGTTATGTCTTATTTAAATGTGCTACCATGGCCCTAGAGCTTCAACTCTACCTAAGAAGTATCCCAATCTCCAGTAACCTAACTAGTGGAGCTAAGCATCAACTTCATGTGCTGCCAATTCCAATCTTCATCTCGATTGCGTAGATCTCAATTTATTTCTTGATTAGTAAGGTAAAGCTTATTCCTCACACTTATCGGCATCACATGGGCAGCTATTGTATTTTCATTACATTTATTCAATTTTCAAATACTTAGTTTAAAATTATTTGATTATAAATAGCTACATCCAGGTTTTCAAAAGGAATAAATTAATTTCTATTTTGTAAGAAACATCCAATAAAATTCATGCCTTTGTGAGTGAGAGACATTCTAAATTCATTTGAACACGTCGCAGAAAACTTAGTTGGAATAGCAAATAAGTTCAAAACAGTAGTTATAAAATTAACAAGGTGTAACCACTTATCTGTTAATTAGATTTATTGGGTATCAACTTTTTCGACTATTCCCTCTTGATTTCCTAATCAATCACATGTACAATTCACATTTTGCACTTGATTCAACTAATAAATCATGTCTGTCAATGCTTCATATATATCCTACATGTTTGTATTTACTTGAATCCTCTAAATTACTATTCCTCATATCCCATAGCTTCTCATACTGTAAGTTTATGCTTAATTCAATCCTAAAATTGGAAGATTTGGCTTAAATTTCTCAAATATGAAATCTGCCTAGTGCTCGTGCACCTGTTCCATGACTGCAAAATCACTTTTAAGACCATATAAACTCAGTCCACACTCGTGACGTTCAACTGCAGTACTCTCTAGAATTCCCACAATTAGTTTCATGATCGCAACCACATAGCCTTTATTATGTAGATGGGCTAGCCTTTTTCTTAGCTCCTACTGTTTTGACATCCTACCCAATTTTGTTGGTGGTGGTCTTAGTTATGGAACAACCAATTCATCATCAAATTCATCTGCAAAGTCATTTGTTTCCGTCGACTTTGACACATTTGTGAATAATGGCGAGGATCCTTCTTACGTTCACATTGGTATTAGCATCAACTTGATTAGATTTGTCAAAACTACTAGATGGTCAAAGAATATCACTATGGTGATGGAAATTATCCTAGGATTAGTTACAATTCTAGTTCTAAGATTTTTAAAGTGGAGTTTAGTGCTTTCACCAATAACATAACCATAAGGGGCTACCTTGGCCATGTGGTAGATCTTTGAGATTACATGCTTAAATATGTTACTTTTAGGTTGTCGGCTACAATAGGAGCCTTGTTTCAAAAAAATAACTTCAAGTCCTGGAACTTCTCTTCAACATTGGACCTTGATGAGATGAGTCCCATAAAACCAATGCCTAGTCCAGAACTTAGCCCTGGAGGGGTCATCATTGATGGAAAGGGGAACAACAAATGGAGACTAATTATTGGATTGTGTGTTGGCCTATTAACACTCCTTACATCAGCTTTTGCTAGCTACTGCTTGTGGAAGGAGTACAAGAAGGAACTAGCAGATGAGGATTTTGTTGATACGGATGATGAATTCAAAAAGGGTCGTGGACCTAATTTAGATATGTATTATTTTTTTTACTTTTTCTTTTTTCTTGTTTCATTTTTCTTCATTTTCTTTTTCACTTTTTGTCTTTCTTCTTTTGTTGATCTTTATTCTTTTCCTTTGTTTCCTTTTCTTCTTCTTTGTTTCTTTACCAGCTTGAGCAAGATTGAAATTTTAATACTCTTATGAATTATAGTTGGATATTGTTAAAAATTTAAAATTTCTGCAATTTGAGTTTTTTACACATTGCTTAGATTTTGAATTGTTGCAAATTTAGAGGCTGTGTATTGCTAAAATTCTCTAAATTTAATTGTTGAAATTCTAAAATTTGCATTACTAAAAATCTTATTTTTTGCAAATTTAATAGCTAGATGTTAACTAATTCTTTGTTATTTGTTTTCCTTTTAAAATAGGAAGCTGCAAATTATTTGCAATTATTATTTTAACATGTAGAATTTTTTTATGTTATATTTTTGTAAAAGATTAATGATAATATTAATATATTCCATGTAATGTTGCACTATACTTTGATAAAGTATGACGTGCCGCGCACTATGGTTGTAGAAAGTCTTTGCGCTGTTTAGAGCCATTTGCCTCTAACAACTATCCTCTCGCTTCAGTTTGCTGATTCATAACCTTTCATTAATGTTTTTGGGAGAGCATAAGAACCAAATGCTGTGTGCCCATATTGAAGGCAAATATTGGTAAATCTTGAGTAGGGATAAGGGATATAATAATATCTCTTCATTTTGATCATTTCTTAATTTGTCATCTTATAATAATTGTCTATTTCATGAATGTTGTGTCCTTGTGAACGTAGGCTGCAGGAGCATAATTTATAGCATTATTGTTTACTTTTACGGTTGAGAACTTGCAATCCCACAATAATTGTAGGGGGATTATTACAGCCTTGAATTGCTCCAATTTGTGAATGTGTTTTGTATTTTAGCTGCTTAGTTTCCAGTAGTGTTGGTTGTGCCCCATGTTCAACACACTACCTCCAAATATGGTGTATTTTAATAATATCACATATTCTTTTGAACTTTTTAGAGGCTACTTCTTGGTTTCAGGGTAAATACCAAATATATGTTAAATGGTAAAAATAAATTTGTAAATAAACATAATAGGGTGCTCATTAGCTCCATCTTCTATGCCTCCATGTTGGTTGATTTTTATGCTTTTTATGCTCGAAGCTACCTCTCTAAACATGATGTTCGGTATGGTAATATATTAATTAGGAAAATACTAGGATGATTGACTTGTAAAGTTAAATGAATAATGTTGAGATGGGTTATGTATTTTAATATTAGGGTATACAAGTTATGTATTGATACTTTTCAAAAATGTAAAAATGTAAATTATATTGCTGAAGGATTCCTGTTTTAGTAGTAAGTTGAGTAACTCTTAGGTTTATATTGTTGCAAGGTGGGCTTACAAAACAACTTACAAAATAATAAATTAGAAGAGTAAAAGTGGAGAGAATAATGCTTAAGAATTTTATATTTTTTAATTCAATCAATACTTAATAAACTCACTTTTTTACAACTCTCTCTACTCTAGATTTTTTTCTTTTTCTTAGATTGCAATGACTTACAAGATTCCCTATTTATACTATTTTCTATCAAGAATGGATAGTGGTGATTAAAAAAATCTAACAGTTCAAATTAATCATTATCTAACCATTTCACTTATTTCCATTTAACTCACTAATTATATAAATATGTACACACACATTATTTAAGTACATCATTAACTTCATACATCTAGATATTATTTCAATTTTCATATATGTACTTACTAGAGAAAATAATTTTCAGTACAAATCTAATTTATTTTTAATAGAAATTTTAGAAAATTAAGCTTAATTTCTAACACGCCCCCTTAAACTTGATTTTCTCATCCCAAGCTAATGCCACAACTTCTCAAAGACTTCTCTTTTTAGGAGCTCAGTAAATATATCAGCAATTTGCTCATCAGTCTTCATATACTTTACTTGCTCTTCTTTCCTTGCATGCATTCATTTATGAAGTGCAAGCACTTGTCAATGTATTTACTTCGATCATGGAACATAGGATTCTTTACTAAAGTGATCACTGATTTATTGTTGATATAAGTTATGGTCCTATCCTCCACATCAAGGCGAAGTTCTTCAAGTAAACTTTTTAACCACCATGCATGGCAAACACTTGTAGTTGTGGCATTCAGCGTCACACATTGAAAAGTCACGGTAGATTATTTTTTGACATTCAAGTGAATATCGTGTCTCAAAAATAAAATACAAATCCACTTGTACTCTTTCTATTGTCGAGATCGCTACCCCAATCACTATCGCTGTATCCTTTCTACTTCATGTCTCTAGTTGTAGGATAGAACACACTATATTCAATAGTTCATCTTATATATCGAAGTATTCTCTTTGCAGCTTGAAGGTAGTAACTTGTTGGAGTCTCTATATAGTAACTAACAAGGCTAACAGTATAAAACATATCAGGTCTTGTGTATGGCATGTACCTTAAGCTTCCAATCAAACTCTTAAACAAGGCAGAATTTACTTGATCACCATGAATGTGTTTTGATAGCTTTATTTCAACTTTTGTTGGAGTGCTAATAGACTTGCAATCTTCTATTTTGAATTTCTTTAGTCTTTTTTTTGTCATAATTGTTTTTAGTGATAAAAATGTCATTATCTTGTTATTTTACTTTAATTCCAAGGTAGTAAGTCATCAACCCCATGTTAGTTATCTCAAACTCCTTGATAATTGCCTTTTTAAAATCATCAATCATCTCGGAGTTGCTACCTACAATGATTCAGTCATCAATATAAAGACAAATAATTAACATATCACCATTCTTATTTATGCTGATGTAGAGAGCATACTCATGGGGGCACTTTTTGAATCCATTCTTTTGAAAGTATTGATCATTCTGGTTGTTTTATGCCTTTAATGCTTGCTTCAAGCTAGAGAGTATCTTCTTTAGTTTAAGAACTTTATTTCATACCCTCAAACAACATAGCCTTTAAGTGTTCAATATACACGTTTTCTTCAAGGAATCCATTCAAAAAAGCAAGACTTTATACCCATTTAGTATATCTTCCACATCCTTTAAGCTGTCAATGCAATCAAGAATCTTATAGTCTCAAGTTGGGCTATTCGAATAAATATATCATCATAATCGATTTCAACTCTTTGCTTCTATCATTTTACTACTAGCCCTGTCTTATATCCCTCTATTTCTCCTTGTGCATTCCTCTTGATTTTGTAAACCCATTTCACACTAATGGGCTTATGTCTTGCTAGCAAAGTGTTTAAATCACATGCATCATTCTTCTTTATGGCTTCAATTTCTTTATTCATAGCCTTCCACCATTCCTTGCCTTTTGATACTTTTTTTATAATTGAGTGGTTCAAAATTTTCAAAAAAAACAAAAAAGTTTTAATTTTGCCTAAGTTGATAGATTTCGTCCCAAGTCCTTGTTCCTTTTGGTCTATTAGCATCTTCATCATCTAATGATTTAGAATATTTTGAACTTGATTTTGACTACGAACTTGATTGTGGAGTTGATAGAGATGAAGTTGTAAGCTTCATTTCTTGTGTTTGATTTTTTTCCACCTCTGTTGGATAAGATGTGAATTGTTTCTTAGCTTCCAAACTCCAATCCCATGAACTCTTCTCGTCAATGATAACATCTCAACTATGATTTTTTTTTCCAATAAGATCATACACATTATACCTTTTGGAATATTGGTCATATTCGATAAAAATGTACATTTTACTTCTTTTATTAATCTTCTTTCTTTGTTGGTCTAAGACATGGACTTAAGCAATGTTTTCGAATATCTTTAAATAAGATACACTTCGTTTCTATCCACTCCATACTTTTTGTAGTGTCTTGTTTCACATACTTCTTGATAGATACTAGTTCAATAAGTAGACAACATAGTTTATTACCTTTGCCTAAAATTCCTTAGGCAAATTTTTGCTCTTCATTATGCTTCAAGCCATATTTAAAATAGTTCTATTTTTTTTGTCTACTACTCCATTTTGTTGTGGTGAGTAGGAGATGGTCACTAAATTTTATCTTCATCACAGAATTATTTGAACTCTTTTAAACTGAACTCTCACCTATGATCAAATCGCATTGACTAGATTTTAAATTCACTTTGTCTTTTTATGACAAACTTGAATTTCTTGAATGTTGAAAGTGCTTTTGAATTCTGCTTTAAAAAATAAACCCAAAATTTTCTATTATAATCAACAATAAATAGTAAAAACTACTTGTTTTTCCCTAAAGATATTGGCTCAATAGGTCCACAGATATCAATGTGCATCAATTCCAATAGTTGCTTGGCTCTCGACGTCGATTCTTTTAGAAAGCTTTCTCGATATTGTTTTTCAACAAGACAATCTTCACATAGTTGATCAAATTGATTGATTGATTGATGAAAGCCACTCATCATCTTCTTCATGGATAACTCTTTTAAGCCTTCAAAATTGAGATGTTCAAATCTTAGGTATTATAGCCACAACTTTTCTTTGGAGCAAGCTTTCAAGCATTATGCCACATTGGTGTTGATATTCATTAAGAAAAACATTCAATTCTTAGTCATTGGAGAATGAGCCAATAGATTTCCTTTTTCATTTTTCAAATAGAGACTCTGTTTCTTTCAATTGATACAACTATATGATTAAACTTTGAATTAAGTGATCGAAGTATCTTCTCACGACTCGATTATCGGGCATTTTTTCACCATTTTCTTTTAAGTTGATTTGCAACCATGGTGACTCGAGAAGTGTATTCAAACACTTCTTCAGTGTCTTTTATTTGAAAAGCCTCAAATTCACATCAATGTGTTTGAAATCGGACCTTCTCCACCTTGTAAATGCTTTTGAAGACATTTTCAAAGATATTCCATGCCTTTTCTATAGTGGTTGCTTGGGCAATTTTCTTAATAATTGAATCGTTCAAATTAAGTTGGATAAGTGTAAGTGCTCCCTGGTCTTTCACTTTAGCCTTTTTCACAACCTTTTTCACATCCTCACTTGTTGTATCCAAATCCTCTAGTACATAGAATTCTTCTTTTACTGCATCCATACATCTTGTTCACCAAGAAATGCCTTCATTTAGATGCTCCATATTTAATAATTTTCTTTTATGAGTTTTGAAATTGGAAGAACTCCACTAGGGGTGGCCATCTTAACAAGGTTTTGATACTACTTTGTCGCGAGGTGAGCTTACAAAATAATTTAGAAAATAATAAATTAGAAAAGGAGAAAGTGGATAGTAGAACACTCAAAATTTTTTTATATTTCTCAACTCAGTCAACATTTTACAAATTCACTCTTTTACAACTCTCTCTACTTTAGATTTTGTTCTTCTTCTTGGATTACAAATGACTTGCAAGACTCTCCTATTTATACTATTTTCTATCAAGAATAGATGGTGGTGTTTAAAGGAATCTAACGGTCCAAATTCATCATCACTTATTCCTACCTAACTCACCAACCATATGAATATGGACACTCACATTATCTAAATACATCACTAACTCCATATATTTAGGTATTATTTCAATATTTATACATACACATCCTAGAGATAAAAATTTCAAAAAAAATTAATTTATTTTTGATAGAAATTCTTGAAAATGAAGCTTAATTTCTAACATGCCCCCTTAAGCTTGATTTTCTCATCCCAAGTTGATGCTGCAACTTCCTTAAGACTTTTTTTTGGGGGCTTAGTAAAGATGCCAGTAACTTGTTCATCAGTTTGCAAATACTTCACTTGCACTTTTTCTCTTGCTATGCATTCTCTTATGAAATGAAAGCACGTGTCAAATTGCTTAATTTGATCATGGAACATAGGGTTTTTTGCTAAAGCAATCACTAATTTGTTGTCAACATAAATTATAGTCTCATCCTTCACATCAAGGTGAAGTTCTTTAAGTAAACTTTTTAAGCACAATGCACGGAAAGCACTTGCTGTTGTTGCAATATACTCAACTTCATATGTTGATAAAATTATAATTGATTGTTTCTTTAACACTCAAGAGAATGTCATGTCTTCAAAATAAAATATAAATCCACTTGTACTCTTTCAATCATTGAGATCGCCGGCCTAATCCCTATCATTGTATCCCTTCAACTTCATGTCTCCAGTTGTAAGACAGAATACACCATATTCAATAGTTTCTTTGATATATCAAAGTATCCTTTTTGCAACTTAAAGGTGGTAACTTGTTGGAGTTTCTATATAACGACTAATAAGGCCAACTGCATAAAGGATTTTAGGCCTTGTGCATAATAAGTACCTTAAGCTTCCAATCAGACTTTTAAATAAGGTGAAATTTACTCGATTACCATTAACATGTTTTGAAAACTTCATTCCAACTTCTGTTGAAGTGCTAATGGACTTGCAATCTTCTATTTTGAATTTCTTTAGTATTTCATTTGTATAGTTCTCTTGAGAGATAAAGATGTCATCATCTTGTTGTTTTACTTTAATTCCAAGGTAATAAGTCATCAATATAATGTCAGTCATCTTAAACTCCTTGGTCATTACCCTTTTAAAATCATCAATTGTCATGGAGTTGCTACCTACAAAAATTAAATCATTAATATAAAGATAAATGATTAATATATCACTATTCTTATTTATGCTGATATAGAGAGCATGCTCATGGGGGTACTTTTTGAATCCATTCTTTTGAAGGTATTAATCAATCCAGCTATTGTAAGCCCTTGGTGCTTGGTTCAAGTCATATAGTGCTTTTTTTAATTTAAGAACTTTGTTTTCATGCCCTCGAACGACATAGCCTTTAGATTGTTCGATATATACCCCTTCTTCAAGCAATCCATTCAAAAAGACAAACTTTACGTCCATTTGGTTAATCTTCTACCTCCTTTGAGCTGTCAATGCAATCAAGAATCTTATGATTTCAAGTCGGGCTAGTGGAGCAAATACCTCATCGTAATTAATTTCAACTCTTTGCTTGTATCCTTTTACTAAACCTTGTATCTCTCTTTTTCTTAGTCATTGGCACATGAGCTAAGAGATTTCCATTGTCGTCTTTTAAAAAGAGACTCTGATTCTTCAAATAGATATCATATTCCTTCTCTAACAATTGCCCCAAGTTAAAAATGTTAGTTTTCATACTATGAACATAGTACACATTTGATATGAATTGGTGGTCTCCATTCTTTAATTTGATGAGAATTTTTCCTTTACCTTTGATAGGAGTGTTTGAAAGATCACCAAAGGTAATATTTCCCGTCATAGATTCATCCATCTCAACAAATATGTTTCTATGACCACACATGTGATTACTTGCACCAGTATCAAGGTAACAAGTGTTCATTGGCTCTTCATTTTGTCTTTTGTATCCCAGTAAGACTATGCTTTCAAGTTCATTTATTTTTTCGATATAAAAAGATTTTTCTTTTTTCTTATCTCAACACTTATATGAATAGTATCCGTACCTTTGACAATTGTACTATTGTACCTCCTTTTTGTCTTGCCTTTGTTGTAGCCACCTCTTCCTCAATCTTTTGATGATCGAGACTTATTTGACTTAAAATGTTTGTTTTGATCTTGATGACTTTCACTTCTTCCTCGACCATGTCCACAACCTCGTCCTTAGCCACGATCACATCCACCTTGATTTCAATAAGCATCATCATTCTTTTGTCCAATATTCATCTTTACTTGAAGGGTTTGCTCAATTGATTCTTTCTTTTTCTTTTTAATTTTCTTTTCCTGGACTTGTAGCTTCTCGATAAGCTTATCAACAATCATGGTCTCAAGGTCACTAGATTTTTCAATTGCTACAACCAAATGATCAAACTTTGAATCAAGTGTTCGAATTATCTTCTCCATGATTCGACTATTGAGCATTTTTTTACCATTTCTTTCAAGTTGATTTTCAACCATGGTGACTCAAGAAATGTATTCAAACATTGCTTCAGAGTCTTTCATTTGCAAAGCTTCAAATTCACCTTGAAGGGCTTGAATCCGAACTTTCTTCACTTTATCAATGCATTCGAAGGCATTTTCAAGGATATTCCATGCTCTTTTAGAAGCGGTTGCTTGGGCAATTTTCTAAGAAATTGAATCATCCACACTGAGTTAGATAAGTGAAGTACTACTTGGTCTTTCACTTTAACTTCTTTCATGGCCTTTTTCATATTCTTGCTTGTGGTAGCCAAATCCTCTGGTAAATGAAATTATTCTTCTACTACATCATATACATCTTGTCCATCAAGAAACGCCTTCATTTGGATGTGCTATTTTTCGTAATTTTCTTTTGTGAGTTTTGTAATTGGAAGGACTCCACTAGTAATGGTCACTTTAATAAGGCTCTAATACCACTTTGTTGCCTAGAGGGCTTATAAAACAACTTAGAAAAACAATAAATTAAAAGAGGAGAACACTCAAGAATTTTTATATTTCTTAACTCGATAACACTTTATAAGTTTGCTCTTCTACAATTCTTTCGATTCTATTTTTTTCTTTCTTCTTCTTCTTGAATTGCAAATGACTTCTAAGGCTCCTTTATTTATACTATTTTCTATCAACAATAGACGATAGTGATTAAGAAAATTTAATGGTCTAAATTAATTACCACCTACCTATTTCACCTATTCCCATTTAACTAACTAACCATATGAATATGGACACTCATATTATCTAAATATATTACCAATTTTATGTATGTAGACATTATTTCAATCTTCATACATATATATCCTAAAGAAAATAATTTAAAATGCAAAACTAATTTATTTTTAATAAAAATTTTAGAAAATTAAGCTTAATTTCTAACATAAAGTTGTTGCTTGTGTTTAAAGATAACAGTTCATTCTTCTGCAAAAGGCAATTAGAGGCGTCAACTTTTCGTTCTACCTGATGCAAATAGTACAATAATCTGATCTGATCAAGTTACGTTCCCAAACATTGCAACATCTTCATTATCCTCGTATTAGATAAAAATTAAAGTAGGTGTTGTGCCTTTGTATAGCTGTTCTTCCGTACACAATTTGTATAGAACTGCTGTCTCTGCTACCTATCGATAACTCTTTCCTGATTTTGTCATATCTTAAGCTGTTGTCCTTTGTGCTAAAAATGTACGTTGCTGAGCCAAATTTCTTGAGCATTCCCTTTGAAAACTAGAATCTTATCTAATTGAAATTTGGTGGGAGCAAACGTTTTGACTCTGTGAGATTCGCACTAATATTCTTTTCAGAATCACTTCGAAGACCGAGCACTGAAAAATCCCTATGAGGGGCTTCCTTTTTAGTAAGTGGTGGCAATAGAAGTTGGTGTAGGTCTTGCATTGATAAGAGGGTGTTTAGGGAAGCTTATAATCTCTTCAAAACATATTATAAGATGTTTGAGAATTAACAAGCTCCTCAAAAGTGTGGTAACTTTTTTAGTGAGAGAACTTATAAACTTTCAAAAAAAGATGTTTAGAACTTATAAGCTCTTTAAAAATAAGTTAACTTTTTTCAATTTATTACTTCTTTATATATAATGAAACAAATGCAAAAATAACTTAAAGTACATAAATGTATTAATGATATTTAATTTATTTTTGTTTTTATTATATTGAAAACATTATTATTAACTATAATTATAGATTTTTACAAATTCTTGTAAGATGTTTCTATCCAAACATGTAACTTATTTTAAAAATAAGATGTCTGAGTTTATAAGCTCTAAATACACCTTATAGTCAATATACTCTTACAAGCTATTTAGAATAAATTTAGCAAAACACCCTCTGAATGTTTGTCATTGTATCCATATGTAGTTATTGTCATTTTACTGTCATTACCTTTTGCTTTCCCTCTCTCTCAATGTTTCTGAACATCTGTTCCATTAAAAGTTGCTCACCTGTATGAATGAGATAATAAACCATCTTCTTTTCAGCCTTTTTTATCTAGATCTGCCCGTTCTCCTGCTTGTAAGTATGAAATAAGAAAGCAATTTCTCTCTACTTTTCACTTCAAAGAAAAGAGTCAAACGCATTTGGTTCTACCTGAGATCCTAACAGCAAGGTATGTATGGCATCCATGAGACAGATTGATCCCCCCTTGGCAAGAAATTTGTGTGATCTGACACTTTTGCTTTGGCAGGAATTTGCTCATCCATCTTTGCATTCGCTTGTCTCAAAAGTAAAATATGCAATTCAAGAGATGACATTGTAGGAATTGTGTTGACAACACCAGTATATATGGGAAGCGAAAGTTGAAATACAACTAATAGGCCCAAAAAAGAGGGAAAGCACAATAAAGAATAGCAAGCTCAACCCTTCGAGGGATAATATTAAGGTTGTCTAATAGAGCGAGGATAACAAAACTTACATGTATATTTGTGTGTGTAACTTTAGCATGTCATAGCATGCCCCCAACCCCCCCCCCCCAAAAAAAAAAGAATTAAAAAAAACTTGTAGTAAGCATAATCTAAATTTTTAGATTCAAGAGGTTACTAATCAATTCTTACTTTTTCCAAAATGTATTATAATTATATACATATGTTGCTATTAAGAAAATGCGTAGCGAAAAAGAATTACACTAATTTACTTTCTTACACACACATACAGATGAATGTGCAAAATGTTGTCAATTACAAATGTATTTTTTAATTTATTTTTCATAGTCTTATTCAACAATTTAGTTTGTTATTTGATGAATCAACATTTTTTTCTTGTAATTACCTATTAATAATGTTCCTGTGTCTATGTATAGTGTGTGTGTGCTATCTAAATTACTTGGCGTGCATGTGTAATTTGTAAACTAATAGTGATAATTTATCCAAGACCGAGAGAAGAGATTGAAAATATGATGTGAATGTATGCCCCAAATAATTGAAAAGATCGAGATTTTTACCATTCAAGACTTTTCATTGTATCCTTAAATATGCACATATTAGGAACAAGAGTGTGCTTATGCGTGTGCTTGTGCGCAAAGAACATGTATAATTGTAATATATTTGTTATTTTCCCAAATACAAACCTAAATTAATAATAAAAAAATTAAAGCATAATAACTACTTTAAACCAATGTTGGAAATTCAATAACTAATAACGTGTTTGGTTTTCACAAACAAGATATATGCTATATGACTTCCCATAAGTGCAGGCCAATTTTGTCCACCAATTATTATAAAGAATTTGGCATTGAAATTATAATATCTACATCTATTGCTTAAGGGTTTAATTCAAGATTGCTTGGATTTTTGTTACTGATACCAACAACTTGCATCAATTGAAAGCATCTATATATTTTTACATGCATAAAGACGCACGTGCGTGTATATACTTATAACACGCGTGTATAAACATGTCTTATTAAGATGTAGTCAACGAAAGAAATGCTTTGTTTGTTTGTTATCTTTCAAAAATATATACCCAAAAAATAACAATAACTACAAAAAAATCAAGAATCAAATCAGTAATAGTGTTGAGAATATGGTGAATAAGTTTAATCATTGAATTTGGCGCTTGAAAGCTCATACAGCTTCCTAGTGCAAGAGAAGATCATCAAGCCTACTTCTGCATCATAGAGGATTGAGAACTCCTTAGCCTTCTTAACCAATCCATTCGTTCTCTTTGAGAAGGTAACTTGCCTGTTGGTTGAATTGTCAAGCCTACGGCTCACAATTTTTCCCATCCTATGATCTAAAAAATCTAAGTTTATTCAATTACTACTTCTTCTTTTTGTATGTGATTTGTTGAATCGATCAAGATAAAAGGAGTTAAAAATCAGAATGAGGTAATTACAATGATGAATCTGTCTAAATTCAAACAACTTTTTGAGCAATTATTCTACCGAAGGGGAAGGTAGACAAGGAAAGAGAATTCAAAATAGGGATTACGAATTTGTGTTTTTGACTTAGGATTAAATTAAGAAAGAGAAAGACCAGAGCATGCAAGAAAAGGGGAGCCCCTTTGATTTTGAATTAAGGATGTTGAAAGAGTAGTCGAGACTTTATTATAAAGGAAATTATATTTCAAACCATACATAAAGGAAATTAGTGGCTTTCAAGAAAGGTAAAAAAGAATCCATGTTCTCGAGAGTTTATTATAAATTAAATACTTGCAATGAAATAATACAGATGTCGAATGGTGATAGTTAAAACGAATTCAAAACCAATTCCATTTTAAATTTTAGAGTAATGGCTTCCTCGTACAACAACAAATGAGAAACTTTAGAGGGTGGTTGGATGGTTGTAGTGCTAGAAATGATTTAGAAATTCAATGTGGCTGTCAAACTCTTAATGATCTTTACTGGTACATTGATTGGGTTAAGTTTCTTCCAACAGTGCAGATGTACTCTATAATTTAAAGTTAATCATTGTGGTAATCGTTAATTAATAAATTATAAGAATACAATTAATTTATAGCAGTTTTGATAAACTAGAACAGTCCAAACCTTTCTCAAGCAGTCTAGCTATAAATAGCTTAGCTCCGATGATGTGCCAACCCTTGAATAATATTCGTTGTTGATTAGTAGGAGGTTGCCACTTTGGGAGTTGTGGATCACCAAACATGGATGCTAACAAAAATATTCAAAATTGTCTGTTGAAAACTTAGAGAGTATTGTGTTACACAATGCCAAAGGAAGAGATTGTTGTCATAGTAATTAACTTGGCACTGATGTGGCAATGATGTGGTGCCAATGTGGTGAATGACATGGTAACTGATGATGCAATGCTATAATGATGTGGCTCTAAGTACGCACAAGTGTTGGAAATGAATGGCACTAACATATTTGGAAGTTTTTGTGCAAATCTATTTTGAGTCAAGAAGAAAAGTATATCTCACCAGTCAAGAAAGTCAATACCCATGTTGGAACCCCATATGAAGTGACTAGGCAAGAAACTATGTAACTTTTATTTGGTGCTGATTTCTTAGAGAGTACATGTCCAAATGGATGGAAGTCATTGACCATGGTGCTATAAGGCGTGAAAACTTCATTAGACAACTTGGACCTTTTGTACTTCACGAGTAGAGTGCATTAGAGTGAGAACTTTGTTCCTTTGTGGTGAGGACTAATGTATATGTCAAATTGAGTGAAAAAGATTGTGCAAGTTAGAAAAGAGTGTCAGCACCCCCTATTCAACCTAGTTAGGATCAGTAGGGCTAGTTGTGCAAGCACTTAGTCATTGTAAGTTGTTTGTAAGGGAAAGGCTGAGGCCAAAGGATTAGCTCAAATAGAGTGTTTCTCTTGAAATTATGGTATACTCTTATTGCATTGGATATAATGGAATCTTTTACCTAAACAAGTACCAAACAAACATAGGAGGTTGTCTCTGAATTGCATTACTAATTGTTGTGCTCATTCTATTTCCTTTCTATTTGTGTGCATTGGTATTCCAACTTAATAGATTCATAGTAAGTTGTCTCTAAATTGCATTATCAGTTGTTGTGTTCATTCTATTTACTTTCTATTTGTGCACATTGGTGTTCCAACATAATAGATTCATAACAATATTTAGTATTACTCCACTTAATTAGAACTATCAGGTTGAATGACACCTAAGAGCATCATAATAGTTGAGGCTAGTAAGGAAATAGATGTCTTTAGCTTCGGTGTGGTGGCATTGGAAATGGTTGCTAGAATAAGATCAGTTTGTTATGACCTTATTCGCAGGGCATGACAAGTTAATCACAAGACCCAAGGCTGTCAAGTGGACCTGGTAGAATAGGCTTGGAGTTTTCATGATATCAAAAGATTGATTCGAAATCAATGCATGGCTCATTTTTTGTAATTTAAAAGAATTAATGGCTAATCTTTTGGAATACGTGGGAAGATTTTTTGGAGCAAGTGTGGCTATGCTTTTGGAATATGTGTTTCAATTAGTGCATGTTAGGTTGCCAATATATTTAGAGAATATGTTAATGATCAAATGTATTTAATTCTTGATTTCTATTGCCTTTTTTTTATTAGCTATTTTAGCACTAGATAAACTCGTTGTAATAAAAATTAATTTATCAAGCAATAAAAATTCTAGCAATGGAGTTATACTTGTCTTTCAACATTTTATCCTCTCCCTCCTTCACCATCATTTTTGTGGCATCAAAACTTAAATAACCAAGTTTAACAAACAATGGAATGAATTTAGCAATACAACCCTAAACTCTAATTTTGAAAGGTGAAAAATATCACTTTGAAGTTTGAAAATTAAGATGTTTAGTCTTTAGAACTATAGAACTTGGCAGAAAATGGGTATAAAAAGCTAAAACAAACACTGGTTGAACTGGACTAGCGACTACAAGAAAAGTGCAAAAAAGATGCAAAGGTCTTACCACTCATTCAATCTATAGTAGATGATGATAAAATTTCCCAAATTTCACTAGATACCAATTCCAAAAGAGCCTAGGAGATTTCAAAATAAGAATATTTGGGCAATAAGAAGGTAAATACTGAAAATTACAAACTCTTCTTGATTTTAAGACTTTAATTATGAAAGACCAAGGATTTGCCCAAGAATTCTTGTCTTGGATGTTTGGAACTACTATCAAATAAAATCTTACAATGAAATTATGAATAACAAAACAATTGTGGAAAGGTGTTAAGGAGTTTAGCCTTAGAATTTAATTTTCTTATTGTGAGACTAAGGACTTGTGTGCTTATTCTTTTGCTGAAATGACAAGCATCTTATTAGCCCATAAAGTGAGACTTGGTAGAATCCATGAAAAGCTTGATGAAAAGCATTTTTGGTGAAGGGAGAGTCCTCTAAGGCAAAGAAGGAAAACTCACGAGGCCACGAAAATGCGGATGAAGGTTTTGTGGATGAGGCCATTGTGGTGGAGGCTAATATAGTGAACTATGCCAGCATAAAAGCACAATCATATGCAGATATTGCAACAAAACAAGGGCACAAAGAAGCTAATCGCTGGACTAAACCAAGAGAAGAACAAAAGCAAGCAAACTTTATAAAAAATAAAAGTTGAGGATGAGAGCAAGCTATTCATAATGTAATGCAATCACTTATTCAAAATTCAATCAATAGAAAATATGTATTATTTTAAGACAATGGATGCTTTGACCCCATGTCATGAAGCATGCTATTGTTCAAAGAGTTTGATGAGTTACATAAAAGTGAAGTACAGCTCAAAGATGATGAGAAAATGAAAGTTGAAGGTACAATTGCCATTAAAACTAAGCAAGGTGATGTTCAAATTCTTTTTGATGTGCAATTTGTGCCAAGTTTAGCTCACAACTTATTGAGTGTTTAACAGTTGATGACTAGTGGAATTTGTGTTGTGTTTGATGATGATTCTTATGTTATTAATGATAAAAAAAAAATAAAAAATTAATCAAACCATAGCAACTATTTGTATAATAGAAAATAGAATGTTTCCTCTTGATGTTCCAAATGTTGTGAGCAAAGCCTTGTTAGGAGAAATAACAAGGGTAATTTGAGGTATTTACTATACAAGGCTTTTGAATGTGAATGGCTTGAAACTTTTAAGTCAGAAAGAATTAGTTATTGGCTTTCCAAAAAATAATAAACTTCATTTCTGTGAAGGGTGTGTTTATGAAACGTATAATTTAAGGTCATTTCTTGTTGAAAAAATTATGGAGGGCTTCCAATTGTCTTGAAATTGTGCATGTAGATTTGTGCAGGCTGGTGAAAATTGAGTTACTTAGTGATTACAGCCGAATGAGTTGGGTTTAATTTTTGAAATTTATATTTAAAACACTAATGAAGAAGTAAAGTGGAAGCAGTGTAAAAACACTTTGAATATATCCTAATAGAGAATTCTTAATTAATGATTTCACTAATTTTTGTCATGAGATGGGGATTCACACGGAACTTACAACACCTTATATTTCAAAACAGAATAAAATGGCAATGTGAAAAGTCAAAAATGAAACAGTTTTGAAAATGACCAAAGATTGTTGAAAGTGAAAGGAATTCCAGTCCAATTCAAGGGAGAAGCAATTACATCAGCAATGTAACTCTTGAATATCTTACCAACGATGACAATTTTAAATCAAACGCCTTATGGCACTTAGATTGGTAAGAAGCCTTAAGTAAGTTATTTAAAAATTTTTGGTCATATGCTGTATGCTTTTGGTTAATTTTGCCTTTTAAACTTGATGAAAATTTTGAAAAAATTCATCTTTATTAGCTAAAGTTCTCAACTCTAAGCATATCATTTGTATAATGTTATAAGAAAAAAAATGATAATTAATTGGGATGTTGTGTTCAATGAAGATGCTGATTTTAAGTGGAACATCAAAATGAAGTCGTGAAAAATCCAATTCCAACAGATTTTGAAGTTGGACAAACAATAAATTCAAACTTGCCATCACATGAAAGTCTTCTTGGTGATAACAATACTCCAAGTTCCTCTAGTTTTGATTCTCTTGCATCTAGTTCCTCCAACAATGACAATGAAACGCCAACGAGAAAATTTAGATCACTTAGAGAGGTTTATGAGTTATATAATTTTGCTTTATTAGTGAATGACCTACAATTTTTTGATGAAGATGTAAAAATAACCTAAGTGGTGAGTTGTTATTACCAAAGAGATGTAGCCTATTGATAGAATTTAACATAGGAGCAAGTTGATGTCCTAAATAACAAGGATGTTTTAGGACTCAAATTGGTGTTGTGTACAAAATACAATGCTGATGGAAGCGTCCAAAAGCACAAAGCGCGCCTTTTGGCAAAGGGATATTTTCTACATAAACATATAAATTTTGAATAAACTTTTTTCCTAATGTTTGATTTGAAATAGTGAGAATTTTTTTGGCATTAGTTACCCAATTATAATTAATTGTGTAATAATTTAAGGTGAAATCTACCTTTCTGAATGGTGATTCAGAAGAGGATATTTATGGTTCACAACCTCGAAGTTCTATTATTGTCGGTAGTGAAAATGAAGCCATAGGCTAACAGGCTAAAGCAAGCATCGTGAACCTAATATAGCAAAATTGATTCTTTCTTCCAAAATACCAGATTCACTAGAAGTGAGAGTGAGACTACTCTTTGTTTGAAGAAGCAAGGGAATGGAGATATTTTGATGGTTCGGAGTCTTCTATTGATGATTTTAAGATACGTATGTTGAAAACTTTTGAGATGATGGATTGGGATTTGTTACAATATTTCTTAGGACTTGAGGTTATGCACGTCAATGATGGAATTTTTGTGGGTTAAATAAAATATACCGCAAACCTTTGAAATAGTTTAACAGGGCAAATTATGTGGTGGTAGCTACACAAATGAATGTCTTAGCTACAACATGAGAATAGGATGGAAAAAGTCAATTCGATACTACTCAAAACCTTAGTTGGTAGTTTAAATTATCTAATAGACACATTCAACCTGACATTACTTTCTTTCTTTTATGTGTTGAGTCTAGATTTATGCATAGTCATACAAAGTAGCTTTTTGGTACAACAAAAAGATTCTTCATTATGTTGTAAGAATTGTAAATATAGGCATTTGGTATTGCAAAGTACCAAATTTCAAATTAATTGGTTTTACTAATAGTGATTGGCTAGGATGTTTAGATGATCAAAAGAGCACTTCTAGCTATGCTTTTAGCTTTAGTTCTAGAGTAGAGACAGAATTCAAAGAAACAAGAAACAATAGCTCTGTAGAGTATGTAGTAGCAACTTTAGTAGCACGACAAACTTCATGGCTTAGAAAACTTCTTGTTGATTTTTATCTTGAGCAAAACAAAGCCATTTAGATATTTTGTGATAATTGGCTCACAATTGCAACAGCGAAGATTCTTGCTTTTCATGGTAGAACTAAGCTTATTAACATCCATCATCATTTTATTTGAAAGCTGGTAGCTGATGGAAAATTAGAACAAAAATTTCGTGGCACAAGTGAACAAGAAGAAAATATTTTAATTAAATTTTCTACCCAAGCCAAGCATTAATTCAGTAGGATGCAGTTAGAAGTAAGAGATTTCGAATCAAGGAAGGTGTTGAAAGAATGATTCAAAATCAATTCATGGCTGATTTTTTGTGATTCAAAAGGATTAGTGGCTAATATTTTGGGGTGAAACATGTGTTTCAACTGATGGATATAAGGATGTTAATATTTTTACAGAACAGGTTAATGATCCAATGAATGCATTTCTTGATTTTTGCTACTCTTTTTATTTGCTCTCTTAGCACAATATAAACACATTGCAATGGAAATTGTTTTATTAAGCAATAAAAAGTTCTAACAATCGAGTTATAATTGTCTCTGGATATTTCATCCTCTTCCTCCTCCACCAACATATGAGACTGAAAGCTTGTAGAAGCGGTTGATCCAAAGCACGATGATTGTGGGCCAATTGGGTGCTCAGCCTGATGGCAATCTTCATCCTTTAATTAGGCTAGTAATTGTTGTACTCTCCATCACCTATTTTCCAACTTGGGATGCCTTTGCCGACGTATTGCACCCCACAAGTAGACATGCTTTCTTCACCATGGTTTCTAGATGCGGCCTGACATTATCTTCAGTGCATGGTGTGCTTCTTCTTGAAGAAAGCTCATCCTAGATGGCTTCCACTTTTTGCATCTTCTAAATATCCATATTACATCAACATATTCCTTTCATTGGTGGACGTTCCATCCTACTTTGTTATGCTGTTAGCATTGAAAATTACTCGAAAACGATTTATGCAAATAGCTGTGACATTGTTCCTGCGAGACGTGTACAATTTTCCTTCGCCACATCTATCTCTCAATCTAACAAAGCGTGGTCTAACATTCACGTGAAACAACTTTAGTATGTCCTGAATGATGTAATTTCCTAGAAGCATTAAGGAAGAGTTAATGGAAGCAATATATAAGAAAGGATCTGTAAGTTCTTTCTAAGAGGGTACTGTGACTCTTTCCCAGACTAAAACATTTATGTGAAGGAAAAGCCATAGTAACTAAAGATTTTCCCCTCATTTCTTGATATCTGTTTCAGAGGCCCACTAAAATGTATAATGTGTGGCAGCCTGCAATCAACATAACTTCGCTTCTTTGGTCGAAAAGAAATTAAAAGACTTTCCAGATTGCTTTGTCGGAGATATTTAAGCTATCATTTTGGATTTTTTATTCAATAGCGTCGACCCTCATGAGATTTTATTTTGTTCTCTGTGGAAGACTTGGAATAAAGCAAGTCACGATGTATGACCCGTGCAAATTCCACCTGCCGAGACAAATTAGAATTAATTAAAAATTTGAATAAATAAATAAATTTTATATATGTTACAAAATTTCAAAATGATTGAACATTTGACCATTAAATTTTTTAAATATGTGATTAGTTAAAATTTTGAGTGAAAGATTAAATTTATTATACATTGATCGCTATTCTTATAACAATGCATCACAAAATAACTAAAAGGAAACAATTTTTACCATCTGTTTTGTTAACTATATGATCATTCATTGACTATTATTATTTTTAGGTTAGATTAGTTAATTTTTCATACCTACCATACAAAGCTAATACTAAGAAAAGTAGTGTTACAATAATGCACTAAAATTTTAAATAAATAAGTAATTCTAGATAAAAGACAATATTCTTATGAAAAACAATATGTTATAAGATAATCAAAACAAATGAGTTATAACTATCCATTTGAAGATATTTTGCAATTTTTATATTTTTTTATTTTAAAGTTGATTATTTGTAATATAATAACCCAAAATAGAATAACAATAACAAGTATATTAACTTTAGATTGCAAAGATAAAACATACTATTTGATTCAAAAATTATCAATAGATTTATGCAAATATAATATTATAAAAATATAAATTATAAATTTCCTATGTGAGAAAAACTTATTTATTAGAGCAGGACAATCCTATGAAACAACAAGTCAAAAAAGAGTGTAAATAATATCTTAATTAGCAAAGAAAATACATATATAATTAATCTCAACACATTATGGATAAAACTAATAAAAAAATATAAAAAAGATGTCATTAATAATTTAAAATATTATTTTTTACAAAATAAAATAAAACTTAAAAATAATAAATAAATATTAAGAAATTATACATGATAGTTGTCACTCCCCAAACTTAGGACTATAATATGACAATACCCGTAAACAACTTCAATAGATACCAAAACCATACGTATCAAAGCAAACCAAACTAATAATTGAATCCATACTAACCCAAAGGAAAATAGTGTAGCATCTATCGTATTATCAAAAATCTCATACACAATGGAAATAAAATCATCCTATCTATTACAATCATAAGTGGTCTTCACCAAACATGATGAAAATCAAAATCAACATCCTAAGCTAACATCCTCCTGCTTGACTCTATTAGCCCCATATTTGGTCATCATCAATCACTTTCTTTACAAAAATATTAATTAAAAGTGATGAGCGATGAGTTGTCTAATAAACAGTACCATTTGTTGTTTTTCTTTTCTAAAGGATGTGAGCTAAAAAAGAGTATAATTGAACGAAACACACTTTATAGCAAAAATCGTAAATTAGGATTTGCATAAAGCAAGTTCTCAAAAATGAAAAGTAGAAATCATGGTTGAAACAATTTATATAAGAAGTCATAATAGGGCACAACAATTCCAACATCACGTCATTCATATGTTTCAAATGTCAATTTCCCAACCTACTCATTAGGCTATATTCATTGTGTACTAATTTCTAATGATCAATGTCTCAATCTATAGTTTTAATTAAGGAGAGTTAGAATGCCTACAATCCCTCTTGAATGGGTTAGAATTTTGCCCATAACCCTAATTGAAGGAGTCAAAATCTCAACCAATTCCGTAGAATCCCAACTTATAACCTAGTCAACTCGATATATATATATATATATATATGTATGTATGTATCTACTATTGGTATAGCCATGCACGCACATACTTGTTAATGGTTAATGTGGCACAAATACCAGGGCTCCGTGTGCTCCCCATGATGTCGAGCATTCCTCCCTCCATCACATGCAATATGTGATATTGTTTGTTTGCACACCACGCAGTATGGTTTTGTTCCCAACCTACCTAAGTGCACCTACAGTTGGCAGCACCACCACACGCAAACCCTCATGGCCTATGTTGTATTTTACTGTAGTCATGCATGAACCCGGGCGCAACGATGCAACCCCTCGGATTTTGTATCTTGGCCATGTGCAGTTGCTGAATAAGTTCAGAATTATTTGTCCCATGCTTAAATCACACTTCTTAAACATATTAAATCCCAAAATCCAAATTGAAGTAATAATAGTTAGATAAATAAAAATTACCTGATGGTGGTGAGCTCTCTCTCTCTCTCTCTCTCTCTCGGGTGGGGGAGTTTTTATTTTCTTTTCCCACAATTTTAGGTTGTAGGGGTATTTATACTTAGGGCTGTGATTAAGATATATTTGACATCCAAAATTTCGGAAATAATATATACGTATTTTCTGCAGAATTTCCAGCGCTAATCTCCCAAATTTTGGTCCCCTATGGGTTTGGAAATTACTTCTTTATTGATATATTAAATTTTGGCAAATTTTAACCTACACACATATCTATTTTATTATTCCCTTTCGTACACATTTATTAGTAATCCACTTTATTGCACGAAAATTAATCAATAAATAGGCACTAACTAATTAAAATTCATATTCTTGCCTTATTATTAATATTACTTAAAATTTGGGGTATTACAATGGTAAGCTTACAAAAGGAAAAAATTGATGGTAAACTTTATTATATTTTATTAATAAACCCAGTAAGCATTATGCATAACAGATATATAGTAAACCAATGCATTAAAAATATAAATCAATGCCTAAAACAGTGTTTTCTTTTAGCGACGTAAACTTAAAATTTTTAAAATATATTATTTAGTAAACAAGAAAGCCCTTCAAATAATGCTACAAAGTTTGTCAAATAAAAAATATCTTGAACAAATACAATATTAATATCAATAGTTTTTAATGTATATATCATGAATTACAACTAATAAGATATACATCCTGAAAATTTAAGTCATATAGATGAAAAATATGTAATAAAAATGAAATCAAATTTATAAATGTACACACAAAAATGGCAAATTCGGATTAAAATGTCAATATATTAAAAAATAAGAAAAAATTGTTTTAATTTGATTCATATTCCTAGAATATTACACAAAGCAAAATTAATTTTATTCATTCATTCTTTTGTCTACTTGAATTAGATCTTTTGAATATCAACTAATGTTTGAATACTAAAGAATTACATAATATACCCGATTTTATGTAAAAAATGGCAAGAAAAGAAATATATGTATATATGGTGCATTTATCAATCTATATTGAATTGCAAACATAAAAATGATAAAATAAAATTTGATTGAATCAGATATGGGCTTCTTAAATGTAAGAAAAAAAATACTTTTTTCCCCCAAAATAGTAATCAATATCTAATAAATTAAACGGTTCCAATATAAATAAAAGAAAGAATGATATCATAATATGTTTCTAATCTTCTCCTTTGTTTTTTTGCTTTGCAATAATTTGAGGAATTTACTTCAATAAATATGCTCTTAGATATAGCTATACATAACACAAAAATGACACATGAGAAGGATGGACAAAATTGTACTAAATTTCATATATGGCAATTATTGGAACCCATGAATTTATTAAATAGTGATTACTATCTTAAAAAAGAACCTATATATTCTTATATAATGATTATGAAAAGTTCTTTATTTTTAAAAAATATAATGAAGTTTGTTGATGTGGTGCAATATCAATGTTATAATTAAAAGAAAAAAATTAGATGGATATGAATTTATTTTAATCAAATATCATCAATTTGATCATTATACTTATAAGTTAAATTTTGTAAACATAAATGTACTTCAAAATGCAAGAGATATTCAATTTAAAAAATATCTTAGATCTCTGGATTTTCATTATAAATATAAGTATATCTTTCACATTTATTTGTATAAGTCATATTTTAAATAAAATTATACTTATTAATTTTTTAACTTTACCCAATGGTTTTGAGACAAAAATATTAGATCAAATAATATTCTTTGATTCAAAATTTAATTATAAGAATTATAATTTAAATTAAATTTATTAGTCGTTATTTTTACTCAATTAAAAGATACTAATGAAAATTAATTTATTATTAAAACTCATGATGTTAAAATTTAACTTTTTATTAGCTTCAGCTTAACTTATTAAACTATTCTTTAAAGACAGTAATATCTTTTATCATATGATAAGCAAACAAAAGTAGATATATAACTCAATGTTTTAAAAATAACCATGCTATATATAAAATATTAGAATAAATTAATATTAAAAATTTGTAATTTGATATATTTATATATTATTTAATTTTAACACATATTCTTATGCGTGCGAAGCAGATGATATCTTCTAGTTATGTAAAAGTATAAAATTGCTATATATTTTTAGAGTTTCAAAAATAAAATATTATTCTCTAAGATTCAAATTAATTTTTTTTTAAAAAATATATAAATGGAAAAAAGTAAAGGAAAGATAAAAAAACTAATGAAGAGAAAATTAAATTTTAATTACAAAGGAAGAGAGGAAGCTCTAAAATTTAAAAGAATCCTGATAAATGAAGAAAAGAAAAACTAAGAAATTTTTTGCCTGCTTTGTTATTCTAACGTTATTGTTGGATGTCAAGTCTCGTGCATAAGGATGTGGTTATAACCGATGAAAATGTACATTTTACTTCTTTTACCAATCTTCTTTCTTCGTTGGTTTGGGATATGGATGTGAGCAATGCTTCCGAATATATTTAAATGAGATACACTTAACTTATATTCACTCCATACTTCTTGTGGTGTCTTATTCCTCCACTTCTTGATGGACACAAATTTGATAAGTAGATAGCACAATCTACTCCTTCTACCCAAAATTTCTTAAGCAAATTATTGCTTTTCAACATGCTTCGAGCCATATTTAAAATAGCTCTGTTATTTCTTTCTACTACTCTATTTTGTTGTGGTGAATATAGGATAGTCAAGGGTCTTCAAATTTTATTCTTACCATAGGATTTTATGAATTTTTTTGAAGTGAACTCTCCTACAAGATCAGATCTCATTGACTTGATTTTAAATTCACTTTGTTTTTTTATAAGAATTTTGAATTTCTTGAATGTTGAAAGTACTTATGATCTCTACTTCAAAAAATAAACCCAAATGTTTCTACAATAAGCATCAATAAATAGTAGAAAATACTTATTTGTTTTCCCAATGATGCTAATTGAATGGTTCCACTGATATCACTGTAGATTAATTCCCATGGTTGCTTAGCTCCACTGATACCTATTTTTTTCCCAATGATGCTAGTTGTTTTTGATCATATTGTGTTTGATTAAATAAAATTAATTTAAAGATGAATTTAATAATAATTGATTAAACAATATAGTAATTCTTCAATAAGTAAATGGAATGAGATGAGTATGATAGCAATGACAAACAAAGGCTAATGGCAATCAATATGCAAAAAATATGTAAGAACTTTGATTATCATTTAATTAATTATCAAACTTTAATTTTTTATTTAAGGTTTATTAATCCCTTGAATCCTTAGTACACTTTACCAAGTCATATTAAGCCTTCAATTGATTTAATCCAATCATTTATGAAGTTAACTCAATTGAGAATATAAATAATGAATTAATAATTGATGCCTTGTGAATATAAAACCTTCACTCTTATTATAAGTCTATGATTTACAATTGTAGTCAATTGTCCTAATTTATAAATTCACTACCATTATAACGATAAGTTAGGAAGAAAGAAAATAAAAATAAAAAAGAAGGATAAGTTGATCACAATTTTTGTTGTAAATATCATACCTTTACTTCCATTATAAGTCCATTATTTACAATTGTGAACAACTTACCTAACTAGTGAATTCCCTTCTGTTATAACCACAAGTATAGTAACAAAATAAAAATAAAATAAGAAAAAAGAAAAGAACAAGGAGAAGGAAGAGAAGAAGAAGAGAATTAACCACAACTGAATAAGAAAAGACAATTAAATTAAAATGATAACATAAAAGTTCTTACTCGTTTAGCTGAATAATATTGTATGATTGGAATTACGAAAACAAAAGATAAATATTTATCATTTGTTGGGCTTCTTCCTATAGCATTTCCTCGTCTTTAAGTTATACCTTACATCTTGTGAGAGCACAAAACTTGTCTTTAAACCTTTTACTTATACTAAACTAATATTATAATGATACATCATGATGCCTATAAGAATTTTAAGCTATGGATGATAGTTTTGCTTTGTAGAACACTTCCTTATTTATAGGATTGAGCCTCCACTATCTAAAGTCACTAATGGTTTGCTCTTTTTTTTCACTTTATTCCATTTTTCCAAGGGTTAAGTGGTTAAAATTTGAACTGTCACCTATTTCATCGCCTGAGTGACAAAATAGGCAATGCTAGTTGCTCCGTCATCACTTAGGTGAGGAGTGGGTGATAGGCTAAATTTGAATTGTTGCCTGCGCATCGCTTAGGTGAGTCATAGGCCACCAGTGGTGGTTTTTGATTTATCTCCACCTGCTCTCTCATTGGCAACTTGCTTAGGTGAACACAAAGCTTTGTTTAAGCGATGCAATAGGCCTTGAATTTGCATTTCCTTAGTTTGGTACCTGCGGAAGAGTTTATAGTTCTTTCTCACTTATTTTCATTATACAACAGCTATAATACATAAGTAGGTAAATTTCTTTACCCTCACAAAATTTATTAAGATGGGGTAAAAACACATTAGGCTAATAAATACTTTACTTTGTGTTATTGTATCTAAATATTACCTTTTTTTTATGTGTAAAAAACATTAGGATCTCTTGCACCTAGCAGGTTATTGTAAGCTAAACTTTTAACACTGCATGTTTGTCCCACCATCTGTAGTGTTGAGCTAAGATGAGCATGTTGAATGTACTTTTGGTAGGCATAAATTGTTGTGTGAGGTTTTTAAAATTTGGCTGTAGAGGTAGATATCTTTACAAATGTTAGAGAGTTGCCTTGTGCTTTAGTTTCTTTTCTTAATTTTATGCAAAAAGTGAAAATTTTGAAGTAAATTTTCAATTTCATTTGTTAAGCCATATGGTCGAAGTACAAGTATGAATGGATCTGGAGGTCTGGCCAAAATAATTCATTGCAAAATCTACAGTGATAACCAAATTTGTGGATGTAACTCAACTGATGGATACAAGAATAGTTGGGAGAGATAGACTCCATTATATCCCACGCATACCTTGTAGATCCGAGTAAAAATAACCTTGTGAGTGGTATAAACAAGTAAAAATCACAAATTTTGTGCATGTGTAATATAGGTTGGGACACCTCACTGAATGGAGTATAATCTCAACCTATGTCACTTAATTGAATAGGGGAGAATTAATTCTTTACATTTTTGCTAGCATCACATGAGAGACTGTTACATATTTATTTCAAATATTTTGGTTTCCCAAGATATTTAGTTGAAAACAATTTATTTCACAAATACTCACATCTAAGTTTTTTAAAACATAATAAACATGTAAGTTTTTCAACAATCGACAAGGCAAGTCTATGTTTTTGTAAAATAGACAAAAACATTTGAAAATAATTTTAATCAGGTCAATACGATCAAATTATTTTCCCAATTTTCCATTTAATGCTTAATTTTCAGTTGCTTTGTCTGTATATTACATGTCTTGTTTTAGGATCCATTCTATATTCGATTACCATCTGAGTAATCATTCTTATTTAAATTCTCTCAATAATTATTTTCCATGCTTTGCTCTCTTCTTACAATGTATCTTTTAGCCTAATTTAGTTTCAAAATGGAAAAATTTAACCTAAATTACATAAGACCTATATTTTATCTAGTGGTTGTGGTCAGGCTTCGTAAGTGCACCAAGCCTTCTTATACCCCTATCGTCGTCTTCCGAAATTGCACCAAGTCTCCTTGCACCTATGCCATCACCTTTAGCAATTGCACCAACGATTGCAGTAGAACATTGGTCCATGCAATAGGCTACTATTTGGATGGGTTTTTTTCTACCTTTTATGCAATTATAATCATCAAAACTCGAATTCAACATGATTCCTAAGACTCATAGGCATATTTTTACACATTCGAACTTACGAAAAACGTGATTCAATTGTGTTCCCAAATTTTGAAAAATTCCGAGACATTTCTTAAATTACATGCCGATACACATTTCTGCACCTCCTACACATATACACATGACCCATTCTCCATTCCCCACATATCAACTGCATGTTTAATTCCTAAAAAGTCAGATTTTTTCATGCGCATGCATGGATAATTGGTGTTTCTACATGTATGCATGAATAATTATGGATTTAACATAAAAACACTTCAAAATATCGCGTTTGAAGGCGATAGAATTTCCAGGGAGCGCTTGGGTGGCTGATGGCTCTAGGGTCAAAGAAATAGGGTTTTGTATCTTAATATATATATATATATATATATATATTCCCCTAGGTTT
Source organism: Avicennia marina (assembly GCA_019155195.1). Classification (NCBI taxonomy): domain Eukaryota; kingdom Viridiplantae; phylum Streptophyta; class Magnoliopsida; order Lamiales; family Acanthaceae; genus Avicennia; species Avicennia marina. Next base: position 4,728,891 of record CM032760.1, read on the forward strand.
GCTAAAAAATCCTTGGGATATCAAACTGTTTCATTTTAAGCTAATAATAATGTACTAAGCTTTTAATTTCCCGGTACAATATTCACATGAATTTCTCGAAAACTTTTCCTTATTTTTCTTCTCCCAAACATGTTATGACATGAGCAACAAGGCATATTTTCTTTACCAAAATTTTGGTTGCCAATTTATACCCATATCTCTTTCCATACTTACTTCCTAAATTCCAACCAATTTCCACACGAAAATCATAATAAAATAAGAATAAGACATGGCTTAAATTAATTCCTTGCACTTGCCAACAAAACATAAATAAAAATAATTTGGTCAAGTAATTTTCAAAATTCAATAAAATTTGACTAGCTTCATAGTGTGTACTTTGTCTTCCAAGTGCATCTAATATTATTCCAATAATTAATTTCAAACGAAAATAATTGAAAAATTAGGCTAGTAACTTAATATATCGTGCACCACAATTATTTCTATAATTATTAGTACATCCCCAAAATCTGAAGTACTACGGCAAAACATGTTAATAAACACCGTGAAAGGGAAAAACAATAAGGGATCTTAGTTCACCTGCATTAAAGAAAAGAGAATTTTTGAACGAATCTTGTAAATTAATAAAGGGCATTACAATAATTCAACTTTATGCCATTCAGGCAGTTAATTTAAGGGCCAAAACCTTAATTTATAGTCTGAACTACTAAAAGTCCCATATTTTATGCATGTACGTAACTATTAAAAAAATTATATGATTTTATTAATTATAATAAAATATAAAATTATTATATCCTTGTATCCTTATAATAATAAAATAAAAATGTTTAAAATTTAAACTATGTTGGAATTTTTATTAATTGTAATAAAATATAATATTATTATATCCTTGTATACTTGTAATAATAAAATAAAATTGTTTAAAATTTAACATATGTTGGAATTTTTAAAAAATGTAAAGACAAAAAGTAAGAGGTCAGAGGAAAGATTAAAAAAGAAGAAAGAAAGGATTAAAAAATATTAATAAACACGTAGAAGGGAAAAAGAAATAAGGGTATCTTGGTTCACCGACGTAAAAGACTGGCAGTAATTGTTATAAGATCATCAACTTTAATTAAGTAGTATAGGTTGAATTGTAGAGATACACGTCAGAGATGTTATATAATATTGCCAACAATACTCGTCACGGTCACGCTCCCATAAGTACTAAACAATGAGAATAGGATGAGAATAGTTTCTCTCACCCAAAGGTCTCTTCATACTAGGATTTCAAAGAGTACTTAGAGATAAGTCAAATTCTAAGTATTATCTCTTATTCATATATTTTTATATTTCTTATTATCAAAATAAAATTTTTTAAAATTAAATACACATTAAGTATAATAAAATAAAATAACTGATGATCAAAAAATGGAGAAAAAAACAAATGACAAATAAAAAATAAGTCAAAGAAAAGAAAATTTTACAAGGAATAATGTAAAGCAATAAAGGGTATTAAAATGATTCAACTTTATGCCCCTGGCAGTTAATTTAAGGGCCAAAATCTTAATTTATGGTATAAACTAGTAAAAATCACAAATTTTGTGCATGTGCATAACTACAAAAAAATTATATAATATAGGTTGGGACACCTCGGTGAGTGGAGTATAATCTCAACCTATATCACCCAGTTGAGTAGGATAGAATTATTTCTTTACACTTTTGCTAGCATCACCGAGAGACTGTTACATATTTATTTCATGTATTTCGATTTCTCAAGATATTTAGTTGAAAACAATTTATTTCACAAGTACTCACATTTAAGTTTTTCAAAAAATAATAAGAATGTAAGTTTTGCAACAATTGACAAGGCAAGTCCATGTTTTTGTAAAATAGAAAAAACATTTGAACATAATTTTAATCAGGTCAGTACGATCAAATTATTTTACGAATAGCTCACATCCATGTTTTAAGAAAAAAGAAAACACTTCACATTTTTTAGGTAATCGACATGCCAAAATTGTGTTTTAATAAAACAAGAATAGTAATCATAACAATGTCAAGCATGAAGGAAATTCAATAGTCATGTAAAACAATTTTCAAAGCATTTTTTAAAATTCAGTAATGAGTAACCACTTCCCTATCTCTTAATTTTGTAGTTTAACGGATTCATGAGCTATTGACTCTTGTTTTCCTAATCATACATACAATTTTCCATTTAATGCTTAATTTTCAGTTGCTTTGTTTGTATATTTCATGTCTTGTTTTAGGATCCATTCTATATTTGATTACCATCTGAGTAATCATTCTTATTTAAATTCTCTCAATAATTATTTTCTATGCTTTGCTCTCTTTTTACATTGTGTCTTTTAACCTAATTTAGTTTCAAAATAGAAAAATTTAACCTAAATTACATAAGACCTATATTTTGTCTAGTGGTTGTGGTCAGGCTTCGTAAGTGCGCCAAGCCTTCTTGTACCCCTATCGTCGTCTTCCAAAATTGTGCCAAGTCTCCTTGCACCCATGCCATCACCTTTAGCAATTGCACCAACGATTGCAGTAGAACATTGGTCAAAGCAATAGGCTACTGTTTGCATGGGTTTTTTTCTACCTTCTATTCAATTCTAATCATCAAAACTCGAATTCAAGATGATTCCTAAGACTCATAGGCATATTTTTACACATTCGAACTTATGAAAAACGTGATTCAATTTTGTTCCTAAATTTTGAAAAATTTCTGGACACTTCTTAAATTACATGCCGATACACATTTCTGCACCTTCTACACATATACACATGACCCATTCACCATTCCCCACATGTCAACTGCATGTTTAATTCCTAAAATGTCAGATTTTTTCATGCGCATGCATGGATAATTGGTGTTTCTACATGTATGCATGAATAAATATGGATTTAACATAAAAACACTTCAAAATATCTCGTTCGAAGGCGATAGTATTTCCAGAGAGCGCTTGGGTGGCTGATGGCTCTATGGTCAAAGAAATAGGGTTTTGTATCTTAATATATATATATATTCCCCTAGGTTTGCTAAAAAATCTTTGGGATATCAAACTGTTTCATTTTAAGCTAATAATAATGTACTAAGCTTTTAATTTCCGGTACAATATTCACAAGTATTTTTTCGAAAACTTTTCCTTATTTTTCTTCTCCCAAACATGTTATGACATGAGCAACACTGCATATTTTCTTTACCAAAATTTTGGTTGCCAATTTATACCCACATCTCTTTCCATAGTTACTTTCAAAATATAGTAATCACTATATTAAATAGTGATTACTATCTTAAAAAAGAACCTATATATTCTTATATAATTATTATGAAAAGTTCTTTATTTTTAAAAAATATAATGAATTTTGTTGATGTAGTGCAATATCAAAGTTATAATTAAAAGAAAAAAATTAGATGGATATGAATTTATTTTAATCAAATATAATCAATTTGATCTTTATACTTATAAGTTAAATCTTTTAAACATAAATGTACTTCAAAATGCAAGAGATATTCAATTTAAAAAATATCTTAGATCTCTGGATTTTCATTATAAGTATAAATATATCCTTCACATTTATTTGTATAAGTCATATTTTAAATAAAATTATATTTATTAATTTTTTAACTTTACCCAATGGTTTTGAGACAAAAATATATGATCAAATAATATTCTTATGATTCAAAATTTAATTATAAAATTATAATTTAAATTAAATTTATTAGTCGTTATTTTTATTCAATTAAAAGATACTGATGAAAATTAATTTATTATTAAAACTCATGATGTTAATATTTAACTTTTTATTAGCTTCTACTTAACTTATTAAACTATTGTTTAAAGACAATAATATCTTTTATCATATGATAAGCAAAAGAAAGTAGATATATAACTCAATTTAAAAATAACCATGCTATATAAATAAAATATTAGAATAAATTAATATTAAAATTGTGTAATTTGATATATTTATATATTATTTAATTTTAACACATATTCTTATACATGCGAAGCACATAATATCATCTAGCTATGTAAAAGTATAAAATTGCCATATATTTTTAGAGTTTCAAAAATAAAATATTATTATCTAAGATTCAAATTCAATTTTTTTCTAAAAAAATATATAAATGGCAAAAAGTAAAGGAAAGATAAAAGATAATGAAGAGAAAATTAAATTTTAATTAAAAAGGAAAAGAGAAAGCTCTAAAATTTAAAAAATTCTGATAAATGAAGAAAAGAAAAAATAAGAAAATTTTTGCCTGCTTTGTTATTCTAACGTTATCGTTGGATGTCAAGTCTCGAGCATCGGGACATGGTCAGAGCTTACGTATAACAAAATGAAGAAAGCCTGTTGGAATTTGGATATGAAAAATAATGCTGGCAATAAACTAAGAGAGGAAATTGAGGACAAGATTCACTAACTCCAATTTTATACCACTCCATAGTACGTAAAACATAGCAATTACAACCATAATTAAGAAAAATTATAAGTAGGAAAGAAATCAAGTTTAAGGTGTCCTCCAAGACCAAGACTTTAAGGTATATTCTTCTTTCATTAATTATTACAATCTAAGACTCCTAGCAAATAATTCCTCCCATAGCCTTTGAATCAAACCTAAATGAGAAGTCAAACCAGTTGGCCGCCGTCTAAATTGGGTCATTTCAGCAATTTCCTACGCTCTCAATTCCTCATTGCATATGGCAATCGGTTAGATGGGATATCTGAGAAATTCATTATAATAAAGAGAGAGCTGGGTCATCTCCGTGCTTTGTGGTTTCTTCAGAAGACTTGACTTCGTTGGAAGGACTGTTTCAACGCAAAACAAATGCTTAAATGCACTGATATGCATCTGCGGTGAACTGTGATCAAGTTGTCATTCCAGCCATGTGGATGAGCCGCGTTTCCACTTCCTTCTTCTCCTTCCTTTTCTTAATTATTCCAGTAGCGTTTTCCTTGAACTTCACCTGGCCTGCATCCAGCCCTCCCAGGGCCGACGGGACAATAAATGTCACTGGGGATGCTTATATCTCGCCCCAAGGCATCCAGGTTACGTCTGATGAGCGCAACACGTTGCAGACATACATGGTTGGTCGAGCCACTTATGTAAAACCGCTGCAATTGTGGGACAATGCTTCAGGGAACCTGACTGATTTTTCCTCTAATTTCTCGTTTGTCATATATTCGCGTGGTAGCCGTGAATATGCAGATGGGCTAGCCTTTTTATTGGCTCCTGCCGGTTCTGACAGTCCACCCGGTTCTTATGGTGGCGGCATGGGTTATGGAACACCAAATTCGTTGTCAAATTCATCTGCAGAGTCATTTGTTGCCGTGGAGTTTGACACGTATCATAATGACTGGGATCCTCTGGACACTCCTCACGTTGGTATCAGCATCAACTCCATTCGATCTGTCAAAACTGCTAGCTGGCCAAGCAATATCACTCAGTCGATGGAAAATTATGCCTGGATTAGTTACAATGCTAGTTCCAAGATTCTCAAAGTGGAGTTTACTGCTTTCACGAGTAACAGAACCATAAGGGGCAACCTCAGCCATGTGGTGGACCTTCGAAATTACTTGCCTGAACACGTTACTTTTGGATTTTCAGCTGCAACAGGACGTTGCTTTCAGAAAAATAATGTCAAGTCCTGGAACTTCTCTTCAACATTGGATCTTGATGAGATGAGTCCCGCAGAACCAACGCCTAGTCCAGAAATTGGCTCTGGAGGGGTCATCATTGATGGAAAGGGGAACACCAGATGGAGACTAATTGTTGGATTGTGTGTTGGCCTCTTAACACTCCTTGCTTCGGCTTTTGCAAGCTATTGCTTGTGGAAGAAGTACAAGAAGGAACCAGGAGGCGAGGATTTTGTTGATATGGATAACGAATTCAAACAGGGTAGTGGACCTAAAAAGTTCTCATATAGCGGATTACTTCATGCCACAAGCAATTTCGCAGAGGAGAAGAAGCTCGGAGAAGGGGGATTCGGAGGGGTTTACAGAGGCTGGTTGAGAGAAACAAATTGTAATGTTGCTGTAAAGAGAGTGTCCAGGGGATCCAAACAAGGGCTCAAAGAGTATGTATCAGAAGTCAAGATTATCAGTCAGTTAAGGCACAGAAATTTAGTCCAACTTATAGGCTGGTGCCATGAAAGGGGTGAGCTTCTTCTCGTTTATGAGTTCATGCCAAATGGAAGCTTGGATTCTCATCTCTTTAAAGGGAATCCAGTATTGACCTGGGAAACAAGGTATAGAATTGCTCTAGGATTAGCTTCCGCTTTGCTGTACTTGCACGAGGAATGGGAAAGATGTGTGGTGCACAGGGATATAAAGACCGGCAACATTATGCTGGACCCAAACTTCAATGCTAAACTTGGTGATTTTGGTTTGGCCAGGCTTGTTGATCATGAAAAAGGGTTCCAAACTACAGTTCTAGCAGGGACAGTGGGCTATATGGCTCCTGAATGTGTCATCACCGGTAGGGCCAGCAAGAAGTCTGATATTTACAGCCTCGGAATTGTGTTACTGGAAATTGCATGTGGCAGAAGAACAATTGACCAAAGGCGACAAGACGACCTGGTGGGATTGGTTGAGTGGGTGTGGGGCCTCTACGGCAAGGGGAGGATGCTTGATGCAGCTGATCCAAAGTTAGGGGCGGAATTTGATGTGCGAGAACTGGAGTGCTTGATGGTTGTTGGGCTGTGGTGTGTTCATCCGGACAGCGATCATCGTCCAACAATAAGGCAAGCTATCCACGTTCTCAACTCGGCAGCTGATTTGCCCACCCTCCCTTCAATGTTGCCTATACCAACTTATTACGCTCCCACGGCGATGGCAGCTAGTGCTTTGAATGTGCATTCGGGGGGCGCTAGTGATTCTAGGAGCTATAATTACTGCAGCAATTCCTCAAATAGAACTGCATCCTCTTCAGGTTCCACCACTGCGTATCTGACCGCATGATGATGTTAAGGAACATGTTCCCCTTAGATTTCTTTAGTCTGTGAACCCACGGGGACTTTTTTTTTTTCTTTTTTTGTGTTGTTTCTGGGAGATTCTTGTCGTTTCATATTTCTCGTGTAATGACGTAAATAATCTCGCATAAAGCTTAAAAACAGGATTTTTCAAAGCTTTTTTGTTGAACTGAATATGCTATTTTTGAATATGTTTCTCAATACGATCAAGTTGTTTCCTACTCGTACTAAGATAAATATTTGAAAAATTGTTTTGGATGATAATTTTCTTCAAATTGTCGTCTCCTAGAGTTTTAAAAGGAGTTGCTTCCACAATTTTGTTGGAAACAGTAAGTTGACATTTTGCAAAGGAGAATGGTTTGAAGTAATTTTTGTTCCTACAGAGGTTTCCCATTTTTTAGTGTCTGAATTTTTGTTTCTCATGGTGACTAGATTTAAGGAATTTTTGAAAGGATATTTGATACTATTATTGGTAGCATAGATCTCAAACCAATCAAAGAAGAAAATATGAGTTTTGTTTTGAATAATAAAATCATAATATTCTTCGTAAATTTGCTTTTTTATTTCAGGAAATTTTTTGAAAGACCAAAATCATTTTTTAGAATTTTCTTTTGAATAAAAATCATTACGCAAAAATTGTTTGTTGACAACAAATTCTTCTTCAGGAACATTGAGTTCATTAGCGATTACATTTTCTATCACGGCAGAAAAATCAGGACTAATCGGCTTGGATTGTTCAAAAGGAGATTTGGGTTGCCTTTCAATATTTTGTATATAAACTGATTTTGGAATTTGAATGCTATAATCAGCATTTCTAAAATTTAAAGTTAAAGAAAAATCTTTTAGAAGATCCGAAGTTGAAAACCTCAATTTTGTTTCAATTACATAAGAGATTTGAGAGATTCTTCCCAAATCATTAGTACCTTTAGAAGAAGATGTTTCAAATTTGGAACAAAAAAATGAGTTCTTGTAAAAAGAGAGTTTGACACGGCCATCAGCAAAGTGCTGAATGTTTTTAACTTGAGTATTTGGACGAATAAACTCAAGAGGTTGTGCTGGGACAGCATTTTCAAGATCACATTCATTTGGAAGACTTACATCTTTCCATTGAATAATTTTGGTGGTAATGGCATTGGATTTGGTTAAATCTATTTGTAAAAGAAGAGTCTCTCCTTTTGTTGAAGAGATCATTTTGATTTTTGAAGCGAAGGCTATATGCATAACTTTAAAATGTAAACGATAAATGATTGCTATTGGGATGAATCCCTCAAACATTTGGTAATTATGAGTTTAAATCTAAAGAACTAGAGATTTGAGGATATTCTTGTCTTTTAGGGAAATGGTTAGATTAGAATAACAATCAAATGATATCGGACCTCAACATAGACTATACTCTATTGAGCTGAGTAAAGAATCAGCAAAATTTGCAAAACTAGTGTTTCAAAGTGCTGCTAGGATTGAAGTATTTAGGCTTTCTCTAGTTAATGGTTTGAATCCAACTCGAACAAATCCTAGATGGATAAATTTGAAACCTTTTTTAGAATATTTTTGAAGATATTTTTGCGAAAGAATAGGAATGGTTTCAGAACTTTTTGAGATCTAAATATCCCTTTCCTCAATTTTGATAACAAAATCATTTTTGAGGCTGAAAATGTTTGATTTTCCATAAATCTCATGCTTTTTGACCTCTGAAATTTTCCAAATATCAATTGTTTTATCCAACTTTTCTATTGTAATTTTCTCAGTGTTTTTGCAAAGTCTTACCGCCATCAACCTGGTTCACTGAAAACCTTACCAAACCCATTTCCTTAGTCTACCAAAGTACGCAAAATGAGCAAAGCAAAATTACTTTCAATTACTAAAATTATCAACAAGCCTGGTTTAATGCCTTCCTTATCCAAAACCCCAAATATTCCTATATCAGGTTACTTTTTTTTAAAGAAAGTGCACATATCGCCTCTTTTCCAAACTAGTGGAATTCTTGGTGGACATATTTCAGTTTAATCGAGAATGTCATCACAGGACAACTACCTTAAACATACAACCTATTTAAAACCCATTACAAACCATCACCAAATGAAACAAAATTTCCTCCCATGGCAAATCTTTATTCAAAAAGATAATTTTGGAAAGTTTGAACAATAACTGCATCCGTGACTGCACAGTAAAAAGTGAACAATTCCACTACAGTGACTATTATTTTTGTCCCTTTACTCTATGCTTGACCAGTTCCTGTATCTTTAAACAGTACCTGTATTTTTGAATATTGAAAAACAATAATTTTTCTTCTTTTTCTTTTGTCTTTTTCTTTTTGTTTTTTGCTTTTCTTCTTCTTCTTTTTCTTTTTTTAGAAACCTGATTCCTAAACACTTTAAAGTTTAGGTCTATCTCATCCTTTTCCTCTGTGAAGGATTCGGCATCTTCAGGTGATTTTGATGTCATAACTTCTCCTTTTGGTGTGAATTGGGAGAGAATTTTTACAACTTCGTCAGGAGTTTTTGCTACTGCAATCATGGACTGCATTTTTGTCTTGAGCCATTTCTTTCGGAGCCCCTGTCCGGTGTTAAGGATTAAGGTGTCTGAAAATTGTTTAATGTGACTTAGCTTCATGACCAGCTTGTGGTCTTGAGAATTTGAAATAATAAAATCGACAGAACAGTAACAGGTTCAAAATCGACCATTGCCTTTGAACTTTTCAACCGAATAGACACCTGTAATTGGCTTTTCAAAGTTCCTCTTCACCACAGTCCGACGCGTAATTGTAGCCTTCTTCTAGAGTGTTTTTATCTTTTTTTTTTAAGGAGAGAGAGACAGGGGGAGATATTAATTTCCAAGACAATACCAAGAACCAGATTTCTGCTTTACTTGAATAAACAACCCAAATATTGAGGCATATGTGGAAGGCAATTTTTTATATTTCTCCCTCCCAGTAAAAACATACACTACGTTTGTTATCATCTTTTTCATCTCTCTCCGTGTCAACAATTTTATACAATCAAATATTTTTGTATCATAAAATTTTTTTAAAATTTAAATTCAAAATTTACATCTCTTATATATATAAATAGCTGATTATTTTCTAATAATTATATCTATTAATAGTTAAATCAATATATATACACACATTTACTCTAACATTCATATATACTTATATTTTAAAAAATAAATAATTGTCCATATATAATACCACACTATTATATATTTTATACACATATAAATGTAAATTTAAATAAATTATATTATTTGTCACATTAAATCTTCATTCCAAACGTACTAATTATTCTAATATAATTCCTGACAAATATCATCTTTCAACAAAAACCTTCTCCCAAACATAACCACAATATGCAAACATACTGTTCATCAGAATATTAGAATTTATTTTCATCTTACTTTTACATTATTTGAAAATTTTCGTGCTAATTTTGATTCCCAACAAATAAATATATCCAAACCTAGCTTGAGATTTTATAATCTTATCAGCATTCCAAGTTGACATTGTTGTTCCTATTGTCTTTCTGGATGATTGAAAGTAAACCAAAAATCAATCTTTCCAATTAGCCCGTATCTTAGAAGATTCTGAAATTGTTCACTAGATTGGTCCTATGATTGTGTAATCTATATGTCTATCTTTACCATATTATAAAAAGTTTGCGTTTAAGTATTTATGTAAATTTACAATACCTTTAATTAATAAATTTACACTATTATCCTTAATTGAAGAATTCAAGCGCACACAAATATAATTACTAATATATGATTAGATTTTTTCTATAATGTATTTGTATTATATTGTTATTAAAATAAATTCTTTTTGTTACATATTGTAAAGTCATACAATTGCCTTTATTTTAATTTTTTTTTATTTTTCCATCATTTTCTTTCTTCTATTCTTTTTCTGTTGCATCTCTTGTTGGTTTAAAATAAGTCAATAGTCAATCTCTTAGTTAGCATGTACGTTAGAAGATTCTAACGTTGTTCATTAGATTGGTCCCATGATTGCATAATCTATATCTATATCTTTACCATATTATAACAAGATTACAGCTAATTTGAATATACGTTGTAAATTGGCTCAGTGCTCGCTTCACAAACCAAAATGCATTATGTCTCAATCCGTTGTTCTTCCTCACGAATGCGAGTAGAAGGCTCGTGCCCATGGAATGCTCATTCACGGTTGTGCCAGGGATCGCGGTACATTTTGCTGTGTACTACATTTAGGGATCGCGATCACAAATGCACATTGAGGTCTCACACTCGCGGCCCCAACCGTAAGGCATTCTGCCTAAGCCCACACTTTGATTCCGCTCTCATGAGAACACCTTCTGACGCGATCCAAGGACCCCACCAAATTTATTTTAGTATTTATTAATTTTAATTTATTTATTAATGGGTTTTATTAATAAATTGGGTCATATGGGCTTTTTAAGTTAGGGTCTGATAGTATTTAGTATAAATAGCAGTTTGTTATTCAATTGAAAAAGAACAGACAGACAAAGTTTTTAATCAATTCAGGTTTCTTCTCAATTACCTAAAATTGTGCCTTTCAATTTCTCGTGAATTTCTATCCCAAGTCGAGTCATTCTAGAGTGGTCCGTCTGATTCGTAACGTATCAATCGGTATTCGGTGTGCTGATTGTGATCGTTTCCATCTAGTTCAATTCAATGCTACCGTGTTGGGTCAGTGTTCTTCACTCGGTTTGCGTTCCTGAGATTTTTGGATTCAGGTTCGATTACACCATTGCTATCCGTGATTTTGATCGCGTCAATTTGGTATCAGAGTAAGCTTGTGTCGAATTCTAATCCAACACACAATCCAGAGTTTCAAAAAAAAAAAGTCAAAAAAAATTCAAAAAAAGAAAGGAAAACTATGCCGCTGCGACAGACCGAAAGTCGCCGCCGTAATCCGCTGTTTTCAGCCAATCTCAGGCTGGAATTCAGCTGCCCAAGGATCGCCACCCGAAGCCCATTCCATCGCCACCATCAATTAAAGCTAATGCTGCCGAAATCGGGAGAAATCTGGCTATGAACCGCCGCGACAGCCTGTGAATTTCCGCTTGAAATTCACGCCGCTCCACCCGTCGTCACCGCCAAGGCTCCCCTAGGGCTTGCCCAGGCCGGGCCGGTCATTTTCGACCACCACTATGGACGTACGCCAGTGAAATCAGCCAGTCACAATTTCACCTCCGCCAACTGCGTATCATTTAAAAAAAAATTCTGTTAGGCCGAGGCTAGAGTTGGGCCGAGAATCAGGTTGGGCTAGGAGCAGGATTTGGGTCAGATTGCAAACTGGGCCAGACTTGAGTAAAAAAAAAATATATTCAGTTGGCCCAGAGTTGATCGGGCTGAAACTGATTTAGGCCAGACTGCCGCTGGGCTAGACGCGTATTTTGGGCCGAAGAGATTGGGCTAGACCAGGAGCTGCTACTGGGCTAGACCATCCATGCTGACGTGGTAAGGCCGTGTTTAGTTACAATTTCTATTCCGCTTAAGAGCTTGTTTGGCTGTAGAATTTCTGTCTCAACTTAAGGGCCTATTTGGTTGTTAATTTTAAAAAAACCAGAGAGGTTAAAAAAAAGGGAGGCAAAAAAAAAGGAGAGGCCAAAAAAAGGGGAGAGAACAAAAAAAAAAGTGTGAGAAAAAAAATTGGGAAAAAAAGGAATGCCAAAAAGTAGTGGAAGAAAAACACAAGAGTGAAAAAAAAAATATTATAGAGAAGAGCAAAATCTATTTATATTTATTTTATAGGATGTCGATTGATCACACACATTACAAGGAGATAATGTTTGACGAAATCCAAAGGTTGTCCAGAGTTGTGGATAAGATGCAAAATTGTCTTGTTAGTGATAACCGTACATTGAGACACGAGAGGACAGGAGATAAAGATCCATCGTCAAGGCACTATTGTAACAAAGATTATGGATCGAATGTGAATGAGTATGACGAAACATCCAAATAATTGGATTCTTATATTGAAAGTCAATTTTGGTTGTGTATTAATTACTTTCAGTGTGGCATAGCATGAGTGAATGTCGAAATAAGGCAGTTGATGCTGATATTGGCATTAGTAGAGTTATGGGAGAGAAGAAAAGTCTAACCATAAAGATGCCATCTTTGACTGAAGTGAGGATTGTAGAGAAGATGTCACCAGAGGAAGTACAACATTAAGATAATGGTAGTGTTAGCACACATCTAGGAATTGAGGAGAAAAGTGAACAAAAAGAAATAACTGAATTAGTATAAATTGAAAAGGATAGAGTTGAGATGGAAGAAGCCATAGAAGTTAAAGTGAAAGTTGAAGATAGCTACAAAAATGAAGAACAAGTCGAGGATTGAGAGATTAAATTTCTACAGAGTCACGTGTACGTTAATCCGTTTGACCCTTTAGCCGATGCTCTGTCCAATTATATTGCACAAGAGTTGAAGATAGTTTTATCTATAAAGATTACATATGCGTATTCGGATAAGTCGTTAGTGCCTTTTTATATTCCTTTATATGATTTGTTGCTAATATTTCTATGCTGGACTCATGGGAAGATAAAATTGAAATTTTAGTGAGGTGATGAAGAGTTAAGGAACTTCTAGGATTTGCGTTTGATCCAGGAGGACTCAAATTCGCCTTCAAGAGGAGGGGTATGATGCGATCCAAGGACTCGATGAAATTCATTTTAGTATTTGTTAATTTTCGTTTATTTGTTAATAGGCTTTATTAATAAATTGGGCCATATAAGCTTTTTAAGTTAAGGTCTGATAGTATTTAGTATAAATAGCAGATTGTTATTCAGTTGAAAAAGAACAGACAGACAGAGTTTTTAATCAATTTAGGTTTCTTTTCAATTCCCTAAAATTGTACCTTTCAATTTCTTGTGAATTCCTATATCAAATTGAGCTATTTTGGAGTGGTTCATGTGATTCGTAATGTATCAATCGGTATTCGGTGTGCTGATTGTAGTCGTTTCTATCGAGTTTAATCCAGTCCTACCATGTTGGGTCAGCGTTCTTTGCTCAATTTGCGTTCTTGGGATTTTCGGATTCGGGTTGGATTACACCATCGCTATCTGTGATTCTGATCGCGTCACCTTCTGCAACCGCCGCAGGGTGACTTGCGACTACGGCTGCGTGTACAAGGCATCATTTGATTGGCTTTATTCATTCTACTCAGTTCCAATCATCAAAACTCATTAATACAGTGATTTTAAGGGTTTCTAGGCATATCTTTACAAATCCTAACCATAGCATATCTTTACGACTCCTAACAATGGAAAATCCAATGAATCATGTCAAACCAATTTTTTGAATAATTAATAATATGTTTCAGAATTTACACGCTTTATCAATACCTATTTCCTACCCTTTTTTATGCATAAGTCTTGACTCTAATAACATGTACATGCATCAACCCATGTATAACCTTCCCTAAATTCATATTCCTGGTGCCTATAACATATATACAAGGGGTTTCTAATTTATGTATGATAAAAGTAAAATTTGACAAAAAATTTACCTCCAATTATCGTGTTTGGAAGCCCAAGGAATTTTTCTTTTTGTTTGGACACTCATAGAATGGCTGTTGCTCCTTGGGTGGAAAATTTTAAATTTCTCCACTACCTACCCTTTTTATGCCTTGGGCTTTAATTGGAGTTTGTGAGTTACCCAATTCCTGGTTTCTTAGGCTTCCAAAATTTCCTACATATACCCCTAAATAATTTAACAGATTTTACACGAATTTTTCTAATATAATTCTTCTATTTATAGGTCTGTCAACCCTAGCAAACTCTTCTCACAATATTTATATTATTTGGCTAAAATTTGGTTGCTAAAACTATGGATATCTCCCTCCCTACTCACTTATCTTATTTCCCAACAATTGCACACAAAAATTGAAAAATAAAATAATAAAGTATATGCTAAAATTAAGTTCTTAATTATTCACAAAAATGTTAACCAAAATATGATTACTAGTACCCAAAATTCCCAGGTATTACAGTTAGAAGATTCTGAAATTGTTCGTTAGATTTTGTCCTATGATTGCATGATCTATATCTAAATCTTTATCATATTGTAAAAAGTTTGGGGCTAACTTAGATATTCATTGTAAATTTACAACATTATGTTTAATTAATAAATTTGCACTATTATCCTTTATTAAAGAATTCAAGCACACTATTACCTTTATTTTTCAAATTCTTTTATACTTTTTTATCATTTCTTTCTTCTTTTCTTTTTCTATTGTGTCTCTCCTTCATTGAAAATCAATCAACGGTCAATCTCCCTAGTTTGCACGTATATTAGAAGATTCTGAAGCTGTTCATTTAATTGGTCCTCCACATCTTTACCATATTATAAAGAGTTTAGTGCTAATTTGAATATACCTTCTAAATTAACATCATTACTTGAATTAGTAAATTTACATTGTTAATCTTAATAATTAAGAATTCAAGCACGATCAAATATAATTACTAAGATACCATTAGTTTTTTTATAATATATCTCTACTCTACTTTTATTAAAATAATTATTTTTGTTACAGCAAAATCACACCATTACCTTTATTATAAATCTTTTATTATTTTTATCATTTTCTTTCTTCTTTTCTCTTAAACTATTTATTTTTATATATATTCTTAAATTTTCTCTTTTTTCAATAATTTTTAATATTCTTAATTTTCTTACTTCAAATATTTTATATGATCATTTTAAATAATTATATTTCTACTATTAGAATTTAACAAACATACAATTTATAAGTAAATGTGTACGCACATAGAGTATATAATTTTACTAGTTATATTATTAAGAAATCAAGCCTAATTTGGATGCATATTGTTGATTTACAGCATTGCCCTTGATTTGTAAATTCACACTATTACCATTAATTAAAAGGACAGAACACAATTAAATATAATTACCAATACCTGTTTACTTCTTCTCTGTACTACTAATAGAAATTGCACACTTTTTGTATGCAAATTTGTCTATTTGTACTATATTATTAAATTAATAAGGAATTTTTTATTGCACAATGTCAAATTAAACAATTATCGAATTACTAGTCATATATTAGAATAAAAACCATATTTAGTTGCACAATGTTCAATTACTATAATACCTATTTTTATACCTTTCAATTCATTTATTCTTTTTAAATATTCTCATATGCTTTTAATTTAAATAATTAGTTCTATTATAATTTACGACAATGAATAATATGTTTTTTCAAAATTTTCGCATATATAGATAATGTGCCATCATTACACAATATCCAATAGATGCTTTCACCTGCCAAATTTTTTGTTTTATGTAAAGCCCACGATACAAGTAAATTATGAGAAATATTAATGAATAGAAATTTCATCTCAACTGAAAATTGTATTTCCACATTTACAAGAAGAAAAGTGGAAATGGGGAATTCTATCAAAATACTACATTGTTCTGGCCTAAAAAAAATCTCCTCCTCTCGAGTCCTGCTCTTTAAAAGGTGACTGAATTGTTGCCTTTGCTAAGTATACATCCTCGTTGACCCTAGCATTGAGTTTGGTTTTAGAATTTTGAAGAAGAAAAAAATGCAAGTGTTACGTCCCGAATTTGGAACTATGACACAACAGTACTCGTGATCAACCTCAATAGATATCAAAGTTAATAATGTAATTGAATGCTATAAAATACCGAAAAGATAACATCCAAAATAATAATCATAACATAGCCTCGCAATGGAAAGAAAAACATCCTAACTCTTATGTTAGTCAAGTCTTATTTGCTAATGAAAACAATGGCAATAACATAAATAGTGTATACATCTTTGTTTCTCTCTCACTAGACCTACCATCCCTATATAAGTTTCTCTTCATTGGCCTTGTCTGCCAAAACAACATCTAAAGTACATGAGAAAAAAGTTACTTAATAAATGACACCTCTTGCCTTTTCATTTTTTGATAGTATGTGAACAGAAAATAATAATTTATACAAACAAAATTTTAAAATAGATGATATAGATGTCACACCTGCGAATCTAAGACTATGATATAGCAGTACTTGCAAATCACCTCAACGAATACCAAAACCAACATATATCTTAGCAACTAATCCAATAATAATAAATATGATAATCCAACGAAAACAATTTACCATCCATTGTAACATCCGAAATCCAATATGTAGTGGAAATGAAATATCCTAACTATTATATTAGAGTTGTCTTAATTAATAATAATGATATCAAAATTTGAACAATTAAACTAGGTCTTCATCCTCAACTCTATCATATCCAAGTTTGACCATTGTCATTTGCTTCCTTCACAAAACATTACCTAAGAGTGGTCCTACATTTTTCTTTTCAGTAGGTGTGACCAAGAAACAATAGTTTGCATAAAAAAATTTTCAAAAGAAATGTACGAATGAATAAATAATTCACATTTGATAGTATTGTAGAAAAGACAATTCATGAATATTTTATTCACTTTGCCATTCACATAGTTCATATATCCTTGTTTCCCAAGCAACTCGTGTAAGTGTGTACTTCGTGTACTCTTTTCACCGATCAGAGCTTTAGTCTACATCCCGACTAAGCAGGGTCACATATTATCAACTTTGCCACCACGACCCTAGAGCTTCAACCTAGTCTAAGAAGTATCCCAATCTATTGTATGCCAATTGGTGGGATCATGTATTAGTTTCATTTGTTGTCGATCCTAATACTTCTATCCCATTAAGCGGGTTCCAATCTATTACTCGATTGATAGCGGAACTCGTTTCGCACTATTATCTACATCACTCAAGTGGTTTTACATATTATCACATGTATTAGAGTTAAAAATAGTTAACTTAAAACAATTTTACTTTGCAAATAATCACATCCAAATTTTGGGAAAAATGGTAAATAATTTTAGTTTTATACAAAATGACATGTTAAATTCTTACTTTAATAAAATAGGGATAGTACTCAAAACAATCTTAGTTAAGCAAAAGAATTCAGTTGATTCGTGAAAACGAATGGGAAAGTAGTTAACGGAGTTGGCAGGGTATAACCACTTACCTACCACTTAGTCCTATTAACTACTAGGTCCCTCGCTTATTGATCCTTGATTTCTTATTCAGTCACACATAATTTCTATTTTAATACTCAATTCAGCTGATATCCTATGCCTTTTATTGCTTCATGTGCCTCCCATATGATTATCCCCATTCAAATTCTTTCAGTTACTATTTTCCATATTTCATTACCACTTGTGTAGTCTACTTGAGCCTATTTTAGTCTAAAAATAAAAAACGTTCGGCTCAAATTATACGAAAATCGCATTTTGTCCAGTGCCCTTAGGTAGACTTGTGACCATAAATTACATGCTTGCAACTGCAGAATCTCAATCCACACCCGCAACTATTGACCACAAAGCATTCTCTTTCTGTCACGCCCAAACTCGTGACCATGAGCTGCCATTCTGCGACCGCAAGGATCGGACTCACAACCATGGTGGGTGACTGTAAGGTGTTCTACATGGCATAACATCCCAGGCCTTGCAGTCTAGTTTGCACACGTGTGACATAGCCTCACTCCATGTTGTTGCCTCTCACGATCATAGTGTTAATCACAATGAGGTACTAGTTCATGCACAAGGTGTTGTTTCAATGAGATTTGGCATTCTACAATATTCTAATCACCAGAACATGCTTACACAATTGTTCAAAAGGTCTTTGGGCATATTTCTAAGCATCGAAAATCTGGAAAATGTAACTTAAACACATTGAAAATTTTTGAAAGAATCCAAGACAATTTTCAAAATTTCACACAGTATTCCTACACACACTTTTAATGAGTTTCTACACATAATACATGACTTAAACACCAATCCCATGAATTTAGCACATTTAAGCCTCCTAAAATTCAAGTTTTCACGCGCCTATACATGTAAAATTAATGTTTCTATGTAAATGTATGGTAAACAAAAATTTCGGTAGAGAAATTACCCTGAGTCACTGTGTTTGAAGGCTAAGAATTTCTTCCCTCTCTACTATGCAGCCGTCTCTCACTCTAGTGTGGAAAATAGATTCTACCTTTAAAAACTTGTATTTATACCAGGTTTTAGGAAAGAGTTTGGGTACACTTACAATTTCTAGAGTTTTGAGGGTATTAAACTCTCATATATTGCCATTAAGTCCAGCTGGGCATTTTGCACCAATTGTTTTGGATTTAAATCACTATTTTAAATGTTTTATCAGGGCATGGCTCTACCTTATGATTTTTATATTTTTAGGCAAATTTTGGTTTCCGTAAGACACACATATCCTACTCAAATTACACATCACAATTTCTAGCCATTTTCTACACGAAAATAAAGTAAAATAATAATAAGGAAAATTTCCAATATATAAATTATATGTGCTAAATAATTGTCAATAATATCCAAAAATTTTGGAGTATTATATCCTCTTCCCCTTACAATAAGTTTCATCCTCGAAACTTGTATTACATTCTTAAGCAAATAAATAGGCAGGTCACTTCTTAACATCCTCCTCTAGTTCTCAAGTTACTTATCTCTTAGTGTGGTTGGACCATTGGACCTTTACATATGGTATTAACAGAGTCCTTCAACTCCATTCCTCTTGGTTCATTCTCTAAACTTATGCTTCTTGTCGGTTTGTTTCTTATTCACTACCAAGGTTTCCAATTCTAGCACAAGACTTAGGTTGGCATGTACCTTTACAACTGCGATACATGAAAAACATTGTATATCCTTGCTAACTCTGGAGGCAACACCAGTTGGTATGCCACCACTCCAACTTTTTCCTGTATTTCAAATGGTCTCACAAATCACAAACTTAACTTGCTTGCTTTATTGAACTGCATTACTCCTTGAGTTGGAGAAATCTTTAAGTACGCTTGTCAGGTGAAAACTCTAGTGGTCTCCTCTTCAAGTCAGCCCAACTCTTGTATCTTTCTTGTGCTCCTTTCATTCACTTCCGTATTGTGGCTACCTTATCAATGGTTAGTGGAACATTCTCCAAGCCAATTACTTTCCTTTCACTGATTTTACCCCAACAAATTAGGGAAAGACATTTCCTTCTATAAAGTGCCACGTAAGGAGCTGTTTTGATGCTTGCATGATAGCTATTATTTTAGGAGAATTTTGGTAAAGCCAAGTAATCACTCCAAGCTCCCTTAAAATTCAAGATACATTCTCTAAGCATGTGTTCCAACATTTGAATCATACGTTCAAACTACCCATTAATTTGCAAATGTTATGCTATTCTTGTTCCCATAGCCTCTTGGAAACTTTTCCAAAAGCAAGACACAAATTAAGGATCACGGTTTGATATTATGCGTGATGGTACACCATGGAGCCTTACTATATTATCTATATACGCCTTAGCTAACTTATAGAAATTGTAAGTTGTCCGTATTAGGAGGAAATGTGCAAACTTTGTCGATTAGTCAACAATCACCCAAATGGCATCATAGCCTTACGGAGTTCATGATAGTCACACCATGAAGTCATTGTAATGGAATCCTACTTCTGTTCAGGTATTTCAAGTGGTTGAAAGCAACTTTAGGGGTACTGGTGTTCCGCCTTAATCTTTTGACATGACATGTATTTCATCCTGTAGTTTGCAATATCATTCTTCATCCCATTCTATCAAAAGTTTCTCTTACGATCCTTATACATCTTCGTACTTCGTGGGTGTATGGAGTATTTCAAATAATGTGCCTCTTGTAAGAGTTGATCTTGTATTTCCATGATATTCAGAACACATAATCTCCCCCTCATGTATAAAATGCCGTCTTACCCTATTTGAAAGTTTGGTATTTGACACTAATTGACTTTGTATTTCAGTGCTCCTATCATCGAGTCTGAGAATTAGGGCTTCTTGATTTCCTCTAACCTTGAAGGTTTGGAACTTAAGGCTGCTAACACTCCCTTAATCAACTCCATGATTTCCAAGTGCAGTAAATCCAACTACCTTGCCAACATGGCTGCCATAACCTACATTCTCTTTTGACTAAAGGCATCAGCCACTCTATTAACCTAACTTGAGTGGTAATTGATGACTAAGTCATAGTCCTTAATTAGTTCAAAGCATTGTCTCTGCCTCCTATTCAACTCCTTCTATGTAAAGAAATACTTGAAGCTCTTATGGTTGGTGTATATCTCACACTCCTCATCGTAGAGATAGTGTCTCTATATCTTAAGAGCAAACACCACAGTCTCCAGTTCAAGGTTGTGAGTCAGGTAATTTACCTTGAATAACTTCAATTGCCTTGTTGCATAAGCAATTACTCTATCGTTCTACATTAAGACTCATCCTATTCTGCTCTTGCTAGTGTCACTATAAATGGTGAACCCACCACTTTCTATCAACAGAGCTAAGACTATTGCTAATGTTAACTTTTCTTTGCACTCTATGAAGCTCCTTTCACACTCTAGACTCCATTTGAATTTCTTTCATTTCTATAGTAACTGAGGTAATAGAGTCGCAATCCTGGCAAATCCTTCCACAAATTTGCTATAATTCCAGTAATTCCAAGGAAACTTCTCACTTTCATGACATTGTGGGTCTAGGCCATCGTGAGATGACTTTGACCTTCTTAGGATCTATGGATACTCCTTTGTTAGATATTACATGTCCTAGGAATGCTACACTTCTGAGCCAAAATTAATATTTATTGAATTTGGTACACAACTATCTTTCCTTTTAGGACTGCAGCACTATCCTTAATTGTTCCCTCTGTGCCCCCTGCCTAGAGAATACACTAAAATGTCATCTATGAATACCACCATAAAATTATCTAAATATGGCTTAAATACTCGATTCATCAAATCGATGAAGGTTGCTAGGGCATTAGTCAGCACGAAAGGTAGTACTAAGAACTTATAGTGTTCGTGCCTCATCTAGAAGGCTGCCTTAGGTATATCTTCGATCTTTATTTTCAGTTGGTGATATTCCGACCTTAAGTCGATTTTTGAAAACACCTTTGCCCCCTTTAGTTGATCAAAACAATTTTTAGTCTTTGGCAAGGAGTGCTTATTCTTAATGGTTACTTTATTGAGCTCCAAGTAGTTTATGCATAGCCTTAGACTTCTATCATTCTTCTTGATGAAGAGTATCGAGGCTCGCCAAGGTAATGCATTCAACTGTATTTGTTTCCAATTCAATCGCTCTTGCAGTTGCACCATCAACTCTCTTAATTTCACTAGGGCCACCAAAGTAGGACTTTTGAAATAAGAATCATTTGCAAGACTAAATTTATTTCAAATTCAAGTTCCTATCCAAATGTAGTTCGAGTAGGTCATCTTGGAATTGATTAGGAATTCTCCAACCATTGAAATATTTTCAAGTTTCAATTCTTCCTCCTAAGCATCGATAACACATACAAAATAAGCTTCGCACCCCTCCCTGATAGCTTTCTCTGTGTTGGTGGCATATATTAGGAAATTGAGACTATTGGTTCGATCTCAAGTGCTCCTATGGAATGAGAAACTATTGCCTGAAGAAAGGTGAAGATTCACAACTTTGTTTTTATAATCCACATTGGCGAAACTTTTAACTAACCAATTCATTCTTAAGATTACATCAAATGCCTTCATTTTAAGCTGAATTAGATCAGCATTCAATCACAATCCCCACCTAAGTTTAGATTACAATTCTTGTAAACCAAGTTGGTTACTAATGTTTCTCCTCCAAGGGTAGCTATCCTTTATAGGTGTTATAGTAGTTCAGGCTTATGCTCTATGGCAAATCCATGCACGACAGTCGAATAAGGCATATGCCTCAAGTCAATTAACAGTAATATCACTTATAACAACGTCCTCCATGTTCTCTGCCTCTTCCTATGTCAGAGTGAATACCCTGCCTTCCCTGTGCCGAGTATTTTTCCCACTATTACCATTTGTACCGCCCTCAGGCTTTACTGCCTATGTTTTTCTGTACAAATAATTGCAGACTCTATTCCTTTTCTTCACAAAATTCCGCTTTTCTGGGTTTAGTATTCCAATCCCAGGAGACAGTTTTCCTCAAAAGCAGCAGTAATGGGTCGGAATTAAAATGTCGTGGGATGGTTCTCTCTCTTCCGTGAAATTAATTCTTGAGGGAAAAAGTTTAGAGTTACCCTTTTCTTCGTTATGGGCATTTTTACTTGTTTGTTTCAAGCGGAAATGGGTGGAAAAAGGAAAGAAACGTATGGAGTGAAGTATGAGGAATGGCGGACAACTGGATTTTTTGGTTTTTCTTTTTGCTCCTGTAAAAGAGGAAAAGAGAAAGCGATTAAGTGGGAACGTGAGATAGTGATTTCTTTTCTTCAACACTACCAGAAAAAAAAAAAAAAAGAATTAATAAAAGTATATTTGAGAGCAACTAAAACTTTAATCAGTTTGTAGTGTGTGGCGTCACTCTGTTCTCAAAATTCAGTTTGTCCGGTTTGAGGCTTCTCCTTGGTAGACTAATCCATGGCGCATGGCGGCACGGACTTCAGTCAGCCCGACAAGATACCGTTGGTCATACCCACCGACCCTGACGAACAGCCGGATCTGGCGCGTAAGATTACCTCCATGGCAATCGCGGCGCGCGTCACCAAGCTCGAGACGGAGGCGGGGAGCCTCCTGAAGAAGATACACGAGAAAGACCGCGTCATTCAACACCTCGAGGACAAGGTCTTCCAGCTCGACCGAGCCTGTCAGGACGCCGAGTTGCGATTGAAAATCATGCGCGAGGATAATGAATTTTAATTCTCTACCAACTTCACTTGTCTGAATTTAGTTAGTTATTTTTTCGGTTCGGGAGACTTTTCCTGACAAATTGAACTGCAGATGAAACTACTAAAAGAGCGAGATACATTGGCATCGACTTCAAAGAAGCTCAGTCGAGATATGGCCAGGGTAATGTCCGCGTTACATTATTCTTTTACTCAATTGACGTTTCGTTTTAGTCTGGAAAAACGTAAATGTATTCCCACTACACAATTACCTTTATTTTAATTTTTTTTATCATTTGTTTTCTTTTTTCTTTAACTACTTATTTTTGTGCATGTTCTTTCTTAAATTTTCTCTTCTTTTTTCAAAAAACTTTTCATTATTCTTGATTTTCTTATTTTAAATATTCTCGAATGGAGCTCCACTACTTCCACCTCGATTGAAAAGTATCCCTATCCATACTCCTAATAAATAGGATTATATATCAACTTCTAACTTCTGCCTATCAGTCCTGATACTTCTACTCTATTGGTCGACTCCAAACTATTACCCAATTAGTAGGGAAGAACTCATTTCACACTATCGTCCACATCACTTGAGAGGCCTTTCAAATTTATTACATGTATTTTGATTCTCAAATGGTCAAATTAAAATAGTTTATTTTTCAAATACTCACATCCAAATTTTTAAGAAAGTAGTTTCGCAGGAAATCGATAGGTCAAAATTATGCTTTCGTAGGATAGGAAAATATTTAAAAATAATTTTAAATGCATAATAAAATTCAACTGTGATATAAAAATAATTTTGAAAGCAGTTGTAAAATTTAGTTAAGAGTAACCACTTACTTGATTTCTATTCCCGTTGGCCAATGGGTTCACTAAATAGTAGTTCTCAATTACCTATTTAATTAAATAACTTTTACTTAATACCTAATTCAATTGATTTCCATCCTTTCTAATGATTTTGTGTACATCCTAAATGTCTTGTCCCATTGTCGTTACAAACTAGTGGGTATTTCTATTTAGGATTTATTCAATTAATATTCTCTATTTCCTGTTAAGTCTAGAACAATATACTTAATCCTATTTTAGTCCCAAATTTAGAAAATTAAGTCTTAATTATATAAAAATAATAATATTTTGCCGCTTTTTAGGTACCATGATAAGGGAAATAGGTCTCGCAACAGCGAAAAGTGGCTCTGCGCTTGCTTAATGAACCACAAAGCATTATGTCTCACTATATTATTCTTCCTCACGACTGCTAGTAGAAGTCTAGTGCCTGTGGAATGCTCATTCGTGGTTGCACCAGGGACCGCGTTACACTTTGTTCTGTACTGCACCCACAACTCTGTGACCACAAGGTTCATCGTTGCAACATCGAGAGGTTGTAGTCATGGCTCCAATAGTGAGGCATTCTGCTTGAGCCCACACTCCCATTCTACTCTCATGACAATGCCTTCTACAACTGCAATAGGGTGCCTCGCAACTATGGCTACGTGTGCAAGGCATCGTTTAGTTAGCTTTATTCGTTCTACTCAATTCAAATCAATAAAAATTCATTAACACGATGAATACAAGGGTCCCTAGGCATATGTTCTCGAATCCTAACCATGAAAAATCCAACTAATCATATCAAACTAATTTTCAAACAATTAATAACATGCTTTAGAATTTACACGCTTTATCAATATACATTTCCTTACAATTTCTACGCATAAGTCATAATTTTAACAACATATATGTGCCTCAACACATGTAACCTTCCCTGAATTCATATTCCTCATGTCTATAACAAATGTGCAAGTGTGTTCTAATTGTATGCATGATGAATATAAAATTTGGCTAAGAATTTACCTCTAATTATCGAGTTTGGAAGCTCAGGGATTTTTCTTTTTCTCTGGACACTCACAAAACGATGGCTGCTCCTTGGGTGGAAAAGTTAAATTTTTCTCCACATCCTACCCTTTTTATACCTAGGGTTTTAATTAGAGTTTGTGAGGGGCCTGATTTCCTAGTTTCTTAGATTTCCAAAATTTCTTACAGATAGCCCAAATTAATTTAACATATTTTACACAAATTTTTTTCGCATAATTCTTCTATTTTTAGGTCTCCCAACCATGGCAAACTCTTCTCACTATGTCTATATTATTTTGCAAAAATTTGGTTGTTAGGTCTTAAGTTGAGACATTTCGGCAGCTCACACCGCAACCAATTTCTCATTACATATGGCAATCAGGAGGACAGGATACTTGAGAAATTCACTACTAAGTTTGTGGGAAGTTTTCTGCGCAAAACTGCAAGACATTTCCATCAGCTATTTATTGCTTTAACACTGTGCTAGGTTGATGGATTTTGGGAGGGGTAAAAATGGTAGAGAAAATAATTTTAATGGTTTGGTTGACAAGGAAAATTATAAAGAGAAAGAAAAATTGATAGAAAATGTGGTTTAAGTGAAGGAAAATTATTTTTTTTCACAAAATGGTGAAGAAAGTGAGAATTAAAGCTATTTGATCATCTAACCTTCATTATTTCTATTTTTTTTTTCATCTACCCTTAAATTATTTATCTTAAATAATCAAAAAATTATAGATTATTTTTTTATCTTAATTTTTATATTTTAAATTATTTTCCTTTTCTAATAAAAATCATTCTACCAAATAATTTGAATTTCTTCAAGTTTCTTTTCCTTTTATCTAATATTTCCTTTCTTTTCTAAAATTTAAAACCAAGCATAGTGTAGATCACAAATATGCATCTGCTCTAACTGTTATCAACTTGCAGCCCGGCCATGTGGATCCATTTGCACCTCCTCCTTCTTCTTGATTATCCCTATAGCGTTTTGTTTGAACTTTAGCGTGGCTACCATCGACCATTTCGATACCAATCAGTCCATGAAAACCATTGGAAATGCTTATATCTCAAACCATGGCTTCCTGGTGTGGAAAAAAATGCCACCAATTTTCCAGAAGAATCAAGCCAAAAATGCGACCAAATTCAAGAGTTCATTGGTAGCTTCACCAAAGCAAACCGCTGGTGCTGAACATAAACCTAGACCAATGAAATCATGCCAATGTCACAGCTGGTGCACAGGAACGAAGGAAGAAGCGATGGATAATCTTTATAGAGCCACCTAAGTGACAATGAAAGCGAGGTGTTACTTGAGAGACGCAACTGGCGACAAGAAATTTGTGCCCTTCGCCTGCATGTTAGCTGATGCAAAGGAGAAGCATGACTTGCTAGTGTTTCAGGCAGATGATTGCCACCTTTTCTGGCCAAGGAGAAGACACAAGCCCGTGTATAAATAGAACTTACCTGCATTGATGCAACCAAGCTTGAGTAGAAAGATAGTGAGAGATGGTGAGAGCCTAGAAAGTAGTCGACCGTGAAGGTGATTATACGAGTTCCTCTAAAGATATTCTAGAGAGTGTGTGAGCTTTGATAATCCTCTAAGTGATTTTAAAGAGAATTTATGTTCCTTTATTTTTGGGAGAGTTGTAATCCTCCCAAAAAAGGCGAGTTCTTTCGTTGTAATTTATATTGTATTATTATATTTTATACGTGTTACAAATAAAAATTTGGTTATTGTTCTCTTTGTCTTGAATTATTTATCATGTTATCCTTCCATTCACACTAAGTATCGCACACAATTATATTGCCTAAAAATTCTCAACAAGTAGTATCAAAGTTGAGATTTAGTACGTTACTGAGTTAATATAGATGGAGGAGACTGTAGGCACTATGATTAAATTAACTCCCACAAATTAAGCTATTTGGAGTCCTCATCTGAAGGATCACCAAATGATCAGAGATTTCTAAGATCCTATATTAGGTGATCAAACTAAACTATGATATTGTTGCACCACCAAAAGGAGGTTGCCACTTGGGCTTGTTGATCACCTAACATAGACACTTAAAAGTATATTCAAAACATTGGGAGACATTGGGAGATTGTTGTGCCACAAAATGGCAAAGGAGGAGATTGTTGGAATGGTAATTGATCTAGCATTGACATTAAGAAGGTGCGGCACTAATGTGGCAGCCGACATGGCAACTGATGATGTAGTGATGTGGCGCTTAACATGCACAAGTGTTGGTAATGATGTGGCACCTATGCACTTGGAAGTTTTTATGGGAGCCTATTTGGAAAGACATTGTGGAATCTTCCTTCTAATTTTAAGGACTTTTTTTAAATAAGTTAAGTGTCCATATAATGCAAGTAATTGACTAATATGATTATATATGCAAAACTATGTATATCTTGCTAATGGGTGGTAGAATTCGCTCAAAAGCAAAAGCATATCTTGCGCAGCTAGATGGTATTAGAACACTACATGTAGTGACTGTGCGAGGAATAATGCAATTTTGATTTGGTGCATTTTTTTTAAAGATTACACGTCCAAAATAGATGGAAGTTGTTGAACATGTTGGGTGAGGTTTGAAGACTTTATTAGACATCTTAGACCTTTTGTACTTTATGAGTTGAGTGAATATTGAGTAGACTTTATCCATTTGTAGTGAGAACCAATATTTATGCCAAAATTGAGTGAAAAAAGAGTGAGCAAGTGAATGAAGAGTGTAAACACGTCATACTTTACTTAGGACCAGTAAGGCTGGTTGTGTGAGCACTTAAGTATTATGGGTTGTTTGTAAATGTGGATAAGTTTAAAAGCAAAAGAGTCTAGTCAAATAAAGTGCTTCTCTCAAAGTTTGAATGTAATCTTGTTAAATTTGATAAAGTAAAATCTTTTTACTTAGATAAATGCACCACAAATATAGGAGATTAGCTCTACACTGCATTGCCAATGGTGCTATTGATTTTATTTACTACGTGCTTGTGTGTATTTGTATTCCAACATAACAAATTTACATCAACACTTTGCAATGCCTAATCAAAACTATTATATTAAAAACTAACTCCAAATCAAATAGGCGAACTGGTTAGACTATCAACCAATTAAAAAATGATTTGAGTAGAACTTAAAAAACTAGAATGCAATAAAACCAAGTAAAAATCGATAAACTAGTGATTGAACCGCTAGATTAGGTGAACCAATTAAGGTTCATAAAAACTAAAAATTTGATAAATAAATAGAGTTTTAAATCTTAATTTTCTTCCTTTTAATTTAATTTTCACTTTTTATCATAATTTGTCTTCGATTTGTCCTCCTTTATACAAAAACTTTTTTGAATCAAATAAATTATTTGTCAAGACATCTAATACTTTTATATTTAAATCTATATTGAATATATAATATTATAAATATTTATTCTTTTATTTTCTTGATATTTTTATTGTATTAGTGTAATAAATTTATTTATTAATAGTAATTAAAAAGCTTAAAATTAGATTCAAGTATTTTTTTCTTAATATTCACTACTTTATTTATTTTTAATATATTAATTAGTATTATAATATAAATATTACATCATCGGTTTGACCATAATTGAACAATCAATTGAACTAATAATGTTTAAACCATTAAATTTGTTAATTTTATAATCGGACTGATTTTAAAACATTGATTAAAACTATCAATTTTCCCATTTATTGGTTGCTGAGTCAGACCCCACAATATTGTGTGTCACAAGGCTCCTTTTCAAAGATAGGGATAAGGAGCACTATGTTGCTAGTAGTTGCATCACAATTGACTACGTCCACTTGAACTCGCGTGCAACTTTTGACTATACGTCGCACACATATTCCTTTGAATGCTTTAGAGGTATAGTCCTGATAGTAAATTAAAAAAGGTAATAACTATAAACACGAATTGTATAAGGCTTGCATTAATTCAATAACTCAATTACAAGAAAATGATAGTTAGAGTAGGTTACGTGCAAAAAAATTGATGAGAATCGTGATATATGATGCGAGAAAATTTAACATTGCAAGTGTACAACGGTTGCACCAAATAATACAAGTGAATAAGGGTTATTATATCTGTATAGAGTAAGAGTGTTGCTTTTGATAATATTGCGAATATTGTATTTTGATTAAGTAAAAGTAATTTAAATATGAAGTTAATAATAATTGATTAAACAATAATGTAATTCTTAACTAAGTGGATTAAATGAGATGAGTATAGTAGTAATCATAAGCCAAGGTTAATGGAAATCGTTAGGCAAAAATATGTAAGAACATTCATTATCATTTAAGAATTGTAAGCTATCAATACTGGTTTTGGCTTCTAAAACACTCCCCTATTTATTAGGTTGAGCCTCTATCACCGAAAGTCCTTAATTCACTGCTCATTTTCTTCCATTAGTCCAAGGGTTAGGTGACCAAAATTTGAATTGTTGCCTATTCCACTGCTTCAATGACAGAATAGGCAATAGACTAAATTTTAAGCATTGCCTGCTCATCACTTAGGCAAGCCTAAGGCAAACGACGGTGGTTTTTATTGGTCTCCACCTATTCTCTTGCAAGTGGCTTGGTTAGTTAACAATTTATGAAACAAAGCTCCGGTTAAGGAATCAAATAGGCCCTGAACTTGCATTTCCTTGGTTTGGTGCATTCATGTGAACTTATATCTGTTTCTTGTCATTTATTTTCACCATATATCTATTACAACACATAAGATAAATAAATATCTTTATTTTGATTGATAATTTAAACAAAATAACATAATTTATTTACATAAAGTTTTATGTTACTTAGGTTATCAGTATAGGTGAATGAGTTTATTTTTGGAAAATACTTGGGTTTCTTCCTCAAATTCAAATAAATTATATAGTTGTAATTGTTATATTTAAAACCCATTAAGAGGAACCCCAAAACCAAAAACAGGTATAAATGTTGAAAGGAGAATTAAAATTACATAGACTTCAAAAAATGAGCCAAACAAGCTCAACGCATAGGCGGTTGCATGGTGCACACCCCGACGGGCAGTCAACGCACCTTGCAGGGGACTTGACACTGAAACTGGTGCATAGAGCATACCTGATGGGTGGCCGACACATGCTGCAAGGGATCTGACATGCAAGCAGTCACACAGTGCACACCCAACAGTAGGCGAGCAATGATTTCACGAGTGTAGGACCAATGATAATTACCAGAATATTATTTTCATATAATTAAAGTTTAATTATTTAATTTTAAGATCAAAATAGACTTAAAAATACGGTTTAAAACGTAATTGGATATATGAGATTGTATTTGAATAAACTTCAGAAATGAAAACCTACTCAATATGTAATAAAGAGTTTAAAATGATAATAAATGAGATACATAAAATATATATGAAATCACTCGAAGAAATACAATTCCAATTGAATTAAATATTAAATAAGAAATTATTAAAATGAATAGAAAGTCAAAAATTAATATTCGGGGGGCCAATGGATGGATACGATTAGTATCAAATAAGTGGTTACTCTTTGCCAACTTTTACCAAATACTTTCAAAATTGTTTTTAAATTTCCACTGAATTTTATTATGCATTTAAAAATTAATTACAAATATTAATCTTGCTTATGAAAGCATATTTTGACATGTGATTTTTTTTGTGAAACTGAACTTATTCTTGGTTTTTTGAAATTCTAGGTGAAAGTTGTTTGTGAAATAGAATTATCTTAAATTGAATGTTTTGAAATCAAAATACATGTAACAAATACAAAAAGTTTCTCATGTGATGTCAATGATAGTGTGGAACGAACTCTGCCTTTTCAATTGGATTATAGATTGGGACCTACACAATTAGATAGAAGTATTGGGACAATAGCAGGTGAAATTAATACATGACCTTACCTATTGGGAGTATTAAGTGCCTTTGGGACGAAGTATAAATAAATATGCATGAATCAAACCATACCAAAATTAGGAAGCTTGGAAATAAATAATTACTATAAGTATATGAAGACTCAAGTGGGAGGTTAAGGGTTGATAGAATGCTGATTTATTTGTAAAATTACTTGCTATTTTCGTGTGAATAATTGGGTGAATTTTAGGGAAATATGGAAAAAGGCATATGCACCCATCATGGCCACCAAATCTTACCACATATTCTAGATAATTAAGGGAGAGTTTACCAAGTTTAGAAGAGTCAAAAAAAGAAAATTTTAAGATAAAAATTTGTGGAAAATTTTCTAGCAAAAAATAATGACAATGTAAGAGAGTTTAGAGCCTTTAAAATACTAGAATTTGGCTTATCTCCAAACACACTTTAAAACCCTAGTATAAATGGACCATTAGGTGAGAGAAAAATCGTTCTCTCACCTTCAGATACTTAGCGTCCGTCTAGAATAGGACTTGAAAATTTTCTAGCACTGAATGCAATAATTTGAAGTAATTTCTTAGCCCGAATCCTATGACTTTCATGCAAACACATAGTAATTATATTGATCATGGAAAGATGAAGTTACAATTAACATGCTTGGAGTTTGTGATTGAAATATGAATTTTGTTTATGTTCCCACTAGTTGGGACAGGAGTGCAGCAAATAGTAGAGTTTTGCAAAACGCGGTAACGATAGAAAATGGGTTGAGGATTCCAAGAGGTATTTTAACTCGTGGGAAATTACTCAATTTGTCAATTTGTCAATTACTCATGGGATGACGTGTAGAAAGCATGGGAGTGCATATTGGTGTAACACGTAAATAACCAAAAACATATCCAAAGTGCTCTAAAATTCGTAGATAAATGTAGAATATGTTTCCCATAGGTTGCAAACCATAAAACATGCTTAAGGACCATAAAAACAAGTGTAGAATTGAGTTTTGGAAATTGGAATGAGATAAAGCACTCAAAATCAATCGAATAGGCTCTACACGAAGAAACCAACTTACTACCATGATCATGGGTCATGGTGGCGTTGGTGTGGGATAGTTAGCTGCGGTCGCAAACCTAGGTGTAGAAATTGCCTGACAACTTACTCCTTTTCTAATTTCCACCAGATTTTCCAGCCAAAGTTTTCTTAATTTTTGGGCCTTATTTTCTTATCCTTTATGCTTGGTAATTATTTCCCTTGATTTAATAAATTATATTGCACAATTTCATCACCTCAAAATGCCACTGTTTCCATCTTAGGTTTCCTTAACCGACCTCCATTATTTCCAATGAAATTACCACAATATTTGAGCAAAATAATTTCAACTATAATCTGCAATAATTCCTTGAAATAATTATTCCATAATTATCCAAAATTCAGGGTATTACACGGGGTCTTGCTTTGTTTTGTGGCTACCAACCATGGAACGTATAGAAATTTTCGCTGTCCCTCCTGTGATTGTGAAAGATGGTCTTGCGATTGCACTGACCCAGTTTGCAACCATGCCCATGGCCATGGGGCGTTCTGTAAATCCTGTACCCAAGTTCGCAACCTTAGTTGTGCGTCCCATACTTGGGCCAACACAGCCCATGATTGCGGCGTGACGTAGGCTCATGTTTATTACGATTCCTTCAAAGTTTTCATGTAGAAATTGATTCCCAACCTACCAAATTCAATTCTCCACTTATTTTCAAGGTTTTAGGCATGATTTTAAGTGTTAAAATTCATGGAAATAGTGCTCTATGTGTTTACATGATGTTTTGAAGTTTTAGGATACATTTTTTTACTACATAATACATCAATACTCTATCCCTACGGTTCTTACACATAACTATACCTCCATAACTTAGTTCCTTATGATTTAACTAGTTTAATCTATCTAGAAGCCGTGTTTTTGAGTGCCTACACATGTGAATTGGTCTCTTTGTGCATATCCATGGATAACAAAGGATTTAGTATTGAAATTACCTCGAAATAGTGCATATGAAAGGCTCAAAAAATCTGTGAACACTTTTCGGCTGCCTACTATTGTTTCCTAGATGTGTGAATACAGTTTTTAGACTTTTAATTTCCTATTTATGTCCTAGTTTAATGAGGTTGGCCCTAGTATCTAATTACGCAATTTTTGAGTCCTTCCACGCAATTTCCCATATTTCTATATTTATCATGGGTTTTCAGCCAAAATTTCTTATAATTTATGCCTTAATTCACTCTCCTCAAGGGATGGAAATTTCCTCTAGTAAATACCTTAATAATATAGCAATTTTCCATTAACCTTAAGTATCCACATGCCATGCATCCTACGCCTTTGCATTTTAGTTCCCAAAAATCCCACGTGAAAATAAAATGAATTTATCATGATTTCAACATATTGAGTCGCAAGATAATGTGTATTAATACCTAAAAGTTTCAATAAGGTTTGCCTAGCTTAATTTAGGCCTACTCTTCAATATTCATATAGTAATAGCTCGGCCACTTTTTCATAGGAAATTTTTCCATATTTTCATACTTGAATCAGGCTTAATCCAACCTATTGATCCTAGATTATGCCAAGTAATGTGTTCCATACACTTTGCCAAAGTACGGTAACCTTTGACTTGCACTCTTACGGGCATATTCTCCTTCAAATCTATCTTAGTATTACTTCAAGTCTTTCCAACGAAAATTTATAAATAATTGGAGGGCAATTACATTAAAGTTCATGCCTGCCATAATTGCTAATAATATCATTACCATTATTTTTATCTTTGCCTAAAAAATGTGGGGTATTATAGACACAACAGTAACAATGTTGTCAACTTGAAATGGTGGAAAAATTAGTGTGAGAATTTATAAATAGTGTAAAAGTAAGATGAAAATAACACATAATGTTGTGATGAAAAATATGTTTGTATGTTATGGCAATGTTTGGGAGGGTGATTTTGTTGTAAGATGATGTTTAGTTGAAATTATGTTGAAATGAGTAATATGTTTGGAAGGAAAAGTTTGATGCAACAAATAATATAATTTATTTGAATTTGCATTTATATATGTATAACATATATAGTAATTATTGAATGATGTGATAGTATATAGGAGTAATGATTAATTTTTAGGATATAAGTATAAATAAATGTGAGAGTAAGAGTGTGTGTTGATTTGACTATGAATAAATGTAATATTTTAAAATTAATTAGTTAGCTAGTAATGATTGCATACTAGCTATGTATATGAAAATTTTGAATTTACTATTTTTTAAATTAAAAGCATATGAGAATATTTAAAACAAACAAAGGTATAAAAATACAAGGAAAGAAAAAATTATAAAAGTATATTTAAAAAGAATGGAGAAAGAAAGAAAAATGCATAATATTCAAATACAGGTGCCATAGTAATTGAACATTGTGCAACAAAATTTAGTTATTATTCTTAATATATGACTAGCAATTTGACAATTGTGCAATTTGATATTGTGCAATAAAAAATCCTTATTAACTTAATTATACAGTATAGATAGATAAATTTGCAAACGCACAAAGTGTGCAATTTTCACTTGTAGCAAAGAAGGGAAGTAAACATAAATTAGCAATAATATTTACTTGTGTTTAGTCTTTTTAATTAATTGTAATAGTGTGGAACCATCGATCAAGGGTAATACTATAAATCTACAATGTGCAACAAAATTATGTCCAATTTCTTAATAATATAACTAGTAAAATTACACACTACATCTATGTGAAAATTCAATTATAAATTTTAAAATTATTAAATTCAAAATAATAGAATATAACTACTTAAAATTGAAGGTATAAAATATTTAAGATAAGAATAACAAGAATAAGAAATAATTGTTTGAAAAAAGAGAAAATCTAAGATAGAACAGGCATAAAAATAAGTAGTTAAAGAGAAAAGAAGAAAGAAAATGATAAAAAAATAAAAAAAATTTAAAAAAAGGTAATAATGTGATTTGACAATGTGCAACAAAAATAATTATTTTAACAATAATATAGTAGAGATATGTTATAAAAAACTGATGGTATTTCAGTAATTGTATTTGAGTGTGCTTGAATTCTTTAATTGAGAACAATAGTATAAATTTACTAATTAAGGCTATGATAGAAATTTACCACATATATTCAAATAAACCCTAAAGTCTTTATAATATTGTAAAGATATAGATATAGATTATGCAATCATAGGACCAATCTTCTATGATTAATGAGCAACTTCAGAATCTTCTAACATACGTGCTAATGAGAAAGATTGGCGATTGATTTATTTTCAATCAACAAGAGATGAAACAGGAAAAAGAATAGAAAAAGAAAATGACAGAAAAATTTAAAAAAAGTAAGATAAAAGTAACTGTGTGACTTAACAATGTGTAACAAAAAGAATTTATTTTAATAACAATATAGTTGAGATATTATAGAAAAAAAACTTAATGGTATATTTGTAATTATATTTGAGTGTGTCTGTATTTTTTAATTAAGGATAATTGTGTAAATTAATTAATTAAATATAATGCTGTAAATATATAATAAATATTTAAATTAGTCCCAAACTTTTTGAACTATGGTAAAAGATATGGATATAGATTCAGCAATCATAGGACCCATACAGTGAACAATTTCGGAATCTTTTAGCATGCTTGCTAGTCAGAGAGATTGATTGTTGATTTACTTTCGATAATTCAGAGACACAATAGTAACAACAGTGTGAACTTGGAATGCTGATAAGTTTATAAAATCTCAAGCTAGGATTGGATGCATTTATTTGTTGGGAATGAAAATTACGTGAAAATTTACAAATAATGTAAAAATAAAATGAAAATAAATCATAATATTCCAATGACTAGTATGTTTGCATGTTGTGGTTATGTTTGGGAGGGGGCTTTTTTGTTGGAAAATGATATTTAGTGGGAACTATATTAGAATAACCAGTATGTTTGGAAAGTAGATTTGAAGTGATGAATAATGTAATTTATTTGAATTTGTATTTATATATATTAAATATATAATAATAATGAGATGATGTGAAATTATATAAGAATAATGATTAATTTTTAAGATATAAATATAAATAAATGTTAGAGTAAGTGTGTGTAGATATATTTATTTGACTGTTAATAGATGTAAAAATTAAAAAATAGTTATGCGTATAAGAGATGTTCGATTGTATAAAATTGATGATATAGTGAAAATGAAATGATGATAACGATAACAAATGTAGTGCATGTTTTTAATGGGTTGCAAAAATGTTAAAAATTGCCTTCTACAGATGCCTTAATAGTTGGGTTGTTTACTCTATAAGAAGGCTACTATTAGGTGTCGGACCCTAGAGAAGAGATACTTAGAAAAGAGAGTCACAGATACTTTGAAAATGCAATGGACTTTGAACCTTTCACTATTCTTTCAATTTCTTAGACCACAAGCTGATCATGATGTTGAATCGCATCGAACAATGTTACAGGCACCTTAATCCTTAACATAAGACAAGGGCTCCAAATGAAATGGCTTAGGAAACAAAAGAGAGAAGAAATTAGCTTCAACTACAAAAAAAGAAGCCACCTACAGCCATAGCCTAATCGTCCCTACAACCTCATCACTGCTTGATTGCGAAACAATCAAGACTTGTGCAAAATATTCCAACTTGGGAATTTAATCTTCCTCTCAAATTCGCCATGCCATTAGGGATGTCATGGTGCTGACAGGCATTTCTTCTCTTGGTTTGCATTCTTTAGATTTCTAAAATGAGTTCATGGATTTTGGAAGGCATCAATCTCGTGGCCCTTACACTCTTAACCAGAAATACACAATTCATTGATGCTTCTAAATTTCAAAACAAATTTTATAATTATGTTTCTGGAGGTGTCTTCTTGTTATAGAAGATGCCCATTTTTGTTTAAAAACTACAGCTATGTTAGAAGTGTGGTGGACCCAACTATAAACCTTGATTGCACTTGTTGGGCTAGGAGGAGAAATGCAACTAAATCAGGTGCATTACTCATGGACAACATCTGTCGGGCCTGGAGTGGAGCTCAACGAAATTAGAGAGAACTGTGCACGGGCCTATATGTGCCTATGGATATAAGTGGACTTAACACTATATATTAACTCAAAATCTTAAGGTTATAAGTTTTTGGTCAAATATCCACTTATATACAAGCCACTTTTCTCTTCTTCTACCAATGTAGGATACCTCTTTTTTTAACTCATATTTGTTTCCCAATAAGCTAAACAGAGCAAGCAGGCTTTGGAGAACATTGTGGTTATATACAAGCCACTTTTCTCTTCTTCTACCAATGTGGGATGCCTCTTTTTTTAACTCATATTTGTTTCCCAATAAGCTAAACAGAGCAAGCAGGCTTTGGAGAACATTGTGGTTTATATTTCTTGGATGAAGTCACAAGGCCATGGTGACAGTGCAGAATTTCTTGCGGATGAATGCTGTCTAGCAATCACTGCAAAGTAATTACACTTTCTTATCACAGAGATATCACGTAATCTGTGACGTAGAATATATGAACCAGTATGATTCAGATAACATAATCTTGCTAGCTGAAATTGGATTCTGTAACATATATGGCTTCAACATTCTCCATAGTTTAAAATCCAGGCTCTAGATTATGCAAGTGTTTGCATTAATGTATATTTGTTATATATTGAGTTTGCCATTTTGACTTAAGAAATGTATCAAATTATTTCCATCATTACAGGGGAATTATGAAAAAGCAAGAATCTTCAAGCATCACAGAAGAATTCTTGCAACTTTGACTAGTAAAAAATTCATACAAATAGTCCCGGTGGGTTTACACTAAAGAAATCAAGGGGAAAAACATTCCTTACCATTGTCATGTGGTCAGAAGCACAGGGGTGGAACCAAAAGAGGATGTCGCTCTATTTAAGGAATTGTTCTTGTGAAGTTTGCTAACAATTCATGGCAAGCGAAAAATGGAACAAAAATAGGAAGCAAGAAGCCAGAAAAGGTAGTGCAGCAAAAGAAGAATTTCATTGCCTTATGGTCGAGGTTATTATTACACTGGCCTTCATCTTCGAGGCAGGTTATTTATCCAATCTGAGTGTGGGAATCTAAAGCTAAAAAACATAGCTTACCTACACAACTAAAATCTAACAAAAAATGTAGCCGCAAGAATAATTTAACTACACCAAAATAGAAGGCAACAACTGGATGAGCCAGCTGAGCATTAATGTGGAATGCCAGCTGGTGCAACTTCTATCTATATGTGATTTGGTTCCAACAGCCCCCCTCAAGATGGAGAATAGTAGTTAACCATTCCAATCTTGCTCAGATGTTCTTTAAAGAGGTGTGTAGCTATGGATTTTGCCTTCACATCTGCAATTGGTGCTATTGTTGGGACATGATGAGTTCTTATTAGTCCTACCTAGACTTGATCCCTACCAATGTGACAATCTAACTCTATACACTCACTTCTCTCCTTAAAAATTAGATTTGTTATTATCTATAGTGCTGCTTGATCATCAAAATGCAATTGTGATGCCTACGGATGCATAATTCCCAATGATACAAGGATGTATCTCAACAATGTCTGTTCTGCACAAGTTAAAGTCATGGTGCAGTATTCTGCTTTAACAGATGACCTTGAGACCACTGATTGTTTCTTTAACCTCCAAGCTATTATGGACTTCCATTGGAAAATGCAATACCCCATAATAGATCTTCGAGTGTGTGGACATAACCCCTAATCTAAGTCATAGAATGCCCTTAACTTCAGTTCACTGTTTAATTGGAATAACAAACCTACCTTGGTGTTTGCTTGATGTACTAGAGTACCTTGTATGCTACCTTAAGATGTGTGTTTGAGGGTGATTGCATGAATTGACTTAATGTTTGCATACTATATGCAATATTCAGTCTGGTGATGGTCAAATACAACAACCTTTCACTCAGTCTCCTATACATGCATGGCTTGCTTAAAGACTTTCCTTCATCCTTGCCCAGCTTTGTGTTCTATCCCATTGGTGTCCTACTAGGTTTTTTTCTCAACTGGCCAGCATCTGCTAGAATATCAAACGCATTTTTGCTCTGATTTATGAGAATACCAACTCCACTCCTTGCCATCTCCAAGGCTAGGAAATATTTCAAATTTTCCAAATCTTTAATTTTGAACTAATCATCAAAGAATTCTTTTATCTATGTTGTTAAATCTTGTGAATCACTTGCTATTATAATATTATCAACGTAGACTAACAATATAGTGAAAGAGTCGTTCTTCTTCATAGTGAACAAGTTATAATCAACCTTGCTTTACACGAAGCCAATGCTAATCAAAGCTATTGATAGTATTGTATACCAGTGCCTCGAGGCTTGCTTTAATCGATATAAACTCTAGTTTAGCTTACACGCTTGAGTAGAAATACCTCTCTCATAGCCTGGTGGCTTTTTTATGTATATTTCTTTCACTAAATCTCCATGAAGAAAGACATTGTTCACATCAAATTGGTGTAAAATCCGTCTTTTAACTACAACCACATCAACTAAGCATCTTACTGTTGCCAATTTTGCAATTGGAGAAAAAGTTTCTTGATAATCT
Organism: Avicennia marina; assembly: GCA_019155195.1. NCBI lineage: Eukaryota > Viridiplantae > Streptophyta > Magnoliopsida > Lamiales > Acanthaceae > Avicennia > Avicennia marina. The sequence continues at coordinate 4,768,845 of CM032760.1, forward strand.
ACTCCGTGAATCCTCCCCATGTTCTGGTTGGTGTCTACTGTCCTCTAGTCTAAGTAGGGATTTCAACCCTTTAAAGTCATTATTTATACCCTAGGTCAATTGGCATTTGCCTAGGATTAAAATTCTTAGTAACTTTGGACCCTTAAAATCAATTTTCCACTTTTCAGATTTTTGACCCATTTTCACCCGAATTTTCAAGGTTTTAAACTCTATTTTTCTTGCTCTTTATTTATTAAATCATACAGTAAAGTTCCATCACCTAAAAATGTCAAATTTCCTTCTTGGGCTTTCTAATTCGATTCCCAATATTGCCACCAGAAAATAAGTAGAAAATGACAAAATTAAAAATAATTCCATCATATATTATTCCACAATTTCCATTTAAAATAATGTTTTATAATTTTTCAAAATTTTGAGGTATTACAAAAAGCGTAGCTGTCAGCTCATTAACCTAGATATTGAATAAGGTTAATTTAGTAGAATAATTTTAGGGGCACATGTAGACTGACTGTGAATTTTATTAATATAACCTTGCAAGAATTAGCCCCACGAAGACAGAGACTGAGAGCCCCCTAAACTTTGAAAAGCCAACAGAGAAATATTAAGCCAGTCCAAGCATCATATTAAAAGATTATCAACAAAATTCGTGCTTATCTGCGGTTTCTAGAAGGGATGATGGCACTATATTCATATTAAAATATGGAATGAAAAGGGATGTAAGCAAAGTTCGATTACAGTGACAAATGGGAAGAAAAATCGAAGATGATTTCAAACAAAATCAAGTTTTTTTGAAAGGGGTTTCCGATCTCAGATCATAGCAAACACCAACTATTGGTCAACCAATCCTTCTTAATTCACTCTGACATCAATAAAGGAATTCGAACACACGATTTTACAACTAGAAGCAGTTTGACTGAGCAAATTCAACGATCATGCTATACCAACTGAGCTAACATCCGCTGACTTGTTCCCTCCATTACTGAGTTTGTACCGACTAATATTCACTTATTTTAAGTATTAGTTCATTGCATATAGCACCCTGTGTAGTACCCGCATGATGCTTATACATTGACAAGTAGGGGGAGACAAATATTTTTTTGAGCCACACCTTCACCTTCACCTGGAGATCTAGCTACCTGGTTTTCTTGTCCTACATAGTTGTTTTTCTTTAATTATATGGACCAAATATATTTTTCAAAAATTAATTAGAACCTAATTGACATAATATTTAAAAATGAAATTAAATTTAGAAGTGTATAGACAAAATTTTGAATTTATACACAAGAAAATCATGAAATGATAGGCAAAAATTAAATATAATTAATATTGATATGAATAACTATGCTTAAAATCAATGCAAATCAATAGAGAATTAACACAAGTAATTTAATTACAGAACTTCAAAGTACAATTCAAATTATGCTTATATTATGATAATTTTTTATTTCAATAAATCTATTTAAGCAATTAATAAATTTTTGTTTATATTGTATCAATTTAGAAATAAAATATATAGTTAAATAAAATTGAAAAAAGAGAGAGAAAGTTAATGCTATAATACAATAATCAGAAAAACATTTTCCCATCAAGAGTTAAATAAACAGGTTAATCAAAACGCAGTAAGCACAAGTGTGTTTCGAGATTAAAATGTTAATATATTAAATAATAAGATAAAATAGTTTAAATTCAAATTATTTCACTCTATTGTTAAATAAAACTACATATTCATATATGATGATTAAAAAAAGTTTATTTAAAAAACGAAAATAGAGTTTGTGTACAATAGTACAATATCAAAGTTTAAATTATAAAAAGAATTCATTCAATGTGAATTTTTACCAAAATATTGTCAATTTAATTATTATATTTAGACTCTTTCGTAAAACGCATATCTTACGTCAACATTTTTTTTTATCAATTTTTCCATATTACATCATTGATGTTTATTCAAGTAGTTTAATCCTTTCATAGATATTATTTTAAATGGGTAAACACATTACGCATGTATAAAGTTATTTATAGAAAGCAGAGTGAATGTATTTAAATAATATAAATAAATTAATTAAAATGAAAATTTTTGAACAAAATATAATAAGAAAAATAAGAAGATCATAAGAAATTAAGGATAGGACATTTGAAAGAAAACACAAATAAAGATATATAAATTTAAAGACGAGTGAGTAAAAAACAACATAAGAATAAAGATAATTCAAAATAAAAATAATTACATAATTTTATATTCCTTAACTAGAGTAAACATATATTTTTAATAATATGGTACAGATGAATGTGCAATTAGGACACGGTGGCGGAATTTGATTGATTAGTTGGATATGCTGAATTTAGGACATTCTAGATTGCCATGGTTTGATCTAGTCCAATTTATCAAATTGTGGAAGTCTTGGTCAACAAATTCTAGTGTCATGCTTATCAACGAAAAGGTTTAATACTCATTTTTTTTAATCAGAGATACTTAGGCAATCAGCTGACTTTTTCATCAAACACCATCCATGTGCGATGCTTTTACATGTACGACGCCTGCTGCTCAAGTTTCATCCCAACCATGTCCATGAAGAGACTTCGAATATTCTCTCTCTTCTTCTTCCTCTATCTGTCGGTCCCTCTGGCAGTTTCTTTGTCCTTCAATCTCTCTTTTATCCGCGCTGAAGATCAACATAAATCAATAGAAATCGCTAAAGATGCTTATGTCTCAGGACAAGGCATTCTGGTTACCCCTGCGGAACGCGAAGTGGAAATGAGCCAAAAAGTTGGTCGAGCCACCTACATTAAACCGCTGCACTTGTGGGACAAGGTTTCTGGGAGACTGGCAGATTTTTCCACCAATTTCTCCTTTGTGATAGACTCGTTTGGTTTGAATAATTATGCAGATGGGCTAGCCTTTTTCTTGGCTCCTGTTGGTTCTAGCATCCCACCTTATTCTCGTGGTGGAGGCCTCGGTCTTGCAAGTGATAATTCAACAGTCAATGCATCTTCAGAGTCGTTTGTAGCCGTGGAGTTTGATACATATCCGAATAATTGGGATCCTCAATATCGTAATTCTCCTGATCCTCCTTATTATTTCGCTCATGTGGGTATCGATATCAACTCCTTGCATTCAGTCACAACTGCCCGGTGGCAAAACAATATTTCTTCGGGGGAGCAAAATGATGCCTGGATTAGGTACAATGCTAGTTCCAAGACCCTCAGCGTCGATTTCACCGCTTCTTGGGGCAACAAAACTCGTAAATCTAGGCTCAGCCATGTGGTGGATCTTCGACATTACTTGCCTGAACACGTTACTTTTGGGTTTTCAGCTGCAACAGGGTCTTCGTTTCAGAAAAATAACGTCAAGTCCTGGAACTTCTCTTCAACACCGGATCTTGATGAGATTAGTCCTGAAGAACCAACTCCAAGCCCGCAGCCTGCCCCAGGCATGGACATCAGTACTGGTGGAAAGGAGAACAATAGGGGATTAGCTATTATATTGAGTGTTGGCCTGTCAATACTCATTTTTGTGTCATCTTTTGTGAGTTACTGCTTGTGGAATAAGTATAAGAAAGAAAATGGAGACGAGGAATCCTTTGATCCATCAATGGAACAGGAATTCCAAAGGGGCAGCGGACCCAGAGAGTTTCCATACATCAAACTGTTCCATGCCACCAAGAAATTTGCAGAGGAGGAGAAGCTTGGAGAAGGAGGTTTCGGAGCGGTATACAGAGGCTGGTTGAGAGATACAAATTCTCAAATTGCCGTAAAGAGGGTGTCCAGGGGATCTAAACAAGGGCTAAAAGAGTATCAATCAGAAGTCAAGATTATCAGTCAATTGAGGCACAAAAATTTGGTCCAACTTATAGGTTGGTGCCACAAAAAAGGAGGTGAGCTGCTGTTAGTTTACGAGTTCATGCCGAATGGAAGTTTAGATTCTCATCTGTTCAAAGGGAAGTCGGTATTGACCTGGGAATTAAGGTATAAAATTGCGAAAGGACTAGCATCTGCTTTGTCGTATTTGCACGAGGACGGGACGAGGTGTGTGCTGCATAGGGATATAAAGGCTAGCAACATCATGCTGGACTCAAACTTTGACGCCAAGCTTGGTGATTTTGGCCTAGCCAGACTTGTTGATCATAAAAAAGGTTCCCAAACAACACATTTGGCGGGGACCTGGGGCTACATTGCTCCCGAATGTGCCATCTCCCATAAGGCTAGCAGAGAGTCTGATGTATACAGCTTTGGAATTGTGCTGCTGGAAATTGCATGCGGAAGAAGACCGATAGACGACAGCTTGCCAGAAGGTCAAGTAATATTGGTGGAGTGGGTGTGGAGCCTCTATGGCCAAGGGAAGTTACTTGATGCAGCAGATCCAAAATTAAATGCGGAATTCAATGAGCAAGAAATGGAGTGCTTGGGAGTTGTTGGGCTGTGGTGTGTCCATCCAGATAGCGGTTCTCGTCCATCAATAAGGCAAGCTATTCATGTTCTCAACTTTGAAGCTAGGCTGCCCTCCCTCCCTCCATTAATGCCTGTGCCTACGTACAATACTCCCACAATGGGTTTAGCCAGTATTTCAACTACATATTCTAGTGGGGTCAGCGGTCCAGGAAGCTACATTCACCGCAGCAACTCTTCTGATCGGTCTAAGTCTTCTGCAAGTTCTACTTCCGTGCTCCTGACCTCATGGTGATCATGGTAAGGATTGTTTTTTATTTGATTTCTATGGTTCGTGAACCCTTGGGGACTTACCGTCTGTTCGTATTAATTTGCTCGAAGTCAGGTTGCAACGATTTTCTTTTTGTTTTGTATCTGTGATTGATTTTCTGCTTTTTTTTTTTTGGCCTTCATACGAATTGTTGGAAGAATATTGTAGTCAGATAGATAATTGTATGTTGCTGGTTTGATATACGTAGCTGTGGAATGTTTGGATGCGGATTATGCTTTCTCCCAAATATAATACCCATCAAATAAAACATTTTTATAGTTGTCTCATTACTCCTAAATTTTTATGTGTCAATTCTTCTATAGTTAAAATTCGACTCAAGCTTCATGTTTCTTCTGTAAAGTTGAATAGATTTGATATGATCCCTAACACATTGTCTGACTCAATAAATACCGCAAATAATTGCATAATACAGCTACGATTCTAGCTTGCCATCCATTTCCACTTTCCGTCTTGTTAGCATGATTAAATTATCTCTGAGTTATATATTTTTATATTTTCTAATTACAAAAATAAATTGTTTAAAAATAAATATATATTAAGAATAATAAAATAAAATAAGTGACGATCAAAAAACCGAGATAAAAAAATGACATTAAAATTAAGTCAAAGAAAAGAAAATTTTACAAGGAATAATGGAAATTAATAAAGGGTATTAAAATGATTCAACGTTATGCCATTGAAGCAGTTTTTACAAGGGCCAAAAGCTTAATTTATGATAAAAGTCCAATATTTTGTGCTTGCGCATAACCATAAAATTATTATATGATTTTATTAATTATAATAAAATATATTATATCGTTTTATACTTATAATAATAGAATTAAATTATGTAAAATTTAAACTACGTTGGAATTTTTAAAAATATAAAGAAAAAACAAAAGTAAGTGGTCAGAGGAAAGATTAAAAAAGATGAAAAAAAGGATTAAAAAATATTAATAAACACCGTAAAAGGGGGAAAAAAGGGGTATCTTAGTTCACCTACTTTAAAGACTAATAATAGTAATTATTGTAAGATCATTAACTTTAATTAAGTAGTATAGGCAGAGTCGTAGAGATACATACATTAGAGATGTAATATTATATTGCCAAGAGTACTCGTCATGGTCATGGCGCCCATAAATACTAAACCATGACAAGTGGGACTAACAAAATTGACATTGGGATCAATTGAAGAAAAAACAACTTCGATAGTCAATGAGAAGTCCAACTAGTTGGCCCGCGTCTTAAATTGAGACACTTCAGCAGCTCCCTCCGCAATCAATTTCTCATTACGTGTGTAATCAGTAGGAAGGGATTGTAGGCAGATAAAATATTTGCCTAATTAAATATCGTTATATTTTATTGTAATAAAATATTGATAATCAATTATTTATATTTTAAAGATTAAAATAAATAAAATTTTTAAAATTAACTAATAAATAAATTAATATTTTTATTACAAATGGCCTTGCTCAATCTAATCACGACAAGTATCGAAACGAGCTAGTCATATCATGTCACGTGTCAAATCCTGCAAGTTTGAAAGGAGAATATTTTTTATTCGATAATTAACTTGTAATCATCGAATTAAAGAAAACAATGTCAAATCAAATATTCTCGGCCAATCAGGTGATGTTATGTCGTCAAACATATATGGTAGTAAAGCCTTCTCCATCCCTATAAATAGAGGTAACATCTACAAAAACAAAACACAAGAAAAGAAGGAAGCACAACAAGCAACCAAGGGACACAACACAACCAACTGAAGAAGTAACAAAAGACTTCAATTGAAAAGCATTCAAAGAGTTCAAATCCTCTCCACCAGCTTCAAGAAGTTCGAAGGAGTTAATCATTAAATTTAAGGCGTTCTTTCCAAAATTTTATCAAATCTTGGTGTTTGATTCACATTCAAGGTGTTAAACCAATGGATTAATGTTATTAAAGACTCCGGTCAACATCAAGGAGGATCAAAGCTCAAGGCTCCCCCAATTTCAGCCAGATTCTTTGATCAACATTCAAGTCTTACAAGTTGAAGAAAGAATCAGAGGACCAAATTAGAGAATAGAACCCACAAAATTTTATTCGATTCAAATTGTAATTGACTTATACAAATTTCTTGTTAATAAAAAAATTCAATTACAAGATTTTTGCCCTACAACTTCTGGCACACCCAGTGGGATCTCTCTACCTCTCATCTCTTCTCTCAACAAAAATATAAATTCAAAAATCTCAAATGGCTGAAAAAAAAAAAGCAAAGTCATTTAAAGTTACTGTCTCAGATGCCTTAGAAGCTGCTCCCAAAAGAGGCATTGTCACCTGAGGCTGAGTAAGGCAGTTGACTTACTCTGAGCCAATTGCCATTCTTAAGGCCGTTGATGAATCATATTTCCCAGGCCAAGGGGGGAAGGACAATAAGAATGGTTCATCGCCCTCCAGCCCTCGCCTAGTGGCCTCACCCGGCTTCAACACCACTCCAACAATGATGATTGGTGCCTCGAGTCTAAAGGATCAAGTCACTGCATTGACCTGGTTAATTGAGGGTCTTGCCAAGCATGTGCAAGAACAAGACTCCAAAATCCCTAAATTAATGGAAAAGGCGGAACCTACTGAGGCCAGTCGCGTCGAAGAGAAACCTCAAGAAATTCAAGATGAGGTTGAGACATCCAAACAGCAACCAGACAAAGGAAAGAGGCCTGTTATTGAGGAGCTGTAACCCTTTGCAGATGGCTCCATCCCTCTTGATCAACTAAAAGATTTTATTGAATGGGCCATCAAAAGCAAATTTGAAGGGACCACTAAATCGTCCTTAACTTATGCAAAGTCCTGCATGGCTCAGATTGATGGCTTGAAGATGTCAATAGGTTATCAACCCTCCAAATTCCAACAATTCGATGGAATGGGAAATCCAAAGCAGCATATAGCCCATTTCATCGAGACTTGCAACAACGCTGGAACTTACGGTGAACTCCTTGTCAAGTAATTTGTCCGATCTCTAAAAGAAAATGCCTTCGACTGGTACACTGACTTGGAGCCAAAATCCATCGACAATTGGGAATAGTTAGAGCAAAAATTTCGCAACCGTTTCTACAGCACCAGGTGAACAGTTAGTATGATTGAACTTACCGACACTCGCAAGTGGAAAGGCCTATCATCAGATAAATCAATCGTTGGAGGAATAAGAGCCTGAATTGCAAGGACAAACTTTCACAGGCTTCAGGCATTGAAATGTGTATTCAAAGAATGCACTGGGGGTTGAAATACATCCTGCGAGGGATCCAACCAAAAACCTTTGAACAGTTGGCCACTCGTTCTCATGATATGGAGTTGAGCATGGGAGCTTGCGGAGTCTATGGTCCGCCTACACAAGACTCCCAGAAGTCCAAAGAGAAACATAAGGGGGACAAGCTCTTCTCCAGCAAACCTGCTGCTAAAGCACTAGCCAAGGAGTTAATGGCGGTCAAGGCAAAGCTTGTTAAACCGCTGGCAAAAGAAAGACTTGTTGAAAAGAAAGAGGTTCTGCCACCAAAGAGGCCAACCTTGAAGGAGATGCAGGCCAAGTCATACCCCTTCCTAGACACAGACGTCTCTGGGATTTTTGACGACTTACTAAAGGCCAAACTCATCGACTTACCAAAGATGAAGCGGTCTGCAGAAACCGGGAAGACCAAGGATCCCAAGTACTGCAAGTACCATAGCTTGGTCAGGCACCCCTCCACGACTGTTTTGTATTCAAGGACAAAATCATGGAATTGGCCCACAAAGAAAAAATTACGTTAGAGGATGATAATGCCAATGTTAACACCATCACCCTCGACGACCAAATAAATGGAGTTGATGAGACAATCAACTCCCTTAATGAAGTTGGCTACTTCCAAAAGAAAAGCCAAGAGCCCATCGAAGACTTTACAATTACAGTGGTCTTCACAGACGAAGATTTGATGTTGAAGTCCCAACACCACAACAGGCTATTATTTGTGACACGTATGTCCACGAACAAAGGATTAATAGAATCCTAGTTGATAGCAGCTTTACAGTCAATATTTTGCCCCTAAAGATACTAAGAGAGCTGGGGATCCTAACCACTGAGCTCTCGAATAGCCATCTGATAATTCAAGGATTCAATTAAGGGGGGCAGAGAGCTTTGGGCACAATGAGGATGGAGCTACTCATAGACGATATGGAATCAACTGTCTTATTCCATGTCATTAATGCTAAGACATTATACAACTTACTTCTCGGATGGCCATGGCTCTATGAGAATGGGGTAGTCCCCTCTACTTGGCATTAATGTTTCAAGTATTGTCGTAACAATGCTGTGAAGAAAGTGTTGGGTGATTGTAAGCCCTTCACAAAAGTTGAATCCCACTTCACCGATGTCAAATATTACTTGAATAAGGTCAGAACTCCTAAAGCTAGTAGCTCCCAAAGCCAAGAAAAGTAAGAAGATGGTCCAGTAAAGAAAGACGAGGCCAGCAAGGTACATCTCAAAAGCCATCAAGGCAAAAGCTCGGTAATTAACAATGCTCTTAAAGCCTGACCCTACCGCTAACCCAAATTAATAGCAAAGCACCTACCCCACAACCCAAAGAAGTCGTAAGGGAATACCAAGAAGCTCGAGAGTTGAGGATTGCAAAAGGCTTAGGTCCTAAGGCGTACAAACTCCTCATCAAGACAAGATACAACTCGCAAGAGCAATCGCTGTTGGGGAAGCTTACCCAAAAATCCTCAAGTCAAACCTCACGAGTAGGGCTTGGGTATGAATAGCCCAAAAGACCTATCCACATTGCCATAAAAAGGGGCCACCACCAACAATGTCACTGAAGCCGACTGCTCTTCAAAGGTCGAGGGCAAGTCAGCACAAGTGTCGGTCTTTGAAAGGCTTGTTCCACACACAAAAAACAAAAGTATTAGAAGGCAAAAGGGGGCGTCAGCAAAATGCTAAAGCAGGATGAAAAGATTCGAAGCTTGATCCCTTCTCGCATGCAGTGACAAATGGATTTGGTAGTATCTTGCGATAGAGCCCTTAAAGCCAAATTCCAAACAATCGTCCTTACTAAAGCTCAAGTGTAAAGGATGATGATAAGGCAAGTGTGGGCTCTTCCAACCACATTACACTATGTGAAGAAAGACAAGCTATCGAAGAAGATGCTAAGGTTGTGCGACTCCAAATGGAGGCAGGAACCAAGTCTACCATAAATGAATTAAAAGAAGTGGACCTGGGCGATAGTAGCGACCCTTGACCCATTTACCTTAGTGCTTTGCTAACAAATGAAGAGGCTAACATGTACATGGGGCTTCTCAAAGAGTTCAAAGATGTGTTTGCTTGGTTATATAGGGAAATGTCAGGCCTAGACCTAAAGGTTTCCGTACATCACCTGTCTATAAAGAAAGGAATTTAGCCCCGTTAAACAAGCGCAATGCTGGTTTCGACCAGAATTGCTTCCCCAAATCAAAACAGAGGTCAATAAATTGATCGAAGCAGGATTCATTCAAGAAGTTAAATACCCCATGTGGATCTCCAGCATTGTCCCGGTCAAGAAAAAGAATGGATAAAACCAGGTATGTGTTGGCTTTAGAAATCTTAACGAGACATGCCCAAAAGATGATTTCCCTCTACCTATCACTGAGCTCATGATCGATGTTACTATAGAGCACGAGGCTCTTTTATTCATGGACAGATCATCTAGATACAACCAAATTCGCATGGTTTTAGGCATGATTTTAAGTGTTAAAATTCATGGAAATAGTACCCTACGTGTTTACATGATGTTTTGAAGTTTCAGGATATGTTTTTTTACTACATAATACATCAATACTCTATCCCTATGGTTCTTCCACATAACTACACCTCCATAACTGAGTTCCTTATGATTTAACAAGTTTAATCTATCTAGAAGCCGCATTTTTGAGCGCCTACACATGTGAATTGGTCTCTTTGTGCATATGCAAGGATAACAAAGGATTTAGTATTGAAATTACCTAGAAATAGTGCATATGAAAGGCTAAAAAATCTGTGAACACTTTTTGGCTGCCTTCTATTGTTTCCTAGATGTGTGAATACAGTTTTTAGACTTTTAATTTCCTATTTATATGATGGTTTAATGAGGGTGGCCTTAGTATCTAATTATGCAATTTTTGAGTCCTTCCACTCATTTCCCATATTTCTATATTTATCATGGATTTTCAGCCAAATTTTCTTAGAATTTATGCCTTAATTCACTCTCCTCAAGGGATGGAAATTTCCTCAAGTAAATACATTAATAATATAGCAATTTTCCATTAACCTTAAGTATCCACATGCCATGCATCCTATACCTTTGCATTTTAGTTCCCAAAAATCCCACATGAAAATAAAATGAATTTTTCATGATTTCAACATATTTACTCTCAAGATAATGTGTATTAATACATAAAAATTTCAATAAGGTTTGCCTAGCTTAATTTAGGCCTACTCTTCAATATTCATACAGTAATAGCTCAGCCACTATTTCATCGGAAATTTCCCAATATTTTCGTACTTGAATCAGGCTTAATCCAACCTATTGATCCTAGATTATGCCAAGTAATGTGTTCCATACACCTTGCCAAGGTACGGTAACCTTTGATTTGCACTCTTACGAGCATATTCTCCTTCAAATCTATCTTAGTATTACTTCAAGTCTTTCCAACGAAAATTTATAAATAATTGGAGGGCAATCACATTAAAGTTCCTACCTGCCATAATTGCTAATAATATCATTACTATTAGTTTTATCTTTGCCTCAAAAATGCAGGATATTATAGACACAACAGTAACAATGTTGTCAACTTGAAATCGTGGAAAAAATTGGTGTGAGAATTTATTAATAGTGTAAAAGTAAGATGAAAATAAAGCATAATGTTGTGATGAAAAATATGTTTGTATGTTATGGCAATGTTTGGGAGGGTGATTTTGTTGTAAGATGATGTTTGGTTGAAATTATGTTAAAATGAGTAGCATGTTTGGAAGGAAAAATTTAATGTAACAAATAATATAATTTATTTGAATTTGCATTTGTATATGTATAACATATATAGTAAATATTGAATGATGTGATAGTATATAAGAGTAATGATTAATTTTTAGAATGTAAGTATAAATAAATGTGAGAGTAAGAATGTGTGTGATTTGACTGTGAATAAATGTAATAATTAAAAATTAATTAGTTAGCTAGTAATGATTGCATAGTAGCTATGTATACGAAATATTTGAATTTTCTATTTTTTAAATTAAAAGCATATGAGAATATTTAAAACAAACAAAGGTATAAAAATACGAGGAAAGAAAAAATTATAAAAATATATTTAAAAAGAATGGAGAAAGAAAGAAAAATGCATAATATTCAAATACGGGTACTATAGTAATTGAACATTGTGCAACAAAATTTAGTTATTATTCTTAATATATGACTAGTAATTTGACAATTGTGCAATAAAAAATCCTTATTAACTTAATTATATGGTATAGATAGATAAATTTGCAAATGCATAGAGTGTGCAATTTTCACTAATAGCAAAGAAGGGAAGTAAATATAAATTAGCAATAATATTTACTTGTGTTTAGTTTTTTTAATTAATCGTAATAGTGTGGACCTATCGATCAAGGATAATGCTATAAATCTACAAAATTATGTACAATTTCTTAATAATATAACTAGTAAAATTACACACTATATCTATGTGAAAATTCATTTATAAATTGTAAAATTATTAAATTCAAAATAATAGAAATATAACTACTTAAAATTGAAGGTATAAAATATTTAAGATAAGAATAACAAGAATAACAAATAATTGTTTGAAAAAAGAGAAAATCTAAGAAAGAACAGGCATAAAAATAAGTAGTTAAAGAGAAAAGAAGAAAGAAAATGATAAATAAAAAATAAAAAAATTAAAATAAAGGTAATAATTGGATTTGACAATGTGTGACAAAAATAATTATTTTAATAATAATATAGTAGAGATATGTTATAAAAAACTAGTGGTATTTTAGTAATTGTATTTGAGTTTGATTGAATTCTTTAATTGAGAACAACAGTATAAATTTACTAATCATTGTGTAAATTTACTAAATAAGGCTATGATGGAAATTTACCACATATATTCAAATTAACCCTAAAGTTTTTATAATATAGTAAAGATATAGATATAGATTATGCAATCATAGGACCAATCTTCTATGATTAATGAGCAACTTCAGAATCTTCTAACATATCTTCTATGATTAATGAGCAACTTCAGAATCTTCTAACATACTTGCTAACCAGAAAGATTGGCTGTTGATTTATTTTCAATCAACGAGAGATGAAACAGGAAAAAGAATAGAAGAAAGAAAATGACAGAAAAAGTTTTAAAAAAAAAACAAAAATAAAGGTAACTGTGTGACTTTACAATGTGTAACAAAAATATTTTATTTTAATAACAATATAGTAGAGATATTATCGAAAAAAAACTTAATGGTATATTTGTAATTATATTTGACTGTGTTTGTATTTTTTAATTAAGGATAATTTTGTAAATTAATTAATCAAAAATAATGCTGTAAATATATAATAAATATTTAAATTAGTCCCAAACTTTTTATACTATGGTAAAAATATGGATATAGATTCAGCAATCATAGGACCAATCCAGTGAACAATTTTGGAATCTTTTAGGATAATTGCTAGTTAGAGAGATTGATTGTTGATTTACTTTGGATAATTCAGAGACACAACAGTAACAACAGTGTGAACTTGGAATGCTGATAAGTTTATAAAATCTCAGGCCAGGATTAGATGCATTTATTTGTTGGGAATGAAAACTACCGTGAAAATTTACAAATAATGTAAAAATAAAATGAAAATAAATCATAATGTTGCAATGACTAATATGTTTGCGTGTTGTGGTTATGCGTGGGAGGGGGCCTTTGTTGGAAAATGATGTTTAGTGGAAACTATATTAGGATAACCAGTATGTTTGGAAAGTAGATTTGAAGTGATGAATAATGTAATTTACTTGAATTTGTATTTATATATATTAAATATATAATAATAATTGGATGATGTGAAATTATATAAGAATAATGATTAATATTTAAGATATAAGTATAAATAAATGATAGAATAAATGTGTGTAGATATATTTATTTAACTGTTAATAAGTGTAAAAAATTAAAAAATAATTAGTTAGTTATATGTATAAGAAATGTTCTGTTGTATAAAATTAATGATATAGTGAAAGATTAAAAGATGATAACGATAACAAACATAGTGCATGTTTTTAATGGGTTGCAAAAATGTTAAAAATTGCCTTCCACAATGCCTCAATAGTTGGGTTGTTTACTCTATAATAAGGCTACTATTAGGTGTCGGACCCTAGAGAAGAGGTACTTGGGAAAGAGAGTCACAGGTACTTTGAAAGGACTTTGAACCTTTCTCTGTTCTTTCAATTTCTTAGACCACAAGCTAATCATGATGTTAAATCGCATCGAACAATGTTACGGACACCTTAATCCTTAACATAAGACAAGGGCTCCAAAAGAAATGGCTTAGGAAACAAAAGAGAGAAGAAATTAGCTTCAACTACAAAAAAGAAGCCACCCACGGCCATAGCCTAATCTTCCCTACAACCTCATCACTGCTTGATTGCGAGACAATCAAGACTTGTGAAAAACATCATTTCCTTATCTACAAATCAGCCTTCAGCCAGTGCAACCCTTCTGATAGGTGTGCTTTGTGGAAATGAGTAGGAAAAGGCAAGGTTGGATGAGAGGTAAAACACGCATTGTCAAACACTAGACATCTAATTACATCAAGAGAACATCTTTTATTATAATACAGAAATAATATTGTCACACTAATATCAGACTCCTCATATTTGTACCCTTTAAAATCACTATTTATATCATAGGTCAATTGACATTTACCTAGGATTAAAATTCTTAGTAACTTTGGGCCCTTAAAATCAGTTTTCTGCTTTTCAGATTTTTTACCCATTTTCCCCCGAATTTTGAAGGCTTTAAACTCTATTTTTCTTGCTCTTTATTTATTAAATCATACAGTAAAGTTCCATCACCTAAAAATGTCAAATTTCATTCTTGGGCTTTCTAATTCGATTCCCAATATTGCCACCATAAAATAAGTAGAAGATGACAAAATTAAAAATAATTCCATCATATATTATTCCACAATTTCAATTTAAAATAATGTTTTATAATTTTTTAAAATTTTGAGGTATTACAAATAACGTAGCTGTCAGGTCATTAACCTAGATATTGAACAAGGTTAATTTAGTAGCATAATTTTAGGGGCATATGTAGATTGACTGTGAATTTTATTAATATAATGGGGAATCTTATGAATCATTTTCCTCAGCTATAATTTTTAAATTTGTTAATAATAAATTAAAAAATAAATAATCTTAACATAAATATTATGAAAATTTAAATTATATGGACCAAATATATGTTTTCAAAAATTAATTAGAATCAAATTGACATAATATTAAAAAAAGAAATCAAATTTAGAAATGTGTAGACAAAAAAATCATATTAAGAATTTGGAATTTATACACAAGAAGATTGTGAACTGATAGGCAAAAATTAAATATAATTAATATTGATATGAATAACTATGCTTAAAATCAATGCAAAACAATAGAGAATTAACACAAGTAATTTAATTACAAAACTTCAAAGTATAATTCAAATTATTCTTATATTATGATAATTTTTTATTTCAATAAATCTATTTAAGCAATTACAATTTTTGTTTATATTGTATCAATTTAGAAATAAAATATATAGGTAAATAAAATTGAAAAAAACAGAGAGAAAGTTAATGCTATAATACAAGAATCGAAAGATCATTTTCCCATCAAGAGTTAAAAAGAACAACTTTGATCTTTATATTTGACTGTTTATGAAACTCAGTTAATTGTATCTTAATATAAACTGTTTTTTTATAAATTATTAAAATTTTATTATTATATAAATTATATTGTATTATGTTGTCCTAAAGTTGAACACGCAATAAGTACAAGTATGTTTTGAGATTCAAAGGTTAATATATTAAATAATAAGATAAAATAGTTTAGATCCAAATTGTTTCACTATAATGTCAAATAAAGCTACATATTCATATATGATGATTAAAAAATTTTTATTTAAAAAAATAAAATGGAGTTTGTGTACAATAGTACAATATCAAAGTTTAAATTATAAAAACAATTCAACCGGTGTGAATTTTGACCAAAATATTGTCAATTTGATTGTTATATTACAAAGTAAATTTTTTAAGTACAATACACTTTAAATACAAGAGATATTAAATTTTAAAATTATTTCAAATCTTTAGCTTATAAATAACTATTACCATAACAACTATACATATATTTTTCTCATTTATATGCATTAAGCAAATTTTAAATAATATATTTGTTGTTTATTTTTTTACTTTACTCAATAAATTTAAGATGACATAAAGGTCAATCTTCTTATCATTAGAAGCTTATTACAAAAATTAAAATTTAATAGATAATTTTCTTCATAATTATTTCATTTAATTAAAAGATACTATTATAAATTAATTTTTCATCGAAACTTGTGATATTAAAAGTTAAAATTTAATTTTTTATTAGTTTTATTTAATTTATTAAACTTTTTTTAAAATTAAAAAAATTAATATTATTTGTCATATAATAAACACACGAATGTAAATACATAAACTCGATTTTCTAAAAATTACTAATCTATGTACTTAAAAAATTAAAATGAATAAATATTTAAATTGTGTAATTTGATATATTTTTATGTTATTTGATTTTAATACATATTCTATATTATAAGTGATATTTTCTTTTTTTAATAAACACCGTGAAAGGGAGTAAAAATAATGGTATCTTAGTTCACGTACTTTAAAGACTAGCAGTAATTATTACAAGATCATTAACTTTAATTAAGTAGAATAGGTAGAGTCGTAGAGACACATAGTTATGTAATTTCCCGATGCAATGTTCACAAGAATTTCTGGGCAAATTCCTTATTTTTTGTCTCCCAAACATTTCATGACTTGAGGAACAATGCTTATTTTATTTACAGAAATTTTGGCTGCACAATTTCCACAAGCGGTAACTTGCGAAAGCGGATGCAAGAAGGAGGAGGGTTGACAGGCCAACACTCAATCCAACAATTAGTCCCAATCTGCTGTTCCCCTTTCCATCAATGATGACCCCTCCAGGGCCAGGTTCCGGACTAGGTGGTAGTTCTGCAGGACTAATCTCATCAAGATCCGATGTTGAAGAGAAGTACCAGGACTTGACGTTATTTTTCTGAAACGAAGACCCTGTTGCAGCTGAAAAGCCAAAAGTGACGCTTTCAGGCAAGTACTCTCTAAGATCGACCACATAGTTGAGGCTATCTTTTCGAGTTACGTTGCCCCAAGAACCGTTGAAATCGACGCTGAGGGTCATGGAATTAGCATCGTACCTAATCCAGGCATCATTTTGCTCCCCCGAAGAAATATTGGGTTGCCACACGGCAGTTGCGACTGAATCCAAGGAGTTGATATCGATACCCACATGAGCGAAATAATAAGGAGGATCAGAAGAATTACGATCTTGAGGATCCCAAGGATTCGGATATGTGCCAAACTCCACGGCTACAAACGACTCTGAAGATGTATTGACTGTTGAATTATCACTTGCAAGACCGAGGCCTCCACCACTGGAATTAGGTGGGATGCTAGAACCGATAGGAGCCAAGAAAAAGGCTAGCCCAGCTCCATAATTAGTGCTCCCACTCGAATCTATCACAAAGGAGAAATGGGTGGAAAAGTCTGCCACTCTCCTTGAAACCTTGTTCCACAAGTGCAGCCGTTTACTGGATGTGGCTCGACCAACTTTGTGGCCCTCGGCCCTGCTGCCGTCATCCGGGGTAACCTGAATGCCCCGTCCTGAGACATAAGCATCTCCAGCGACTTCTATGAATTTATTTTGATCTTCAGGGCCGATAACAGACAGATTGAAGGACAAAGAAAATGCGAAAGGGACTGACAGATTGAGGAAGAAGAAGAGAGAGAATATTCGAAATCTCTTCACGGACATGGTTGGGGTGAAACTGGAGCAGCAGGCGTCGTGCATATAAAAGCATCGCACATGGATGGGGTTAAATGAAAAAGTCTGGTGATTGCCTAAATATCTCTGATAAATAATAATAAAAAAAAAAAAGAGTATTAAACCTTTTCTTTTTCTTTTTCTTTTTCTGACCAATAAAACATGCAATTTGGCGGGAAGTGTTCCATTACAGGGTGTTTGGTTAAATTTATTTTAAATATTTTATATAATCAAATAATTTAAAAGATATTTCTAAAATTAATAAATTTATATTTTTTATTTTAAAAATAAGTTTATAAAATATTTTAATAAAACATCTTATAAAGTGTGTTGAAATTTATAATTATAATTAATTATTATTTTATTTGTAATAATGATAAAAAATTAAGTATAATCAATATTATATAATGCAAAATATTCATATTATTTTTAATATATATAATGAAATAATTTATAAAATTTTTAAAGATAAATTAAAAAAATAATTTATTTTTATATACTCTAAATATCTTATTTTAAACTCTTTTAGTAAAAATTTCATCAAATATTTTTAAAAAACTCATTAACTCTCAAATATCTTATAAAATATATTAAAAAATTTATAAATTCAATCAAACACCCTCTTGTTCCAAGAGCTGCAATCCTTTTTCTCCAGTGCAGTTGGCGCAGATCATATAAGACGACTTTCTTTAATGAAAAGAGTCTAGTATTTGCCTAAATATGTCAGATGCAATAAAATATTAAACCTTTTCTTTTTCTTTCTTTAACAAAACATGCAATTTCGTGGCAAGTGTTCGTCTTACTTATTCCAAGAGTGCTGCCATTTTCCTCAAGTGCAGTTGACGCGCATCGTGTACGATGAGTTACTTTATTCGGTCTTTCTAATAAACAAACAAATACTCAAGCACATGGATGGGGTTTAGTGATTGCCTAAATGTCTCTGATAAAATAAGTATTGAACCTTTTCTTTTTCCATTTTTTTACCAATGAAGCAAAATTGATTACACATCCTACCTCACCAGACACGGTGTGGAGGCCTTCCTCACACACTGTTAATTTTGTGCAGTTCCGTACTGAACGAGAAGCAAGTGCTCTTGTTACAATACTTGTAAATATCTACAATAATTTTTTTTTTAATTTCAGTTTCAATCGTACATCTTCAAAATATCTGTAATAAAATTTTGAATAAATAAATTTTAATATGTTATAAAATATTCAAAATGAGTGAATGCTGGACCATCAATATTATCAAATATGTAATAAGTTAAAATTTCAAAAAAATAAATTTCTTATATTACTAACAATATCCTTATAATATTTTTTTATATTTATTTTATAGCTACTTATAGTTTTATAATGCGTCGTAGAAAATAAATAGTAAAAGAATATTGTACAATAATTTGCTATAAGTTTTAAATTAGTTAATAATAAATTAAAAATAAATAATCTTAACATATACATTATGAAAATTTAAATTATATGGACCAAATATATTTTTCAAAAATTAATTAGAACCTAATTGACTTAATATTAAAAAATTTAATCAAATTTAGAAGTGTGTAGACAAAATTTTGAATTTATACACAAGAAAATCATGAAATGAAAGGCAAAAATTAAATAGAATTAATATTGATATGAATAACTATGCATAAAATCAATGCAAACCAATAGAGAATTAACACAATGTTAAAAAAAGTTTCAATCTAATGTTAAATAAAACTATATATTCATATATGATGATTA
Source organism: Avicennia marina (assembly GCA_019155195.1). Lineage (NCBI taxonomy): Eukaryota > Viridiplantae > Streptophyta > Magnoliopsida > Lamiales > Acanthaceae > Avicennia > Avicennia marina. The sequence goes on from CM032760.1 coordinate 4,788,394, forward strand.
AAAAAAGTTTATTTAAAAAAATAAAACGGAGTTTGTGTACATAGAACAATATCAAAGTTTAAATTATAAAAAGAATTCAATCAATGTGAATTTTGACCAAAATATTGTCAATTTATTGTTATATTTTCAAAGAAAATTTTATGAGTACAAATGCACTTTAAATACAAGAGAAATTAAATTTTAAAATTATTTCAAATCTTTAACTTATAAATAACTATTACCATAACAACTATACATATATTTTTCTCATTTATATGTATTAAGCAAATTTTAAATAATATATTTGTTGTTTATTTTTTTACTTTACTTAATAAATTTAACATGGCATGTAAGGTGAAATCATCTTATGAATTGAAGTTTATTAAAAAAATTAAAATTTAAAAGATATTTTTCTTCATCATTATTTTCGTTCAATTACAAGATACTATTATAAATTAATTTTTAATCGAAACTTGTGATGTTAAAAGTTAAAATTTAAATTTTTATTAGTTTTAATTAATTTATTAAACTTTTTTAAAAGTAAAAAAATAATATTATTTGTCATATAATAAACACACAAATGAAAATACATGAACTAGATTTTCAAAAAATTACTAATCTATGCACTTAAAAAATTAAAATGAACCAATATTTAAATTGTGTAATTTGATATATTTTTATGTTATTTGATTTCAACACATATTTTATACTATAAATGACAATTTCTAGTTCTAATAAACACCGTGAAAGAGAGAAAAAATAATGGTATCTTAGTTCACCTGCGTTACAGACTAGCAGTAATTATTACAAGATCATTGACTTTAATTACGTATTATAGGTCGAGTCGTAGAGATACATGGTTATGTAATTTCCCGATGCAATGTTCACATGATTTTTCTGGGCAAATTCCATATTTTTTTGGCTCCCAAACATTTCATGACTAGAGGAATAATGCTTATTTTATTTATCAAATTTTGGTCGCCCATTTGTACCCAAATTCCTTTTGATACTTACCTTTCAACCAATTGCCACACGAAAATCATAATAAAATAATAATAAGTCACGGTCTAAATTAATTCCTTAAGCACTTGCTTCAATTGCGTATCAGGAGCACTTGCTTCTCATTCAGCACGGGCTGCAACAAAGCTAGCAGTGTGTCAAAAGGCCTCTCTATCCATGTGCTTGAGATTTTATTTGTTTATTAAAAAGACCGCATATAATAACTGACCGTATACGATGCGCGTCAACTGCACTTGAGGACAGTGGCAGCACTCTTGGAATAAGTAAGAGGAACACTTTCCACGAAATTCAATATATATAATATATATACATTAATGCAAACACTTGCATAATCTAGAGCTTAGATTTTATGCTATGGAGATTGCCGAAGCCGTACATGTTAACAGAATCCAATTTCACCTGGCAAGATTGTAGTCATCTCAATCGTACTGGTTCATATATTCTACATCATAGATTGCCTGATATCACTGTGATAAGTAAGCACAATTGCTCTGTAGTGACTGCTAGACGGCATTCATCCTCAAGAAATTCTACAGTGCCACCATGGTCTTCCAACTTCATCCATGAAATATAAATCACAACATCTTCCAAAGCCTGCTAGCCTCATTTAACTGTGATTTTTAAACGAAAATGGGCATCTCCTATAATAACTTGACACAAAAAATGGGCATCTTCTATAACAACTTGACACCACCGCAGACTTAATTATAAAATTTGCTTTGAAATTCAGAAGCGTCAATGAACTACGTATTTTTGGTTGACAGCATGAGGGCCAAGAGATTGCGTTCAGAAACAAACGTGAATTAGAGAAAAGTGACTTGTATATAAGTGGATATTTGACCCATAACTCATAGTCTTAAAGTTTTGAGTTAATACATGGTGTTAAATCCACTTATATACATACCCACATACAGACTTGTAAATAGTTCTCCTCGATTTTATTGGACTCCACTCCAAACCCAACAGATACTTGTCCATAAGTGATACTCCCAATTCGATTGGCTTCTTCTTTGGCCTAATAAGATTCAATTAGAGTTTGTAGTTGGACCCGCCACACTGATGCCTTACAAAATCTATGTACTCATTTTAGAAATCTAAAGAACACAACCCAAGAGAAAAAAATGCCTGTTAGCACCATGACATCCCCAATGCCATGGTGAATCTGAGAGGGAGATTAAGTTCCCGGGTTGGAATATTGTAATAGGATCTCCAAGTCCAACATGAAAGTTAAAGCCCATGTCTTGAATGCTTCCAAAAACAGTGCTCATGCTTTGTGTATGTCTTGGTTGTCTCGCAATCAAACAGTGATGAATTTGTAGGGAAGATTAGGCTGTGGCTATGGGTGGCTTCTTTTCTATAGTTAAAGCTGATTTCTTCTCTTTTGTTTCTTGAGCCATATTTTGATGTTACTTATACATTATTTGTAAATTTTTATGCTATTTTCATTCCCATCAAATAAATACATCCAAGCCTAGTGTGAGATTTTATAAATTTACCAGCATTCCAAATTCACATTGTTGTTACTGTTGTGTCTTTGGATAGAGTTCAAATTCTCACTACTAACTTCAAGACGTTCAAAGGAGTTCGTTATTAAATTCAAGACGTTCTTCGTCAAAGTCCTTCAATTCAACATTTGATTCAAAATCGTGGTACTAAGCCCAAAGATCAATATTATTGAGGATCTAATAACCCTCAAGGAAGATCAGCCGCAATCTTTTTCCTTGAAGATCGTTCAAACATCAAGTCAAGTATTCTTGAAGTAAGAATCAGAGGACCAAAATTAGAGAATTGTACCCACAAAATTTTATTCGATTCAAATTATAATCGACTTGTGCAAATTTCTTGTTTAATAAAAAAATTCAATTACATGATTTTTATCCTACAGAGGCTTTGGAGAGATCCACCTAGGTCAGTTGGAGGAGTAATTGGAAGAAACAGAATCTCAAACTTCTATGAAGAGGGTGTCCAAAGGATCCAAACAAAGGCTAAAACCATATTTATTGGAAGTCGCAATTATCAATCAATTGAAGCACAAAAATCTAGTAAACTAAATGGTTGGTGTCATGAAGAAAGAGGTGAGCTCCTCCTTGTCTATGAGTTCATGCCAAATAAAAGCTTAGATTAACATCTCTTTAAAGCAAAATCAATATTGACTTGGGAATTATGACATGGAATTGCCAAAAAGGACTGACCTCAGCTTTGTCGTATTTGCACGAGAACTATGACGATTGTTTCCTAGTCCTAAATCAATCTTGATACTACTCCAAAACCTGATTTGTGCTTGTTTCACACTAAATGGATCCACAGATGTTCCTCTTACTCCTTAAGGTCTTCTAAGCAAAAAAAAAAAAGATTCCATAAATTCATTCACGAGCATCGACATAACTTCCTTAAATCTTTCAGCTTTAGCTCACATTATAAGTCCTCTAGAAATCCTTAGTTAATCCAGTTTAGCTTTGATGCCCGCATCATCCCCCCTTCTCTTTTAGAGTTATTGCTCTCAATTCTAAATTCCCTTTATCACCTATATTAAATGGACTGAAGTTAAACTCATTAAATGTAGCAAAAATTTTGATCTCACCTGATAGCTACAACTTATAGGCATTGTCATTTATGCACTCTACAACTTGGAGTAGTTCATCTCTTCATGGCACTAATTTTGACTTCTTTTGTTCCAAAAATCCGTCTTTATGTGTATGAACCCAAACCCAATCTCCTAGCTTACAGACAATTTCTTGTGCCATTTTTTAGCTTGTTGTGCATATTGCTTACTCCTTTCAATATTCTGACACATTTGCCCATATTGCTGCTTCATGAATTTTCCCTTACACTCCTCATCTACGCTAATTTGCTCATTATGTAACAATAGCAATAAATCCAAGGGGGTTAATGGATTGAAACCATGACTGACCTCTAATGGTTACATGTATGTGGCAAAGTGTACATTGTGATTGTAAGCAAATTCAATATGTGGCAAACACTCTTCCCATGCCTTTATGTTCTCCACATCTCTTCGCTAGTGTGATCAATAGATATGTCCCTGAACTATGGAAATTATCTTAGTGATGCCATAATGTCCCATTAGGCCTTCATTATGAGCCTCTCTAATGAGTAATTCTTGCAAGGAACACAAAGGAATGCACAATTTATCCACAACTAACAAATAACCATTATGTTGATAATATTTATCATATACTCCATTTTTAGTTAATTCATATGAATGCCTAAAATCCACATCCTTTCATACAATCCCTTAATATACTCAAACCCTAACAACCTAGCATTCAATCTAGTAAGCAAAGAATATCACTTAGCTAATGCATCCATCACTACATTCTCTATGCTTTTATTGTAGTTAATGACATAAGGGAAAGATTAATAAAGTATACCCATTTAATGTGTGTTCAGCTGAACTTACATTAACTCTTGAGATACTTTAAGAACTCGTGATCCGTATGAATAACAAACTCTTTAAGCCTCAAACAGCACCACCAGGTCTCTAAAACTCTCACCAATGTGTGCATCTCCTTATCATATGTTGAATAATTCAATGTTGCAACATTTCATTTCTCACTAAAATATGCAATTGACCTCCTCTCCCATATAAGCAATGCTCCAATACATACACTCAATGTATCATATACGAGTTTATAAGTATTATTAAAATTAGGTAAAGATAAAATAAGACTTATAGGTAAGACTTATTCTTAAGTGTCTTAAAGGCCTCCTGTTATGCATCTCCTCATTAAAACTTCTCATTCTTCTTGATGACTACGATTAAAGGTGCTACAATTATACTTAAATCTTGCACAAATCTCCTATAAAAACTTACGAGTCCATGGAGACTCCTTACCTTTCAGATGTAGTCGTGTGGATTGGCCACTCATGTATGGCCTTTATCTTGTTCTCATCCACTTGAGTAGCCTATGGACTTACAACAAAGCCAACAAATATATAATGATCTATAAACATACAACCATTCTTTATGTAGGGCCTTAAATACATTCCTAAGATGTATGGCATGTTCATCTATGGACTTACTATAAACAAGAATATCGTTGAACTACACCACTACAAATTTACCTAAGAAAGCATATGAAACATAATCCATAAGTTTCATGAATGTACTAGATGCATTTGTTAAACCAAATGGCATAACTAACCACTTATACAATCCATACTTGGTTTTGAAAGTCATTTTCCATTTGTCCCCTTCTTTTATGTATATTTGATGATAGCCATTCTTGACACATATTTGTGAAAACACAATAGCACCTTGCAAATCATCAAGAAAAAAATTTAATTTAGGAATAGGATGGCGATACTTTATTATTATAACATTTACTACTTTGCAATCCACGCACATCCTCTATAATCCATTTTCTTGTGGGCGAATAATACCGAGACAGCACATGGACTCATGTTATCTTAAACCAATCCCTAGCTAATTAGCTCCTCCTCTTGCATTTGGATCTCTGTGGTTTCTTCCAAAGTTCAGTTCACTAATTGATTGGGAATGCCTGCTTCAAGCACAAGATCGATTTGATGCTCGATCCCTCAAATTGAAAACAATTCACCTGATAAGTCATCCAACAATACATCTGAGAAATCCTACAAAATAGACACAACAATCTTGGGGAGGGAACATACGACTTCAGATAAAAAGTGAGTTTATTTGTACATGGGTAGCACAATGCTGCTCCCACTTTCTAAAGCTATTCTGACATCTCTCATTCTTATCAACATACACTCCTTCGCCTCATTTTCTTTTTTCTGTTTTTTTCTTCTTCTTTTTCTCTAACTTTAACTCATATTACTACTACAAATATTTTTTATATTCCTACACTTTGTTTAAGGTGAGTGGTACCAAGGAAATCTTCTGGTTGTTGTGGTAGAAAATGCACCTATTCGATTTACGATGGAATGTAACATTCATATCAAAATACCAAGGCCTTCCTAACAAAATGTGGCTAGACGGCATTGGCACATCATCACACATTACCTCGTCCTTGAACTTGCCAATCTCAAACACAACTAAAACTTGCTTTGCAACCTTCAACTCACCGTTGTTATTCAACCACTGCAATTTTTATGGATGTGCATGATTCCTAAGTGGTAATATAAGCCTCTCCACTAAGATTATACTAGCAACATTGGTACATCTCTCAACATTTATAATAAGGCTACAAGTTTTGCCTTTAACTTGGCACTTGGCATGGAAGATGCTTTCCCATTGGTCTTCAAATCTTTGTTCCTTAGCCTATGTATTCCACGTATGCGTCACTACCAAACTCACATTCCCAGTCTCTTTGTAAACTCCTTCTTCATCTTTAGATGACACGTCCTCCAAAGGAGACATCTCATCACCACTATTTTTTTTGTTGGTCACTATCTCACCTTTATTTAACAACAGTTGATTAGCCAAACATTCTATAAAATTGTGTAATATAGAGAGAATACGAAAAGTGAAGTGTGCGCAAGTGTCCTCTTACCTCACTAGATGTAATTGACTTTTATTTTACCCCTCACCGCAAATAGTCACCCAAATAATGCTCTTACTAGCTTATTTCTTGTGTCCTCCTTATAAGATTTCAAGAGTTCTCAAAAATCCAAGCAACATATTCTGAAATGATGTGTAAGTATGTGAAAGGGTGAAAACTAAGGATTTGGGATCAATCCAAACACAAATAGATCAATCTGAGATTGAGGGCGGCGCAATCAAATCAATCCTAAGCAGAAAAGCAGGTTGGCGATCAATCCAAGGGGAGATTGGATTGATCTAGGACAAAGTAAGAGGCACGATTAACCTTGCTAGAGTGCAATCAATCGAGCAAAAGAATAGATCATTTAGGCAGTGTGTAGAATGACATGCAATCAATTTAGGTTGATGGTGAGGTCGATCCCACATTTGTAAAATTCGACCAACACAATCCAAGCTCAATCAAATTGCTTCCAATTCCAATTCTTTTGATTTTTCAATGTTCTTTATCAATCAAGGAACTCTTTGGTGCAAATTTTCAGCAAAAGATTGCAACTTCTCTCGCTTTCTTCTTTTTGCTCAAAATTTCTATGACATTTTTCTTTGTTTCACACGATTGTTCTGTTTTTTTTTTCACCAAAGCACCAACCAACAGGGAATGAGTATATTGGGAAAATTCATAGAAAATTCAAAATAAAATCTTTTGTTTTTACTATAAAGAAGATGGAGAATATGGTAGAAAGAGAATGAAAGAAATGAAAAGAATAGAAATTAGTACATGGTCCAGTGTCTAAATTAGAATCTAAAATAGCTAGCTCTGATGCCTATCGACACGTGAATGGAAGTGTAAAGATAGATTTGACACATGCCTGAACTCAACAAGAATCTGCTTGTATGAATCGTGTAGAAAATGACATAAAATACAACAATTGAAAAATTTTAACAATAGATGGCCACAGATAACACACCAAGTTAGTTGATATGATATGAATTAACCAAGAACAACTTGAAATAATTTTGTTTGGAATTCACAGAAATATGAGAATATTCACAATTCCAGGAAAGAAACACGTGGGTATTCAATGTTCAAATAGGCAACAATTCTTAATGAAATAACTATGACTCCTTTATATAGTATTTCTGAAGCCTTGAGAAACCCTAAAATTGTGTAAATTTATTCAAAAAATAAAAAAAAAGCATGAAAAAAGTAAGTTTCCAAGCTTATTTGACTCCAATAGTAGCTTGAATTGATTTGGAGCTCTTTTGGATTGATCTGCCACTTCTTAGATCAATTTGATTATCGATCGTGGCATCCAGATTGTAAAAACAAAACATCCCTTGACAGTTGAGATGTAGATTGGCTAGACGTAATCAATCACATTGGGTGCAAGCATAAAAACGTAACACTCAGATTTCAGGCCCTACCAACTGCTGGTTAGGACAGATCAATCAAGGTTGCACGAGATTGATCAAGGTTGGTCCTAGATTGATCTTAAGACTGCTCCAAAACTTGATTCATGCTTATTTCGCACCAAATGGACCCACAAAATTTCCTCTTGCTCCTTAAGGTCTTGCAAGCAACCAAAAGCATCCTTAAACTCCCTCACGAGTGTTGAGTATTGACATCGCTTCATTGGGCCTTTTAGTTTTGGCTCACATCATAAGTCCTCTAGAAATCCTCAAGTAATCTAACTTAGCTTTGACACCCACATCAAGTGCTAAACTTAGTGACTTAGTTTGGCTAGACTTGTTGGCCATGGGAAAGGTTTCTGAACACCACGTTTGTCAGGGATGAGGGGCTACATGGCTCTTGAATGCACCAAAAAGTTAGAAAGAGTCCGACAAATACATGTGTGGAAGAAGACCAATAGACTGGAGTTTACAAGAAAAGCAAGTAATGTTGGTGGATTGGGTGTGGAGCCGCTATGACATGGGGAAGTTACTTGATGCAGTTGATTCAAGATTAAACATAGAATCCAATGCCCGAGAAATCGAGCGAATGATGGTTGCTGGGCTGTGGATGGTGTGTCCATCCATATAGTACGCGGCGTCCACCAGTAAGCCATGCTAAAAATGTCCTCAACGCAGAAGTTGAGTTACGCACCTTCCCTCGGGAGAAGCCAGTGTTCGCATTCTACACTCCCCGACGAGTTGAGTAGAGTGGTAGTTATGTTCAACTGCATATTTTGAAGGTGTCGATGATCTTGTGATCTGTAGCAGTTCTTCAAATAGGCGATCTTTTCGCAGGTTCTACTGCAGCGCGCCTGACGGAATGATGATCTTGATAATGATTGTCTTTCCTCTGATTTCCTTTTGGTTTGTGAGTCCAAAGGAGATTGTGCGTCTACTTCTTCCAAAATTTTTGTGGTTGATTTTCTGTTGATAAATTTTTGCCATCTGTTGAAACATATACGTACATATTTGCTGCTGGTGTGATATCTGTGGAGTGAAATCAGGGACCTCATGCTTTCTGTTCTTCTGTAGTAATGACAGGATTTGATATATTTTCAAACGTAATTATTGCTGCATAATATTTTGACAAACGAGTATGTTGAAGCCATGCATGTTTACAAAGTTCAGTTTCACCAGAACTGTATTGCATATTTTAAGTTTGCATATTCTACTCTACGATTGTATAGCATGCAATTAGGATATTGTGTATATAGTGCTGTGGTAAAATCTATGAGTGTACAGAATTAAATATATATATATAATTTTATTAAATATAGAAAAATATAAAATTTTTATATTTTTTATAGTTGCAATTTAAGGTATAGAACATTAAAACTTCCATATTCTATAAGTTCACTTAATTATATATATATATATATATATATCTATATATATAATTTTAAAAATCTATACTATACAAAAAAGTGTAAATGTTTTTGTCAATTGTGAAAGGACATATATATCCCTAATTAAATACCTATATTAATTATATCAAATAAGGTTAATTAAGTAAAAATAAAATTCTATTTAAAATATATATGTTTTAGTGGTGAAAGATTAATAGAGTTCAAATATATCTAAACTGCTTATGTAATTATCTAAATTATGTAAAATAAAACTCTTTTAGTAGTAAAAAACCAAAACAAAATTATTTAAAAATTAAGTATAATTAAAAATATATATATGAATCCTAAATAGTTTAAATTAGTGATAAACTTAAATTCATAATAAATAATTACAATTGTATAATTGTATTTTGTTTCAAATAATAATGAATTCATCAAAGAACATTGACTTCGTAACTACATTGCATAATAAATAATAAATAACTAAGTTGAAAATTTTTAGATGCAATTGTAGACGAAAATTTTACAATTGAATTTCTATTAGTGAGAAATTTGTACAAGTGCAATTATAACATGAATTAAATGAACTTTTGTGGTTTTTATTTTTTGATTCTTCCTTCAACTTACAAAACTTAAATGTTTTTGAAATTTATCGAAGCGTTTATAGATTTGATCTTCCTTAAAGTTCGTTGGGCATTCGGAAAACGTTAATTTCTTAGTATAAGATCATGATTCCAGATCGAATAGTAAGATTTAATGAACTTGTTGAAGAACGTTTTGAATATCGCAAGAACAACTTGAATGTTGATTGAAAAACATAGTCGAAATTGAAGGACTTTCCGAGCTTTGATCTGCTTGGATGTTAATTAGAGTTTCAAATAACATTAATCCACTTGTTTAACATCTTAATTGTAGATCAGACGCTCAAATTTGGTGAACCTTCGTGAAAAATGCCTTGAATGTCAGAAGAACGGCTTAAAACTTGTGGATAGAGTTTGAACTTCTTCCAATGATGCTTCTTGCTTGATGTCTTCTTTTTTTTTTTTTTTGTTTTTTGGTGTAAAAGCTACCTCTATTTATAGGGGTTAAAAAAGTCCTGCTACCATAAATGTTTGGTGATGCGACAATATCTGATTGGTGAAACATATTTAATTTAGTATAATTTCCTTTAATTAAATGATTACAAATTAATTGTCAAAATCAACAATTTTCTTTTTTTAAATTTATAGGATTTGACACATGGCATAAATTAATTGGCTAGCCTTAACATGTGTCACAATTTGATTTGTTGCCAATTTTATAGTTCAATACCAATGAACTTCATTATTTAATTTTAGGAATTGTATTTAATTTAATTCTTAAAACATAACGTAATTGATATTTTATTACAACAAAATGCCACATGACATTATTTAATTGGCCAAAAACTTTACTTACTTACAAATGCCCCCTCGAGACTTGTTCATGTAGAATTTAATTTTGACGTGAATAAGTCTCAACAGCTCCCCTTTGTTTTCACTATTTTTTTAATTTTTTTCTCATTTTCTATTTTTTATTATTATTATTTTTTTGGACCATTTTGCCAGTCCACTTTTGATAATTGCTCGGGCCTTCCTTTCTAATTTCCTACCTCGGAGAGCTCATTGGGTTTGATTGAGCTCAACTCAATTCCTTTAACCTCATCTCACATCCTTTTTTGTTTTGTACTAAGGATCACTTGGTTTAGGGAGCCGATGAACCTCTCCGTTGCCAAGCCGATCTGACACAACTCGACCCCTTTCGGTTAAGGAAGCTAGAAGCAGGGAAATCTGTGTACCGATACACATAACATTTAAACCCATATACCATATGATTTAAATTGCATGCAATCCAGTTCAACCAATAGTGATTGATTAAGCCATGAAATTTCCTTGAGATTGAGGCGATCTTCAAGGATAAGAAACTTTCCCCTTTTCTTCCTCGACTTGCTATTACAAAGAGGGGACATCCGAGTCCATCCATTTCCCAAACTCTCGAGCTTCTGATAAAGCTTCTTATCATTTATCCAAGGCCTCCACTAAGTAATCTCTTCTGTAAGCGTCAATAGATCAATTTCCTTTCTTCTTCTTTCTAGACAGAGCCTAAGAATGGACTTACAGAAGCTTTGGCTAACTCTTCATTTTTCTTTTATTTTTTCTTCTCTCTTTTTTTCTTACAACGGAATCGTCGCCTGGTCTATAGCCTTCGCATCTCGTCCGTTTTCTGTCACCCCACGCCATTGTCCCGATGGGAGGATGAACTTCTTGCTGACCGCGGCCGAGGCGAGCGTTGGGCGAGGCTTATGGCCGGGCTGTGGTTTTGGCGGCATTGTCGCGGCCGGGCGCAGCCGCTCGCGTCGGTTAAGGTTTTTGGCAGGGCTTGGGTCTGGCGGCGTTGGCGTGGCTGGGCGTAGATGTTCGCTCCGATCAAGGTTACTGGGTTGAGGGAGACGGTGGCACTGGCGAGCGGGAAGAAGACGAGAGAGAAAATGGATGCTCTAAGGCTCTGTTTGGTGTTGTTTTTATAGGAAGCAATAAGGGCATGTTTGGCGTTAAAAATAAAAAGAAAACGATGGGTCGTTGTGCCATGTTTGGGTGCAAGAAGCAGATTGGGGATTGTTTGGCTGGGTTTAAAAGAAGCTGTTCGGCCCGAATCCGGCCTCGCTATTTTCGCTCCCAGTTTTTTCCCCTATTTTTCTTTTTTTTTAAACAACAATATTTTTTTTGATCAATACCTAATTCTTTTCTTTTTTTTTGAACAACAATAATTGTTTTTTTGACACAAAATAAAATATATAATCCTTTTTTCTGCTTTTTTATCTTTTTTGTTTCAACACAAAATAAATATTTTTTTTGGACAAAACAGAAAATGATTTTTTTTTTTGCTTTTTTTAAACAACACAAAATATATTTTTTTTCTTCTCTTTTCTTTTTTTTTTCCAAAAAAAGAATAAAATATTTATATTTTCTCTTAAAACTTGGGCCTTGAAACTTGAGAAACTTTGAACTTGGGCGTTTGAGCATTTGAGTCTTTGAGCCTAGGCTTTTAAACTTGGGCCTTGAGTGTATAGGCCTTTGAGCTTAGGCCTTTAAGTTTGTGGGTTTTTAAACTTGGATATTTGAGCTTAGATTTGGACTCATAAATTTAAGCTCTAGACTCCTGGCCTTAGGTTTGAATATATGCATTTGGGCTCTGGATTCCTGAGCTTATGTTTAAACTTATGCATTTGGACTCTAGAGGATTTGGGTTTAGATGCATTCATTTGGGCTTTAAACTCTAGAACTTGAGTTTAGATTTATTGAGTTTTGGACTCTTAGACTTGGGTCCAGACCTATGTATTTGAGCTTCAGACTACTAGACTTTGGTTTTGGACCCATGTATTTGGGTTTCAAACTCCTAGACTTGGGTTTCAACTAATTGGGTTTTGGACTTATGGACTTAGATTTGGACCCATTCGGACTTAGACTCATAGACTTGAGTTTGGGCTTATTAGGCTTTGGACTCATAAATTTGGATTTAAACCCACTGGTATTTGGACTAAGACATGGGTTTGAATCCATTGGGATTTAGATTCAAAAATTTGGGTTTAAACCCATTAGATTTTGGACTTATAGATTCGAGTTTAGACTTGTCAGGATTTAAACTTATAGACTTGGGTTTATACCTATTTGGCTTTAAACTCATAGATTTAAGTTTAAACCTATTAGGCTTTGGACTCATATCACACATATTTCTACTTATGCATGGTTTTAACTTCTCTTCAACCAAAGTGAGTCTAATACAACTTTTCTATCTGTGTGGCAGACTAAGGCATGACATATTTCAAGAGTCACACCCCATCATTTAGAGAACAGCATTTGGTCATCCTTGATGACAAGAGCTATCACGTGGAGCGAGCCACCTCTTTGGCTATACATATCCCTTTGGTTGATCGCCTTGTAGCTCCTTGGCCCAAGTTGCCCACCGCATTGATGAATGGTCCTAGCATATTTCTCTTGTTAAGTCTTCTAAGGGTGGACTTTGCAATCGAGTCATCACTAAACCTTGAGTGAAGCTGTCTTGTTACCAACACTTGATTGTCACATTATTGACGGGGAGGTTAAATAAGGAAGCCACCTTGATTTGATTTGACTGGTGAATTTCAATATGTCCCGAGTTACTAGGAATGGACTGAAAATGTTCTCAACAAATGCAATCCTAAGTTGGATGCTGCTAGAATTTTTAATGTTGTATACACCTCACTCTTTACTTACTACCAAAATGCGGACATCATGAAGGCGTTCTACGAGGTCTAGTGTCTTTTGACAAACACACTGCTAACTTCACTTGGGGAGATGACTATCTTTCTTTATGATATACGCACTGTAGTAAGACTTCTTGTCAGAGAAAAATTTTATGACGAGGTTGTCCCAAGTGCTTGGGAGCTTATTGGGATTGATGAGACAGGTGCCAAATTTGTTTCCTGCTTATGCAAGTACTTGTTCTATGTATTTCATAAACATTGCAGTGGAGTCCCTGTAAGTCAATCTCAGGGAGTGTCAATAGCTCAATGAATATAGTTTGGGAGTAAAAGACCGTAAGATACCATGCCCCCTAACCCAAAAGGAAAAGAGGGTGACCTATCCTAGGTCCACTTTCAACCCATTTGGGGATATTGACTTACATGAACCATGGTCTATGTCAGAAGAGGCTTTATTTGCCAATTTGAACATGAATGGAGGCACTAAGGAGGAGGCGTATTTGGCAACGTTTTTATCATATTTGGCAACGTATTTGTCAAGTATTATGATCCAAGCAAGGTTCGAATGTGCATACATAACAGAGAGCAAGCTTGTTGGACTTGTAATGTGATTACTAGAGGTAATGACATCCTTTATATGGATGATGATCACTTAAGCCACCTTAAGTGAGATCTTTTCACGGCTATTCGCTCGAGTTACCTAACATTAAGGCAAGGTGACCATTTCAATATTGAACATTATAGTCCTCATTTATTTAGCCATCAATTTGGCTATTATTAAGGGGTGCCTAGGTCGCTTGCCCATGACTTTAGGCGGTGTTCCTTAAATGATGGCTTATGGTATTGGTGCTTATGCCTTTTATTGCGGTCCATGGCTAAAGTGCACTTTCCCCATAACTTGACTTTTGCAAGGAGAATTTTCTTATTGGCCTACAAGAAGTGGTGGTCTTTTGCTTTCGAAAACTTCTTAGAGGACAATGTTGCTCAACTCCTTAACCTACCACATGGCGAGGGTTCACTTGGAGATGAAGGGGTTGGCCTATCTAATGGTTGTACCCTTAATTTACTTCTTGCCCTTAATGTAATGGCTGACCCACCTAGTATGTAAAAGAAGAAGAAAACCATTAATATTTTGAAGGATAGCAGTAGTAACACCATAGAGTGCCATTGAAAAAGAACTAAAAGGAACTCTAGCTCTTTACATCTACAAGATGGGCCCTCAGACCATGGGCAATCTATAAAGGAGTATGCTAAAGAGTTATCTTATTAGTTTGATCTTCTATATTTTCCTCTATCATAATGCTCTTTTTAAGCATCATTTTTTCTTTCTTGTTAGTTGGTGAAGTATATATTCGGAAGTGATGTTGATGAGAGTTCGCAAAAGCTAACTCGTGAACCCAGTCCACCATTAGCGTTTGCCGACAACAAGGATGCCTTAACTCTGCAAGCAGCCACTAGGGTTCCTTCTCTTGTAGCAGTCTCCATCTTTGAGGCTGATAAGTTTCTCCATGATTACCACCAAGAATACCTCTATAAGCTATGGGCCGGCCTTTGCGAAAGGATTGGAATGACCCAAAGAGAATCCCTCTCCTCCATCAAAGATAGTGTCTCACTGGTCCTTCAGTTGATAAAGGACTTAGGCTAGTTTGACATTTTTCACTTAAAGGCCTTGCTTGGAGCCCTATTTAATAAAGTCACATCTTATGATGATGCGAGATCCTAAGCAGCCGAAAGACCCACCAAGGATGTTCTCACTCAACAGCTCAAAGAAGTGAAGGATCACCTACAAAAGGCCTAGATGGGGAAAGCAAAGGTGTCGAGCTGATTGAACGGGTGAAGATGCAGCTAAAACATGTTGAAATACAGCTTATTGCTTTGTAGGAGAAGTAGAAGGAACTTTCCAAGTCCCAAGAGCTAGGGATCCAAACTCACCAGAATGACTCAACTGAAGATAGAGTGGAAAGGAAGAGATTAATACTATAATCAGCATATTGCTATTAGATAGTGAGGTGGCTAAACTTTGGAAGTCCTTGAAGGTTATTGTTGAAGTTGCTAAGAAAGACTTGAGGGACTTGAAACCCTTTACCTAAATTTGTTTATCCTCACATTTCTCTACACTTGAAACATTACAACCACTGCTTATGAATAAAACATTTCTTTCATTTGTTGTTAGTGGGCTACCTTCTATTGATAGTTTATTGAATTACATGCTTTTGTCATCTCATGACTAAACTTGAAAATTTTCAAGCTACCTCCATACCTTGTAAGGGATTTAGTCATAACATAGTTCAAACAATTGAAATTGTTAAAAAAATAGCCATTCATAGTTTATACTCTTGCGAGTCGAGAGTAACTTACAATTTGAACTCATGTGTAAAGGAGGTTTTTTTTTTGGTTTTTTTCTTGTGGATAATATTTTTTTCAGGAATTTTCCATTGATGCAACCAATCTGGAGTCCATCTTTGGCAACTAACTTGTATACACCGTTGATATATACTTCTTTGACCACATATGATCCATTCCATTTAGGTGCAAATTTGTTTCTCGTATGATAAGTGATGAAAATAGATCTTCTCACAGTAAACACTAAGTCACCAACTTGAAAAGACTGAGAGCGCACCTTTTTATTGAAAGCTTTGAACAACCAAACTTGATAACACTCCAACTTCTACTACGCCTCTAGCTTTTTCTCATCAAGGGCTTCAAATTCTTGGAGGTGCAATCAGGCATTATTTTTCTTTATTTGTCCCTCTTATACATCTATCCTCAAAAATGGGAGTTGTTGCTCAAGGGGGACAACAGCCTCAACGCTATAAAGCAAAGCATATCGAGTTCCTTAGGTGGGGGTTCTATAAGTAATTCAATATGTCCATAAAGTTTCTCCAATCCTGTCATGCTGGTCTCTCTTGGACTTATAGACTACCTTTTTTAGCAAATTGCAAAGTGCTTTGTTGAATGCTTCAACTAGGCCATTGGCTAGAGCATAGTATATTGAGAACTTCCTTTGTTTGAAACCAAACTTTTGGCACAACATGCCGATCAGACTGTTAGAGAATGACTTCCCATTGTTCGTGATTATGATCAAGGGACCCCATAACAATAAATGATGTTGAGGCGGATGAGGTCAATCACATTTTCCTTCTTGACTTCTTTGAGGGGAATTGCCTTGGCCCACCTAAAAAAATAGTCAATGGCTACGAGAATGTAAAGGTGTTTGATAGAGGACTTTGTCATTGGTCCAACTACATCCATGCCCCAAGCATCGAAAGGCCATGATGTGACAGTAGAGTGCAATAGTTTGGGTGGTTGATTGATGAAGTTAGCATGGAACTAATATGCTTGGCATTTTTGGGCGAATTCTATATAATCCTAAACCATAGTCGACTGGTAACATCCCATTCTTTTTATACAGAAATGAAGTTTTAGCCCAGATTGATGAGCACCACAAACTCCCGAGTGAGCTTATTCCATAGCTTGAGTTGCTTTATTACTACTTAGGCAATGTAGAAGGACTCCATCAAGTGACCACCTATACAGTATATCTCTAAAATAGAGGAAATGAGTTGCACGTTGACCGATGTCAACTTAGCAATGTGGATCATCCGATAATTTCCCATATTTGAAGTAGTCCACAAAAGGCTGTCGTGAGTCCTCGTCCTTTGTCTCCAACACCTCAATAGCATTGATTTCATCCCCTAGGGGCTCCTCATCGTCAAAAGCCAGGGGACCCACTCAACTCTGGCAAATGAGTACATGGGATTCCTTCTCGGGCATAGTCAATGTGGAGACAAGTTTAGCTAAAGCATCTGTCTTTCGATTATTTTTTCTTAACACATGCTCAAGTGACACATCCCTAAACCATCCCATGAGCCTTTTGGCATAATTCAAATGTGGGATCAATTTAAGCTTCTTTGCTTCATAAATCCCTTACAGTTGGTTAATTGCTAGCTTTGAGTCATCATAAACTTTGAGGTGCAACTGCTTAATGTCAATCGCTATCTCTAACCCAAGACTTAAGGCTTAATACTCGGCCTTGTTGTTGGTACACTTTTGAGTTAGTGTGAAGGAGTGCAGGAGAACCTCTCCATCTAACGTGACAAACACTACTCTAGCACTGGCTTTGTTTTTACAAATAGCTCCATCAAAGTACATTTGCCATGGTGGGACTGCTTCAGCTAGGAAGACATCTTCGTCTAGGAGGTTATCTAATAGATCCCATTCAGTAGGGATTGGATGATCAGCTAGGAAATCAACTAAGACTTATCCTTTCACAACCCTTTGAGGCACGTAGACTACCTCGAACTACTGTAGTTAGAGATACCACCTTGCAAGTCTGTCAGAAAGAACTAGCCTTGTCATGACATATTTCAGTGGGTTTGTTTTTGATACCAAGAAAACTATGTGTGCTTGGAAATAATACTTTAACTTTTGTATGGCAAAGATAAGTGCTAAGCACATCTTCTCTATTGGCGAGTATTTCAGCTCATTTGGCGTCATCATCCTACTAAAGTAGTACAAGGCATTTTCTCTATTGTTTTCGTTTTCCTAAGCTAATAGAGCTTCAACTAAAGATCCTTGTGTAGTGATGTACAAAGTGAGTGAGCATCAAAGCACAGGTGCGGCCAACACTAAAGGCTTCATCAAGTATTACTTTATACTTTCGAAAGCCTTTTCGTAAGATTCATCCTAACAAAAGGAAACCCTTTTCTTCATGAGTCGACTGAACAATTGACACCGCCCAACCAAGTTTAAGATGAATCGTCTTATGTATGCCAGCTTTTGTTGGAGGCTTTTAAGTTCATAAATATTTCAACGCTCAGACATTTTCAAATTACATCAATCTTTATTTGATTAATCTCTATATCTCAATGGCGAACAATAAACCCTAAAAAATTTCCACATGCAACCCTGAATGCACACATCAATGGTTCATCTTCAACTAGTATCTTTGTAAATGTTGAAAGACCTTCCTAAGATCACCTACGTGGTCTTCTTTCTTTCTTGACTTGACCACTAAGTCGTCAACATAGCACTTAACGGTCTTATGGAGCATGCCATCAAAAATCTTCTGCATAGCTCATTGTTATGTGGCCCTAACATTCTTTAAACTAAAAGGCATTACTTTTTAATAGTATATTCCTTTAGGAGTGTGGAAGACAGTTAACTCCTCGTCTTCGGGTGCCATACAGATTTGATTGTATCCTAAAGACTCGTCCATGAATGACAGTGCCTCATGCTCGGTAGTGGCATCAACCATCAACTCTATTACCAGTAATGGAAAGTCATCTTTAAGGCAGGCCTCATTCAAGTCCCTATAGTCAACATAAACTCGAATTTGCCCATTCTTCTTTCTCATTGGGACTATACTAGAAATCCAAGTAAGGTACTTGACCTCCTAGACGAAGCCGACTTCAATGAGCTACTTCGATTAGGGGAAGCAGTTTAAGCCTGAACTGGCATTGTGCCTACTTGATTGCTCGAACCCCCTTTCTTACCGCTAAGCGGTGTACTACTACTTTTGGATTTAACCCAGACATCTCTCTATATGTCTAAGAAAATACATCTTGGAATTCTTTCTATAAATCGATGTATACTTGAACTTTTCCTTCAGTTAGTAAAGTACTAACATAGGTTGGTTGTGGGCTATTTTCATCCCTTAGGTTAACCTCCGTCAATTTATCTACAGTGGCCTTAACCCCTTCTTCAAACTAGGGAGGGGCAATTTCAACGTCCTCCTCGACTAGGTCTCCTTCACTCAGTGTAATTTGGTAGGATGACCTAATGCTCTCTTTGTCATCTTCTTCATCGCCCCCTTCAACATTTGTGTGGATGATGATTCACATCTTTGCCTTCAAGACCTTATCACATGTGATGATTAAGTCTGTATGGCACCTTCACTCTTGATGAAATCTGACCTTAGAGCTTTTGGTCCATTGTCTTGTTTTGTTTAGGACTTGCTGTTTTAAATACTCCCTTTTGACTTGGGCCATGTCCTTAGTGTATAGCTGAACCGAGTCTATCAAAGATAGACACTCGTGCTGACTTGCTTTAGTTTGTCGAAGAGTGGCTATCTTTAGTGATATAAATTGACGTTGCCCTATTAATGGCAATATTAAGTGGACCTTGTTCTATGTATCCAAGATCGATTCACGGATTGCTGAGATAGCTTCCCTAATGGCAATGACTCCTGTGGGTTGTATCCCACTTTGATGAGAAGCTTATATGCCTTAGGGTCGAAACATTTAGATGTTCTCAACTCCTATGCCTCGGTATGCTCCCTCTTGACTTTTTCTAGCAATTGAGAGGGTGTACCCTTTTGATGTAATAGAGTAAAAGGGAGGACCAAACCTTCCAAGGGACCATTCTCCATAGGTTGCTTCATCAAGTCATGTTTAAAGGAAGATGGGTCACTTAGGCTGCCATCGGTAGGCTGGTGCTCCACCGTCCTTATCTTCATTTTCGAAAAGGCTTCTTATGTGGTGCTAGCCCTATTCAAATAATACTTGGCTTATGCAAAGTGTGACTCAACCTCGGTGAAGGGTTTGCTATCACCAAGCACCCTTTTCACTGTGTTGTTTTTGGTGTATTTGAAGCACTAATGCCAAGTAGGGGGAACTACTCCATTTTCACGAAGTTAAGGGTAGCCTAAGAGTGCGTTATGGGATGTACGAGCATCAATCACATGAAACAATGCTTGTGATTCCATATCATCTATCACTAGCTTTATTCTGATGGTGCATTAGGCTCTTTGCCCCCCTTAATTAAATCCTGGAATCATTAATCAACTATTTGAAAGTTCATCCATAGGGATTTCCAATTCTCTAACAGTTTGGAAGGGTAAGATGTTTATTGCCAAGCCCCCATCAATCTAGATTCAATTGATTATTTACTCATGAATGTAGCCACAGACAAATAGAGGCCTGTTGTGTGGTTGAGAACCTAGTGTCAGATCTTCATCAGTGAAAGTGATTTTAGTGATACAATCCTTTACAAACACATAGCATTTCTTTTGGAAGTTGTCAACTTCAAAAAGAGGACCTTCTAGCTGACTACCCTGCTTGACTTGATTACTGAGGGAGATAGGATTGACATTTGTTTTATCATCCTCTAGAGCAATTTTTCCTTGTTAGACTAACTCCATGACTTTGTCTTTAAATGCAAAACAATCATCGATTGGATGTCTAACTAACCAATGATATTTGCAGTACTTGGGGTCATTGACCTTCCTAGCTTCAGTGAGTTGCTTCATTTTAGGCAAGTCGATGAGGTTTGCTCCAAAGAGATCATCAAATATGCCTGAAACATTGAAGTCAAGGAATGGGTATGATTTGACCTGCATCTCTTTTAAGGCTGGCTTTTTTCGTTTTAGTGGAAGAGCCTCCTTTCTTTCAACTAGCTTGTCCTTTGTGGGTGGCTTGATAGGCTTTTCCTTTACACCCATTACCTTGACTACCATGGGCTCCTTATTTATGATTTTAGTAGCAAGTTTGCTGATGGAGGGTTTGTCCCCTTTTCGCTTATCTTTAGTTATTGGGAGTCTTGCACAGGTGGATCATAAACTCTGCTGGCTGCCATACTCAACTCCATGTCATGGACTTGAGTGGTCAATTCTTCAAAGGTTTTAGGTTGAATTCTTTGCAAGATATATTTCAACACCCAGTACATCCCTTAAATGCACAGTTCAATGTCAGAGGCTTCAGATAGTCTATCCTTGCAATTCAAATTTTTGTTCTCCAACTATTGACGTATTCGATGACTAGCTCGTCCTTTTCCTCATACTATAAAAGTGATTGAGGAACTCTTGCTCCAACTGATCCCAACTATTAATGGAATTAGACTCCAGGTCGAAGTACCATTCAAAGGCATTTCCTCTTAGTGACCAAATAAACTATTTGACAAGGAGGTCATCATAGGTTCTAGCATCTTTACAAGTTTTAATGAAATGAGCAATGTGCTACTTTGGGTTTCCCATCCCGTCAAATTGTTGGAGCCTGAGAGGTTAATAACAGGCTAGCATCTTCAAATTATCAATTCTCGTCGTATAAGGCTTGACATAAGTGAGGGATGATTTGATGGTCTCTTCAATCGTGCTCTTGACAGTGCCCTCGATAAAGTCTTTGAGTTGACCAAGGAGGATAAAACCATTAGCAAAGACTTGAAGATTATAATTTGAATCAAATGGACTTCTGTGGGTTCTATTTTTTGATTTGGTCCTCTAATTCTTCCTTCAACTTGTAAGATTTGAATGTTCTTAGAATTTGTTGAAGCGTTTATGGATTTGATCTTCTTTGAAGTTTGTTGGGCCTTTCGAAAATGTTAATTTCTTGGAATGACAACATGACTTCAGCTTGAATGCTAAGATTTAATGAACTTATTGAAGAACACTTTGAATATTGCAAAAACAGCTTGAATGTTGATTGAAGAACGCAACTGGAACTAAAGAAGTTTCTTAGCTTTGATCTTCTCAGATGTTGATTGGAATTTCAAATAATGTTAATACACTAATTAAACACCTTGATTGTGGACCAAACGCTAGAATTTGGTGAATCTCTATGAAAGATGCCTTGAATATCAGAAGAATGGCTATGAACTTGTAAAAAGAGCCTGAACTTCCTCCAAGGAAGCTTCTTGCTTGATGTCTTCTTCTTTTTTGATGTAAAAGCCACCTCTATTTATAGGGGTGGAGAAGGTTTTACTGTCATAAATGTTTGGTAATGTGGCAAGATTTGATTGGTGGAGCAAATTTGATTTGGTATCATTTCCTTTAATTAAATGATTACAAATTAATTATCAAATCAATAATATTTTTTTTTCAAATTTATAAGATTTGACACGTGGTACGATTTGATAGGCCGGCCTTGACACGTGTTGCAATTTGATTTGTCAGCCATTTTTATAGTACAATACTAATTTATTTTATTATTTAATTTTAGGAATTGTATTTAATTTAATTCCTAAAACATAAATAATTAGTATTTTATTACAACAAAATGAAACATGATGATATTTAATGGGCCAAAAATTTTACTTGCTTACAACAATATCAAATAAATCAATTAAATTACAAATGATAAAAACAAATAGTTGTATTAATATGCAGAACTTTTAAATAAATAATAAATTTCATACACTAAGGCATGGTTATTCTTATAAAAATCTAATATAAAATATTTAGGACAAGTGAAACTTTTATTACGACTGTATTAAATGTGAGATAATTCATTTTATTTCGGTATTTATTTGATAGTTAATTATATTTAATAAATGTTACAGATAACAAATAGCAAAAAAAAAAAAACGAGTTATGACAATGTGAAAAATTTTAAATAAATAAATTACACATATAAAATGCAATATTCTTATAAAAAATAAAATGTTGGAAAATATTAAAATGAATTAATTTATAACTATCAAATCTATTAAACAAGTTATTACTGCATAATTATATTATTGAAAATGTAACAATAAATTCATTTGAAGGCACTAATGCCATGAATAATGGCTTAAGAAACATAAAATAAATCAATGAATTAAATTTATAAACTTAAATATTAATTAAAGTAAAATATGAAAGAAGAAACAAATAGAAACATAAATAAAGTTATAATAATAAACTGAAATTTTGAATAAATAAATAAATTTTATATATGTTACAAAATTTCAAATGATTGAATATTTGACCATTAAATTTATTAAATAAGTGATTAGTTAAAATTTTAAGGGAAAGATTAAATTTATTAAATAAAGATCACTATTCTTATTACAATATATTACAAAATATCTAAAATGAAACATTTTTCACAGTCAGTTTTATTAACTATTTGATCATTCTTTGAGTTTTATTATTTTTACTTTATATAAGTTTTTTTTCCATACCCTACCATCTAAAACAAATAGTAAGGAAAGTAATGTTACAATGATGTACTAAAATTTTATATAAATAAGTAATTATAGATAAAAGATAATATTCTTATGAAAAACAAAATGTTATAAAACAATCAAAACCAACGAGTTTATGACTATCCATTTGGTGGAGATATTGCAATTTTCATATTTTTATATTTTAAAGTTGATTTTTTGTAATATAATACCATAAAAATAGAATAACAATAACAAGTATATTAACTTTAGATTGTGAAGACAAAATGTACTATTCCATTCAAAAATTATCAATAGATTTATGCAAATATAATATTATAAAAATATAAGTTATAAATTTCCTATGTGAGAAAAATTTATATGTTATAACAAAGCAATCTTTGAAAAGAACAAGTCTAAGAAGAGTGTAAATAATATCTTAATTAGCAAAGAAAATACAAAAATAATTAATCTCAACATATTACAGATAAAAAAATTAATAAAATATATAAAAGATGTCATTAATAATGTAAAAAGTATTTTTACAAAATAAAATAAAAATTAAAAAAAAATAAATAAATATTAAGGAATTATACAAGGAGGTAAGCATATAAATGGATAAATAGATGGTAAACTTTATTATAATTTATCAATAAACCCAATAAGCATAATGTATAACGAAAGTATAGTAAACTAATGCATTTAAAAAAACAAATCAATACGTAAATATAGTGTATTCTTTTAGGAAATAAACCTAAAATTTAAAAAGAAATAAATATTATTTAATTAAAAAAATCCCTTCAAATAAAATGCTCCAAAGTTCGTCAAATAAGAAATATCTTGAACAAATACATTAATATTAATAATTTTTAATATAAATATCATTAATTACAACTAATAACATATACATTTTGGAAATTTAAGTCATATAGATGAAAAATATGTAATAAAAATGAAATCAAATTTAGAAACGTATAGACCAAAAAATATTTTAAAAATTTTAAATGTTTATACACAAAAATGTGGTCGAATGATAACTTAAAATTCACTATAGTTAATAGAGGTATAAATGATTTTATTTAAAATCTATACAAAACAGCAGCAATTTAGTATATATAATTTAATTACTGAACTTCATAGTGGATTCTAAATTATTTTAGTATTAACATCAATTTTAAGTTCGAACAATCTATTCAAGCAATTAATAAATTTTAAATTATAATGTATCTATTTAAAAATAAATACATTGGATAATAAAATTGAGAAAAGAGGAAACTTAGTGCTACAATAAGATAATTGAAAGATCATTTTCTATTAAGAGCTAAAAAATATTGATCTTTATACTAAATTGCTTGTGAAACTCAACTAATTTAATCTTAATATATAAGTTTTTATACTTCATTATTTTTTTTATTATTTTATAAATTATATCTTATTATGTTATCCTAGAGTAGAACAAGTAATAAGTATAAATGTTTATTTCGATTAAAATGTCAACATATTAAAAAATAAGAAAAAATTGTTTTAATTTGATTATATCCCCAGAATATTACACAAAACAAAATTATTTTTATTCATTCATCCCTTTGTCCTCTTGAATTAAATCTTTCAAAATAATTTTGCCATTTTTCTAATTGTTGCCCAATTGTCAGCCAAATTTCACAAATTGTTCGGCCCTATTTTCTTACTCCAATTGCATGTTAATTGTTTCCCATGATTTAATAAATTATATGGCTAAATTCCTCCGCCAAGAATGCCAATTTTCCACCTTAGCTTCCTTAATCATCCTCTAATAATTTCATCAAAAATTTCGCCATATTTTGCTAACATAGTTTCAATTATAATTCCACAATATTTCTCAAAAAATTAATGCCATAATTTCTTCAAAATCTTGGGGTATTACAAAAGGGTTCCAATATAAATGAAAGACAGAATGATATCATAATATGATTATAATCTTCTCCTTCGTTTTTCTACATTGCAATACTTCAAGAAGTTTACTTCAATAAATATGCTCATAGATGTAGCTAATCAGACATGAGAAAGATTGACAAAATTGTACTAAGTTTCATATATGGCAATTAGTGGAACCCATGAATTTATTACAGAGTGATTACGATCTTAAAAGAAAAGCTATATATATTGTTATATAATGATTATAAAAGTTTTTTATTTTTAAAAGTATAATGAAGTTTGTAGATATAGTGCAATATCAAATTTATAATTAAAAGTAAAAAAATTATATGGACATGAATTTATTTTAATCAAATATCATCAATTTGATCATTATATTTATAAGGTAAATTTTGTGAACATAAATGTACTTCAAAATGCAAAAGCTATTCAATTTAAAAAATATTTTAAATTTCTAGATTTCCATAATAAATATAAAAATATCATTCACATTTATTTTTATAAGTCAAAATTTAAATAAAATTATATTTATTATTTTCTTAACTTTACCCAATGGTTTTAAGACAAAAATATATGATCAAATAATATTCTAATTGATGGTTGCCAAAAGATAGGCTTTATATTTAAATTTCTATGCCTCCATCGAAAGGTTAATTTCAAATGGACGTTTTTGTTTAATATTGGGCGGCACATCTCGTGCATTAAAACTCAACTATACGCTCTCATATTTCATCATATTCATCAAAGTTGCTAAAATTTTAAATATCAACAATTTCTCTTGTTTACCTTATGCCCGTCTTAGGATGAGAAAAATGTCAAAAATCCCGTCAATTGGCTATCTGGTGCATCAGGACGAGGTTAGAGCTTATGCATAATAACATGAAGAAAGCCTGATGCAAGAATAAACTAAGGAAGAGAGGAAATTGAGGACAAGAATCACTAACTTCTATATTATACTACTCCTAACTACATAAAACATAGCACTTACGACCATAATTAAGAAAAATTATGAGTAGGGAAGACATCAACGCTGAGATGCCCCCGAGATCAAGACTTTGTGGTATATTTCATCTTCTTCAATTCCTGCACTCCAAGAATCGCTAACTTCAAAAGACTTAAGTTGGAAAAACTGTCTAAACGCAAAACTGCAAAGACTCCTCCATCGGCTGTTGATATGCATCTGCTGTGAACTGTTTTCAAGTTGTCATCCCAGCCATGAGGATAAGCCCCGTTTCTATTTCCTCCCTCTTCCTATTCTTAGTTATTCCTGAAACGTTTTCTTTGAACTTCAGCCTACCTGCCATCGTCCCTTCCTATTCTTGGGGTGCTTATATCTCAACCGGGTGGCCCTTTCACATTCCAGTGAATACTAAAGTCAATATGTAAATAGAGCATCTAATTCTATAATACAAATTAACAATCATTCCAGAATTAACATAATATCCGTGACAATAGTGTCTAATCTCAAGTAAACAGTGGAAGAACAAGAACTCATCTATTATATCCAAATGTCTCTAATGAATAACATCAGTGAAACTAAGGCCAGTGCAACAACGTCCTTATCCTGGATCTGGGTCTACCATCCTCAGGTCTATCCATTGTCATAATCTTTTTCTGCAAAATGTTAGCTAATAGTGGTGAGCAATAATTCGCCTAGTAAATGATAACACCTACCTCTTTACAGTCAAAAAGGATGCGAGTGAGGAAATAACAGTTGCTCAAAATACACAGCTGTGTAAAACAATCACTTCCAAAAGAAGTATGAAAGCAATGAGAGACATTCACATTTCAGTTAGAAAACAAATTGTGATTAATCATTTCATGTCAATATTCTCATGGTTTACATATTCTTATTTTTCAGCCAACTCATAATCATATAAACTATGTATGCTTTTCCACTGATCGGGGTCTTAGTCTGTATTCTCCCGACTAAGGAGGGTAACGTTAAATATTGCCTATGCCCACCTTAAGCCCTAGTACTTCAACCTCAAGTGGATAGCATCCCAATTTATTGTTACTTAATTGGTAGGGTCATGTATCAACTTCACCTGTTATCAGTTTCAATACTTCTACCCCGACAAGGCAGGTCACAATCTATTACCCAATTAATAAGACAAAACTTGATCCTAACGCTCATCGACAATTACATGAGTGGGTATTACATTTTCATTACATATATTCGATTTCCAAATACACAGTTCCAAGTCATTCAATCGCAAAAGCTCAAATACAATTTTAGATAGAAAAATAATTTTCAATTTTACAAGAAACATTAGATAAAGTTCGTGTTTTACAAACAAGTAAGCATTTAAAATTTGCTTGAAATACATGGCAAGAAAATTTCAATTGTTAAAGCAACACAATTTTGAAAATAGCTATAAAGGCAACTAGGTGTCACCACTTGCATGTTACTTTAACTCTGATAGATATCAGGTTTGCGGCTATCACGTCTTGGTTCCTTAATCAAGTACATATACAATTCCCATTTAATACTTGATTTAGTTACTAACCTATACCTGTCAATGCATTATGTGTGTCTTATACATTCGTATTTACTTTAATCCTTCAATTTATGCTTCTCATATTCTATTATGTTTTATTAAATAAGTTTATGTCTAATTTGGTCCCAAATTGGATAATTTGGCTTAAATTTCTCAAATCAAAAAATCTATCAAGTGGCTATGATCCTGTACTATGACTATGGGACATATTTCCACAACCACATGGTCTTGGTCTCCATTCGCAATGTTCAATTGCGATGTTCACCAAAATCTTTGAAGTTTTCATGTAGAAATTTATTCTCAACCTACCCAATTCAATTCTCCTCTTATTTTCAAGGTTCTAGGCATGATTTTAGGTGTTAAAATTCATAGAAAGAGTACCATATGTGTTTACATGATGTTTCGAAGTTTCAAGAGACGTTTTTTTTACTACATAATACATCAGTACTCAATCCCTAGGGTTCTTACACATAACTATACATCTATAACTGAGTTCCTTATGATTTAACACATTTAATTTATCCAGAAGCCGTGTTTTTGACTGCCTACACATGTGAATTGGTCTCTCTGTGCATATGCATGGATAACAAAGGATTCCGCCTTAAAATTACCTCGAAATAGCACATTTCAAAGACTGAAAAATCTGCAAACACTCTCTGGCTGCCTTCTGCTGTTTCCTAGATGTTTGAATAGGGTTTTTGGCCTTTTAATTTCCTATTTATACCCTGGTTTAATGAGGGCCGCCTTAGTATTTAATTATGCAATTTTTGGGTCCTTACACGCAATTTTCCATATTCCTGTATTTTTCATGGATTTTCACCCAAATTTTCTTATAATTTATGCCTTAATTTACTCTCCTCAATGGATGGAAATTTCCTCCAATAAAAACCTTAATAATATAGCAATTTTCCATTAACCTTAAGTATCCACATGCCATGCATCCTTTGCCTTTGCATTTTAGCTCCCAAAAATCACACATGAAAATAAAATGAATTTATCATGATTTCAACATATTTACTCTCAAGATAATGCGTACTAATACCCAAAAATTTCAATATGGTTTGCCTAGCTTAATTTAGGCGTACTCTTCAATATTCATATATTTATAGCTCAGCCACTATTTCACGAAAAAATTTCCCAAATTGAAGGAATAAAATATTTAAGATAAGAAAATAAAGAATAATAAAAAATTGTTTGAAAAAAGAGAAATTCAAGAAAGAACATGCATAAAAATAAGTAGTTAAAGAGAAAAGAAGAAAGAAAGTGACAATAAATAAAAAAATTAACATAAAGATAATCGTGTGATTTGACAATGTGTAACAAAAGTAATTATTTTAATAATAACATAGTAGAGATATATTATAAAAAACTAATGGTATTTTAGTAATTATATTTGAGTGTGCTTAAATTCTTTTATTAAGAACAATAGTGTAAATTTACTAATCATCCTGTTAATTTACTAATTAAGGCAATGATGTAAATTTAAAACCTGTATTCAAATTAACCCTAAAGTCTTTATAATATAGTAAAGATATAGATTATGCAATCATAGGACCAATCTAATAAGCAACTTCAGAATCTTCTAACATTTGTGCTGACGAGAGAGATTGGCTGTTGATTTATTTTCAATCAACGAGAGATGCAACAGACAAAGAATAGAAGAAACAAAATGATAGAAAAAAAAAGACTAAAATAAAAGTAATTGTGTGACTTAATAGTGTGTAACAAAAAGAATTTATTTTAATAACAATTTGGCAGAGATATTATAGAAGAAAAACTTAATGGTATATTCGTAATTATATTTAAGTGTGTTTGTATTCTTTAATTGAGGATAATATTCTAAATTAATTAATTAAAGATAATTTTGTAAATATACAATAAATATTTAAATTACTCCCAGAATTTTTATAATATGGTAAAGATATGGATATAGATTAAGCAATCATAGTACCAATCCAGTGAACAATTTCGGAATCTTCTAACATACTTGCTAGTCAGAGAGATTGGTTGTTGATTTACTTTCAATAATTCAGGGACAGAACGGTAACAACAGTGTGCACTTGGAATGCTGATAAGTTAACAAAATCTTAGGCTGTGTGGACGCATTTATTAGTTGGGAATGAAAATTACTTTAAACATTTATAAATAATGTAAATGTAAAATGAAAATAAATCATAATTTTGTAATGATTAGTATATTTGTGTATTGTGGTTATGTTTGGGAGGGGGCTTTTGTTGGAAAATGATATTTAGTGGGAGCTAAGTTAGGATAACCAATATGTATGGAAGGAAGATTTGAAGTGATGAATAATGTAATTTATTTGAATTTGTATTTATATATATTAAATATATAATAATAATTGGATGAGGTAAAATTATATAAGGATAATAATTAATTTTTAAGATATAAGTATACATAAATGTTAAAGTAAGTCAGTGTGTATATATATTTATTTGGCTGTAAATAAGTGTAATAATTATAAAATAATTAATTAGTTATATGTGTAACAAATGAAAATTTTGAATTTGAATTCGAAAATAAATTTTGTGACGTAAGATGTTTGGTTATACAAAATCGTTGACATAGTGAAAGATGAAAAGATGATAACAAACACAGTGCAAGTTTTTAATGGGTTGCAGAAATGTAAAAAATTGCCTTCTACAAATGCCACAATATTTGGGTTGTTTATTCTGTAAGAAGGCTACTATTAGGCGTCAGACCCTTGAGAAGAGGTACTTTGAAAAGCTAGTCACAAGTACTTTAAAAACGCAACGGACTATGAACCTTTCACTATTCTTTCAATTTCTCATACCACAAGCTGATCATGACGTTGAATCACATCGAGCAATTTTTCAGACACCTTAATCCTTAACATAGGACAGGGGCTCTGAAAGAAATGGCTTATGAAACAAAAGAGAGAAAAAATCAGCTTCAACTACAAAAAAGAAGCCACCCACGGCCATAGCCTAATCTTCCCTACAACCTCATCACTGCTTGATTGCGAGACAATCAAGACTTGTGCAAAACATCATTTCCTTAGGTGCAAATGAGCCTTAAGCCAGTGCAACCCTTCTAATAGGCATTCTTTGTTGAAACGACTAGGAAAGGTGAGAGGTAAACACGCATTGTCAAACACTAGACATCTAATTTCATCAAGAGAACATCTTCTGTTACAATATAGAAATAACATTGTCACACTGATATCAGGCTCCTCAGATATCGTTATATTCGCTATCTGAACTTCTATTCACTATGGAAGGTAATGAACATGAACACTATTTTTGGAAGCATTCAAAATACGGGCTTTAACTTTCACATTGAAGTTGGAGATCCTATTACAATATTCCAACTTGGGAACTTAATCTTCTTCTCAAATTTGCCATGCCATCGGGGATGTCATGGTGCAGACAGGCATTTCTTCTCCTGGTTTGCATTCTTTAGATTTCTAAAATGAATACATGGATTTTGGAAGGCATCAATCTCGTTCTTAACCAGAAATACACAGTTCATTGATGCTTCTAAATTTCAAAACAAATTTTATAATTAAGTTTGTGGAGCTGTCTTCTTGTTATAATAGATGCCCATTTTCATTTAAAAATCATAGCTAAATGAAGTAAGTAGGCTTTGGAGAATCTTGTGGTTTATATTTCATGGATGAAGTCAGAAGGCCATGGTGACAGTGCAGAATTTCTTGAGGATGAATGATTTCTAGCCGTCACTGTAGAGTAATTACGCTTACTTATCACAAAGATATCACGCAATCTGTGATGTAGAATATATGAACCATTATGATTTAGATAACACAAATCTTGCTGGGTGAAATTAGATTCTGTAACATATATGGCTTCAACATTCTCCATAGTTTAAAATCCAGGCTCTGCATTATCCAAGTGTTTCCATTAATGTATATATATTATAGATATTGAATTTGCCATTGTGCCTTGGGAAATGTATCAAATTATTTCCATCATTACAGGGGAATTATGAAATGACAAGAATCGTCAAGCATTACAGAAGACTACTTGCTACTTTGACTAGTGAAAAATTCATACAAATAGTACCAATGGGTTCACACACTAAAGAAATCAAAGGGAAAAGCATTCCTTACCATTGTCATGTGGTCAGAAACACAGTGGTGAAACCTAAAGAGGATGTCGCTCTATTTGAGGAATTGCTATTGTAAAGTTTGCTAACAATTCATGGCAAGCAAAAAATGGATCAAAAACAGAAAGCGAGAAGCAAGAAAAGGTAGAGCAGTAGAAGAATAATTTCATTGCCTTATGGTAGAGGTTATTGTTTCACTGGCCTTCATCTTTGAGTTTGATTATTTATCCAATCTAAGTGCGGGAATCTCAAGCTAACAAACGTAGCTTGCCTACACAACTAAAAGCTAACCAAAAATGTAGCCGCAAGAATAATTTAACCGCGCCAAAATAAAAGGTAACAACTGAATGAGCTAGCTGAGCATTAATGTGGAATGCTAGTTGGTGCAGCTTCTATCCACATGTGATTTGGTTCCAATAGCCCCCCCTCAAGATGGAGAATAGTAATTAACTATTCCCATCTTGCTCAGGTGTGTAGCTAGGGGTTTTGCCTTCACATCTACAATTTGTGTTGTTGTTGGGACATGATGGGTTTTTGTTAGTCCTACTTGGAGTTAATCTCTCCTAATGTGATAATTCATTTCTATATGCTCGCTTCTATCGGGAAAAAACTAGATTTGTTGTTATGTATAGTGCTTCTTGATCATCGCAATGCAATTGTGATGCCTACGGATGCATTATTCCCAATGATACAAGGGTGTATCTCAACCACGTCAGCTTTGCACAAGTTAAAGTGATAGCGCTGTATTCTGCTCCAACAGATGACCTTTAGACCACTAATTGATTCTTTGACCTCCAAGATATTATGGACTTCCCTAGGAAAATGCAATACCCCATAATAGATCTTTGAGTGTCTGGACATAACCCCTAATCTGAGTCACAAAATGACCTTAGCTTTAGTTCACTGTTTGATGAGAATAACAAACCTTACCTTGGTGTTTGCTTGATATACTAGAGTATGTCATATTCTGAAACAGAAGCGTTTCGTGGGTTAATCGATCGATTTAAAGGTTCGTGACGGCCGAGGTGTTCGCGGTTGCGACAGCGTCTGCCGCGGTGCCTGTGAGATCAGATCAATTCTCGAGTTCGCCTGTGCGGCCAGCGAGGAGTTGATCCAAGAAAGGGACAGTCGATTTTTCACCTCGAGTCGAGATGGCCCCCCAAAAAAGGACAAAAATAGGGCCAAAAAATGACAAAAAAAAGGTGGGGAGGGGTGCAACACGAGGACTTCCCAGGGGGTCACCCATCCTAGTACTACTCTCGCCCAACCACGCTTAACGTCGGAGTTTTGATGGGATCCGGTGCATTAGTGCCGGTATGATCGCACCCAACAAGATGTGCCTGTTCTGTCCTTTAGTAGCTGCCGCAACACGTTCGGACGACTTCCGGCTGCCAGAACTTCTCGCTCAGGTCGAGCCACGCGGTCTACAGCATGCTCCTGCGAAGCTCTTTTCAAGAGGAACGGGACCCCAACCGAGCGTTGCCGGTCGGCCGCCTCCTCGATTCCGAAACGAAAGCGTTTCGTAGGTCAATCGATCGATTTAAGCTTAAAGACTTTCCTTCATCCTTGCTTAACTTTCTGTTCTGTCCCATTGGTGTCCTGCTAGGTTTTGCTCTCAACTAGCCAACGTTTGCTAGAATATCAAGCACATATTCCTCTGATTTATGAGAATACCAACTCCACTCCTTGCCACCTCCAAGGCTAGGAAATATTTCAGATTTTCGAAATCTTTAATTTTGGAACCAATCATCAACAAATTCTTTTATCTATGTTGTTAAATCCTATGAATCACTTGTTATTATAATATCATCAACGTAGACTAACAATACAGTGAAAAAGTTCTTCTTTTGCATAGTGAACAAGTTATAATCAACCTTGCATTATACAAAGCCAATGCTAATCAAAAGTTGTTGATAGTATTGCATACTATTGCCTTGAGGCTTGCTTTAATCTATATAAATTCTTATTTAGATTACACACTTGAGCTGTAATACCTCTCTCATAGCCTAGCGTTTTCTTCATGTATATTCCCTCGACTAAATCTCCATGAAGAAAGGCATTGTTCATATTAAATTGGTGCAAAATCCATCTTTTAACTGCTACCACATCAACTATGTATCTTATTGTTGTCAATTTTGTAATTGGAGAAAAAAATTCTTGATAATTTATTTCCCCTTTCTACGTGAATCTTTCCCATGTTTCTGGATGCTACCTACTATTCTCTTGTCTAAGTAGGGTTTTCAACCCTTTAAAGTCACTATTTATGGCTTAGGTCAATTGGCACTTGCCTGGGATTAAAATTCTTAGTAACTTTAGGCCCTTAAAATTAATTTTTCACTTTTTAGATTTTTGACCCATTTTCATCCAAATTTTCATGGCTTTAAACTCTATTTTTCTTGCGCTTTATTTATTAAATCATACAGTAAAGTTCCATCACTTAAAAATGTCAAATTTCCTTCTTGGGCTTTCTAATTCAATTCCCAAAATTGCCGCCTGAAAATAAGTGGAAAATGACAAAATTAAAAATAATTCCATCATATATAATTCCACAATTTCCATTCAAAGTAATGTTTTATAATTTTTCAAAATTTTGAGGTGTTACAAATAGCATAGATGTCAGCTCATTAACCCCTTATTGAACAAGAATAAGGTTAATTTAGTAACGTAATTTTTGGGACACATGTAGACTAATTGTGAATTTTATTAATGTAGTGGGGAATCTTTTGAATTATTTTCTTCACGTATAACCAAATTATATAACGGCGGTCCACTGATTAACTAGTCTGATTGAGAGTTAGAGTAGATGAACGAATTCGTTATGCTATTCCATTAGGAAGATGAATGTATAAAAGACCAAAAATTCATTTGAGTCTGTTCCATACCAGAAAATAGTTTATGCAAATGCTGTTATCATAACAACTGCTAATGATCTCTGTTTAACTGAATTTTAGTGTTATTTCATATATAAATTGTTAACTTTTAGCCTCTATAAAAACTAAATAATAAGCACACATCCACAAGGATTTTAAATGCACAATATCATGATGGGATCGGATGGGATGTCCATCTTTGAAAATTGATTTTGTGACATAGGATGCAAATAAATTTTTGGGAGCAAATAACAAGAGATTATGTGTGTTGGATGTGCGTTTTGTGAAAAAACACAATGCAATATATGTGTAGGGATGCAATGATCGGTGTGTAAAGTGATGAGATGTTAGTGTTTGAAAGCAATGTTTTCAAACTCAGACAGGTGATCGAATCAAATAATGTTCTAGTTCACAAAGTCACTAAATCAACTGATTTAAAAAAACAGGTTGATCAAAACTATAAATATAATTACATATATATATATATATAGATATGTATGTATTTATAGATGTCTCTTGATATGTACAGTAATATGTTTTTATATAAATTTTCTACACATAAAATAATTGATTAAAAAACAAAAAGTAACAACAAAATGTATATATAAAAATTATGAATTAAGGCATCTAAAAATTAAACATTATATTGTTTTTTTTTCTAGTTTGCAACCAAAGTAGCCGAGAGTGTGCAAGCAACAGTGCATTCCTCTGATTTTTAATTTTTATACTATTTCCTTTTTCTACTTTGCAACCAAATGCAGCCTCTGCAAATTGCAACCAAACGTTACTCAAAAGAGACAGCACAAGAGAGTGGAAGAGTTCTTCGTTCTTCTTTGGCGCGGGTTCTTCTTCAGTGTTCTCTAGTTCAACTGAAGTGCCTCTGACTTTGTGTTTTCTTTTCTTTTTTTCAATATTTTGGCACACTTGTTTTGTATATATCTGGTTCCCCTAATATCTGTACTGAGCAAATGTTCAGTTCTCGATTGAATTGGTTGAACAACCCGGTTAGGCTTGAGTTTGAAAATATTATTTGAAAGAATAATGTGACATATTAATTGGATAACATATGATTC
The DNA here is from genome assembly GCA_019155195.1 of Avicennia marina. Lineage (NCBI taxonomy): Eukaryota > Viridiplantae > Streptophyta > Magnoliopsida > Lamiales > Acanthaceae > Avicennia > Avicennia marina. Next base: position 4,824,248 of record CM032760.1, read on the forward strand.
ACTTTTATGTATGTATCTTAGATGGTGTAGAAAATTGTTATTATTATTATTACTATAGAACTTTTTGAGTACCATTTGTTAATTATTGTAAATATGGTATTTGTTGCAATCTATACTATATAAAAAAATATGAATGTTTTTGTCAATTATAAAAAGATATATATATATATATATCCATAATTAAATGACTACATTTATTATGGAAAATAAGATTATATAGATAAAATTAAAATTCTATTTAAAATATTTATCTTTTAATGTAGAAAATTAATGGAGTTCTAATATATGTAAATTACTTATGAACTTATTTTTAAATAATTTAAAATAGTAATCTTTTAGTGGAAGAAAATTAATAAAATTTTTAGTTGATACATATTTTAGTAATAGAAGATTAATATAATCCCAACATATTTAAAAAACTTATGTAGTTATTTCTAAGTTATGTCAAATAGAAATATCTAAGTACTAGGAAACTAATAGAATTTTAAATTATTTATAAATTAGGTAAAATTAAAAAATTAACGGAATCTAAAATTTTAAAAATATTTATATATTTATATTCGTAATAAACAAAATTATAATTGCATAACTGCATTTAAATCATAATTGTATTTTGAATTATTTATTTAAACTATGAATGAGAAAATAAATAGTGATAAATAATGAGATAAAATTAAAAATAACAAATTTTATATATGAAAAAATCACTATTGTTATAACAATATGTTATAAAATATCTAAAGTGAGTGAAACTTTGATCAATAAAGAACATGCCTATTCATTTTATATTATCCTTTGATTTAATAGTTATTTATGATTAATTAAGTTTATAGAGTAACGAATAGAAAGAAAAATAGAATTATAACAATGTGATAAAAATTTAAGTATGTGTAAGGGGGGGTGGGGGGCGGCAAAAACATTTTATGGAAATTACGGGAATTTTTTTAATGAAATTTTACTTTATTTCTAATTTATTATTGTAAAAAATTAATTATGATGCAATTAAGATATATTTTGGGAACTTAATTGTGCAAAATATTAATCATATGAAAAAATGCAAAACAAAGCCAAAATAAAATTTTTAAGCCAAAATAAAATTTTTAATAAAAGTATGAAATAAAATTATAATTGTAAAAATACAAATATATTTTACAAAATTTATTTATTCAAAATTAATATTTTCATTTTATTTAAAAATAATATTTTTATTAATATTAAAGATTTTTATGATATATTTAACTCGATCTAATTATTATTATATATAATAAACACCAAATAAAATTGAAATCTTAATTTATTTCTATAATTGGACTAAAGTATGATATCAAATAAAATATTACTTAATATAGTTTCAAATTTGGATTTACGATAACAAAAAGTTAAAATAGGAACAAATATTTAAATCGAAATTAATATTTTACTGCACTATTAAAATGAATTTGCATATGGTGAAATTATTTTTAAATAAAAAATACTATAAAAATTAATTTATTCAAAAATAATGTTTAATTTTATTCAGAAGAAATGTTATATTAATATTAAATATATTTGTTATTTTTTTGAATTTAATTTGTTATTATATATAATTAGCATTAAATAAAATTAATATTTCATTTTAATTTCAGAAATACATTTTTTTATAAAACTATGAAAAATATTAAAATAAAAATGTTTTTTGATATTTTCAAATTGAATATAACATAAATAAAATAAAAAATATTTTTGAAATTATTTTTTCGATTGTTCACTTATGAAATAGAATTTGGCATAAATATACAAGGCAAAAATAAGTTGAATAACAATTATAGATTAAAGTACAAAAACTTTCTTATTAAAATATATTTGAAACCATATTCCCAGAATATTTTCTTATTTTAATTAATAATTTAATTCAGTTTGAATAAACAATTGATTTCAAAAAAAATAATTTGTAATATGATTTTGTGCAAGCATTAAATAAAATAAATTGAATAAAACTATACTCAAAACTCGTATTTAATTTTAAGTCTTGAAATTATGAAAAACATTTTAACATTGAACTTTTATACAAATAAATTTTAATATTGTCACATTGATGGAAATCTTTTATTCTAAATTTAAAATAATAGTCTATTTATTCAAATAACTTTCACTTAACCAATTTTTTGTCACATAAAAGTATTTTTAAATTAAAATAATACTTATTTACAATTTTACTTTGTAAATTGGCTCTTATAAATATAAATAAAAGTATGAAAATATAAATAAAAAAAAGTTAAACTAAATTATTTTTAAGCTAAAAATATTTCTATATTAATTAATGAATTAATATTTTATTTAATTTAACTTTTTTCTATTTGAATTTTCCTAATTTGATGAAAATTTTACAAAAAACTGAAATTTTAGTTTTATAGGAAAAAATATATTGTTAAATTCATTGTTTTAGAAAGTAGATTCCTAAAATTAAAGCACAAGGGAGGAACTTGAACTCTCCAAAAACAATCTCACAAAACATACTCTTTTTACACATACTCACACATTCAATTCTTGAACTTGGCCAGGCTTGTTGATCATGGAAAGGGGTCACAAACTATAGTTCTGGCGGGGACAATGGGCTACATGGCTCCTGAATGTGTCATCAAGTGCAGGGCCACCAAGGAGTCTGATATTTACAGCTTCGGGATTGTGTTATTGGAAATTGCATGTGGAAGAAGAACGATTGACCAAAGGCTCCAAGACGATGAGGTGAGATTAGTTGAGTGGGTGTGGAGCCTCTATGGCATGGGGAAGATGCTTGATGCAGTTGATCCAAAGTTAAGGGTGGAATTCAATGCACGAGAAGTGGAGCACTTAATGGTGGTTGGGTTGTGGTGTGTTCATCCAAATTGTGACCATCGTCTGACTATAAGGCAAGCTATCCATGTTCTCAACTTGGAAGTTGATTTACCCATCCTCCCCTCAATGATGCCTGTGCCAACTTATTACATTCCAACAATGAGGGCGGCTAGGGATTTAGATGCACATTCTAGTGGCGTCAATGATTCTACGAGCCATAATTACTACAGTGATTGGGGCCAAATCTCATGTAGATAGAAGTTGCACCAGCTAGCATTCCATATTAGTGCTTAGTTGGCTCATCTAGTTGTTACCTTATGTTTTGGAATGGTTAAATTATTCTTATGGTTACATTTTTGGTTAAGTTTTAGTTGTATGTAGTTAGCCGTGTTTGTTAGCTTTAGACTCCCTCACTCAGATTGAATAAATAGCCAACCTTGAAGATGAAGGCTAATGTAACAACAACCTCTACCATAGGGTAGTGAAATTCTTCTTTTGTTGTACTACCTTTTCTCACTTCTTGCTTTATGTTTTTGATCTATTTCTTGCTTGTGATGAATTGTTAGTAAACTTTACATGGTACTAGAGCCTTGAATAGAAAGGGATGAACTCACAACAACAGTCACCATGTTAACTAGATCCTCATTCGTTGGCAACCATCAACAACCACCTGCAGAAAGAATTCTTAATTTTGCAAATCCAACCCATCCATTCAAGCTTGACAATGGAGATAATCCCATGGTGGCCTTAGTCCTTGACCTCTTGACAACAAAAAATTGTGTAATCTGGACATGTAGCATAAGAAGGACACTTAGGGTGAAGGGTAGTTCAGGAAGATAATTGAGTGTGACCTTACCTTAAGTGAAGTTTGGGAAAGATACGACAATATGGTGTTTCTTAAATCCTTAACTGCACCTATTCCTCTATAAAATCCAGCTTGATGTTCATAGATGATGCTTATGAGCTCTGGAATGAGATGAATGGTAGCATGTCTCAACATAATCGATCAACGATCTTCTAGTTGAAGAAAGTTTTAGCATGCTAGTACAGGGAGATGACATAGTGATCACATACTATGGGAATCTCAATGCCATTTGGCACATGCGGACAATTGAAACAGGTCATAGACAAATATTAGAAGGATTATGTGTTCCAATTCCTTATGGGACTAAATGAAGCATATGCTCATGTTAGGGACCAAATTCTAATGTTGGAACCTATGCCACCAATTAATAAAGTATTTGCTATGATTAAGACACAAGCATTGACACACAAAAGGGTCAAAACATTATGAAGGGTGGAGAAAAGAAGGGTAGGCCTTACTTCAGGTATTGTAAAATCCCAGGGCATAACTTGGAAAATTGCTTCAAGGAGGGAAATGATAAGGCAGCAATATGTATGTGTTGTAATATGAAAGGGCATATAGCTAAAAGACACTAAGCTAAAGGCCCATCCACCTAGATAGAAATTGTAACAAAAAAGAGGCAAGAGAAGTAGCTCAAATAACTCCACTTAAACTGGCGTACAAGGAGCAACAAATCTATCATATGTGGATAATGAAAGGATGTTTCTAAGTAAGGCCCAATATCAGGTAATGACTATTCTTAGTGTAAAGAAGACAACAATTGAAAAGTAAAATGAGAAAGAACCATCCAACAACCATGCTGCAGCAAAAACAATAGTTGCATTTCCTTTCACTCACAATCCTTCCACCTCTAATATAGCTGGTAAACCTTTGCACACACTTTCATAGAGCTTTGATCATGAACAAATACGAGGAAAACCTTGGACTTTTAATAATAGAGCAACAGATTATATGATCTATCATCTAAGCCTATTCACTTCTATCACATTAGCGATATCTGGACCTATCAAGCTTCCAAATGATTTACAAGTGATTACTCCAAATGTGTTGTGTGTCCCGTCCTTCACTCTTCACCTTAAATTAGTGAGAAAATGATTCTTGGACCATGATTAGGAAGAGAGAATCTAAGAGAGGCCTATACATGTTCTTGCAAAGTCAAAATCATCTACAACAGATACTAGCACTCCAAAAGGCCTACTATCTAACAAACCTAGATCCTACATAATTGTAAGTCTTAGTGGCAAGTATGCCTTTTGGCACTATAGACTAGGTCATGCATCAAATAAAAGGTTAGGACTTATTGGTGATAATGTTGTAAACACAGCCAAAGATGAAATGGAAAGTTTTATTTGCTTAATTTTTCTTTCCTCAAAACTACATAGAAAGCCATTTGATCTCAGTCATCCGTATGAATTTTTCACTAGTCAAAGGTGCAAGAATTCTTCTATGATGCTTTGAGGAGATTCTTCTCATTTCATAATTCTCCCGTAATGATGGAAATAATTTGATATGTTTTTAAGACAAAATTCTTGAATAACAAGAAAACTTGTGCGAGATTGGATAATTTGGATTAAATTAAATTTTGTGGGTTCTACTTTATAACTTTAATCCTTTGATTCTTTCTTCAAGAATGCTTGACTTGAAATTTGAAAATTCGTCAAGGAAAGTGCTTGTACTCGATCTTCCTTATGGATTTTTAAGTCCTCAATAATGCTAAACTTCGAGTTTAGCACCACAGTCTTGGATTAAACGCTGAATTTGTGGCCTTTGACGAAAAATGACGTAAATTTGGTAATGAACTTCTTGAATTTTAGTGAAAAATGCAATGAACTGATTGAATTTGATGAAGAACGTCTTGAATGTTCTTGAAAATTTCTAGAGAGAATTTGGAGAGCTTCAAGTTTTCAGCTGCTTCACTTTCTGACTTGTCTTTTCTTTTTTCCATGGAGTTTGGCTCCTATTTAAAATTATAGGAGGTATGGTATAGCTACATCAACCAACTAACGTGGTGTGATTTCATTTACCATCAGAGTTTAGAGCACATCAAAAGACTTAACCGATAGACTTCATCTGCAGAGTCTTCATCTCCAAAGCTTCTTACAAGATCGCGACATTTGTTACCATTTGATTGGCCAATGAAAATATCAATTATTTATTTATTTTAAGAATTATATTTATTTAAATTCCTAAAATATAAATAAAATTTATTTAATTGATATTTTGCAGTATATTTTTCTATGTGGCATGATTTAATTGGTAGACAAAATTTGTGTTTCTACAAATATTGCTTCGAGACTTGTTCATGAAAAATTTTATTTTGAATGAATTAGTCTTGATTTATATATATGTTCTTTTTTTCCCGCTCATTTCATGAACTTACTTTAAGTAAAGCCACAAAATGTTGCGGCCATATTTTCAAGATAGGCCATTAACTGTAAGTGGGTCAATTTTGGCCCATCGGATGCTTTGGTCCATGCGAGTGTATTCCTGTCTATTCGAGCCTATCAAATTTTTTGAATGGGCCCATTTAAGTCGAAGGCCAATGTCAAACTTGAATTCCATGCAAGTTCAAAACTTGTTTATAGGTCGGCCAATCCTTTCTAGTAACGACATAGTTTGATTTATGGATAACCACATCCTCCCTCTTGATGAGATTTGCCTAAATTAGTAGCTATCTATTAATTTTGACTCTATTTACCTCCAAAGCCAAGTTCATAAACATCACACGAGAATGGATTTCGATTGATGAGAGACACGTCTCATTAGAACTCTACTATCAAATGTTACCTCTTCTATGAAAGGCGATTTCATCTGATCGAGCTTTATCAAACTCCGCTTAGTTTTAATCATCCTTCTCCTGACCAGAAGGTAGCCGGCGAAGCAAATCCTTCCATTCCATAAATAATTTAGGACTAACTCCATTATTAAACTATTCTTTGCCTTCGTCAATCGACAACCAGAAGTGAGTCTTCTTGCCATTCCTTGATTGCTTATTTAATTTTGTTCACTTCTTATTTTTTTTTTTGGGTCATTATGGGTTGAGAGGGCCAAGCCGTCGGTCCTCCATGTGCAGCGGTGGTGCGAGATTAAACATGGCGGCAGTGGTGATGGGCTTTTGATGTGGTAGAGCTGGGCGGGCTTGGTGGCGTGCGGCTGCGGTGCGGCGGTTGACGGATGCTGGCAGTTTCATAGTGGCGACGGGCTTCTTGCGCTGCAGTTGCTGAGGAGCAGTGGCGCGAAGCAGGTAGCAAGAAAGCTGAAGAGCTATGTTTGGGTGCAGATATAGTTTTGTTAAATAAGGCTATGTTTGGATGCAGACTTCCAGAATTTTAAGGCTATGTTTGGCCACAGACTTTCAGCTTGGGCAGAAGGTTGGATGTAGACTTTCAAAATTTAAGGCTGTGTTTGGCCGCAGACTTCCAGCTTCAGCATCAGGCCATGTTTGGATGCAGATTTTCAGAATTTAAGGCTGTGTTTGGCCGCAGACTTCTGGCTTCTGCACAAGGCCATGTTTGGATGCAGACTTTTAGAATTTTAAGGCTGTGTTTAGCCGCAGACTTCCAGCTTGGGCATAAGGCGATGTTTGGATGCAAACTTTAAGAATTTTAAGGCTGTGTTTGGCCGCAGACCTTTTTAACTCTACTTCAATTTTTTCACCCCCTGTTTGCCCACAAACACCAGACTTAATTTAGTCCACATATACTCTTTAAACATGAACTTTTGAGTCTTTGAGTACTAGGTTTAACTTAGCCCACAAGTGCTGTTTAGGTTTGAATTTTTGAGCCTTTGAGTATCAAACTTAACTTAGCTCACGTGTATCATTTAGATTTGAATTTTTGAGCCTTTGAGTACTAAACTTAACTTAGCCTACAAGTACTATATAGGCTAGAATTTTTGAGCCTTGTACTACTAGTTTTAATTTGACTCACGTGTACCATTTAAATTTGAACTTTTAAACTTTTGAGTATAAGGCTTTATTTTGCCCACGAGTACCGTGTAAACTTGAATTTTTAGGCCTTTGAGTACTAGGTTTAATTTTACCCACGACTACTGTCTAGGCTTAAACTTTTGAGCTTTTGAGTACTAAGCTTAATTTTACCCACGTGTACCATTTAGGCTTGAATTTTTTGACTTTTGAGTACCAGACTTAATTTCACCCACTTGTGCCGTCTAGCCTTGAACTTTTGAGTACCAGGCTTAATTTTGCCAACGAGTACCATTTGGGCTTAAATTTTGGGCCTTCGAGTACTATGCTTATTTTCGCCCACATGTACTATATAGGCTTGAACTTTTGAGCCTTCGAGTACTAGACTTAATTTCGCTCACTTGTACCATTTAGGCTTGGACTTTTGAGCCTTCGAGTACTAGGTTTAATTTTTCCCATGAGTACTATTTAGGCTTGGACTTTTGAGCCTTCGAGTACTAGGTTTAATTTTTCCCATGAGTACCATTTAGGCTCAAACTTTTAGATCTTTAAGTACTAGGCTTCATTTTTGTTAAGCTTGGATTGAGGGCCACAGTCTTGCTTTATTAATGCTGCTTTGTCGGCTCTTTGACTCTTTTGGAATTTGCTAATTTACTTGGGTCCTTTAAGAGCTATATATATATTGTGCTTTATAGCACCTTTATTTATTCATGGGTTTCTTTATTTGATGAAATCCAACCTTAATCATTCCTTGTTCTTTTTTACAGTTGATCATCATGGTGCATTTCAAAAGCTACATGTGTTCCTCCAACATGGAGTACTTGGTTATTCTCGATGAGGAGGATCATCCTATAAAGAAAGGCACAATTCTGGCAGTTTATACTTTTCTTATCAGTTGTTCTTAGACCAAGTTTCCGATCCCTCATTGAATGGATAATTGGACTTGAGAAATCCCATTCAGCAAGACTTTGACGGCTTGGGCCCTATAGTCATCTCACCATCATCATGCCGTTAGGTTAGTTCTGCTACCAAGTTTAGGCTACACGATTATCGAAGGGAAGGCTAAATGGGTGTACGCTCTTCCATCTACTATTGAGTTTCACCTTATTAAGGGTTATTGGGAGGAGATAGAAGATGTACTTAGCCAATGTGGGTATGAGCTGAAGGCGGCTCAAATTTTTAACACGATTTACGCCTCGCTTTTCACTTATGACCATAACTTGAATATCTTATAAGTGATTTATGAGGCATGGTGTCCTTCTACCAATACACTCTTCACGTCTTATGGCGAGGTATCAATGCCCTTTTATGACTTGCAAAACTTAACGGGTCTTCCAATTTATGGTAGACTTTATGATGAGGTCGTTCTGAGTGCAAAGCAACTTATGGGTGCTAATGAGCAAGGGAGAGCCAAAACTCAACATTTGTTCCATGCCTGTCACTTGCTTCAAGGAGAGCTAAATGATGCTTGAGCTCCTTCGATTTCTATCGAAGATTAGATCCCCTTTTGGTGTAAAAGGGAAGCAAAGTTTCGACACTCCCAACCTGAAAGGAGAAAAAGATGGCCTGTCTTAGGTCCACATGCAACCCTTCTAGCAAGATTGGCATTCAAGGGCCTTGGTCATTCGTCAATGAGGAACCTTTCACATGTCTCAACATCAGTCAGAATTTTAGAATGGAGACCTACCTAGTGGCATTTCTCGCCTACTGACTTTGTGTCTTTACTTTTCCCATTGAGGATGTTGGTTTCGTTTGTCCATGCACTTTTAAGATACAAAGTATTATGGCAACTGAGAGAGTGGTAAGCCTGGCCATTCCCATTCTAGCTAGTATTTATCTAGGTTTGGACAGAATTGTACATTCCCAAAGTTCTTCACGAGTGTTTTCACTTTTTCTGCTTCATTATATCTATGCGTGGTCTGCTCATTATTTTAAGACTCATTATCTGATCTATAAAGCAATTGATAGCCCAAAGATGATCACGTATTCTGGCGAAGGTGGGACCAGGTATTATGACCCATACGAGGCACATCGAAGAATTCATAAAGGCGAACTCTTCAGTTGGATTGAGACCATGGTTACTAAGTAGAGGGATATCTTATACATTGATGAAGGTAGTCATCACTGATTTGAAAATGATTATTTTGCTACCATCCATTCAGGTTATCTTTCATTTAGGTAGGGTAATCAATTCGTTGTTAAGTCTTATAGTTCATATTGGTTTAGTCGCCAATTCGTATTCTATTAACAGATTCCTACATTCTTCCACATGACGTCTGTGAGACATCTTTAGAGGAAGGCTTGTATTTTTGGAGAGTGTCTACTTTTTCTGACTCGTAGGGTAAGGCATGCTTTCCCCGCACTCTTGTAGTTGTGAGGAAATTTCATTCTAAGGCCTATAAAGAGTGGTGGACTAAAGTTTATGGGAACTACTTTAAAGAACATATCGTGAAGTTGTGCATTACTCCATCTTAAGGTGGCGTCCCTGATTTAGGAAGCTTGTCTCCTAATGTCAGAGATCCCCCACACGAACTTGTAGCCTCAGCTGTCCCTATAGAAAAGAGGCTTTGTTTGCAGATCTTCGATGATAGTACTAGTAGCCATGGGGATCGTCACTATAAGAGAGTTGGGAGAGCCCCTTCTCCTTTAAGTTTGAAAGAAGGAAAACTTTCTAACTACCTAGAGTCGGTTAGAGATCTTGCCCAGGATGTGCTTCAGGGGGGAAATTCTTGCTATCCAATTTACCAAGCCTTCAAATGATTTGGCTACAGAGGCCTTGGTATTACTGAAGAGAATTTAGTAGCAGCCAAGGACATGTTGGAGAACTTGACCCCCTTTTCTTATCTTTGTTAGGATCATTGCTTAGTTGACATTATTTTTTGCCAAGCACTTGCCTTTGTTAATAAAATGTCTTGTTTTGCTATTTCTTGCTTTCTTGGTTTAGATGTGCCCCTAGCAATAATCATGAATTAAAATATAACCTATCACAAATTCATGACTGAACTTAGTAAATATTCAAGCTGCCTATGTATCCATAAAATGAGATCAAGTCATAACGTAATTCAAACACTTTTAATTTGTGAAATGAAGGGCCATTCACAGTTTATACTCTTGCGGGTCAAGAGTAACATACAGTTTAGGCTTGTGTGTCAAGGAGCAACTTGAATTTGATTTGGATTTGATAGTTTTAAATTCACGTCAAGGAACTTCAATTTGGATTTGATTTGACAATTTATGCCCATATCAAGGCGGAGTTGATCTTTATCTCTTTCATTTTTATTTATTTATTTATTTTTTTCATTTATTTTTTTCTATTTTTTATTTTGTTACAAGCATAATATCTTTTCAAAAATCTCCTTTTGATTGGACCAACTCTTACAACGTCTTGATCAATCAGTTTGTATGTGCCATTTGTGTAAACTTCCCTGAAGACATACGGTTTGTCCCATTTAGAGGTGAATTTGTTTCCAATATGGTAGGTGATGACGATAGGCCTTCTTATTGTGAGCACTAAGTCCTTGACTTGAAAATACCGAGCACACACTCTTTTATTGAATGCCTTGGATAAGCGAATTTGATAACACTCAATCTTTTGTTGTGTATCAAGCCTCTTTTTATTAAGTGCTTCTAATTTTTCAAGGTGTAAGTGAGCATTGTCTCCCTTAGCCCCTCTTGTATGACGATTTGCAAGGACGGAATTTGCTGTTCGAGTAGGGTTATGGCCTCAATATCATACACCAATGCATAAGGACTTACTTATGTAGGAGTTCTATAAGTGGTTTGATAGGCCCACAATCCTTCACTAATCCTTCCGTACCAATCCCTCTTTAATTTTGATACCACCTTTTTTTAACAAATTGCACAAGTCTTGTTAAAAGTTTCTACAAAGTCATTTGCTAGGGCATAGTACATTGAAGACTTTCTTTGCTTGAGGCCAAATTTCTGACATAGCTTGTCAATTGTGCTATTGAAAAATGGTTTTCCATTATTGGTGATGAAATACCGAGAGACTCCAATCTATAAATGATATTAACACAGATGAAGTCGGCAACATTTTCCTTCTTTACTTCCCTAAGAGCAATTGGCTTTGCCTATTTTGAGAAGTAGTCAATTACAGCAAGAATGTAGAGATGACTTTCTTTCCCACTAAGACTATACTAGAAATCCAAGTAGGGTACTTGACCTCCCAGACGAAGCCGACTTTAATGAGTTTATTGATTTTATGTTCGATTAGGGGAAGCAGTTCGGGCCTGAATTGGCATTATGCCTACTTGACTGGTTGGATCCCCTTCTTACTGCTAGGCGGTGTACTGCTACATTTGGATTTAAGTCAGGCATCTCTTTATATGTCCAAGCAAATATATCTTTGAATTCTTTCAGCAAATCGATGTATACTTGAAGTTCTCCCTCAGTTAGTAAAGTACTAACATAGGTTAGTTGTGGGCTATTTTCATCCCCTAGGTTAATCTCCGTTAATTTATCTACGGTGGCCTTAACCCCTTCCTCAAACTAGGGAGGGGCAATTTTAGCATCCTCCTGGACTGGGTCTCCTTCACTAAGTGTAATGTGGTAGGATGACCCAATGCTCTCTTTATCATCTTCCTCATTATCCACTTCAACATTTGTGTGGATGATGGTTTGCATCTTTACCTTCAAGACCTTATCACATGTGACGATTAAGTCTGTATGGCGCCTTCATTCTTGATGAAATCCTACTTTAGAGCTTTGGGCCCATTGTCTTGTTTTGTTTAGGGCTTGCTATTTTAAATACTCCATTTTGACTTAGGTCATGCCCCTGGTGTATAGTTGAATTGAGTCTATTGAAGACAGACACTCATGCTGATTTGTTTTAGTTTGTCTAGGAGTGGTTATTTTCAGTGATATGAATTGTCGTTGCCCTATTAAAGGCAATATGGAGTGGACCTTGTTCTATGTATCAAAGACTGCTCACAACTTTTTGTTCGTGGATTACTGAGGTAGCTTCCCTAATGGTATATGGTAATGGCTCCAGTGGGATATATCCCACTTTGGTGAGAAGCTTGTATACCTTGAGGCCGAAACATTTAGGTGTTCTCAACTCTTGTGCTTTGGCATGCTCCCCCTTGACTTTTTCTAGCGGTTAAGAGGGTGTACCCTTTTGATGCAACAGAGTAAGAGGGAGGACCAAGCCTTTCAAGGGACCATTCTCTATAGGTTGCTTTGTCAGGTCATGTTTAGAGGAAGATAGGTCACTTAGGCTGCCATTGGTAGGCTGGTGCTCCACCATCCTTATCTTCATTTTTGGAGAGGCTTCCTCTGTGGTGCTAGCCTCATTCAAATAATATTTGGCATCTACAAAGTGTGACTCAACCTTGGTGAAATGCTTGCTGTCATTAAGCACCTTTTTCACTGTGTTGTTTTAGGTGTATTTGAAGCAATGATGCTAAGGAGAGCGAACCACTCCATTTTCATGGAGCCAAGGGTGGCCTAAGAGTGTGTTATAGGATGTACGAGCATTAATCACATGAAACAAAGCTTGTGATTCCATGTCATTTGTTACTAGCTTTATTCTGATAGTGCTTTAGGCTCTTTAGCACCCTTAGTTAAATCCCTAAATATTAATCAACTGTTTGAAAGTTCATCCATACGGATTTCCAATTCTTTAACAGTTTGGAGGGGTAAGATGTTTATTGCCGAGCCCCCATCAATCCAGATTAAATTGATTCTTTGCTCATGAATGTAGCTGGAGACAAATAGAGGCCTACTATGTGGTTGAGAACCTAGTATCAAATCTTCATCAATGAAGGTGATTGTAGTGGTACAATCCTCTACAGGCATGTGGCATTTTTTTTGGAAGTTGTCAACTTCAAAAGGAGGACCTTCTAGCTGACTGGCCCTCTTGACTTGGTCACTGAGGGTGATAGGATTGGCATTTGCTTTATCATCTCTAGTACAATTTTCCTTGTTGGACTAACTCCATGACTTTGTCTTTAAACACAAAACAATCATTAATTGGATGTCCAACTAACCAATGATATTTGCAATACTTGGAGTCATTGACCTTCCCAACTTTAGCGAGTCACTTCATTTCAGGCAACTCGATGAGGTTTGCTCCAAGTAAATCATCAAATATGCCCGAAACATCAGAGTTAAGGAATGGGTATGATTTGGCTTGTAACTCTTTTAGGATTGACTTTTTTGGTTTTAGTGGAAGAGCCTTCTTTCTTTCAACCAGCTTTTCCTTTGTGGGTGGCTTGATAGGCTTTGCCTTTATAGCCATTGCCTTGACTACCATGGGCTCATTGTTTGGGATTTTAGCAGTAGGTTTGTTGATGAAGGGTTTGTTCCCTTTTTGCTTATCGTTAGGTTTTTGGGAATCTTGTACAAGTGGACCATAGACTTTGCTGGCTGCCATGCTCAACTCCATGTCATGGGCATGAGTGGCTAATTCTTCAAAAGTTTGGGGTTGAATTTCTTGCAAGATGTATTTTAACACCTAGTGCATCCCTTGAATAAACAGTTCAATACTGGAGGCTTTGGATAGTCTATCCTTGCAATTCAAATTTTTGTTTTTCCAATGATTGATGTATTCGATGACTGGCTCATCCTTCTATTGGCGAGTGTTAGTGAGTTCAATCATACTAATCGTTCGCTTGGTACTATAAAAGCAGTTGAGGAACTCTTGCTCCAATGGTTCCCAGCTATCGATGGAGTTAGACTCCAAGTCGAAGTACCAATCGAAGGCGTTTCCTCTTAGTGACTGAATGAACTATTTGAAAAGGAAGTCATCATAGGTTCTAGCATCTTTACAAGTTTTAATGAAATGGGCAATGTGCTACTTTGGGTTTCCCATCCCATCAAATTGTTGGAGCTTGAGAGGTTGATAACCAGCTTGTATCTTCAAATTATCAATTCTCATCGTATAAGGCTTAACATAAGTGAGGGATAATTTAGTAGTCCCTAAAATCTTGCTCTTGACAGTGCCCTTGATGAAGTCATTGAGCTAATCGAGAGGAACAAAACCATCAATAGAGACTTAAAGATTCACGACAGCAGGCTTTTTGCCTTTATCCAATTGCTGCCTTGCTGATATCTCAACTTCATCATAACTCTTGTGAGGCCTTTTTTTTGCCCGACTAGCCTTAGCATTATCCACCTTCTCAATTAACTCAGAGATGTGAGAGTTTTGGTCTTGTACATGTTTAGCAAGACCTTCAATGATTTTGGTCAGAGCTGTAATTTGATCCTCCAGGCTTGAAGTATCAGTCATCATTATTTGAGTAGTATTGACATTGGGCGAGGTGATTGAGCGAGTGCTAGAGGGCATTGAACCATTCTTGGTGTCTTCCCTTTCTTGGCCTGTGTAGAGGGTATTGTTGACAACTTTGGGGATATAAATTGGCTCAAAGTAAGTTAATTGTCTAGCCGAGCCTCTTGTGACAACACTTCTGTTAGAAGCGGCCCCCGTGGCACTAGAAGTAGCAGGATTGGATGACTTAACTTTTCCTCTAGCCATTTGAAATTTCTTTGATCTTGATGAAAGAAAAGATGAGAGGTAAAGACATCCCACTGGGCATACCAAAACTTATAGACAAAAATCTCTCAATTGAATTTCTATTAACGAGAAATTTGTACAAATGCAATTTCAATTTGAATCAAATGAAATTCTATGGGTTCTATTATCTGATTTGATCCTCTGATTCTTCCTTCAACTTGTAAGACTTAAATGTTTTTGGAATTTGTTGAAGCATTTATAGATTTGATCTTCCTTGAAGTTCGTTGGGCCTTCGAAAAACATTAATTTCTTGGAATGACACCATGATTTTGGCTTGAACGCCAAAATTTAAAGAACTTGTTGAAGATCACTTTTAATATTGCAAAAATAGCTTGAATGTTGATTGAAAAACACAGCTGGAACTAAAGGAGTTTCTGAGCTTTGATCTTCTTAAATGTTGGCTGGAGTTTCAAATAACATTAATCCACTAGTTTAACACCTTGATTGTAGATAAAACGCAAGAATTTGATGAACCTCTATGAAAGATGCCTTGAATGTCAGAAGAATGGTTTTGAACTTGTAGAGAGAGTCTGAACTTCTTCCAAGGAAGCTTCTTGTTTGATATCTTCTTCTTCTTCTTTTTATCCATGTAAAAGCCACCTCTATTTGTAGGGGTGGAGAAGGTTTTGTTGATATAAATGTTTTGTAATGTGGTAGTATTTGATTGGTGGAGCATATTTAATTTGGTATAATTTTTTTTAATTAAATGATTACAAATTAATTACCAAATCAATAATATTCTTTTTTCAAATTTATAGGATTTTACACGTGACACAATTTGATTGGCTGGTCTTGACATGTGTCACAATTTGATTTGTGACATTGGTGAAAAATATGTCTATTTGATTGGCTGGTCTTCACATTATGGAATAGTTACATTATGGAATTTTAAGTCATATTGGTGAAAAATACGTAATAAAAATGAAATCAAATTTAGAAACGTATAGACAAAAAATTTAAAAAATTTTAAATGTTTATACACAAAAACATGGTGGAATGATAAGTTAAAATTCACTCTAACTAATAGAGGTATAAATGATTTTATTTAAAATCTATACAAAACAGCAGCAATTTAGTATGTATAATTTATTACTGAACTTCATAGTGGACTCTAAATTATTTCAGTATTAACATCAATTTTAAGTTTGAACAATCTATTCAAGCAATTAATAAATTTTAAATTATAGTGTATCAATTTAAAAATAAATACATTGGATAATAAAATTGAAAAAAGGAGGAACTTAGTGCTACAATAAGATAATTGAAAGATCATTTTCTATTAAGACCTAAAAGTATTGATCCTTGTACTGAATTGCTTACGAAACTCAACTAATTTAATCTTAATATACAGGTTTTAATACTTCATTAATTTTTTATTATTTTATAAATTATATCTTATTATGTTATCCTAGAATAGAAAAAGTAATAACTATAAATGTTTATTTGGATTAAAATGTCAACATATTAAAAATAAGAAAAAAATTGTTTTAGTTTGATTCATATCCCCAGAATATTACACAAAGCAAAATTATTTTTATTCATTCATCCCTTTGTCCTCTTGAATTAAATCTTTCAAAATAAATTTGCCATTTTTCTAATTGTTGCCCAATTGTCAGCCAAATTTCACAAATTTTTGGACATTATTTTCTTTCTCCAATTGCATGTTAATTGTTTCACATGATTTAATAAATTATTTGGCTAGATTCCACCACCCAAGAATGCCAATTTTCCACCTTAGCTTCCTTAATCGTCCTCTAATAATTTCACCAAAAATTTCGCCATATTTTGGTAACATAGTTTCAACTCTAATTCCACAATATTTCTCAAAAAATTAATTCCATAATTTCTTCAAAATCTTGGGGTATTACAAAAGGGTTCTGATATAAATGAAAGAAAGAATGATATCATAATATGATTCTAATCTTCTCCTTCGTTTTTCTACATTGCAATAATTCAAGAAGTTTACTTCAATAAATAGGCTCTTAGATATAGCTAAACATAGCACAGAAATCAGACATGAGAAAGATGGACAAAATTGTACTAAGTTTCATATGTGGCGATTAGTGGAACCCATGAATTTATTAAATAGTGATTACAATCTTAAAAGAAAAGCTATATATCTTCTTATACAATGATTATAAAAGTTTTTATTTTTAAAAGTATAATGAAGTTTGTAGATATAGTGCAATAATTAAAAGAAAAAATTAGATGGATATGAATTAATTTTAATCAATATCATCATTTTGATCATTATATTAATCAATTTTATTTCAAACTACAAAAGCTATTCAATTTAAAAAATATTTTAAATCTCTAGATTTTCATAATAAATATAAAAATATTTTTCACATTTATTTTTATAAGTCAAATTTTAAATAAAATTATATTTATTATTTTCTTAACTTTACCCAATGGTTTTAAGACAAAAATATATGATCAAATAATATTCTAATTGATGGTTGCCAAAAGATAGGCTTTATTTTAAAATTTCTATGCCTCCATCAAAAGGTTAATTTCAAATGGACGTTTTTGTTTAATATTTGGCGGCACATCTCGTGCATTAAAAGTCAACTATACGCTCTCATATTTCATCATAATCATCAAAGTTGCTAAAATTTTAAATATCAACAATTTCTCTTATTTACCTTATGCCCGTCTTAGGATGAGAAAAATGTCAAAAATCC
The DNA here is from genome assembly GCA_019155195.1 of Avicennia marina. Lineage (NCBI taxonomy): Eukaryota > Viridiplantae > Streptophyta > Magnoliopsida > Lamiales > Acanthaceae > Avicennia > Avicennia marina. Next base: position 4,842,070 of record CM032760.1, read on the forward strand.
CGTCAATTGGCTATCTGGTGCATCAGGACGAGGTTAGAGCTTATGCATTCTAAAATGAAGAAAGCCTGATGCAAGAATAAACTAAGGAAGAGAGGAAATTGAGGACAACAATCACTAACTTCTATATTATACTACTCCTAAGTACGTAAAACATAGCACTTACGACCATAATTAAGAAAAATTATGAGTAGGGAAGACATCAACGCTGAGATGCCCCCCGAGACAAGACTTTATGGTATATTTCTTCTTCTTCAATTACTGCACTCCAAGACTCCAAGCAAATAATTCCTCCCATAACCATTGAATCAAACCTAAATGAGAGAATGGTCCGTAAATACCACTTGGGGTGCTTATGTCTCAACCGGATGTTCCTTTTCACATTCTAGTGAATACTAAAGTCAATATGTAAATAGAGCATCTAATTTTATAATGCAAATTAACAATCATTCTAGAATCAACATAATATCCATGACAACAGTGTCTAATCTCAAGTACACGGCGGAAGAACAAAAACCTATCTATTATATTCCAATGTCTCTAATGAATAACATCAATAAAACTAAGGCTAGCTCAACAACATCCTTATCTTGGATCTGAGTCTACCATCCCCAGGTCTATCCATTGTCATAATCTTCTTCTGCAAAATGTCAGCTAATAGTGGTGAGCAATAATTCGCCTAGTAGATGATAACACCTGTCTCTTTACATTTAAAAAGGATGGGAACGAGGAAATAGCAGTTGCTTAAAATACACAGTTGTGTAAAACAATCACTTCCAAAAGAAGTATGAAAGCAATGAGAGACATTCACATATCAGTCAGAAAACAAATTGTGATTAATCATTTCATTCCAGTATTCTCATGGTTCACATATTCTTATTTCTCAGTCAACTCATAATCACGTACACTATGTATGCTCTTCCACTGATCAGGGTCTTTGTCTATATTCTTCCGACTAAGGAGCGTAACATCAAATATTGCTTGTGCCCACCTTGAGTCCTAATACTTCAACCTCGATTGGGCAGTATCCCAATTTATTGTTACCTAATTGGTAGGGTCATGTATCAACTTCACCTGTTATCAGTTTTAATACTTCTACCCCAATAAGGTGGGTCATAATCTATTACACAATTGATAAGACGGAACTTGATCCTAACACTCATCGACAATTACATGAGTGGGTATTACATTTTCATTAACATATATTCGATTTCCAAATACACAATTTCAAGTCATTCAATTGCAAAAGCTCAAATCTAGTTTTTAGAAAGAAAAATAACTTTCATTTTTACAAGAGACATCAGATAAAGTTCTTGTTTTGCAAACAAGTAAGCATTTAAAATTTGCTTGAAATACATGGCAAGAAAAATTCAATTGTTAATGCAACACAGTTTAGAAAATGGCTATAAAGGAAACTAGGTGTCACCAGTTACATGTTACTTTAACTCTAATGGATATCAGGTTTGCGGCTATCACGTCTTCGTTCCCTAATCAAGTACATATACAATTCCCATTTAATACTTGATTCAGCTACTAAATTATACCTGTCAACGCATTATGTGCATCCTATGCGTTCGTATTTACCTGAATCCTTCAATTCCTATTTCTTATATTCTATTTTGTTTTATTAAATAAGCTTATGCCTAATTTGGCCCCAAATTGGATAATTTGGCTTAAATTTCTCAAATCAAAAAATCTATCAAGTGGCTGTGATCTTGTACTATGACTGTGGGACATATTTCCACAACCACATGGTCTCGGTCTGCATTCGCGATGTTACCAAAATCTTTGAAGTCTTCATGTAGAAATTGATTCTCAATCTACCAAATTCAATTCTTCACTTATTTTCAAGGTTCTAGCCATGATTTTAGGTGTTAAAATTCATGGAAAGAGTACCCTATGTGTTTACATGATGTTTTGAAGTTTCAAGAGACGTTTTTTTTACTACGTAATACATCATTACTCAATCCCTAGAGTTCTTACACATAACTATACATCCATAACTGAGTTCCTTATGATTTAACACGTTTAATTTATCCAGAAGCCGTGTTTTTAACTGCTTACACATGTGAATTGGTCTCTCTGTGCATATGCATAGATAACAAAGGATTTAGCATTGATATTACCTCGAAATAGCACATTTCAAAGGCTGAAAAGTCTGCAAACACTCTCTGGCTGCCTTCTGCTGTTTCCAAGATGTTTGAATAAGGTTTTTGGCCTTTTAATTTCCTATTTATACCCTAGTTTAATGAGGGTGGCCTTAGTATTTAATTATGCAAATTTTGGGTCCTTACACGCAATTTTCCATATTTCTGTATTTTTCATGGATTTTCAGCCGAATTTTCTTATAATTTATGCCTTAATTTACTCTTCTCAAGGGATGGGAATTTCCTCCAATAAATACCTTAATAATATAGCAATTTTCCATTAACCTTAAGTATCCACATGCCATGCATCCTATGCCTTTGCATTTTAGTTCCTAAAAATCACACATGAAAATAAAATGAATTTATCATGATTTCAACATATTTTCTCTCAAGATAATGTGTACTAATACCAAAAAATTTCAATATGGTTTGCCTAGCTTAATTCAGGCCTACTCTTCAATATTCGTGCATTAATAGCTCAGCCACTCTTTCAAAAAAACTTTTCTCAAGATTTCATACTTGAATCAGGCTCTATCCAACCTATTGATCCCAGATTTTGCTGAGTAATGTGTTCCCTACACCTTGCCAAGGTCTTGTAACCTTTGACTTTCACTCTTATGGGCATATTCTCCTTCAAATCCGTCTTGTACTACTTCAAGTCCTCCCCACAAAAATATGTTTGTATTTTATGGCAATGTTTGTGAGGGTGATTTTCTTGTAAGATGATGTTTGGTGGGAATTATGTTGAAATGAGTAGTGTGTTTGGAAGGAAAGATTCGATGTAACAATTAATATAATTTATTTGAATTTGCATTTATATATGTAAAACATATATAGTAATCATTGGATAATGTGATAATATATAATAGTAATGATTAATTTTTAGAATATAAGTATAAATAAATGTTGGAGTAAGTATGTGTGTGTGTGTTGATTTAACTTTAAATAGATATAATGATTGAAATTAATTAGTTGGCTGGTAATGATTGCATAGTAGCTATGTATGCAAAAACTTTGAATTTACTATTTTGTAAATTAAAAGCATATGAGAATAATTTAAAAAAATAAAGGTATAAAAATACTAGGAAAGAAAAAATTATAAAATTATATTTCAAAAGAATGGAGAAAGAAAGAAAAATGCATAATGTTCAAATATGGGTACTATAGTATTTGAACATTGTGCAACAAAATTTTGTTATTATTCTTAATATATGACTAGTAATTTGACAATTGTGCAATTTGATATTGTGTAATAAAAAATCTTTATTAAATTAATTATATAGTATAGATAGATAAATTTGCACACACATAGAGTGTGCAATTTCATTAGTAGCAAAGACTGGAAGTGAACATAAATTAGCAATAATATTTAATTGTGTTTAGTCCTTTTAATTAATGGTAACAATGTGGATCCATCGATCAAGGGCAATGCTATAAATCTACAACATGCAACAAAATTATGTCCAATCTCCTAATAATATAACTAGTAAAATTACGCACTAGATTTGTATGCAAATTCATTTATAAATTGTAAAATTATTAAATTCTAAATAATAGAAATATAACTACTTAAAATTGAAGGTATAAAATATTTAAGATAAGAAAATCAAGAATAAAAAAAATTTTGAAAAAAGAGAAATTTAAGAAAGAACATGCATAAAAATAAGTTGTTAAAGAGAAAAGAAGAAAGAAAGTGATAAAAAATAAAAAAATAAAAATAAAGATAATCGTGTGATTTGACAATGTGTAACAAAAATAATTATTTTAATAATAATATAGTAGATATATATTATAAAAAACTAATGGTATTTTAGTAATTATATTTGATTGTGCTTAAATTCTTTTATTAAGAACAATAGTGTAAATTGACTAATCATCTTGTAAATTTACATTACTAATTAAGGCAATGATGTAAATTTACAACGAATATTCAAATTAACCCTAAAGTCTTTATAATATAGTAAACACATAGATTACGCAATCATAGGACCAACCTAGTAACCAACTTCAGAATCTTCTAACATTTGTGCTAACGAGAGATATTGGCTGTTGATTTATTTCCAATCAACGAGAGATGCAACAGACAAAGAATAGAAGAAAAAAATGATAGAAAAAAAAACTAAAATAAAAGTAATTGTGTGACTTAATAGTGTGCAACAAAAAGAATTTATTTTAATAACAATATAGCAGAGATATTATAGAAAAAAAACTTAATGGTATATTGGTAATTATATTGAGTGTGTTTGTATTCTTTAATTAAGGATAATAGTGTAAATTAATTATTTAAAGATAATGTTGTAAATATACAATAAATATTTAAATTAGTCCCAAACCGTTTATAATATGGTAAAGATATGGATATAGATTGAGCAATCATAGTACCAATCCAGTGAACAATTTCAGAATCTTCTAACATACTTGCTAGTCAGAGAGATTGATTGTTGATTTACTTTCAATAATTCAGGGACACAATGGTAACAACAGTGTGCACTTGGAATGCTGATAAGTTTATAAAATCTCAGGCAAGGTTTGGATGCATTTATTAGTTGGGAAAGAAAATTACTGCAAACATTTATAAATAATGTAAAAGGAAAATGAAAATAAATCATAATTTTGTAATGATTAGTATATTTGCGTATTGTAGTTTTGTTTGGGAGGCAGCTTTTGTTGGAAGATGATGTTTAGTGGGAGCTAAGTTAGGATAAGCAGTATGTTTGGAAGGAAGATTTGAAGTGATGAATAATTAATTTATTTGAATTTGTATTTATATATATTAAATATATAATAATAATTAGATGATGCGAAATTATATAGGGATAATAATTAATTTTTAAGATATAAGTATAAATAAATGTTAATGTAAGTCTGTGTGTATATATATTTATTTGACTATAAATAAGTGTAATAATTAAAAAATAATTAATTAGTTATATATGTAAGAAATGAAAATTTTGAATTTGAATTTGAAAATAAATTTTGAGACGTAAAATGTTTGGTTGTACAAAATTGTTGATATAGTAAAAGATGATAACAAACACAGTGCATGTTTTTAATGGGTTGCAGAAATGTAAAAAATTGCCTTCTACAAATGCCTCAATATTTGGGTCGTTTACTCTGTAAGAGGGCTACTATTAGGCGTCGCAGAAATGTAAAAAATTGCCTTCTACAAATGCCTCAATATTTGGGTTGTTTACTCTGTAAGAGGGCTACTATTAGGCGTCGGATCCTAGAGGAGATACTTTGAAAAAGCTAGTCACAGGTACTTTGAAAACACAACAAACTTTGAACCTTTCACTATTCTTTCAATTTTATTCTTGCAATTTCTCGGACCACAAGCTGATCATGACATTGAATGGCATCAAATAATTTTTTAGACACCTTAATCCTTAACACAGGACAAGTGCTCTGAAAGAAACGGCTTAGGAAACAAAAGAGAGAAGAAATCAGCTTCAACTACAAAAAAAGAAGCCACCTACGGCCATAGCCTAATCTTCCCTACAACCTCATCACTGCTTGATAGTGAGACAATCAAGACTTGTGCAAAACATCATTTCCTTATGTGCAAATCAGCCTTCAGCCAGTGCAACGCTTCTGATAGGCATGCTTTGTTGAAATGAGTAGGAAAGGGCAAGGTTGGATGAGAGGTAAACACGTATTGTCAAACACTAGACATCTAATTACATCAAGAGAACATCTTCTGTTACAATACAGAAATAATATTGTCACACTCATATCAGGCTCCTCAGATTTGGTTATATTCGCTATCTCAACTTTCATTCACTATGGAAGGCAATTAGCATGAACATTGTTTCTGGAAGCATTCAAGATATGGGTTTTAACTTTCACGTTGGAGTTGGAGGTCCTATTACAATATTCCAACTTGGGAACTTAATCTTCTTCTCAAATTTGCTATGCCATCGGGGTTGTCATGGTGCAGACAGGCATTTCTTCTCCTGGTTTGCATTCTTTAGATTTCTAAAATGAGTACATGGATTTTGGAAGGCATCAATCTCGTGGCCCTTACACTCTTAACCAGAAATACATAGTTCATTGATGCTTCTGAATTACAAAGAAAATTTTATAATTATGTTCATGGAGGTGTCTTCTTGTTATAGAAGATGTCCATTTTCGTTTAAAAATCACAGCTAAACGGAGCAGCAAGCTTGGGACAACATTGTGATTTATATTTCATGGATGAAGTCCGAAGGTCATGGTGATGGTGCCGAATTTCTTGAGGATGAATGCTGTCTAGCAGTCACTGCAGAGTAATTACACTTACTTTTCGCAGAGATATCAGGCAATCTGTGATGTAGAATATATAAACCATTATGATTCAAATAACTACAATCTTGCTAGGTAAAATTGGATTCTGTAACATATATAGCTTCAACATTCTCCATAGTTTAAAATCCAAGCTCTGGATTATGCTAGCGTTTGCATTAATGTGTGTGTGTATATATATATATATATTATAGATATTGAATTTGCCATTGTGCCTTGGGAAATGTATTAAATTATCTCCATCATTATAGGGAATTATGAAATGACAAGAATCTTCAAGCATCACAGAAGAATTTGTGCAACTTTAACTGGTGAAAAATTCATACAGATAGTCCCAGTGGGTTCACACACCAACGAAATCCAAGGGAAAAAAGATTCCTCACCATTGTCATGTGGTTAGAAGCACAGTGGTGGAACCTAAAGATGATGTCGCTCTATTTGATGAATTGCTATTGTAAAGTTTGCTAACAATTCATGGCAAGCAAAAAATGGATCAAAAACAGAAAGCAAGAAGCAAGAAAAGGTAGTGCAGCAGAAGAATAATTTCATTGCCTCATGGTGGAGGTTATTGTTACACTGGCCTTCATCTTCGAGGCTAGTTATTTATCCAATCTAAGAGAGGGAATCTAAAGCTAACGACGCAGCTTGCCTACAAAACTAAAAGCTAACCAAAAATGTAGCCGCGCGAATAATTTAACCACACCAAAATAAAAGGTAAGAACCGGATGAGCCAGTTGAGCATTAATGTGAAATGCCAGCTGGTGCAGCTTCTATCTACATATGATTTGGTTCTAATAGGCTCCCTTAAGATGGGGAATAGTAGTTAACCATTCCCATCTCGCTCAGATGTTCCTTAAAGAGGTGTGCAGCTAGGGGTTTCACCAGCACATTTGCAATTTGTGCTATTGTTGGGACATGATGAGTTTTTATTAGTCCTGCCTAGAGTTGATCCCTCCCAATGTGACAATCTATGTCTAAAAGCTTGCTTCTCTAGTGAAAAATTGGACTTGCTGTTATGTATAGTGCTGCTTGGTCATCACAATGCAATTTTGATGCCTACGGATGCATAATTCCCAATGATACAAGGGTGTATCTCGACCATGTCAGCTTTGCACAAGTTAAAGATATGGTGCGGTATTCTGCTGCAACAGATGACCTTGAGACCATTGATTGTTTCTTTGACCTTAAAGATATTACGGACTTCCTTAGGAAGATGCAATACCCCGTGATAGATCTTTGAGTGTCTGGACATAACTCCCAATATGAGTCACAGAATGCCCTTAGCTCCAATTCACTATTTGATGGGACAAACAAACCTTACCTTGGTATTTGCTTGATGTATTAGAGTACCTTGTATGCTGTCTTGAGATGTGTGTTTAAGGGTGATTGTATGAATTGATTCAATGTTTGCAAACTATATGTAATATTAGGTCTGGTGATGGTCAAATACAACAATCTTTCAATCAGTCTCCCATACGTGGATGGCTTGCTTAAAGACTTTCCTTCATCCTTGCTCAACTTTGTGTTCTGTCCCATTGGTGTCCTCCTAGGTTTTGCTCTCAACTAGCCAACTTATGCTAGAATATCAAGTGCATGTTTTCTCCAATTTATGAGAATACAAACTCCACTCCTTTCCACCTCCAAGGTTAGGAAATATTTCAGATTTGCCACTTATGAAGGATGAAATAAGGAATACTTTTGTTATTTAATGCAAGAGTTAAGAAATTCTGCATAGACGTGTATATATTTCTATTGCACTGTTATAAGAGACTATGTATTATTATCACTTGGAGATAAAATGCCGTGTGCATGCAATAACTCTGGGGAACGGACAGACATTAGCGCAAACACAATCAATTAGAAGATTGCTTCTGTGCATATAGTTCTAGTGAATTAGGTATTGAAATTATAGCTTGGTTGGCTTTTGTATATGAATATATAAATATGTATGCGTAGTTGGCAAAGATGCTGGAACCCGTGGAATTTGGGGGAATTTAGTAATCGATAGTGTGGATTTCATGATCTTGCCAAAAGAATCAAACGCATATTAACTACTTGGGGTAATAGTATAAATCTATGATTAAACCACACTTGGACTAAGTAGCTAGACTACATAAAACTTTGGGAAATTGCAGAAGATGAACAGGCCATTATAGGTGGATTCAAGACTCAATTCATGTTTGGAATTAGTATTAATCAAAAATTAGAGGTAAACAGAAAAAGGGGATTGAAAGTTGAACTGCCGTTAACTGCCACATGCAGATTTATTTCTGCGTGACATTAATACAGAGATCACAAAATTCTATAGAAAGCTCCAAATTGATTAAGATTTGTGACATATTAAAGTAGATTCATAGAACTTACTAGTCATATGTAAATTATATCTACAGTATGCTAGATCAATGTAGTTTATTTTTATAATATCTCCACCAATTTAATCTAAAATTAAACACCTGAAAGTTAGGAACAGCAATCTAATAAATTGAGGATGGAAATATTTTGGATTTGGGAAGCTGAAATTTAGATGCATAAGGGGAACTAAGTTTCAATAAGCTTGGATTAAATCGGCATTATTTTGATTTATTAGAAGAACAAGAGTGTGGAGCCAAAGGAAGCCCCATACAAGCAACCTAATTCTCAAGTAAGTAGTTATCTTATTGGTTTCATAAATTCATCTGAAAAATATTTACAAGCATGAGATTTTTATGTAAGTGGGTTACTTTTAAATTTTTACAACTACCGTATGTTAGTAAAATTTCTATGGCATACAATTAGAAATTCTACCGTGTAAGTTGGTCGCCTAGAATTTTATTCAAATGTTTGCAAAGATCATGATTTCCAAGTTATTTTCATAAATTGTTTTCATACACTTGCTATTCTCGTGATGAAAACTATCTATGCATATCTTGATGTTACTTTCTGAATATGTTTTGGATGTGAACAAGTATCATGATGTGTTGTAATTGTTTTGTATCGAAATTATGTCAAACTTAGATGTTTACGAAAATGTTTTATGTAATGATGCTCATTAGAATGTTCATTAGTGTTATGGGACTAGATCCAACCCATTCAACCAAGGTAAAAGGTTGAGATATGACCCACTCAACTAGGGTTAAAAAGTTGGGATACAATCTACTCAACAGGGGTTAAAAGGTTGATATATAACCCACTCAACTAGGGTTAAAAGGTTAGATACGATCCACTGAACTGGGGTAAAAAGTTAGGATATGACCCACTGAACCGGGGTAAAAGGTTGGGACACGACTCTCTTTAGTCAAGGTTTAAAGACTAAGGTCCTAATTAGTGAAATTAGTACATAATATTTTCGAGCTAATGAGCAGCATACATGATGAAATAATATTGGAAATGAAATATTTCGCTTATGTGTAGTATTTTAGGGATTGATATGGAAAATATTTTATGTGCAAAATTTATTTGAAATGATTTTTTTATAAATGTTTGAAACTGTTCACATTCCTAAAGCAGATGATCTCTTATTGAGCACTTTTACTCACGAACTTTCTTTTAAAAACCCTTTTCCAGTCAAGGATCTTGAATATGAGATGACGTGGGTTGGTGATGAAACTGTTTGGGAATTAGCTTAAGTTATTATTCAAAATTCAAAATACGTTGTAATTTTTTTTGTGTTTCAAGTTTGAAGAGTCGTGTGAACATGGCCTATAATAATTTTAATATTCCAGTGCTACAGTTGTTTGGGGTTGTTGAGAAAGTCTTCAGTCTAAAATATATAAATATATATATATATATTGAGTAGTATTGTATTTACATTTTGAAACGAGAGGTTTCAATTTCTGTAATGTAATGGGTTTTGGTATCCTCATGGCGAAGGTGCTAAGGGTATTGCCATGTTACGTTCTCGATTGTGGGGCATGACAAAAGCTGTTGATGGCATTGCATACCATTGCCTTGTAGTTTGCTTTAATTCATATAAACTCTTATTCAACTTACACACTTGAGCTGTAGTACCTCTCTCATAGCCTGGTGGTTTCTTCATGTATACTTCCTCTACTAATTCTCCATGAACAAAGGTGATGTTCACATCAAATTGGTGCAAAATCCATCTTTTAACTACAACCATATCAACTAAGCATGTTACTGTTGTCAATTTTGTAATTGGAGAAAAAATTTCTTGATAATTTATTTCCCATATCTATGTGAATCCTCCCCATGCTTCTAGACGTTGTCTACTGTTCTCTAGTCTAAGTAGGGTTTTCAATCCTTTAAAGTTACTATTTATACCCTAGGTCAATCGGCATTTGCTTGGGATTAAAATTCTTAGTAACTTTGAGCCCTTAAAATCAATTTTCCACTTTTTATAATTTTGACCCATTTTCACCCGAATTTTCAAGGTTTTTAAACTCTATTTTTCTTGCTCTTTATTTGTTAAATCATACAGTAAAATTGTATCATCTAAAAATGTCAGATTTCCTACTTGGGCTTTCTAATTCAATTCCCAATATTTCCACCTGAAAATAAGTAGAAAATGACATAATTAAAAATAATTCCGTCATATATTATTCCACAATTTCCATTCAAAATAATGTTCTATAATTTTTCAAAATTTTGAGGTATTACAAATAGCGTAGCTGCCTGCTCATTAACCCAGATATTGAACAAGAATAAGTTTAATTTGGTAGCGTAATTTTAGGGGCACGTGTAGACTGATTGTCAATTTTATTAATATAATGGGGAATCTTATGAATGATTTTCCTCACTTATAAACAAATTATATAAGGACAATCCATTGATTAATGCATTTTTATTCAAATAGCATAGCTGTCAGCTCAGCCGGTTGAACAAGAATAAGATTACTTTAGTAGCGTAATTTGAGGGGCACATGTAGACTGATTCTGAAATTTATTAATGTAGTAGGGAATCTATTGAATTATTTTCTTCACGTATAAACAAATTATATAAGAACAGTCCATTGATTAACTAGTCTGATTGAGAGTTAGAGTAGATCAACGTATTCGTTATGTTATTCAATTAGGAAGATGAATGTATACAAGACGAAAAATTTATTTGAGTCTGTTCCATACTAGAAAATAGTTTATGCAAATGCTGTTATCATAACAGCTGCTAATGATCTCTATTTAACTGAATTTTAGTGTTATTTCATATATAAATTGCTAACTTTTAGCCTATAAAAACTAAATAATAAGCACACATCCACGAGGATTTTAAATGCAAAATATCATGATGGGATGTCCATCTTTGAAAATTGATTTTGTGACATAGGATGAAACGAAATTTTTGGGAGTAAATAATAAGAGATTATGTGTGTTGGATGTGTGTTTTGTGAAAAAACGCAATGCAATATATGTGTAGGGATGTAATGATCGGCGTGTAATGTAATGAGATGTTAGTGTTTGAAAGCAATGTTTTTAGACTCAAACTAGTGATCGAATGAGATAATCTTCTAGTTCACTAGACCACTGGGTCAACTAATTTTAAAAAATAGGTTGATTAGGACTATAGATATAATTACATATATGTGTGTGTGTGTAAATGCTTCTTGGAATGTACAGTAATATGTTTTTATATAATTGTTTTACACATAAAATAATTGATTAAAAAACAAAAACTAACAACAAAAATGTATAAATAAAAATTATGAATTACGGCATCTAAAAGTTAAACGTTATACTGTGTTTTTTCCTAGTTAGCAACCTAACATGGCCTTTGCAACCGAAGTAGCCTAGAGTGTGCAAGCAACAGGGCATTCCTCTTATTTTTAATTTAAACAATTTCCTCTTTCTACTTTGAAACCAAACACAACATCTGCAAATTGCAACCAAACGTAACCCAGAAGAGACGGCGCCAGAGAGTGGAAGAGTTCTTCGTTCTTCTTTGGCGTGGGTTCTTCTTCATTCTTCTCTAGTTCAAGTCAGGCGCCTAAAACTTTGCATTTTCTTTTTCCTTTTTTAAATATTTTGACATGCTTGTTTTTGTATATATTTGGTTCCACTAATATCTAGACTGGACAGATGTCCAGTTTCGGTTAAACCGGTTGAACCGACTGGTTAAGTCTAAGTTTGAAACCATTATTTGAAAGAATAATGTGACATATTAGTTGGATAACATATGATTCACTTATATGTATGTATCTTAGATGGTGCAGAAAATTGTTATTATTATTATTACTATAGAACTATTTGAGTACTATTTGTTAATCATTGTAAATATTGAATTCGTTGCAATCTATACAATACAAAAAAGTGTGAATGTTTTGTCAATTATAAAAAGATATTCATATCCTTAATTAAATATCTACTTTTATTATGGTAAATAAGACTATATAGATAAAATTAAAATTCTATTTAAAATATTTATTTTTTAATGTATAAAATTATTGGAGTTCTAATATATGTAAATTACTTATGAACTTATTTTAAAATTATTTAAAACAGTAATTTTTAGTGGAGAAATTTAATAGAAATTTTAATTGATAAATATTTTAGTAATAAAAGATTAATATAATCCCAACATATTTAAAAAACTTATGTAATTATTTCTAAGTTATGTAAAATAGAAATATCTAAGTACTAAGAAACTAATAGAATTTTAAATTATTCATAAATTAAGTAAAACTTAAAAATTAAAAGAATCCAAAATTTTAAAAAATATTTATATATTCAAATTCGTAATAAACAAAATTATAATTTCATTATTGCATTTAAATCATAATTGTATTTTGAGTTATTTATTTAAACTATGAATGAGAAAATAAATAGTTATAAATAATGAGTAGAATTAAAAAAAATAACAAATTTCATATATGAAAAAATCACTATTATTATAACAATATGTTATAAAATATCTAAAGAGAGTGAAACTTTGATCATCAAAGAACATGCCTATTCATTTTATATTATCATTTGATTTAATATTTATTATTCGTTAATTAATATTATAGAGTAACGAATAGAAAGAAAAATAGAGTTACAACAATGTAATAAAAATTTAAGTAAATAAATTACACATATAAACAATCAATAATTGTATAGTAAAAATATTTTATATAATATTTAAAATGAATAAACATATGACTATCAATTTTATTAAATATGTTATTGTTGCATAATTATATTTTGGAAACCATAACAATAAATTCATTGGAAAACTTTGATGTCATGAGAGTATAATAAATTGTTAAAAAATTATAAAAATAAATATCAATTAAATTAAAATATGAAAGAAAGACAAATGTCAACATAAATATATTTATAATAATGAAATAAAACTCTGAATAAATAAATTTTTATATGTTATAAAATATTCAAAATAAGTGAATACTGGACCATCAATATCATCAATTATGTAATGAGCTAAAATTTTAAAAAAATAAATTTCTTATATTGATTACAATATCCTTATAATATTTTTATATTTATTTTATAGTTACTTGTATTTTTATAATCCATCATAGAAAATAAACAGTAAAAGAAAATTGTACAATAATGTGCTATGATTTTTAAATGAGTAAATAATAAATTAAAAAATAAATAATCTTATCATATACATAATGAAAATTTAAATTATATGGACCAAATATATTTCAAAAAATATTAATTAAAACCTAATTGACATAATATTAAAAAATGAAATCAAATTTAGAAATGTATGGCCAAAAAATCATATTAAGAACTCTGAATTTATACACAAGAAAGTCATGAAATGATAGGCAAAAATTAAATATAATTAATATTGATATGAATAACTGTACTTAAAATCAATGCAAACCAATAGAGAATCAACACAAGTAATTTAATTACAGAACTTCAAAGTACAATCCAAATTATGCTTATATTATGATAATTTTTTTTCAATAAATCTATTTAAGCAATTAATAAATTTTTGTTTATATTGTATCAATTTAGAAATAAAATATATTTGTAAATAAAATTGAAAGAAAGAGAGAGAAAGTTAATGCTATAATACAAAAATCAAAAGAACATTTTCCCATCAAGAGTTGAAAAGAACAAATTTTACCTTTATATTAGATTGTTTATAAAACTCGGTTAATTTTATCTTAGTGTATAATTTCTCAAGCACTTGCTTCATTGTGTGTCAGGAACACTTGCTTCTCATTCAGCATGGTATAATGAAGTTTGTAGATATAATCCAATATCAAAGTTATAATTAAAAGAAAAAAATTAGATGGATATGAATTTATTTTAATCAATATCATCATTTTGATCATTATATTAATCAATTTTACTTCAAAATCCAAAAGCTATTCAAAAATCCCGTCAATTGGCTATCTGGTGCATCCGGACAAGGTTAGAGCTAATGCATAGTAAAATGAAGAAAGCTTGATGCAAGAAGATGAAACTAAGGAAGAGAGGAAATTGAGGACAAGAATCACTAACTTCTATATTATACTACTCCTAAGTACATAAAACATAGCACTTACAACCATAATTAAGAAAAATTATGAGTTGGGAAGACATCAACGCTGAGATGCCCCCCGAGATCAAGACTTTATGGTATATTTCTTCTTCTTCAATTACTGCACTCCAAGAATCACCAACTTCAAAAGACTTAAGTTGGAAAAACTGTCGAAACGCAAAACTGCAAAGACTCCTCCATTGGCTGTTGCTATGCATCTGCTGTGAACTGTTATCAAGTTGTCATCCCAGCCATGCGGATAAGCCCCATTTCTATTTCCTCCCTCTTCCTATTCTTAATTATTCCTGAAACGTTTTCTTTGAACTTCAGCCTGCCTGCCATTGTCCCTTACGGTTCTAGTCGGTCCGTAAATACCACTTGGGGTGCTTTTTTCTCAACCGGAAGGCCCTTTTCACATTCCAGTGAATTCTAAAGTCAACATGTAAATAGAGCATCTAATTCTATAATGTAAATTAATAATCATTCCAATTAACGTAATCTCAAGTACACAATGGAAGAACAAGAACCTATCTATTATATCCAAATGTCTCTAATGAATAACATCAACGAAACTAAGGCTAGCGCAACAACGTACTTATCCTGGATGTGAGTCTACCATCCCCAGGTTTATCCATTGTCATAATCTTCTTCTGCAAAATGTTAGCTAATAGTGGTGAGTAATAATTCACCTAGTAGATAATAACACCTGTCTCTTTACATTCAAAAAGGATGCGAGTGAGGAAATAACAATTGCTCAAAATAGCAGTTGTGTAAAACAATCACATCCAAAAGAAGTATGAAAGCAATGAGAGACATTCACATTTCAGTTAGAAAACAAATGGTGATTAATCATTTCATTTCAGTATTCTCATAGTTCACATATTCTTATTTCTCAGCTAATTCATAATCATATGTACTATGTATGCTCTTCTACTGATCAAGGTCTTAGTCTATATTTTGCCGACTAAGGAGGGTAACGTCGAATATTGCCTGTGCCCGCCTTGAGCCCTAATACTTCAACCTCGATTAAGCAACATCTCAATTTATTGTTACCTAATTGGTAGGGTCAAGTATCAACTTCACCTGCTACCAGTTCCAATACTTCTACCCCAACAGGGCGGGACACAATCTATTGCCCAATTGACAAGACGAAACTCGATCCTAATGCTCATCAACAATCACATGAGTGGCCATTACATTTTCATTACATATATTCAATTTCCAAATACACAGTTCCAAATCATTCAATTACAAAAGCTCACATACAGTCGTTAGAAAGAAAAAAAACTTTCAATTTTACAAAAGACATTAGGAAAAGTTCGTGTTTTGCAAACAAGTAAGCATTTAAAATTTGCTTGAAATACATGGCAAGAAAAATTCAGTTGTTAAAACAACACTTAATGTTGAAAATAGCAATTCAGGCAACTAGGTGTCACCACTTACATGTTACTTTAACTCTGACGGATATCAGGTCTGCAGCTATCACATCTTGGTTCCCTAATCAACTGCATTCGCAATTCCCATTTAGTACTTGATTCAACTACTAACTTATACCTGTCGATGCATTATGTGCATCCTATGCATTCGTATTTTCTTGAATCATTCAATTCTTGTTTCTCATATTCTATTATGTTTTATTAAATAAGTTTATGCCTAATTCGGTCCCAAATTGAATAATTTGTCTTAATTTCTCAAATAAAAAAATCTATCAAGTGTCTGTATCCTATACTACGACTGTGGGACATATTTCCACAACCGCATGGTCTTGGTTTGCATTCGCCATGTTCAATTGTGAGGTTCACCAAAATCTTCGAAGCTTTCATGTAGAAATTGATTCCCAACCGGCCAAATTCAATTCTCCACTTATTTTCAAGGTTCTAGGTGTGATTTTCGGTGTTAAAATTAATGGAAACAGTACCCTACGTGTTTACATGATGTTTTGAAGTTTCAAGAGACATTTTTTTTTACTACAAAATACATGAGTACTCAATCCCTACAGTTCCTACACATATCTATACATCCATAACTGAGTTCCTTATGATTTAAAACATTTAATTTATCCAGAAGCTGTGTTTTTGACTGCCTACGCATGTGAATTGGTCTCTCTATGCATATGCATGGATAACAAAGGATTCAACATTGAAATTACCTCGAAATAGCACATTTCAAAGGCTGAAAAATCTGCAAACACTCTCTGGCTGCCTTCTGCTGTTTCCTAGATGTTTGAATACAGTTTTTTGCCTTTTTATTTCCTATTTATACCCTAGTTTAATGAGGGTGGCCTTAGTATTTAATTATGTAATTTTTGGGTCCTTACACGCAATTTTCCATATTTCTGTAATTTTCATGGATTTTCAGCCGAATTTTCTTATAATTTATGCCTTAATTTACTCTCCTCAAGGGATGGAAATTTCCTCCAATAAATACCTTAATAATATAGCAATTTTCCAGTAACCTTAAGTATCCACATGCCATGCATCCTATGCCTTTGCATTTTAGTTCCCATAAATCACACATGAAAATAAAATGAATTTATCATGATTTCAACTTATTTACTCTCAAGACAATTCATACTAATACCCAAAAATTTCAATATGGTTTGCCTAGCTTAATTCAGTCCTACTCTTCAATATTCATGCATTAATAGCTCAGCCACTCTTTCACAAAAAATTTTCCCTAATTGAAGGTATAAAATATTTAAGATAGGAAAATCAAGAATAATAAAAATTGTTTGAAAAAAGAGAAATTTAAGAAAGAACATGCAAAAAAATAAGTAGTTAAAGAGAAAAGAAGAAAGAAAGTGATAAAAAATAAATAAATTAAAATAAAGATAATCATGTGATTTGACAATTTATAACAAAAATAATTATTTTAATAATAATATAGTAGAGATATATTATAAAAAACTAATGGTATTTTAGTAATTATATTTGAGTGTGCTTAAATTCTTTTATTAAGAACAATAGTGTAAATTTACTAATCATCCTGTAAATTTACTAATTAAGGCAATGATGTAAATTTACAACGTGTATTCAAATTAACCCTAAAGTCTTTATAATATAGTAAAGATATAGATTATGCAATCATAGGACCAATCTAATAAGCAACTTCAGAATCTTCTAACATTTGTGCTAACAAGAGAGATTGGCTGTTGATTTATTTTCAGTCAACGAGAGATGCAACAGACAAAGAATAGAAGAAAGAAAATGATAGAAAAAAAAGACTAAAATAAAAGTAATTGTGTGACTTAATAGTGTGTAACAAAAAGAATTTATTTTAATAAGAATATGGCAGAGATATTATAGAAGAAAATCTTAATGGTATATTCGTAATTATATTTGAGTGTGTTTGTATTCTTTAATTAAGAATAATATTGTAAATTAATTAATTAAATATAATTTTGTAAATATACAATAAATATTTAAATTACTCCCAAAATTTTTATAATATGGTAAAGATATGGCTATAGATTAAGCAATCATAGTACCAATCCAGTGAACAATTTCGGAATCTTCTAACATACTTGCTAGTCCGAAAGATTGGTTGTTGATTTACTTTCAATAATTCAGAGACAGAACGGTAACAACAGTGTACACTTGGAATGTTGATAAGTTTACAAAATCTTAGGCAAGGTTTGGATGCATTTATTAGTTGGGAATGAAAATTACTGTAAAAATTTATAAATAATGAAAATGTAAAATGAAAATAAATCATAATTTGGTAATGATTAGTATATTTGTGTATTGTGGTTATGTTTGGGAGGGGGCATTTGTTGGAAAATGATGTTTAGTGGGAGCTAAGTTAGCATAACCA
Source organism: Avicennia marina (assembly GCA_019155195.1). Taxonomy (NCBI): domain Eukaryota; kingdom Viridiplantae; phylum Streptophyta; class Magnoliopsida; order Lamiales; family Acanthaceae; genus Avicennia; species Avicennia marina. The sequence goes on from CM032760.1 coordinate 4,860,720, forward strand.
GTATGTTTGGAAGGAAGATTTCAAGTGACGAACAATGTAATTTATTTGAATTTGTATTTATATATATTAAATATATAATAATAATCGGATGACATGAAATTATATAGGGATAATAATTAATTTTTAAGATATAAGTATACATAAATGTTAAAGTAAGTCAGTGTGTATATATATTTATTTGATTGTAAATAAGTGTAATGATTAAAAAATAATTAATTAGTTATATATGTAAAAAATAAAAATTTTGAATTTGAATTTAAAAATAAATTTTGTGATGTAAGATGTTTGGTAGTACAAAATTGTTGACATTGCGAAAGATGAAAAGATGATAACAAACACAGTGCAAGTTTTTAATGGGTTGTAGCAATGTAAAAAATTGCCTTCTATAAATGCCTTAATATTTGGGTTGTTTACTCTGTAAGAAGGCTACTATTAGGCGTCGGACCCTTGAAAAGAGGTAATTTGAAAAGCCGCAACAAGAATTTGTATTCTCAAATCATATCAGAGGGGTTTGCTTGTATTGTGGAAATTCCATTTTCTCTACGATTAATTTCTTGTCTAGAAGGGAAAAAGATAGTCAAATCTCAGAATTTACGATCAATTCATTCAATATTTCCCTTTTTAGAGAACAATTTTTCACATTTCAATTTTGTGAACTAATTCTTAAATGAATGTACAGGGAATGAAAAAGACTTCAACAAGGTAGCGCCGCCAACTAGCATATCACAGGTACTTTAAAAACGAAACGGACTTTGAACCTTTCACTATTCTTTCAATTTCTCAAACCACAAGTTGATCATGTCCTTGAATCGCATCGAAAAATTTTTCAGACACCTTAATCCTTGACATAGGACAAGGGCTCTGAAAGAAATGGCTTAGGAAACAAAAGAGAGAAGAAATCTGCTTCAACTACAAAAAAGAAGCCACCCACAGCCATAGCCTAATCTTCCCTACAACCTCATCACTACTTGATTTCGAGACAATCAAGACTTGTGCAAAACATCATTTCCTTAGGTGCAAATCAGGCTTCACTCAATGCAACCCTTCTGATAGGCATGCTTTGTTGAAATGAGTAGGAAAAGGCAAGGTTGGATGAGAGGTAAACACGCATTGTCAAACACTAGACATCTAATTACATTAAGAAACATCTTCTATTACAATATAGAAAAAATATTGTCACACTGATATCAGGCTTGTCTGATATGGTTATATTCGCTATCTAAACTTGTATTCACTATGGAATGCAATTAGCATGAAGACTATTTCTGGAAGCATTCAAGATATGGGCGTTAACTTTCATGTTGGAGTTGGAGATCCTATTACAATATTCCAACTTGGGAACTTAATCTTCTTCTCAAATTTGCCATGCCATCGGGGATGTCATGGTGCGAACAGACATTTCTTCTCCTGGTTTGCATTCTTTAGATTTCTAAAATGAGTACATGAATTTTAGAAGGCATCAATCTCATTCTTAACCAGAAATACACAATTGATTAATGCTTCTGAATTTCAAAGAAAATTTTATAATTAAGTTTGTGAAGGTGTCTTCTTGTTATAGAAGATGCCCATTTTCGTTTAAAAATCTTAGCTAAACGAAGCAAGCAGGCTTTGGAGAACCTTGTGGTTTGTATTTCATGGATGAAGTCAGAAGGCCATGGCGATAGTGCAGAATTTCTTGAGGATGAATGCTGTCTAGCAGTCATTGCAGAGTAATTATGCTTACTTATTATAGAGATATCACACAATTTGTGATGTAGAATACATGAACCATTATGATTCAGATAACACAAATCTTGCTGGGAGAAATTGGATTCTATAACATATATGGCTTCAACATTCTCCATAGTTTAAAATCTAGGCTCTGGATTATGCAAGTGTTTCCATTAATGTATATATATTATAGATATTGAATTTGCCATTGTGCCTTTGGAAATGTATCAAATTATTTCCATCATTACAGAGGAATTATGAAATGGCAAGAATCTTCAAGCATCACAGAAGACTGCTTGCTACTTTGACTGGTGAAAAATTCATACAAATAGTCCCAGTGGGTGTCACACTAAAGAAATCAAGGGGAAAAACATTCCTTACCATTGTCATGTGGTTAGAAGCACAGTGGTGGAACCTGAAGAGGATGTCGCTCTACTTGAGGAATTGCTGTAGTAAAGTTCGCTAACAATTCATGGCAAGCAAAAAATGGATCCAAAACAGAAAGCAAGAAGCAAGAAAATGTAGTGTAGTAGAAAAATAATTTCATTGCCTTATGGTAGAGGTTATTGTTACACTGGCCTTCATCTTCGAGTTTGGTTATTTATCCAATCTAAGTGCGGGAATCTAAAGTTAACAAACGCAGCTTGCCTACACAACTAAAAGCTAACCAAAAATGTAGCCGCAAGAATAATTTAACCACACCAAAATAGAAGGTAACAACCAGATGAGCTAGCTGAGCATTAATGTATAATGCTAGTTGGTGCAGCTTCTATCTATAAGTGATTTGGTTCCAATAGCCCCCCCCTTAAGATGGAGAATAGTAGTTAACTATTCCCATCTTACTCAAGTGTGTAGCTAGGGGTTTTCCCTTCACATCTGCAATTTGTGTTGTTGTTAGGACATGATGGGTTTTTGTTAATCCTACCTGGAGTTAATCCCGCCCAATGTGATAATCCATCTCTATATGCTTGCTTCTCTCGTCAAAAAACTAGATTTGTTGTTATGTATAGTGCTACTTGATCATCACAATGCAATTGTGATGCCAACAGATGCATTATTCCCAATGATACAAGGATGTATCTCAACCATGTCAGTTTTGCACAAGTTAAAGAGATGGCGTGGTATTCTGCTCCAACAGATGACCTTGAGACCACTGATTGTTTCTTTGACCTCTAAGATATTATGGACTTCCCTAGGAAAATGCAATACCCCATAATAGATCTTTGAATGTCTGGACATAACCCCTAATCTGAGTCACAAAATGCCCTTAGCTTTAGTTCACTGTTTGATGGGAATAACAAACCTTACCTTGATGTTTGCTTGATGTACTAAAGATGTTATATGCTGCCTTGAGATGTGTGTTTGTGAATGATTGCATGAATTGACTCAGTGTTTGCATACTATATGCAATATTATGTTTGGTGATGGTCAAATACAACAACCTTTCAATCAGTCACCTATATGTGGATGGCTTGCTTAAAGACTTTCCTTCATCCTTGCTCAACTTTCTGTTCTGTCCCATTGGTGTCCTGCTAGGTTTTGCTCTCAATTGGCCAACGTTTGCTAGAATATCAATCACATATTTCCTCTGATTTATGAGAATACCAACTCCACTCCTTGCCACCTCCAAGGCTAGGAAATATTTCAGATTTTCGAAATCTTTAATTTTGAACCAATCATCAACAAATTCTTTTATCTATGTTGTTAAATTCTACGAATCACTTACTATTATAATATCATCAACGTAGACTAACAATACAGTGAAAAAGTTCTTCTTCTTCATAGTGAACAGGTTATAATCAACCTTGCTTTATACAAAGCCAATGCTAATCAAAGTTGTTGATAGTATTGCATACTATTGCTCTGAGGCTTACTTTAATCTATATAATCTCTTATTTAGATTACACACTTGAGCTATAATGCCGCCCTCATAGCCTAGTGTTTTCTTCATGTATATTTCCTCCACTAAATCTCCATGAAGAAAGGCATTTTTCATATTAAATTGGTGCAAAATCCATCTTTTAACTACTACCACATCAACTAAGTATCTTATTGTTGTCAATTTTGTAATTGGAGAAAAAATTTCTTGATAATCTATTTCCCCTTTCTATGTGAATCCTTCCCATGTTTTTGGATGCTGCCTAGTATTCTCTTGTCTAAGTAGGGTTTTCAACCCTTTAGAGTCACTCTTTATGGCCTAAGTCAATTGGCATTTGCATGGGATTAAAATTCTTACACTACTAGAAATTCGCCGAATTGGAACGGCTTCTTAGCCGTTCCAAAAAATCGTCCCTATTTGGCACAAATTTGGCACGAATTTGGAACATATATGACATTGTACAAAACTCCGTGCCAAAGCGGATCCAAACTGGAACGGGTACAGAATACCGTTCCAAAACTGGAACGTGCCGTTTTGGAGCGGAAAAAATACCGTTCCAAATTTGTTCCAAATTAAATTTGGAACGGTTTTTACGGAGAAATTGTGCCAAAAAGCCGTTCCAATTCGGCGAATTTCTAGTAGTGTTAGTAACGTTAGGCCCTTAAAATCAATTTTACACTTTTCAGATTTTTGACCAATTTTCACCCGAATTTTCAAGGCTTTAAACTCTATTTTTCTTGCTCTTTATTTATTAAATCATACAGTAAAGTTCCATCACTTAAAAATGTCAAGTTTCCTTCTTGGGCTTCCTAATTCAATTCCCAATATTGCCACCTGAAAATAAGTGGAAAATGACAAAATTAAAAATAATTCCATCATATATAATTCCACAATTTCCCTTCAAAGTAATGTTTTATAATTTTTCAAAATTTTGAGGTATTACAAATAGCATAGATGTCAGCTCATTAACCTGGATATTGAACAAGAATAAGGTTAATTTACTAACATAATTTTAGGGACACATGTAGACTAATTGTGAATTTTATTAATGTAGTGGGGAATCTTTTGAATTATTTTCTTCACGTATAAACAAATTATACAAGGGCAGTCCATTGATTAACTTGTCTGATTGAGAGTTAGAGTAGATGAACGTATTCGTTATGTTATTCCATTAGGAAGATGAATGTATACAAGACGAAAAATTCATTTGAGTCTGTTCCATACCAGAAAATAGTTTATGCAAATGCTGTTATCATAACAGCTGCTAATGATCTCTATTAACTGAATTTTAGTGTTATTTCATGTATAAATTGTTAACTTTTAGCCTCTATAAAAACTAAATAATAAGCACACATCCACAAGGATTTTAAATGCAAAATATCATGATGGGATCGGATGGGATGTCCACTTTGAAAATTGATTTTGTGACATAGGATGAAATTAAATTTTTTGGAGCAAATAATAAGAGATTATGTGTGTTGGATGAGCGTTTTGTGAAAAAATGCAGTGCAATATATGTGTAGGGATGCAATGATCGGTGTGTAATATGATGAGATGTTAGTGTTTGAAAGTAATGTTTTCAAACTCATACCGGTGATCGAATCAAATAATCTTCTAGTTCATAAAGTCACTAAGTCAACTAATTTTATAAAACAAGTTGATCAGAATTATAAATATAATTACATATATATATGTATTTATAGATGCCTCTTGATATGTACAGTAATATGTTTTTATATAAATTTTCTACACATAAAATAATTGATTAAAGAACAAAAGGTAACAACAAAATGTATATATAAAAATTATGAATTAAGGCATCTAAAAATTAAACATTATATTGTGTTTTTTCCTAGTTTGCAACCAAAGTAGCCGAGAGTGTGCAAGCAACTGTGCATTCCTCTTATTTTTAATTTTTATACTATTTCCTTTTTCTACTTTGCAACCAAACGCAGCCTCTGCAAATTGCAACCAAACATAACCCAAAAGAGACGGCGCAAGAGAGTGGAAGAGTTCTTCGTTCTTCTTTGGCCCGGGTTCTTCTTCGTTGTTCTCTAGTTCAACTGAAGTGCCTGTGACTTTGTGTTTTCTTTTCTTTTTTTCAATATTTTGGCACACTGGTTTTGTATATTTCTGGTTCCCCTAATATCTGGACTAAGCAAATGTTCAGTTTTAGGCTTAAGTTTTAAAATATTATTTGAAAGAATAATGTGACATATTAATTGGATAACTTATGATTCACTTATATGTATGTATCTTAGATGGTGTAGAAAATTGTTATTATTATTATTACCATAGAACTTTTTGAGTACTATTTGTTAATTATTGTAAATATGGTATTTGTTGCAATCTATACTATATAAAAAAATGTGAATGTTTTTGTCAATTATAAAAAGATATATGTGTGTATATATATATATATCCTTAATTAAATGACTACATTTATTATGGTAAATAAGATTATATAGATAAAATTAAAATTCTAGTTAAAATATTTATCTTTTAATGTAGAAAATTAATGGAGTTCTAATATACGTAAATTACTTATGAACTTATTTTTACATTATTTAAAATAGTAATCTTTTAGTGGAAGAAAATTAATAAAATTTTTAGTTGATACATATTTTAGTAATAGAAGATTAATATAATCCCAACATATTTAAAAAACTTATGTAATTATTTCTAAGTTATGTCAAATCGAAATATCTAAGTATTAGGAAACTAATAGAATTTTAAATTATTTATAAATTATGTAAAATTCAAAAATTAATAGAATCCAAAATTTTTAAAATATTTATATATTTAGATTGTAATAAACAAAATTATAATTGCATAATTGCATTTAAATCATAATTGTATTTTGAATTATTTATTTAAACTATGAAGGAGAAAATAAATAGTGATAAATAATGAGATAAAATTAAAAAAATAACAAATTTTATATATGAAAAATCACTATTGTTATAACAATATGTTATAAAATATCTAAAGTGAGTGAAACTTTGATCAATAAAAAACATACCTATTCATTTTATATTATCATTTGATTTAATATTTATTTATGATTAATTAATTTTATAGGGTAACGAATAGAAAGAAAAATAGAGTTATAATATTTATGTTGGCACATGCATCTGCCGAGAACTGTGATCAAGTTGTCATCTCAGCCATGTGGATGTGCCCCGTTTCCATTTCTTCATCCTTCTTCCTTTTCTTGATTATTCCTGTAGCGTTTTCCATCAACTTCAGCCTGCCTGCCATCAGTCCTGACGATGCCTATCGGTCAATAAATGTCACTGGACATGCTTATATCTCGAAACAAGGCATCCAGGTTACGCCTGATGACAAAAAAATGGTTGGTCGAGCCACTTACGTAAAACCGCTGCACTTGTGGGACAGGGCTTCAGGGAACCTGACTGATTTTTCCTCTAATTTCTCCTTTATCATAGATTCGGACGGTCGCCGTACTTATGGAGATGGGCTAGCCTTTTTCTTGGCTCCTGCTGGTTCTGATATCCCCGGTGAAGCTGGTTGTGGCCTTGGTTATGCAACATGTCATCCATCGTCAAATTCATCTACAGAGACATTTGTTGCGGTGGAGTTTGACCCGTTTCGGAATTATCAGTGGTATGATCCTCTTTACACTCACGTTGGTATTAACATCAACTCCATGAGATCTGTCGAAACTGCCTGATGGCCTAATAACATCACTCAGGGGGTGGAAAATTATGCCTGGATTACTTACAATGCTAAATCCAGGACACTAAGGGTGGAATTCACTGCTTTCACAAACAACAGAACCATAAGGGACGGCCTCAGCCATGTGGTGGATCTTCGAGATTACTTGCCTGAATACGTTACTTTTGGGTTTTCAGCTGCAACAGGGTCTTCGTTTCAGAAAAATAAGGTCAAGTCCTGGAACTTCTCTTCAACTTTGGATCTTGATGAGATGAGTCCTGCAGAACCAACGCCTCGTCCAGAACCAGGCCCTGGAGGGGTCATCATTGATGGAAAGGTGAACAACAGATTGTGACTAATTGTTGGATTGAGTGTTGGCCTGTCAGCGCTCCTTCTTGCATCAGCTTTCGCAAGTTACTGCTTGTGGAAGGAGAAGCACAGGAAGGAACCAGGAGGCGAGGGTTTTATTGGTATGGATGATGAATTCGAGAGGGGTAGTGGACCTAAAAAGTTTCCATGTAGCATCCCATGCGACGAGCAATTTCGCAGAGGAGGAGAAGCTTGGAGAAGCGGAATTCGGAGGAGTTTACAGAGGTTGGCGTGGAGAAACAAATTCCTATGTTGCTGTAAAGAGAGTGTCAAGGGGATCCGCACGAGGGCTCAAAGAGTACGCATCAGAAGTCAAGATTATCAATCAACTAAGAAACAGAAATTTAGTCCAACTTTTGGGCTGGTGCCACGAAAGGGGTGAGCTCCTTCTTGTTTATGAGTTCATGTCAAATGGAAGCTTAGATTCTCATCTGTTTAAAGGAAATTTAATATTGACCTGGGAAACAAGGTATAAAATTGCTCTAGGATTAGCATCAGCGCTACTGTATTTGCACGAGGAATGGGAAAGTTGTGTGGTGCACAGGGATATAAAGCCCAGCAACATTGTGCTAGACTCAAACTTCATAGCTAAACTGGGAAGTGGAGCACTTGATGGTTGTTAGGTTGTGGTGTGCTCATCCAAATTGTGATCATCGTCCAACTACGAGGCAAGCTATCCATGTTCTCAACTTGGAAGTTGATTTACCGATCCTCCCCTCAATGATGCCTGTGCCAACTTATTACACTCCAATAATGAGGGCAGTTAGGGATTCAAATGCACATTCTAGTGGCGTCAATTATTCTACGAGCCATAATTACTACAGCGATTGGAGCCAAATCACATGTAGATAGAAGTGCACTAGCTAGCATTCCACATCAGTGCTTAGCTGGCTCATTTGGTAGTTACCTCGTGTTTTGGCATGGTTAAATTATTCTTGTGGTTACATTTTTGGTTAGCTTTTAGTTGTATGTAGTTGGCCGTGTTTGTTAGCTTTAGACTCCCTCACTCAGATTGGATAAATGGCCAGCCTCAAAGATGAAGGCTAATGTAACAGCAACCTCTACCATAAGGTAGTGAAATTCTTCTTCTGCTACTCTACCTTTTCTTGCTTCTTGCTTTATGTTTTCGATCCATTTTTTGCTCATGATGAATTATTAGCAAACTTTACATGGTACTAGAGCCTTGACGGGAAAGAGGTGAACTCACAACAACCATCAGCATGTTAACTAGATCATCATTTGTTGGCAACCATCAACAACTACCTATAAAAATATGTCGTAACTTTGTAACTCCAATCAATCCATTCAAGCTTGACAATGGAGATAATCCCATGGTGGCCCTAGTCCTTGACCTGTTGACAACAAAAAATTATGTAATCTGGACACGTAACACAAGAAGGGCACTTAGGGCGAAGGACAAATTAGGCTTTGTGATAGGGAAGTTTAGGAAGAAAATCTAGCTTGATGTTTGTAGATGATGCTTATGAGCTTTGGAATGAGATGAATGACAGGATGTCTCAACATAATGGATCAACGATCTTCCAGCTGAAGAAAGCCTTAAGGCAAAGACATGCTGATCACATACTATGGGAATCTCAAAGCCATTAAGGATAAACTTGTATTGTATGATAACAGGCTTGAGTGCACATGTGGACAATTGAAACTGCTCTTAGAAAAACATCAAAAGGATTATGTGTTCCAATTCCTTACAAGACTAAATGAAGCATATGCTCATGTAAGGGCCCAAATTCTAATGCTGTAACCTATGCCACCAATTAATAAAGTATTTGCTATGATTAAGACACAGGCATTGGCCACACAAAAGGCTGAAAACATTATGAAGGTGGAGGAAAGAAGGGTAGGCCTTACTGTAGCTATTGCAGAATCCTAGGGCATAACTTGGAAAATTGATTGAAGGTGGGAAATGCTAAGGCACCAATATGTACATGTTGTAATATGAAAGGGCATATAGCTAAAAGACGCTATAAGCTAAAGGGCTATCCATTTGGACACAAATTGTAACAAAAAAAGAGGCAAGGGAAGTAGCTCGGCTAACTTCGCTTAAACTAGTGTACAAAGAGCAACCAATCTATCATATGAAGATAGTGAAAGGATGTTTCTAAGTAAGACCTAATACGAGTTAATAACTATTCTTGGTGCAAGGAAGATAGCAATCGGAAAGCAAAATGAGAAAGAACCATCCAACAACCATGTTGCAGCAAACACAATAGCTGCATTTCCTTTCACTCACAGTCCTTCCACCTCTAATATGGTTGGTAAGCCTCTACACACACCTTCACAGAGCTTTGATCATGAACAAATACAAGGAAAACCTTGGACTTTTGACACTAGAGCAACAGATTATATGATCTATCATCTTAACCTATTCATTTCTATCAGATTGGCCATATCTAGACCTATCAAGCTTCCAAATGATTTGCAAGTGATTGCTCAAAATGTGTTGTGTGTCCCGTCCTGCACTCTTAACCTAAAATTAGTGAGAAAATGCTTCTTAGACCAGAATTAGGAAGAGTGAATCTATGGGAGGCCTAGACATGTACTTGGAGAGTTAGAACCATCCACAATAGATACTCACAAGCACTCCAAAAGGCCTACTATCCAACAAACCTAGATCCTACATAGTTGCAAGTCTTAATGATAAGTATGCCTTTTGACACTATAGACTAGGCCATCCATAAAAAAAAAGGATAGGACTTAATGGTGATAATGTTGTAAACACAACCAAAGATGAAATAGAAAGTTTTATTTGCTTAATTTTTCTTTCCTTAAAACTGCATAGAAAGCCATTTGATCTCAGTCATCATAGAGCATCATATCGTGGAATCATAAGGATTAGGTATTCATTGACTTGGTTCGTGAATATTGTCATCTCATGGTCTCAGCCTCAGGGCGTGACTGGAGTGCTATCAGATTCTAGGTTTTGATAGCCAAAACCTAGAGCGAATAACTTAGATGGAATGCTAGGGATCACACTACAAGAATCTAGAAAACTAGTAGCTCACACCATGCATATACCTACATTATATTTGATTTTATTTTACCTTAGACGTTAGGATTTATATAGGAAATGGACAAAAATAGTGGCTCAGGAGACCATACACCCTAGGAGAAAGGTGGTTAGTCATAGGAAAATAAGGAGCACTTTATTACAGAGGTCACCGAATTAGTTGCTATCATTATGGAGGTTCTAAAGATCTAGTGGTGGTGTGTTAGGTAGGAGGCTGAGGTTAAGAAGCAGCATATAGGCAAACTCCAAGAGAAGCAACAAGGATTGGTACTCCAAGCGAATGAGCTCATATTCCGGAATGATGAGCTATGAAACGAGCTATGAGGGATGATACATAATTTTTTGGAGGAGGAACTAGAAGAGGATCCAAAGGAGGATCTTGAAGAAGCACCAAAGTTGACTTTGAAATTGGAGCTAGAAGAGATAGTGATGGATGAGGATGCACTAGAAGATGAAAAAAATATAGACTAAGAAAAGAGACTAGATAAGATTCACATGATGGATTTTGACACTAAGGCATAGGATAACTATTCATCATTTTATTTGGTTTCCACAAAAATTGAGATAATTACAATGTGAAGCTTTCTATGATATAATATACATTATTTATGTCTTACAGTGCCCTCTATTCTCATCTCAGCACGTTACCTACTAATATATATGACTGATCTAATGAGCTAGCCCATTTCTGCATAAGAAAATGGCCAGCAGACCAAGATGGGTTATGCAGAACCCACCATACACTACCCTATGGAAGACCTAGTTAGAGATTTGGACAAGCTTATGCCTGTCAACCACCCCTAGCCCTACCCCTACCCCTAGCCCAACCCCTACCACAACTAGTGGTAGGGCAGACAAGCTTGAGGCAGGAGGATCTAGTCACCATTGCAACACTAGGGGTGCAAGTGATGGGCATGCAACAACCTTAATAACTTACCTAACCTACAGCTCAGCCTAATGGAGGGACTATAGTACATTGCGAAGTGCTGCAGTGAGCACACCTATCGACCTTTGACGGGTTCCATGACCTCAAGGTTGTACAAAAGTGGTTGAAGGAGATTAACAACAACTTCAAGCTAATGAAAGTGCCTATGGACGTGCGGCCACAGGTAGTTATTTTGTTCTCAGAGGGTGAAACCGCACTATAGTGGGAAAGAGTCTTGCCAGCTATGTTGGAAAAAGGGCCAGCCACATGGGCTCAGTTAGGGAAGCCTTCTTGAACTACTTCTTTCTTAATGTGCTCCACCTTTAGAAAAATGGTGGAGTTTAATAATTTGACACAGGGTTCTAATATGTCAGTGGTCGAATATTTAGTTAAATTCCACACCATAAGAAAGTACTCACTAATGGTAATGACAAACCCCTAATTGAAGATGCAAAAGTTTACTTAGGGTTTGAAGAGTGGATTCTAGATAGCCTTAGCACTTTATGAGGCTTGTACTTTTGATGAGTTGATCGAAACTACCATTCAAGTTAAGGTAGACATAAACCAGTGGGAAGTAGGGAACAGCCTTAAGTGTTCAAGGTCAAATCCTAACCCTAATAACTTTAAGTTTTAGGATCAGTAGCCAACAGGGCCAACAGGAGCAAGAAATTGAATCAAGCAAGGATTGGTAGGATGGTGACCACCTTGCTAGAGTGCAATACTTGTGGACGTTGACACACAGGCATATGCCGGTGCATCACTAACACATGTTTCATTTATTGCTAGCATGGGCATCAAATAGAACAAGGAACATTGCCCTGACTAGGAACAATAATAATAATAGTCCAATTAGAATGGGTAAGGCGCTGATCTTAATAGTGGCAATGGCAATGGCGGAGGCAATAATCCATGACCCAATCAAGTTAACCCAATGTCTAAGGGAAATGCAGGGATATTTGCTATGATGCAAGAGGAGGATGATAATGTTAAGGACGTGGTGGTAGGTACTATTATTGTTAATAAATTGGAAATCTATACATTATTTGGTTGTGGTGCCTGACACTCTTTTGTATCCAAGAGGTTTACTAAAAATATAGAGCGCAAGCTTGAATTACTAGATAGCCCTTATAGAATGGCCACTTTGGGAGGGGAACTTCTAGTAGTCAGCTTAGTCTATAGGGATTGTAACTTGAACTTAGGTAGAAACTATAAACTAAAAGCCAGCCTCATTCGGCTTAACATGATTAAATTTGACATAATTTTAGGAATAGATTGGCTAGCCAAAAACTTTGCGTATGTGGATGTAGGAATAAGATTGTAGATTTTCATCCTCCTGTGGTCAATACGTTTTCCTTCTACATGAGTGTTCGAGACTAGGCTAGTTAGCTCAACCTTGTTATTTTTGTGGCCAGCATTGAGAAGTTCATCAAGGGTAGCTGCGAGGCTTACCTCACGTATGTTGTTTATATAGAAGAGTAGTAGGCAAAACTTAAGGATATCTCGATAGTTAGAGATTTTCTCAAAGTGTTCCCAGACAACCTACCTAGGCTACTTGCAAATAAGGAAATAGAATTTGGGATCAACTTAGTCCTAAGACAGGGCCTTTATCAAAGGCTCTGTATTGAATGGCCCTAACTAAGTTGAAAGAGTTGAAGGTACAACTGCAAGAGCTTCTAGATAATAGACAAATTTGGCCGAGTGCATCACCTTAGGAAGCCCAATTTTCTTTGTTAAGAAGAAAAATGGTAGCCTAAGCTTGTGCATTGACTACTGTGAGCTCAATAAGGTGACTATCAAGAACAAGTATCTCCTACCGAGAATCGACAAGTTGTTGGACTAGTTAAAAAGGGCCAAGGTATTTTTAAAGATAGACCTAAGCTCTAGATACCACTAATCGAAGAAAAAGCTAAATACATAGTTACAATGACCTTCCAAACAAGGTATGGGCACTACGAGTTCTTAGTGCTACCTTTTGGGTTAATTAATGCCCCAGTAGTTATTATGGACTTAATTAACTTGGTATTTAAGCCCCACCTGGATAACTTCATGGTGATATTTCTAGATGACGTCTTGGCATATTCACCAAGAAAAGGGGCGCATGAAGAGCACTTGAGGTTAGTGCTATTGAAATTATGGGGGGAACAAGTGTACACCAAATTCAATAAGCTTGAATTTTAGCTTAGAAGTGTAGCATTCCTCAGATGTGTGATCTCTAAAGAGGGAGCATCGGTAGATCCCACGAAGGTCAATGCCATCTTGCAGTAGCCAAGATCCATTAATATGACAAAGATGAAAAGCTTCCTTGAACTTGCTAGGTATTACTAGAAGGGTAGGCCTTACTGCAGCTATTGCAGAATCCTAGGGCATAACTTGGAAAATAGATTGTAAAGACAAAATGTACTATTCCATTAAAAATTATCAATAGATTTATGCGAATATAATATTATAAAAATACAAATTATAAATTTTCTTTGTGAGAAAGAGTTACATGTTATAACAAGGCAATCTTTGAAAAAAAACAAGTCTAAGAAGAGTGTAAATAATATCTTAATTAGCAAAGAAAATACATGAATAATTAATCTCAACATATTACAGATAAAACAAATAATAAAATATATAAAAGATGTCATTAATAATATAAACAAAGTATTTTTAAAAAATAAATAAAAATTTAAAAATAATAAATAAATATTAAGGAATAATACAAGGAGGTAAGCATATAAATGGATAAATTGATGGTAAACTTTATTATAATTTATCAATAAACCCAATAAGCATGATGTATAACAAATGTATAGTAAACTAATGCATTAAAAAAAACAAATCAATACCTAAATATAGTGTATTCTTTTAGGGAAATAAACTTAAAATTAAAAAATAAATAAATATTACTTAATAAAAAAAATCCCTTCAAATAAAATGCTCAAAGTTTGTCAAATCAGAAATATCTTGAACAAATACATTAATGTTACTAATATTTAATATAAATATCATGAATTACAACTAATAACATATACATTATGGAAATTTAAGTCATATAGATGAAAAATATGTAATAAAAATGAAATCAAATTTAGAAACGTATAGACAAAAAAATATTTTAAAAATTTTAAATGTTTATACACAAAAACGTGGTGGAATGATAAGTTGAAATTCACTGTAATTAATAGAGGTATAAATGATTTTATTTAAAATCTATACAAAACAGCAGCAATTTAGTGTATATAATTTAATTACTGAACTTCATAGTGGATTCTAAATTATTTTAGTATTAACATCACTTTTAAGTTCGAAAAATCTATTCAAGCAATTAATAAATTTTAAATTATAATGTATTTATTTAAAAATAAATAAGTTGGATAATAAAATTGAAAAATGGAGAAACTTAGTGCTACAATAAGATAATTGAAAGATCATTTTCTATTAAGAGCTAAAAAATATTGATCCTTATATTAAATTGCTTATGAAACTCAACTAATTTAATCTTAATATACAGGTTTTTATACTTCATGAATTTTTTATTATGTTATAAATTATATCTTATTATGTTATCCTAGAGTAGAACAAGTAATAAGTATTAATGTTTATGTGGATTAAAATGTCAACATATAAATGTTTATTTGGATTAAAATGTCAACATATTAAAAAGAAAGAAAAAATTGTTTTAATTTGATTCATATCCCCATAATATTACACAAAACAAAATTATTTTTATTCATTCATCCCTTTGTCCTCTTGAATTAGATCTTTCAAAATAATTTTGCCATTTTTCTACTTGTTGCCCAATTGTCAGCCAAATTTATTTTTAGGCCCTATTTTCTTTCTCCAATTGCATGTTAATTGTTTCCCATGATTTAATAAATTATATGGCTAAATTCCACCACCCAAAAATGCCAATTTTCCACCTTAGCTTCCTTAATCATCCTCCAATAATTTCTCCAAAAATTTCACCATATTTTGGTAACATATTTTCAACTATAATTCCACAAAATTCCTCAAAAACTTTATTACAGAATTTCTTCAAAATCTTGGGCTATTACAAAAGGGTTCCAATATAAATGAAAGAAAGAATGATATCATAATATGATTCTAATCTTCTACTTTGTTTTTTTACTTTGCAATAATTCAAGAAGTTTACTTCAATAAATATGCTCTTAGATATATCTATACATAGCACAGAAATCAGACATGAAAAAGATGGACAAAATTATATAAAGTTTCATATTTGGGAATTGTTGGAACCCATGAATTTATTAAATAGTGATTACTATATTAAAAGAAAAGCTATATATATTCTTATATAATGATTATAAATTTTTTTTTATTTTTAAAAAATATAATGAAGTTTGTAAATATCAACAATTTCTCTTATTTGCCTTATGCCCGTCTTAGGATGAGAAAAATGTCAAAAATCCCGTCTCTTGGCTATCCCGTGCATCAGGACGAGGTTAGAGCTTATGCATAATAAAATGAAGAAAGCCTGATGCAAGAATAAACTAAGGAAGAGAGGAAATTGAGGACAAGAATCACAAACTTCTATATTATACTACTCCGAAGTACGTAGAACATAGCACTTACGACCATAATTAAGAAAAATTATAAGTCGGGAAGACATCAACGCTGAGATGCCCCCCGAGATCAAGACTTTATGGGATGTTGATATGCATCTGCTGTGAACTGTTATCAAGTTGTCATCCCAGCCATGAGGATAAGCCCCGTTTCTATTTCCTCCCTCTTCCTATTCTTAGTTATTCCTGAAACGTTTTCTTTGAACTTCAGCCTGCCTGCCATCGTCCCTTACGGTTCTAGTCGGTTCGTAAATACCACTAGGGGTGCTTATATCTCAACCGGGTGGCCCTTTCACATTCCAGTGAATACTAAAGTCAATATGTAAATAGTGCATCTGATTCTATAATGCAAATTAACAATCATTCCAGAATTAACATAATCTCAAGTACACAGTGGAAGAACAAGAACCTATCTATTATATACTAATGTCTTTAATGAATTACATCAATGAAACTAAGGCTAGCACAACAACGCCCTTATCTTGGATTTGAGTCTACCATCCCCAGGTCTATGCATTGTCATAATCTTGTTCTGCAAAATGTCAGTTAATAGTAGTGAGCAATAATTCGCCTTGTGGATGATAACACTTACCTCTTTATATTCAAAAAGGATGCGAGTGAGGAAATAATGATTGCTCAATATACACAGCTGTGTAAAACAATCACTTCCAAAAAAAGTATGAAAGCAATGAGAGACATTCACATTTCAGTTAGAAAACAAATCATGATTAATCATTTCATTTTAGTATTCTCATGGTTCACATATTCTTATTTCTTAGCTAACTCATAATTATGTACACTATGTATGCTCTTTTACTAATCAGGTTCTTATTCTATATTCTCCTGACTAAGGAGGGTAACGTCGAATATTGCCTGTGCTTGCCTTGAGCCTTAATACTTAAATTTCGATTGGGCAGCATCCCAATTTATTGTTACCTAATTGGTAGGATCAAGTATCAGCTTCACCTGCTACCAATTCCAATATTTCTACCCTGATAGGGCGGGTCACAATCTATTACCCAATTGACAAGATAGAACTCGATTCTAACGCTCATCGACAATTACATGAGTGGCCATTACGTTTTCATTACATATATTCAATTTCCAGAAACTCAGTTCCAAGCCATTCATTTACAAAAGCTCACATATAGTTGTTAGAAAGAACAATAACTTTCAATTTTACGAAAGACATCAAGAAAATTTCATGTTTTGCAAACAAGTGAGCAATTAAAATTAGCTTGAAATACGTGGCAAGAAAAATTCAGTTGTTAAAGCAACACAGTTTAGAAAATAGCTATAAAGGCAACTAGGTGTCGCCACTTACATGTTACTTTAACTCTGATGGATATCAAGTATGCGGCTATCATGTCTTGGCTCCCTAATCAATTACATATACAATTCCCATTTAATATTTGATTCAGCTATTAACTTATACCTATCAATGCATTATGTGCGTCCTATGTGTTTGTATTTTTTTTGAATCCTTGAAGTCCTGTTTCTCATATTCCATTATGTTTTATTAAATAAGTTTATGCCTAATTTGGTCCCAAATTGGATTAGTTGGCTTAAATTTCTCAAATCAAAAAATCTATGAAGTGTTTGTGGTCCTGTACTACGACCGTGGGACATATTTCCACAACCGCATGGTCTCGGTCTGCATTCGCGATGATCAAATACAAGGTTCACCAAAATCTTCGAAGTTTTCATGTAGAAATTGATTCTAAACCTAACAAATTCAATTCTCCACTTATTTTCAAGGTTCTAGGTGTGATTTTAGGTGTCAAAATTCATGGAAAGAATACCCTATGTGTTTACAAGATGTTTTGAAGTTTCAAGAGACATTTTTTTACTACATAATACATCAATACTCAATCCCTACTGTTCTTACACATATCTATGCATCCATAACTGAGTTCCTTATGATTTAAAACATTTAATTTATCCAGAAGCCGTGTTTTTGACTGCCTACACATATGAATTGATCTTTCTGGGCATATGCATAGATAACAAAGGCTTCAACATTGAAATTACCTCGAAATAGCACATTTCAAAGGCTGAAATATCTGCAAACACTCTCCGGCTGCCTTCTGCTGTTTCCTAGATGTTTAAATAGGGTTTTTGGCCTTTTAATTTCATATTTATACCCTGGTTTAATGAGGGCGGCTTTAGTATTTAATTATGCAATTTTGGGGTCCTTACACGCAATTTTCCATATTTCTGTATTTTTCATGGATTTTCAGCCGAAGTTTCTTATAATTTATGCCTTAATTTACTCTCCTCAAGGGATGGAAATTTCCTCCAATAAATACCTTAATAATATAGCAATTTTCCATTAACCTTAAGTATCCACATGCCATGCATCCTATGTCTTCGCATTTTAGTTCCCAAAATCACACATGAAAACAAAATGAATTTACCATGATTTCAACATATTTACTCTCAAGATAATGTGTACTAATACCCAAAAATTTCAATATGGTTTGCCTAGCTTAATTCAGGCCTACTCTTCAATATTCATATATTAATAGCTCAGCCACTACTTCACAAAAAAAATTCCCAATATTTCATACTTGAATCAAGCTTAATCCAACCTATTGATCCCAGATTTTGCTGAGTAATGTGTTCCCTACGCCTTGCCATGGTCTGACTTGCACTCTAATGGGGATATTCTCCTTTGAATCTGTCTTATACTATTTCAAGTCTTCCCCACAAAAATTTATAAATAATTGGAGGGCAATTATATTAAAGTTCTTGCCTATTACTAATAATATCATTGCCATTATTTTTATCTTTGCCTTAAAAATGTAGTGTATTATAGACATAGCAGTAACAACATTGTCAACTTGAAATGGTGGTAAACATTAGTGTGACAATTTATAAATAGTGTAAAAATAAGACGAAAATAAAACATAATGTTGTGA
Source organism: Avicennia marina (assembly GCA_019155195.1). NCBI lineage: Eukaryota > Viridiplantae > Streptophyta > Magnoliopsida > Lamiales > Acanthaceae > Avicennia > Avicennia marina. The sequence goes on from CM032760.1 coordinate 4,879,798, forward strand.
TAAAAAATATGTTTGTATGTTATGGCAATGTTTGGGAGGGTGATTTTGTTGTAAGATGATGTTTGGTGGGAATTATGTTGAAATGAGTAGTATGTTTAGAAGGAAATATTTGGTGTAACAAATAATATAATTTATTTGAATTTGCATTTATATATGTATAACATATATAGTAAGTATTGGATGAGATGATAATATATAAGAGTAATGATTAATTTTTATAATATAAGTATAAATACGGGCGTAAGTATGTGTGTGCATGCGTTGATTTAACTATCAATACATGTAATGATTGAAATTAATTAGTTGGCTGGTATTGATTGCATAGTAGCTAAGTATGCAAAAACTTTGAATTTATTATTTTGTAAATTAAAAGCATATGAGAACAATTAAAAAAAATAAAGGTATAAAAATACTAGGAAAGAAAAATTATAAAATTAAATTTCAAAAGAATGGAGAAAGAAAGAAAAATGCATAATATTCAAATACGGGTACTATAATAATTGAACATTGTGCAACAAAATTTTGTTATTATTCTTAATATATGACTAGTAATTGGACAATTGTGCAATTTGATATTGTGTAATAAAAAATCTTTATTATCTTAATTATATAATATAGATAGATAAATTTGCACACACATAGAGTGTGCAATTTCATTAATAGCAAAGAATGGAAGTGAACATAAATTAGCAATAATATTTGATTGTGTTTAGTCTTTTTAATTAATGGTAACAATATGGATCCACCGATCAAGGGTAATGCTATAAATCTACAGCATGCAACAAAATTATGTCCAATCTCTTAATAATATAACTAGTAAAATTACACACTATATTTGTATGCAAATTCATTTATAAAGTTTAAAATTATTAAATTCTAAATAATAGAAATATAACAACTTAAAATTGAAGGTATAAAATATTTAAGATAAGAAAATCAAGAATAATAAAAAATTGTTTGAAAAAAGAAAAATTTAAGAAAGAACATGCATAAAAATAAGTAGTTAAAGAGAAAAGAAGAAAGAAAGTGATAAAAAATAAAAAAAATTGAAATAAAGATAATCATGTGATTTGACAACGAGTAACAAAAATAATTATTTTAATAATAATATAGTAGAGATATATTATAAAAAACTAATGGTATTTTAGTAATTATATTTGAGTGTGCTTAAATTCTTTTATTAAGAACAATAGTGTAAATTTACTAATCATCCTGTAAATTTACTAATTAAGGCAATGATGTAAATTTATACCGTGTATTCATATTAATCCTAAAGTCTTTATAATATAGTAAAGGTATAGATTATGCAATCATAGGACCAATCTAATAAGCAACTTCACAATCTTCTAACATTTGTGCTAACAAGAGAGATTGGCTGTTGATTTATTGTCAATCAACGAGAGATGCAACAGACAAAGAATAAAAGAAAGAAAATGATAGAAAAAAAGACTAAAATAAAAGTAATTGTGTGACTTAATAGTGTGTAACAAAAAGAATTTATTTTAATAACAATATAGCAGAGATATTATAGAAAAAAAACTTAATGGTATATTCGCAATTATATTTGAGTGTGTTTGTATTCTTTAATTAAGGATAATAGTGCAAATTAATTAATTAAAGATAATGTTGTAAATATACAATAAATAATTAAATTAGTCCCAAACTTTTTATAATAAGGTAAAGATATGGATATAGATTAAGCAATCGTAGTCCCAATCCAGTGAACAATTTTGGAATCTTCTAGCATACTTGCCAGTGGGAGAGATTGATTTCGGATTTACTTTCAATAATTCAGGGACACAACGGTAACAACAATGTCCACTTGGAATGCTGATAAGTTCATAAAATCTCAGGCAAGGTTTGGATGCATTTATTAGTTGGGAATGAAAATTAATGCAAACATTTATAAATAATGTAAAAGTAAAATGAAAATAAATCATAATTATGTAATGATTAGTATATTTGTCTATTGTGGTTATGTTGGGGGGGCGGGGAGATTTTTGTTGGAAAATGATGTTTAGTGGGAGCTAAGTTAGGATAACCAGTATGTTTGCAAGGAAGATTTGAAGTGATGAATAATGTAATTTATTTGAATTCGTATTTGTGTATATTAAATATATAATAATAATTGGATGATTTAAAATTATATAGAAATAATAATTAATTTTTAAGATATAAGCATACATAAATGTTAAAGTAAGTCAGTGTGTATATATAAGTATAATAATTAAAAAATAATTAATTAGTTATATATATGTAAAAAATGAAATTTTTAAATTTAAATTTGAAAATAAATTTTGTGACGTAAGATGTTTGGTTGTACAAAATTGTTAATATAGTAAAAGATGAAAAGTTAATAACAAACACAGTGCATGTTTTAAATGGGTTGCAAAAATGTAAAAAATTGCCTTCGACAAATGCCTCAATATTTGGGTTGTTTACTCTGTAAGAAGGCTACTATTAGGCGTCGGACCCTAGAGAATAGATACTTTGAAAAAGCCAATCACAAGTACTTTGAAAATGCAACGGACTTTGAAACTTTCACCATTCTTTCAATTTCTCAGACCACAAGCTGATCATGACATTGAATGGCACCGAACAATTTTTTAGACACCTTAATCCTTAACACATAACAGGGGCTCTGAAAGAAGTGGCTTATGAAACAAAAGAGAGAAGAAATCAACTTCAACTACAAAAAAGAAGCTACCTACGGCCATAGCCTAATCTTCCCTACAACCTCACCACTACTTGATTGCAAGACAATCAACACTTGTGCAAAACTTCATTTCCTTAGGTGCAAATCAGCCTTCAGCTAGTGCAACCCATCTAATAGCTATGCTTTGTGGAAATGAGCAGGAAAAGGCAACGTTGGATGAGAGGTAAAGCACACATTGGCAAACACTAGACATCTAATTACATCAAGAGAACATCTTCTGTTACAATACAGAAATAATGTTGTCACACTGATATCAGGCTCCTCAGATTTGGTTATATTCGCTATCTGAACTTTTATTTACTATTGAAGGCAATTAGCATGAACACTGTTTCTAAAATGAGTTCACGGTTTTTGGAAGGCATCAATCTCGTGGCCCTTACACTCTTAAGCAGAAATACACAATTCATTGATGCTTCTAAATTTCAAAGAAAATTTTATAATCATGTTTGTGGAGGTGTCTTCTTGTTATAGAAGATACCCCTTTTAGTTTAAAAATCACAGCTATGTTAGAAGTGTGGTGGGCCCAACTACAAACCTTGATTGCACTTGTTGGGCTAGGAGGAGAAGCGCAACTAAATCAGGTGGATCACTCATGGACAACATCTGTCGGACTTGGAGTGGAGCTCAACGAAATTGGAGAGAACAGTCTACGAGCCTATACGTGCTCATGGATATAAGTGGACTTAACACTATATATTAACTCAAGAACTTAAGACTATGAGTTATGGATCAAATATCCACTTATATATAAGCCACTTTTCTCTTCTTTTACTAATGTGGGATGCCACTTTCTCTAGCTTATATTTGTTTCCCAACAAGCTAAACAGAGCAAGTAAGCTTTGGAGAACATTGTGGTTTATATTTCATAGATGAAGTCAGAAGGCCATCGTGACAGTGCAGAATTTCTTGCGAATGAATGCTATCTAGCAGTCACTGCAAAGTAATTACGCTTTCTTATCACAGACATATTAGGTAATCTGTGACGTAGAATATATGAACCACTATGATTCAAATAACATTATCTTGCTAGCTGAAATTGGATTTTGTAACATATATGGCTTCAACAATCTTCATAGTTTAAAATCCAGGCTCTGGATTATGCAAGTGTTTGCATTAATGTATATATGTTATATATTGAGTTTGCCATTTTTCCTTAAGAAATGTATCAAAGTATTTCCATCATTATAAAGGAATTATGAATGGCAAAAATCTTCAAGCATCACAGAAGAATTCTTGCAACTTTGACTAGTAAAAAATCCATACAGATAGTCACAGTGGATTCACACACCAAAGAAATCAAGCGGAAAAACATTCATTACCATTGTCATGTGGTCAGAAGCACAAGGGTGGAACCTGAAGTGGATGTCGCTCTATTTAAGGAATTGTTGTTGTAAAGTTTTCTAACAATTCATGGCAAGCAAAAATGGATCAAAAATAGGAAGCAAAAAGCAAGAAAACGTAGTGCAGCAGAAGAAGAATTTTATTGCCTTATGGTCGAGGTTATTGTTACATTGCCCTGCATCTTCGAGGCTAGTTATTTATCCAATCTGAGTGTGGGAATCTAAAGCTAACAAACATAGCTTACCTACATAACTAATATCTAACCAAAAATGTAGCCGCAAGAATAATTTAACTACACCAAAATATAAGGCAACAACCGAATGAGCCAGCTGAGCATTAATGTGGAATGCTAGCTGGTGCAACTTCTATCTATATGCGATTTAGTTCCAATGGCCCCCCTCAAGATGGAGAATAGTAGTTAACCATTCCCATCTCACTCAGATGTTCTTTAAAGAGGTGTGCAATTAGGATTTTGCCTTCACATCAGCAATTTGTGCTATTGTTGGGACATGATGAGTTCTTATTAGTCCTACCTAGAGTTGATCCCTCCCAATGTGACAATCTATCTCTATACGCTCGCTTCTCTCCTTGAAAATTGGATTTGCTATTATGTATAGTGCTGCTAGATCATCACAATGCAATTGTGATGCCTATGGATGCATAATTCCCAATGATACAATGATGTATCTCAACAATGTCAACTCTGCACAAGTTAAAGTCATGGTGCGGTATTCTGCTTCAACAGATGACCTTGAGACCATTGATTGTTTCTTTGACCTCTAAGATATTATAGACTTCCATAGGAAAATGCAATACCCCATAATAGATCTTCGAGTGTCTGGACATAACCCTTAATCTGAGACATAGAATGCCCTTAGCTTTAGTTCACTGTTTGATGGGAATAACAAACCTACCTTTGTGTTAGCTTGATGTACTAGAGTACCTTGTATGCTACCTTGAGATGTGTGTTTGAGGGTGATTGCATGAATTGGCTCAATGTTTGCATACTATATGCAATATTCGGTCTAGTGATGGTCAAATACAACAACCTTTCACTCAGTCTCCTATACGTGGATGGCTTGCTTCAAGACTTTCCTTCATCCTTACCCAACTTTGTGTTCTATCCCATTGGTGTCCTACTAGGTTTTTTTCTCAACTGGCCAGCGTCTACTAGAATATCAAACGAATTTTTGCTCTGATTTATGAGAATACCAACTCCACTCCTTACCATCTCCAAGGCTAGGAAATATTTCAAAGTTTCCAAATCTTTAATTTTGAACCAATCATCAACGAATTCTTTTATCAATGTTGTTAAATCTTGTGAATCAACTACTATTATAATATTATCAATGTAGACTAACAGTACAGTGAAAGAGTTGTTCTTCTTCACAGTGAACAAATTATAATCAGCCTTGCTTTGCACAAAGTGAATGCTAATCAAAGCTATTGATAGTATTGTACACAAATGCTTTAAGGCTTGCTTTAATATATATAAACTCTAGTTCAGCTTACACATTTGAGCAGTAGTACCTCTCTCATAGCCTGGTGGTTTCTTCATATATATTTCTGCCACCAAATGTCCATGAAGTAAGACATTATTCACATCAAATTGGTGCAAAATCCATCTTTTAACTACAACCACATCAACTAAGCATCTTATTGTTGCCAATTTTGCAAACAAAGAAAAAGTTTCTTGATAATCTACTCCCCCTTTCTGTGTGAATCCTCCCCATGTTTCTAGTTGCTATCTATTGTTCTCTAGTCTAAGTAGGGATATCAACCCTTTAAAGTCGCTATTTATACCCCAGGTCAATTGGCATTTGCCTAGGATTAAAATTCTTAGTAACTTTGGGCCCTCAAAATCAGTTTTCCACTTTAACCTTTTTTGACCCATTTTCACCCGAATTTTCAAGGCTTTAAACTCTATTTTTCTTGCTCTTTATTTATTAAATCATACAGTAAAGTTCCACACCTAAAAATGTGAAATTTCCTTCTTGGGCTTTCTAATTCGATTCCCAATATTGCCACCAGAAAATAAGTAGAAAATGACAAAATTAAAAATAATTCCATCATATGTTATTCCACAATTTCCATTTAAAATAATGTTTTATAATTTTTCAAAATTTTGAGGTATTACAAACAGTGTGGCTGCCAGCTCATTAACGTAGATATTGAACAAGGTTAATTTAGTAGCATAATTTTAGGGGCACATGTAGACTAACTGTGAATTTTATTAATATAATGGGGAATCTTATGAATAATTTTCCTCACCTATAATTTTTAAATTAGTTAATAATAAATTAAAAAATAAATAATCTTAAGATATACATTATGAAAATTTAAATTATATGGACCAAATATATTTTTCCAAAATTAATTAGAATCAAATTGACATAATATTAAAAAATGAAATCAAATTTAGAAATGTGTAGACAAAAAAATCATATTAAGAATTTTGAATTTATACACAAGAAGATTGTGAAATGATAGGAAAAAATTAAATATAATTAATATTGACATGAATAACAATGCTTAAAATCAGTGCAAACCAATAGAAAATTAACACAAGTAATTTAATTACAAAACTTCAAAGTATAATCCAAATTATGCTTATATTATGATAATTTTTTATTTCAATAAATCTATTTAAGAAATTGCTAATGTTTGTTTATGTTGTATCAATTTAGAAAAAAAATTTATTGGTAAATAAAATTGAAAAAAAGAGAGAGAAAGTTAATGCTATAATACAATAATCAAAAGATCATTTTCCCACCAAGAGTTAAAAAGAACAATTTTGATCTTTATGTTAGATTGTTTATGATACTCGGTTAATTGTATCTTAATATAAACTATTTTTTTATAAATTATTAAAATTTTATTATTATATAAATTATATTGTATTATGTGGTCCTAAAGTTGAACACGCAATAAGTACAAGTGCATTTTGAGATTAAAAGGTTAATATATTAAATAATAAGATAAAATAGTTTAAATCTAAATTATTTCACTATAATGTCAAATAAAACTACATATTCATAAATGATGATTAAAAAAAGTTTATTAAAAAAAGTTTATTTAAAAAAATAAAATGGAGTTTGTGTACCATAGTACAATATCAAAGTTTAAATTATAAAAACAATTCAACTAGTGTGAATTTTGACCAAAATATTGTCAATTTGATTGTTATATTTACAAAGTAAATTTTATAAGTACAAATGCAAAGAGATATTAAATTTTAAAATTATTTCAAATCTTTAACTTATAAATAACTATTACCATAACAAATGTACATATATTTTTCTCATTTATATGTATTAAGCAAATTTTAAATAATATATTTTTTGTTTATTTTTTTTTTTACTTTACTTAATAAATTTAAGATGACATATAAGGTCAAATAATCTTCTTATCATTAGAAGTTTATTATAATAATTAAAATTTAAAAGATATTTTTCTGCATAATTATTTCATTTAATTAAAAGATACTATTATAAATTAATTTTTCAATCAAAACTTGGGATGTTAAAATTTAAAATTTAAATTTTTATTAGTTTTATTTAATTTATTAAACTTTAAAAGTAAAAAAATAATATTATTTGTCATATAATAAACACACGAATGTAAATACATGAACTTGATTTTCAAAAAATTACTAATCTATGTACTTAAAAAATTAAAATGAATCAATATTTAAATTGTGTAATTTGATATATTTTTATATTATTTGATTTCAACACATATTTTATACTACAAGTGATAATTTCTAGTTTTAATAAACACCGTGAAAGGGAGTAAAAATAATGGTATCTTACTTCACGTACTCTAGAGACTAGCAGTAATTATTACAAGATCATTAACTTTCATTAAGTAGTATTGGTAGAGTCGTAGAGACACATAGTTATGTAATTTCCCGATGCAATGTTCACAAGAATTTCTGGGCAAATTCCTTATTTTTTGGACTTGAGGAACAATGCTTATTTTATTACCGAAATTTTGGTTGCCCATTTTTATCCAAATTCCTTTTGATACTTACCTTTCAACCAATTTCCACATTCCTCAAGCACTTGCTTCGTTGTGTATCAGGAGCGAGCACGTGCTTCTCATTCAGCACGGGCTGCAACAAAGCTAGCAGTGTGTCAGAAGATGTTTGATTGAATTTATAAATTTAAGGGAGGAGTCTTGTTTATGATCTTGACTTCCTCCTCCATTTCTTTGATTTCGGCCAAAGTACCTTCATGAGCTTCAAGCTGTAACACCAATGACTTGGAAAACTCCTCCCACTTCTCCTTCAAAGCTACAAGTTGGGCTTCCACATCCTTCAACTCTGCCTTCGTCTAGTCATTTTGCTCAACTCCCTTGCTTTCGTTAGCCTGGGCTTTGTGCAAGCGACATCAGACATCGCTGAGCTGTTGGGCAAGGACCTCCTTTGTCGGCTCCTCAGATACCTAAGACCTTGCATCGTCATAAGCCACGGCCTTAGCGAACAACATGCCCAATGAAGCTTCCAAATGGGAAATGTCAAATTAGCCAAGGCTCTTCATTGACTTGATGACCAGTGAAATGCTATCACTGAGAGAAGAGATTGACTCGATTGGAGTCTTCATTATTCACTTACGAAGGCCGGCCCATAACTTCTCCAGATATTCCTTTTGATAATCATGAAGAAACTTGTCAGCCTTAAAGACAAAAACCCCAACGGAAGGAGTAGACCTGGCAACCGCTCTCGAAGTTGAGCTACCCGAGTTCCCAACGGGAATCAGAAGTGAGTTACGTTCACAAGCTGATCCTTGCGAACCTTCGCTAACGTCACTCCCAAAAGCGTGTTCCACCAGCTGAAAATGACAATAATGATGAACAACAATTAGGTTATCATTATTAATAAAAATGTTATTGCATGAGAAAAATGCAGGCTGGAAAATACATCTCTGGCATATTCTTCAGTTGCTATGGTCCGGAGCCCCGTCTTTTGGGACTGAAGGATCCGAATCCCTCTTGGTTCGCTTCCAATGATGGTCAGCAGTGTTACTACCACTATCCTCTAAGATCCTAACTGCCTTTTTCCTCTTCGATGTGCCTGGCAGATAAGCCATGATAGCGAGAGCGGGATATGTGTCTAGAACATCACCAGTAGTTGGACCAGCACTGCTATTCCTCCAGGAAACATCACCAAGTGAAAGGTCGACCAAGTGAGTGGCATGTTCCTCCAAAAAATCGCCATAGATAATGGCCCACCATTTCTTGTAGGCAGCTAAGAAGTATCGCCACGCAAAGGTGGGGTTGTGAGGAAAGCGCGCTTTAGCCATTGATCAAAGCAACAGGCGTAGGCGCCAATAGCGAAAGTCATCCTCCAAAGAGCACTACCTCATGTCATGGACAAACGACTCAGGCAGCTTTTGAAAATAACCAAATTAGCGACTGAATCGATGAGGACTATAAGGTTTGACATCAAAATGATCACCTTGTCTTAAGGTTAGTTAGCTTGAACGAATGGCCACAAAATGATCTCGTTCAAGCTCCCTGACATCATCATTATCTATATAAATGATGTCATTGCCTTTGGTGACCATGTTGCAAGTCCAGCAAGCCGACTCTCCTTTGTGGATCCACCTCCGAGCCTCGCTTGGATTTTAAAACTTAGCGCATCCCTCGCTGAAGTACACTACTATCTTGGGGTCAAGCATACCTTTGAAAACTTGAAAGTGGGTCCTGAAGTAGTGAGAAATCTACGCATAAACATAATGCACCAGAAATGTTGCAAGTACATGGGATGGGCGACGAGAATTGGCAATTCTGTACAAACCACTATAAATGGAGGTCAGAACCGGGACTTCCAGACTCATATATTGCCCCGTAGCCGTGATTCCGGCCATTTTAAACGTACCTGGCCGTATGAACCCGACATCCTCGTTAGGGAGAACAAAGGCACAAAGCCAACATGACAAAAAGGCTGCCAAATATGTCTCCTCCCTAGCCCCCTCACTAATGTTGAGGCTTCCGAACAAGGACTCTTCTGATGTTGACCAAGGGGCATAGGGATCAATATCGCCAGAAGGATTATATGTGGATCGAGGGCGTGCTGTCCTTTTTTCCCTACGGGCAGGAGGTGCAGAGTACTTTGTGGCCCTCTTGCACCAAAACTTCACTCACTCAACAACCGGCACTTTCTGAGGTTGACCCCAGGGACCTTGCTGTAAAGCCTGTGGAAAGCATGGAACAAATATTTACATGAGCGGGGAACAAACTTTGCATCTGTTCCATCAACACCAACCATCTCCTTAGCTCTGGGGATGACTTCATTGCAGAACTTTCCCCTAATAGAGAAACTAGCCATTGAACACAGGTCAAAAAAGGATATTGACATCTCTCCAAGTGAGGTTAACAAGCTATTGGTGAGAGGGCACCAGGCTTCAAGAAAGGCCTTCATGATTTCTATCCTTCGATCATATGAAAACAACGAAGCATACACCGCGTCAAAGATTCTGACGACATCCAGCTTGGGTTTACACCTACTGAGAACATTTTCGATCCATTCCTAGTTTCTAGGGATGTATTGAAACTCGCCAGTCAAGTCCAGTTAGCTACCCCACTTAGTCTCTCTACTGACAATACGACGGTTGAGTGTGGACAAAGTAACAACCTCGTTAGAGGGTTGATGATGGTTGGACTATAGGGTCCATGCCTTGCCAGACAGTCCCAACGAAGTGGGCTGTGACTATTCATCCACACGTCTAGAAACAGTCAACCTGAGCCAAGAAGCCGCAAAACGACCAACCAAAGGGGCATGCACAACCAAAGAGGTGCCCCGCTCCACCCGCAAGTTTCTATCATCAAGCATGATTAAACATTCCTCACCAGATTGTACAACATGACTCTTGAAATGTGCTATCGTTGGAACTGCCATGTAGAAAAGAAGAGAGCGTTAGATTCAATTAGGTTGAAATAGGGCTAAAACCATACATAGCAATTAAAAAATGGTCAAGCCCAAGTTCAAAGGACTAGTCCAAGTCCATGGTTTAAGCCCAAGTCTAAGAGACCAGCCCAAGTTTATGGTTCAAGCCCAAGTCTGAAGGACCAGCCCAAATCCATGGTTCAAACCCAAGTTTGAGGGACCAACCTAAGTCCATGATGCAAGCCCAAGTCCATGATTCAAGCCCAAGTCTATGGTTCAAGCTTAAGTCTGAGGGACCAGCCGAAGTCCATGATGCAAGCCCAAGTCCAAGGGACCAACCCAAGTCCATGATTTAAGCCCAAATCTGAGGGACTAGCCTAAGTTCACGGTTTAAGCCTAAGTCCAAGGAACCAACCCAAGCCCATGATGCAAGCCCAAGTCCAAGGGACCAGCCCAAGTCTATAGTTCAAGTCTAAATCCAAAGGATCAGCCTAAGTCCATGGTGCAAGCCCAAGTCTAAGGGACCAGCCCAAGTCCATGATGCAAGCCCAAGTCCATGGTTCAAGCCCAAGTCCGAGGGACTAGCCTAAGCTCATGGTTCAAGTCTATGAGTTCAAAGCCTGATGAGTCCAAACCCAAGTCTCTGAGTTCAGGGCCTAAATGGGTCCAAACCCAAGACTGTGAGTCCAAAGCCCAAATGGGTCCAAACCCAAGCTTGTGAGTGCAAAACCCAAATGAGTCTAAAACCAAATCTAAGAGTACAGATTCCAACGGGTCCATACTCAAGTCTGTGGGTCCAAAGTCCAAATAGGTCCAAACCCAAACTTATGAATCCAAAGCTCAAATGGGTCTAAACCTCAGTCTGCGAGTCCAAAGTTTAAATGGGTCCAAATCCAAGTTTGTGAGTCCAAAGTCCAAATGAGTCCAAACTCAAATTTGTGAGTATGCGTGGGGTTTAATGAAAAAGTCCGGTGATAGCCTAAATAGCCTAAATATCTCTGATAAAAAAAATGCATATTGAACTTTTTTTTTTTCTTTTTCTGACCAATAAAACATGCAATTTCGTGGAAAGTGTTACTTTTACTTATTCCAAGAGTGCTGCCATTTTCCTCAAGTGCAGTTGACGCATCGTATACGATGAGTTTACTCGGTCTTTTTAATAAACAAATAAATTCTCAAGCACATGGATGGTGTTTGATGAAAGAGTCGATTACGTACAATGCTATTTCCAAGGCCCTCAAGCAAAATTGATTACCAATGAAGCAAAATTGATTGCACATCCTACCACACCAGACACGAGGCCTTCCCGCAATGATAGTCCTGTTACAATCCAACGAAAAGCATTGCTCTCGACACACAATGTTGTTTAGTTTAAGATTTTATACAATAATTGTAAATATACATAATAACTTTGTATTTCAGTTTCAATTGTACTTCTTCGAAATATTTAAAATAAAACTTTGAATAAATAAATTTTTATACGTTATAAAATATTCAAAATGAGTGAATACTGAACCATCAATATTATCAAATATGTAATGAATTAAAATTTAAAAAAAATAAATTTGTTATATTAATAACAATATCCTTATAATATTTTTTTATATTTATTTTATGGTCTCTTATATTTTTATAATTTGTCATAGAAAATAAATAGTAAATGAATATTGTACAATAATTTGCTATAATTTTTAAATTAGTTAATAATAAATTAAAAAAATAAATAATTTTAACATATACATTATGAAAATTTAAATTATATGGACCAAATATATTTTTCAAAAATTAATTAGAACCTAATTGACATAATATTAAAAAATGAAATCAAATTTAGAAATGTATAGACAAAATTTTGAATTTATACACAAGAAAATCATGAAATGATAGGCAAAAATTAAATATAATTAATATCGATATGAATAACTATGCTTAAAATCAATGCAAACCAATAGAGAATTAACACAAGTAATTTAATTACAGAACTTCAAAGTACAATCCAAATTATGCTTACATTATGATAATTTTTTATTTCAATAAAACTATTTAAGCAAATAATAACTTTTTGTTTATATTGTATCAGTTTAGAAATAAAATATATTGGTAAATAAAATTCAAAAAGGAGAGAGAAAGTTAACCTTATAATACAATAATCAAAAAAACATTTTCCCATCAAGAGTTAAATAAACAGGTTAATCAAAATGCAGTAAGCACAAGTGCGTTTTGAGATTAAAAGATTAATATATTAAATAATAAGATAAAATAGTTTAAATTCAAATTATTTCACTCTAATATTAAATAAAACTACATATTCATATATGATGATTAAAAACTTTCATTTAAAAAAATAAAATGGAGTTTGTGTACAATAATACAATAACAAAGTTTAAATTATAAAAAGAATTCAATCGATGTGAATTTTGACCAAAATATTGTCAATTTATTATAATATTTACCAAGTAAATTTTATAAGTACAAATGCACTTTAAATACAAGAGATATTAAATTTTAAAATTATTTAAAATCTTTAGCTTATAAATAACTATTACCATAACAACTATACATATATTTTTCTCATTTATATGTATTAAGCAAATTTTAAATATTATATTTATTGTTTATTTTTTTTACTTTACTTAATAAATTTAAGATGACATACAAGGTGAAATCATCTTATCATTTGAAGTTTATTAAAAAAATTAAAATTTAAAAGATATTTTTCTTCATCATTATTTTCATTCAATTACAAGATACTATTATAAATTAATATTTCATCAAAACTTGTGATGTTAAAAGTTAAAATTTAAATTGTTATTAGTTTTATTTAATTTATTAAAAATAAAAAATAATAATATTTGTCATATAATAAACACAAGAATGTCAATATATGAACTCAATTTTCAAAATATTACTAATCTATGTATTAGGGTTTTTAATTTGAAGCCAATTTTTAATATAGATGGTTCTATAAGAATTCTACCGTTAAAAATAAATGAAAATTTTTAGAAAAAAAAATCATATGTGCTCACACACACTGTTAATTTCAAAATTGATTCCAATTATTACTAATTCGGGACCCAAAACGAAAGTATTATTGTAAATAAAATATTTATTTTCATATTTTTATACATTTATATTTTAATTTTTTCATTTTATGAAGTTTTGTTAATATTATAATTTGTTTCACTTTTTTTTGCGTATTTTCCCATTTTATTGATTTTTTAGAATTTTAGTTTCAAAATTAAAATGAAATACTAATCTTATTTAATATTGCTTTTTAATAACTGAAATTAAACTAAAATTTCAAGAGTAAAACAAAAAGTTAAAAAATTATATATTTTTAGTTAATATTTTTTCATAATTTCAAGTTTTGTCTCATATTAGACTTAAAGGTACTTGTTAATCACTCTTTTTTTTTTCTAAGTTTCTTTAAATTCACCAAAAACTAACCAATATTTTATTCCCCAAAAGCATATAATGAGAAAATTAATTAAATAAAAATACTGATTAGAAAAGAAAAATATTTATAACATATGTTTCATAATTAATTATTTTTGTCTTTTAATTAATAGTTTTAATCAATTTGAGAAACAATTGACGTCTAAAATTTAGTTTTGAACATGATGTTGTATAAACATACAGCAAAAATGTATTTCCATTTTAAAATTTTTATTAATATTTATATCTAGATTAAATTTTTTATATGAATTTTCTGTTAAAAATAGAGAATTAATTTTGAAAGAACGTAATTTTTATTATATATTTTTATTCTCACAAGATATTTCTACTTTAGTATTCTTTTTATTTTTATTTTTTATATAATGAATAACATTTTTGCCCTAATTTAATTTTAAGACACCGGGGTGAAGTGATGCTGCGTGTGAACCTCGTTAACTGCACTTTCCGAGAGATAACCACCGCAGCTTTTGGAAAATAAGTACATTGAAAGAACTCTTTCAACGAAGCTGCAACACTACATTTCATCAGTTGAGTGATGCCTTTATATGCGGGAATTGCGGCCTGCTTCGATCAAGTTACCATTCCAGGCATGCCTATAAACAAAGCTTCAATTTTCTTCTGCTTCTTTTTCCTTTGTTCTCCTGATCCCTTCCACATTTTCATTGTCCTTCAACCTGTCTAGCATCGGACCTCAACATACCTACGACAGCGGACGGAACGCAACACGGCATTGGGTTTACTGCTTCTAACCGTCACAGCACCCGACTATAGCCTCAGCTATGCGGTGGATCTTAGAGATTTCTTGCCTGAATATGTCAGCTTCGGCTTTTCAGCTGCAACAGGACATTTGTTTGAGAAAAATAACGTCGAGTCCTGGGAGTTCTCTTCAAGATTACAAGTTGAGCAAACTCCAAGTTCACAGCCTGCCCCTGGAGCAGTCATCACTACTGGTGTAAATAAAAATAAAATTAAAATTCTATTTAAAATATTTATCTTTTAATGTAGAAAATTAATGGAGTTCTAATATATGTAAATTACTTATGAACTTATTTTTAAATAATTTAAAATAGTAATCTTTTAGTGGAAGAAAATTAATTAAATTTTTAGTTGATACATATTTTAGTAATAGAAGATTAATATAATCCCAACATATTTAAAAAACTTTTGTAATTATTTCTAAGTTATGTCAAATAGAAATATCTAAGTACTAGGAAACTAATTGAATTTTAAATTATTTATAAATTAGGTAAAATTCAAAAATTAATAGAAACCAAAATTTTAAAAATATTTATATATTTAGATTCGTAATAAAAAAAATTATAATTGCATAACTGCATTTAAATCATAATTGTATTTTAAATTATTTATTTAAACTATGAATGAGAAAATAAATAGTGATAAATAATGAGATAAAATTAAAAAAATAACAAATTTTATATATGAAAAAATCACTATTATTATAACAATATGTTATAAAATATCTAAAGTAAGTAAAACTTTGATCAATAAAGAACATGCCTATTCATTTTATATTATCATTTGATTTAATATTTATTTATGATTAATTAATTTTATAGGGTAACGAATAGAAAGAAAAATAGAGTTATAACAATGTGATAAAAATTTTAGTAAATAAATTACACATATAAAAAATTAATAATTTTATAAAAAGATAATATTTTATATAATATTTAAAATGAATAAACATATGACTTTCAATTTTATTTAATATGTTATTTTTGCATAATTATATTTTGGAAAACATAACAATAAATTCATTGGAAAACTTTGATGTCATGACTACATCATCTAATAAACATAAAATAAAATAATTTTTTAAAATATTATAAAAATAAATATCAATTAAATTAAAATATGAAAGAAAGACAAATGGCAACATAAATAAATTTATAATAATGAAATAAAACACTGAATAAATAAATTTTTATATGTTATAAAATATTTAAAATGAGTAAACACTAGATCATCAATATTATCCAATATGGAACGAGGTGAAATTTTAAAAACAAATTCTTATATTAATAACGATGTCCTTATAATATATTTTTTTTATAAATTATCAAAAATGAGACAATATTTGACTATCAATTTTATTAAATATGTGACAATTTTTGGAACACTTTTATATTTATTTTATAGTTACTTATATTTTTATAATTCATCATATAAAATAAATAGTAAAAGAATATTGTACAATAATGTGCTATAATTTCTGAATTAGTTAATAATAAATTAAAAAATAAATAATCTTAACATATACATTATGAAAATTTAAATTATATGGACCAAATATATTTTTCAAAAATTAATTAGAACCAAATTGGCATAATATTAAAAAATGAAATCAAATTTAGAAATGTATAGACAAAAAATCTTATTAAGAATTTTGAATTTATACACAAGAAGATCATGAAATGATACGCAAAAATTAAATATAATTAATATTGATATGAATAACTGTGCTTAAAATCAATGCAAACCAATAGAGAATTAACATAAGTAATTTAATTACAGACCTTCAAAGTATAATCCAAATTATGCTTATAGTAAGATAATTTTTAATTTCAATAAATCTATTTAAGAAATTAATAAATTTTTTTTATATTGTATTAATTTAAAAATAAAATATATTGGTAAATAAAATTGAAAAGAAGAGAGAGAAAGTTAATGTTATAATACAATAATCAAAAGATCATTTTCCCATCAAGAGTTAAAAAGAACAACTTTGAACTTTATATTAGATTGTTTATGGAACTCAGTTAATTTTATCTTAATATAAAGTGATTGTTTTATAAATTATTAAATTTTTATTATTGTACAAATTATATGGTGTTATGTTGTCCTAAAGTTGAACACACAATAAGTACAAGTGCGTTTTAAGATTAAAAGGTTAATATATTAAATAATAGATAAAATAGTTTAAATTCAATTTATTTCGCCGTAATGTTAAATAAAACTACATATTCATATATGGTGATTAAGAAAGTTTATTTAAAAAAAATAGAGTTGTGTATAATAGTACAATATCAAAGTTTAAATTATAAAAAGAATTCGATCGATGTGAATTTTCACTAAATATTGTCTATTTGATTGTTATATTTACAAAGTAAACTTTATAAATACAAATGCACTTTAAATACAAGAGATATTAAATTTTAAAATTATTTCAAATCCTTAGCTATTAAATAACTATTACCATAACAAATATACATATATTTTTCTCATTTATATGTATTAAGCAAATTTGAAATAATATATTTGTTGTTTAGTTTTTTACTTTACTCAATAAATTTAAGATGAAATATAAGGTCAAATATCTTCTTATGATTAGAAGTTTACTATAAAATTTAAAATTTAAAAGATATTTTTCTTCATCATTTTTTTCATTTAATTAAAAGATACTATTATAAATTAATTTGTTATCGAAACTTGTGATATTAAAAGTTAAATTTTAAATTTTTATTAGTTTTATTTAATTTATTAAAATTTTTTAAAAGTAAGAAAATAATATTATTTGTCATATAATAAACACAAGAATGTAAATATATGAACTCAATTTTCGAAAACTTACTAATCTATATACTTAAAAAATTAAAATGAATAAATATTTAAATTGTGCAATTTGATATATTTTTATGTTATTTGATTTTAACACATATTCTATATTATAAGTGATAATTTCTAGTTTTAATGAACACCGTGAGAGGGAGTAAAAATAAGGATATCTTAATTCACCTACGTTAAAGACTAGAAGTAATTATTACAAGATCATTAACTTTAATTAAGTAGTATAGGTAGAGTCGTAGAGATACATAGTTATGTAATTTCCCTATGCAGTGTTCACACGAATTTCTGGGCAAATTCCTTATTTTTTTGTCTCTCAAACATGTCATGACTTGAGGAGTAATGCTTATTTTATTTACCGAAACTTTGGTTGCCCATTTGTATCGATATTCTTTTCCACACGAAAATCATAATAAAATAATAATAAGACACGGCCTAAATTAATTCCGACACTTACCACCAAAACATAAATAAAACAAATTTGGTTAGGTACTTTTCAAAATTCGATAAAATTTGACTGACATAATGTTGTGTACTTTGCCTTTCAGATCTATTTAATATTATCACAATAATTTCAAACGAAAATAATTGAAAAATTAGACTAGTAACTTAATATATCATCCAAGTGTTTCTATAATCATCAGTGTATCAAAAGCTCCGAGGTATTACATACAAACATATTAATCACCTTGAATGAGAAAAAATAAGGATATCTTAGTTCATCTATATTAAAGACAAGCAGTAATTATTACAAGATCATTAACAATTAAATAGTATAGGTAGAGTCGTCGACATATATTAGAGATTAGAGATGTAATATTATATTGCCAACGGTACTCTCACGGTCACGCGCCCATTAAGTACTAAACTATGACAAGTGGGACTCACTAATTGAAGGAAAACCAATTTCGATCCACATTCAGAAGTCCAACTAGTCGGCCGCTCTCTTAAATCCAGACACTGCAGCAGCCCCCAGGAAATCACGCATGCAATCAGTAGGAAGGGGCATCTAAGAAATTCAATATTATAAAATGAATGTTGGGATATGCATCTCCCGAGAACTGCGATCAAGTTGTCATCTCAGCCATGTGGATATGCCCCGTTTCCATTTCTTCACCCTTCTTCCTTTTCTTGATTATTCCTGTAGCGTTTTCCATCAACTTCAGCCTGCCTGCCATCACCCCTGACGATGCCTATCGGTCAATAAATGTCACTGGACATGCTTATATCTCGAAAGAAGGCATCCAGGTTACGCCTGATGCACCAAAGATGGTTGGTCGAGCCACTTACCTAAAACCGCTGCACTTGTGGGACAGGGCTTCGGGGAACCTGACTGATTTTTCCTCTAATTTCTCCTTTATCATAGATTCGGATGGTCGCCGTAATTATGGAGATGGGCTAGCCTTTTTCTTGGCTCCTGCTGGTTCTGTTATCCCCGATAAAGCTGGTTGTGGCCTTGGTTATGCAACATGTCATCCATCGTCAAATTCATCTACAGAGACATTTGTTGCCGTGGAGTTTGACACGTTTCGGAATTATCAGTGGTATGATCCTCTTTACACTCATGTTGGTATTAACATCAACTCCATGAGATCTGTCGAAACTGCCAGATGGCCTAATAACATCACGCGGGGGGTGGAAAATTATGCCTGGATTACTTACAACGCTAAATCCAGGACACTAAGGGTGGAGTTTACTGCTTTCACTAATAACAAAGCCATAAGGGACGGCCTCAGCCATGTGGTGGATCTTCGAGATTACTTGCCTGAATACGTTACTTTTGGGTTTTCAGCTGCAACAGGGTCTTTGTTTCAGAAAAATAACGTCAAGTCCTGGAACTTCTCTTCAACTTCGGATCTTGATGAGATGAGTCCTGCAGAACCAACGCCTAGTCCAGAACCTGGCCCTGGAGGTGTCATCATTGATGGAAAGGCGAACAACAGATTGGGACTAATTGTTGGATTGAGTGTTGGCCTGTCAGCACTCCTTCTTGCATTAGCTTTCGCAAGTTACTACTTGTGGAAGGAGAAGCACAGGAAGGAACCAGGAGGCGAGGATTTTATTGATATGGATGATGAATTCGAAAGGGGTAGTTGACCTAAAAAGTTTCCATATAGCATATTGTCCCATGCAACGAGCAATTTCGCAGAGGAGGAGAAGCTTGGAGAAGGGGAATTCGGAGGAGTTTACAGAGGTTGGTGTGGAGAAACAAATTCCTATGTTGCTGTAAAGAGAGTGTCAAGGGGATCCGCACAAGGGCTCAAAGAATACGCATCAGAAGTCAAGATTATCAGTCAACTAAGGCACAGAAATTTAGTCCAACTTTTGGGTTGGTGCCACGAAAGGGGTGAGCTCCTTCTTGTTTATGAGTTTATGTCAAATGGAAGCTCAGATTCTCATCTGTTTAAAGGAAATTTAGTATTGACCTGGAAAACAAGATATAAAATTGTTCTAGGATTAGCATCAGCTCTACTATATTTGCACGAGGAATGGGAAAGGTGTGTGGTGCCCAGGGATATAAAGCCCAGCAACATTATGCTAGACTCAAACTTCATAGCTAAACTGGGTGATTTTGGTTTGGCCAGGCTTGTTGATCATGAAAAGGGGTCACAAACTACAGTTCTGGCAGGATCAAGGGGCTACATGGCTCCTGAATGTGTCATCAACTGCAGGGCCACCAAGGAGTCTGATATTTACAGCTTTGGGATTGTGTTATAGGAAATTGCATGTGGAAGAAGAACAATTGACCAAAGGCTACAAGACGGCCAGGTGATATTGGTTGACTGGGTGTGGAGCCTCTATGGCATGGGGAAGATGCTTGATGCAGTTGATCCAAAGTTAGGGATGGAATTCGATGCACGAGAAGTGGAGCACTTGATGGCTGTTGGGTTGTGGTGTGCTCATCCAAATTGTGATCATCGTCCGACTATGAGGCAAGCTATCCATGTTCTCAACTTGGAAGTTGATTTACCGATCATCCCCTTAATGATGCCTTGTGCCAACTTATTACACTCCAACAATGAGGGGGGCTAGGGATTCCAATGCACATTCTAGTGGCGTCAAGGATTCTACGAGCCATAATTACTACAGCGATTGGAGCTAAATCACATGTAGATAGAAGTGCACCAGCTAGCATTCCACATCAGTGCTTAGCTGGCTCATCTAGTAGTTGCCTTGTGTTTTGGCATGGTTAAATTATTCTTGCAATTACATTTTTGGTTAGCTTTTAGTTTTATGTAGTTGTATGTGTTTGTTAGCTTTAGACTCCCTCACTCAGATTGGATAAATGGCCAACCTCGAAAAGGAAAGCTAATGTAACAGCAACCTCTACCATAAGGTAGTGAAATTCTTCTTCTGCTGCTCTACCTTTTCTTGCTTCTTGCTTTATGTTTTCGATCCATTTTTTGCTCGTGATGAATTATTAGCAAACTTTACATGATACTAGAGCCTTGATGGGAAAGAGGTGAACTCACAACAACCATCAGCATGCTAACTAGATCCTCATCTATTGGCAACCACCAACAACCAATCCATTCAAGTTTGACAATAGAGATAATCCCATGGTAGCCTTAGTCCCTGACCTCTTGACAACAAAAAATTACGTAATCTAGACACGTAGCACGAGAAGGGCACTTCGGGCGAAGGACAAATTAGGGTTTGTGATAGGGAAGTTCAGGAAGAAAATTGAGGGTGACCTTGCCTTAATTGAAGTTTGGGAAAGATGTGACGTTATGGTGGTTTCTTGAATCCATAATTGCACCTCTTCCTCTATAAAATCCAGCTTGATGTTTGTAGATAATGTTTATGAACTCTGGAATGAAATGAATGACAGGATGTCTCAACATAATGGATCAACGATCTTCCAGCTGAAGAAAGCCTTAACATGCTAGTGCAGGGAAAAGACATGCTGATCACATACTATGGGAATCTCAATGCCATTAAGGATAAACTTGCATTGTATGATAACAGGCTTGAGTGCACATGTGGACAACCAAAACTGCTCTTAGAAAAACATCAAAGGAATTATGTGTTCCAATTCCTTACGGGACTAAATGAAGCATATGCTCATGTGAGGGACCAAATTCTAATGTTGGAACCTATGCCACCAATTAATAAAGTATTTGCTATGATTAAGACAAGCATTGGCCACACAAAAGGCTCAAAACATTATGAAGGGTAGAGTAAAGAAGGGTAGGCGTTACTGCAGCTATTGCAAAATCCTAGGGCATAACTTGGAAAATTGATTGAAGGTGGGAAATGCTAAGGCACCAATATGTACGTGCTGTAATATGAAAGGGCATATAGCTAAAAGATGCTATAAGCTAAAGGGCTATCCATTTGGACACAAATTGTAACAAAAAAAGAGGCAAGGGAAGTAGCTCGGCTAACTTCACTTAAACTGGTGTACAAAGAGCAACCAATCTATCATATGAGGATAGTGAAAGGATGTTTCTGAGTAAGGCCCAATATGAGTTAATAACTATCCTTAGTGCAAGGAAGATAGCAATTGAAAAGCAAAATAAGAAAGAACCGTCCAACAACCATATTGTAGCAAACACAATAACTGCATTTCCTTTCACTCACAATCCTTCCACCTCTAATATGGCTGGTAAGCCTCTACACACACCTTCACAAAGCTTTGATCATGGACAAATACAAGGAAAACCTTGGACTTTTGACACTAGAGCAATAGATTATATGATCTACCATCTAAACCTATTCATTTCTATCAGATTAGCCATATCTAGACCTATCAAGCTTCCAAATGATTCACAAGTGATTGCTCAAAATGTGTTGTGTGTGCCGTCCTTCACTCTTAACCTAAAATTAGTGAGAAAATGCTTCTTGGACCATAATTAGGAAGAGTGAATCCAAGGGAGGCTTGTACATGTTCTTGGAGAGTTAGAACCATCCACAACAGAATCTCACAAGCACTCCAAAAGGCCTACTACCCAACAAACCTAGATCCTACATAGTTGCAAGTCTTAATGACAAGTATGCCTTTTGGCACTATGGACTAGGCCATCCATCAAATACAAGGATAGGACTTAATGGTGATAATGTTGTAAACACAACCAAAGATGAAATGTAAAGTTTTATTTGCTTAATTTTTCTTCCCTCAAAGCTGCATTAAAAGTTTTATTTGCTTAATTTTTCTTTCCTTAAAACCGCATAGAAAGCCATTTGATCTCAGTCATCATAGAGCATCATATCTCTTTGAGATATTGTATTGTGACTTGTGGGGGCCTTCCAATGAAGTAGCTTATGATGGGAGTAAATATTTTCTAATCATTGTAGTTGAATACACTTGGACAACTAGGGTATACCTAGTCAAGACTAAGTCAAAAACAAAACAATGGATGAAATCCTTCTACAACTTTGTTCAAAATTAGTTTGGGAAAAGAATAAAAGTTATCAGAATAGATAATGGTGTAGAGTTTAAGATGAGTGTTTTCTATCAAAAGAAGGGAATAATACATCATAAAACTTGTTTGGGGACTCCTCAACAAATTGGATAGTAGAAAGAAAACATTAACACTTGTTGAACATAGTAAGGGCATTAACATTCTAGTCTAAGATACCTTAAAGATATTAGATTCATTACATTCTAACAGCAGCAAATATTATAAATAGAACCCCAACTGTAGCTTTAAATGAGAAAACTTTATGAAGTGTTATTTGGAGTTAAACCTTCTTATCAACATATCAGAGTTTTTGAATGTTTATACTTTGCATCCACACTAGGTTAAGGAAGGAAGAAGTTTGATGCTAGGGCTATGGAGCATGTATTTCTAGGATACCCTTATGGTGTGAAAGGGTATAAACTACTAGAGCTGAAAAGTAAGCACATGCTAGTTTCGAGGGATGTGATTTTCTATGAGGACATCTTTCCTTTCAAAGTGAAAGATCAAAACACAAACCTCAATAGCCGGCATTTTTTCAGCAACTCAACCTCACACCAGCTCCTTTCCTTCTCACAAATGATGACCAGAACCCTCATGCACCATGCTAAACACATGCACAAACCAACTTACAAGAGTTAACATCAAAAGAGTTAGTGAGACCACATGAAAGTCCAAACTCAACAATAGAACAAGATACAGTCCCCACTAAACTGCAACTTGTTATTGTTCCATTGAGTGATGAGCCAGTAGTTCCCCCAAGAAGGTCATTGAGAGCAAGGAATCCTATGTATATCATAAAAGTTTTTGTCAAATTCAAATTCAAAATTTTCATCTCTTATATATATAATTAATTAATTATTTTTCAATCATTACACCTATTCACCATCAAATAAATACACACACACTTCCTTTGACATTTATTTATACTTATATCTTAAAAATTAATCATTATCCTTATATAATATCACATCAACCAATTATTATTTTATAGCATATATATAAATATAAATTTGAATAAATTACTCATTTCAGATTTTCCGTCCAAACATACTAGATATCCTCTTATAACTCTCACTAAATATCATTTTCCAATAGAAGTCCCCTCCAAAACATAGCCTCAATATGCGAACATACTGTTCATTGCAAGGTTATGATTTATTTTGATCTTACTTAAACATTTTTTGTATTTTCATGCAAATTTTCATTCCCTTCAGTTAAAGGAAATAATATCAAATCAAATATTTCCAAATAATCAGGTGGTGCCATGCCATCAATTATACATGGTAGCACTGCCTTCTCCCCCTTACAAATGGGGGTGATATTTACAAATCTAAAAACTATAGCCGAAGGAAGCCAAAAAAAAGAAACACAACACAAGACCACACAACTAATTGAAGAAGTAAAAAAAAGACTTCAAGTGAAAAAGTATTCTAAGAGTTCAAATTCTTACCACAAACTTCAAAATATTCGAAGGAGTTCGTTACCAAATTCAAGGCGTTCTTCGTCAAAGTCTTTCAATTCAGCATTTGATCCAAAATCATGGTGCTAAGCCCAAATATCAATGTTACTGAGGACCTAACAACCCTCAAGGAAGATCGGGCCCAAGCTTTTTCCTTGAAGAT
The DNA here is from genome assembly GCA_019155195.1 of Avicennia marina. Classification (NCBI taxonomy): domain Eukaryota; kingdom Viridiplantae; phylum Streptophyta; class Magnoliopsida; order Lamiales; family Acanthaceae; genus Avicennia; species Avicennia marina. The sequence continues at coordinate 4,904,812 of CM032760.1, forward strand.
TGTTCAAACATCAAGTCAAAAATTGTACCCACAAAATTTTATTCGATTCAAATTATAATCGACTTATACAAATTTATTGTTTAATAAAAAAAATTCAATTACAAGATTTTTGTCCTACAGAGACTTCGGAGAGATCTATCTAGGCTAGTTGGAGGAGTAATTGGAAGAAACAGAATCTCGAACTTTTGTGAAAAGGGTGTCCAAAGGATCCAAACAAAGGCTAAAACCGTATCTATTGGATGTCACGATTGTCAATCAATTGAAGCACAAAAATCTAGTCAAACTAAAAGGTTGGTGTCACGAAGAAGAAGGTGAGCTCCTCCTTGTCTAATAGTTCATGCCAAATAAAAGCTTAGATTCACATCTCTTTATAGCAAAGTCAGCATTGACTTGGGAATTATGACATGGAATTGACCAAAAGGACTAACCTCAGCTTTGCCGTATTTGCATGAGGACTGTGACGATTGTTTCCTGCATAGGGTTATAAAGGTTAGCAATGTCACGCCGGCCTCAAAGTTTGATGCAAATGCATGTACAGAAGCGCAAAGATAGATTTGGCGTATATTTGAACTTGATGGAGATCTGCTTGTGTGAACCATATAGAGAACAACATAAAATGCAATCACAGTCAAAGAATTCTAATGATGAATGGCCCCAACTAATATGTTGAGTTGGTTGATATATTATAAATTAACCAAGAATAGCTTGGAGTAATTTGGTTACTCACAATTTTAGGAAAGAAATATATGTATTCAATATTTAAGGAGGCCAAAGTTCTTAATGAAACAACTAAGGTACCTTTATATAGTGTTCAGGAAGCCTTGAGAAACCCTAAAATCTTTGAAAATTCTTCCAAAAATAAAACAAGCATGAAATTAATCTGGAGCTTTTTCGGATGATCTACCACTACTCAAATCAATCCAAATGCCAATCGTGGGATCTAAATCATAAAAACATAATGTCCCCTCGGGCATGTTGATTGGCTAAGCATGACTGTAAGAATAAAGCACTTAGAATTTTGGCCCCATCAAGTGCTGGCTAGGCGAATCGATTGAGGCTGCAGAGGATTGAGGCTAGTCCTAAATCAATCTTGATACTACTTCAAAACTTGATTTGTGCTTCTTTCACACCAAATGGATCCACAGATGTTCCTCTTACTCCTTAAGGTCTTCCAAGCATCAAAAAGCTTCCATAAATTCATTCACGAGCATCAACATAGCTTCCTTAAATCTTTCAGCTTTGGCTCACATTATAAGTCCTCTAGAAATCCTCAGCTAATCCAGTTTAGCTTTGATGCCTGCATCATCCCCCTTCTCTTCTAGAGGAATTGCACTCAATTCCAAATTCCCTTTATCGCCTACATTAAACGGACTAAAGTTAAACTCATTGAATGTAGCACAAATTTTGATCTCACCTGATAGCTACAACTTATAAGCATTGTCATTCATGCACTCTACAACTTGAAGTAGTCCATCTCCTCATGCTAGTAATTTTGACTTCTTTTGTTCCAAAAATCTCTCTTTATGCATATGAACCCAAACCCAGTCTCCTAGCTTAAAGACAATTTCTTGTGCCATTTTTTAGCTTGTTTTGCATATTGCTTACTCCTTTCAATATTCTGAAACATTTGCCCATATAGCTACTTCATGAATTTTCCCTTACACTCCCGGTCTACGCTAATTTGCTCATTACGTAACATAGCAATAAATCCAAGGGGGTTAATAGATTGAAACCATGACTGGCCTCCAATGGTTACATGTGTGTGGTAGAGTGTACATTGTGATTATAAGCAAATTCAATATGTGGCAAACACTCTTCCCATGCCTCTATGTTCTTCTTAATCAAAGCACGTAATAAAACAATTAGTGTCCTATTTACTACTTCGGTTTGACCATACATTTATGGGTGACATGTAGTGGAAAATAATAATTTCGTGCCTAACTTACACGTCTTTCAAAAGTAGCTTAAAAATTTCACATCCCTATCAAACACTATTATTTTTGGCACTCCAATCTGACAACCTCTTTTACAATGTGCGTACCATCGTCAGTTTTAGTGTATGTAATAAAATGTACCATCTTAGAAAACTTATCCGCACCCATAAAAATAAAATCTTTACTTGTCTTAGCGCACCACAATCCTAACACAAAATCTATTAAGATATCCGACCAAGGCATAGCTAGAATAAGTAATGTTGTATATAGTCCATGAGGTGGGACTCTTGACTTAGCCTCATTGCATTTGATACACCTATAGATTATCGTCTCCACATCTCTTCACTAGTGTGATCAGCAGAAATGTTCCTGAAATATGGAAATTATCTTAGTGATGCCATAATGTCCCATTAGGCCTCCATCATAAGCCTATCTAATGAGTAATTCTTGCAAGGAACACCAAGGAATGCACAATTTATCCACAATAAACAAATTACCATAATGTTGATATTATTTATCATATACTCCATTTTTAGCTAATTCATATGCATGCCTAAAATCCACATTCTTTTCATACAATCCCTTAATATACTTAAACTCTAACAACCTAGCATTCAATATAGTAAGCGAAGAATATCATTTAGCTAATGCATCCATCACTACATTTTCTATGCTTTACTTGTATTTAATGACATAAGGGAAAGTATTAATAAAGTATACCCATTTAATGTGTGCTCGGCTGAACTTACATTAACTCTTGAGATGCTTTAAGAACTCATGATCCATATGAATAACAAATTCTTTAAGCCGCAAGCAGCACTAACAAGTCTCTAAAGGTCTCACCAATGTGTGCATCTCCTTATTATATGTTGAATAATTCAACGTTGCACCATTTCATTTCTCATTAAAATATGCAATTGACCACCTCTCCCATATAAGCAATGCTCCAATACCTACACTCGATGTATCACATACAAGTTTAAAAGTTTTATTAAAATTAGGTAAAGATAAAACAAGAACATTAGTAAGCTTATTCTTAAGTGTCTTAAAGGTTTCCAGTTGTGCATCTCCTCATTGAAACTTCTCATTCTTTTTGATGACTGCGATTAAAGGTGCTACAATTATACAAAAATCTCACACAAATCTCCTATAAAAACTTACGAGTCCATGTAGACTCCTTACCTTTCAGATGTAGTTGTGTGGGTTGCCCACTCATGTATGGCCTTTATCTTGTTCTCATCCACTTGAGTAGCTTATGGACTTACAACAAAGCTAACAAATATATAATGATCTACCAAAAAAAGTGCACTTAGGATTTGCATACAACCATTCTTTATGTAGGGCCTCAAATACATTCCTAAGATGTATGGCATGTTCATTTATGGACTTATTATAAACAAGAATATCATTGAACTACACCACTACAAATTTACCTATGAAAGTGTATGAAACATAATCCATAAGTCTCATGACTGTACTAGATACATTTGTTAAACCAAATGGCATAACTAACCACTTATTCAGTCCATACTTGGTTTTAAAAGTTATTTTCCATTTGTCTCCTTCTTTTATGTATATTTGATGATAGCCATTCTTGATACATTTTTGTGAAAACATAATAGCACCCTGCAAATCATCAAGTAAAAAATTTAATTTAGGAATAGGATGGTAATACTTTATTATTAAAACATTTACAACTCTGCAATCCACGCACATCCTTCATGATCCATTTTCTTGTGGGCGAATAACACCGAGACAGCACATGAACTCATACTCTCTTGAACCGATCCCTAGCTAATTAGCTCCTCCACTTGCATTTGGATTTCTTTGGTTTCTTCCAAAGTTCAGTTTACCAATTGATTAGGAATGCCTACTCTAAGCACAAGATCGATTTGATGCTCGATTCTTCAAATTGAAAACAATTCACCCGATAAGTCATCCAATAATACATCCGAGAAATCCTACAACATAGACACAACAATCGTGGGGAGGGAACATATGACTTCTTCAAATAAAAAGTGAGTTTCTTTGTACATGGGTAGCACAATGCTGCTCCCACTTCCTAAAGCTATTCTCACATCTCTCATTCTTATCAACATACAGTCCTTTGCCTTATTTTCTTTTCTCTCTTCTTCTTTCTTCTCATTTTCCTTCTTCTTTTTCTCTAACTTTAACTCATATTACTACTGCAAATATTTTTGATCTTCCTAGACTTTGTTTGAGGTGATTGGTACCAAGGAAATCTTCTGGTTATTGTGGTAGAAAATGTACCTATTCCACTTACGATGGAATGTAACATTCTTATCAAAATACTAAGGCCTTCCTAAAAACATGTGGCTAGACGGCATTGGCACAACATCACACATTACCTTGTCCTTGAACTTGCCAATCTCAAACAAAACTAAAACTTGCTTTGCAACCTTTAACTCACCGTTGTTATTCAACCACTGCAATTTATATGGATGTGCATGATCCCTATGTGGTAATATAAGCCTCTCCATTAAGATTATACTAGCAACATTGGTACAGCTCTCAACATTTATAATAAGGATTTGGGATCAATCCAAACATAAATAGATCAATCTGAGGTTGAAAAACAAAATGTCGGGCGGCACAATCAAATCGATCTTAAGCAAAAAGGTAGGTTGGCAATCGATCTAAGAAGAGATTGGATTGATTTGGGACAAAGTAGGAGGCACGATTAACCTTGGTAGAGTGTGATCAATCGAGCGAAAGGATAGATCATTCAAGCAATGTGTTGAATTACACGCGATCAATTTAGGTTGATGGTGAGGTCGATCCCACATTTGTAAAATTCGACCAACCCAATTCATGCTCAATCAAACTGCTTCCAATTCCAATTCTTTTGATTTTTCAATGTTCTTTGTCAATCAAGGAACTCTTTGGTGCAAATTTTCAGCAAAAGATTGCAACTTCTCTCACTTTCTTCTTTTTGCTCAAAATTTCTATGACATTTTTTTTTCACCAAAGCACCAACCAACAGGGAATCAGTATACTAGGAAAATTCGTAGAAAATTCAAAATAAAATCTTTTGTTTTTAACTACAAAGAAGATGAAGAATACAGTAGAAAGAAAATGAAAGAAATGAGAAGAATAGAAATTAGTACATGGTCCAGTGTCTGAATTAGAATCTAAAATAGCTAGCTCTGATACCCATCAACACTTGTGTGGAAGTGTAAAGATAGATTTGACACATGCCTAAACTCAACAAGAATCTGCTTGTGTGAATCGTGTAGAAAATGACACAAAACACAACAACAATTAAAGAATTTTAACAAATGGCCATAGATAACACACCAAGTTAATTGATATGACATGAATTAACCAAGAACAACTTGGAATAATTTAGTTTGGAATTCACAGAAATATGAGAACATTCACAATTCCAGGAAATAAACATGTGGGTATTCAATGTTCAACAGGCAAAAGTTCTTAATGAAATAAGTATAGCTCCTTTATATAGTATTTCTGAAGCCTTGAGAAACCCTAAAATTGTGTAAATTTGTTCAAAAAATAAAACAAGCATGAAAAAAGTAAGTTTCCAAGCTTATTTGAGCTCCAATAGTAGCTTGGATTGATTTGGAGCTCTTCTGGATTGATCTGCCACTTCTTAGATCGATTTGAGCATTGATCGTGGCATTCAAATTGTAAAAACAAAACATCCCTCGACAGCTGACATGTCAATTGGCTAGACGTAATCAATCACATTGGGTGCAATCATAAAAATAGAACACTCAGATTTCAGGCCCTATCAATTGCTGGTTAGGACAAATCAATCAAGGTTGCACAAGATTGATTAAGGCTGGTCCTAGATTGATCTTAAGACTACTCCAAAGCTTGATTCATGCTTATTTCACACCAAATGGACCCATAAAATTTCCTCTTGCTCCTTAAGGTCTTGCAAGCAACCAAAAGCATGCTTAAACTCCCTCACGAGCGTTGAGTATTGACATCGCTTCTTTGGGCCTACTAGTTTTGGCTCACATCATAGGACCTCTAGAAATCCTCAGGTAATCCAACTTAACATTGACACTCACATCAAGTGCTAAACTTAGTGACTTTGTTTGGCTAGACTTGTTGGCCATGGGAAAGGTTTCCGAACGACACGTTTGTTAGGGACGAGGGGCTACATGGCTCTTGAATGTGCTAAAAAGTTAGAAAGAGTCTAACAAATACATGTGTGGAAGAGGACCAATAGATCGGAGTTTACAAGAAAAGCAAGTAATGTTGGTGGATTGGGTGTGGAGCCTCTATGACATAGGGAAGTTACTTGATGCAGTTGATTCAAGATTAAACATAGAATCCAATGCCCAAGAAATTGAGCGAATGATGGTTGCTGGGCTGTGGATGGTGTGTCCATCCAGATAGTAGGCGGCGTCCACCAGTAAGCCCTGCTAAAAACGTCCTCAAGTCAGAAGTTGAGCTACCCACCCTCCCTCGGGAGAAGCCAGTGTTCACATGCTACACTCCCCAACGAGTTGAGTGGAGTGGTAGTTATGTTCAACTGCATATTTTGAAGGTGACGATGATCTTGTGATCTGTAGCAGTTCTTCAAATAGGCGATCTTTCGCAGGTTCTACTGCAGCGCGCCTGACGGAATGATGGTCTTGATAATGATTGTCTTTCCTTTGATTTCCTTTTGGTTTGTGAGTCCAAAGGAGATTGTGTGTCTACTTCTTCCAAAATTTTTGTGGTTGGTTTTCTGTTGATAAATTTTTGCCATCTGTTGAAACATATACGTACATATTTGCTTCTGGCGTGATATCTGTGGAGTGAAGTCAGGGACCTCATGCTTTCTGTTCTTATGTAGTAAAGACAGGATTTGATATATGTTCAAACGTAATTATTGCTGCATAATATTTTAACAACCGAGTATGTTGAAGCCATGCGTGTTTACAAAGTTCAGTTTCACCTGAACAGAATTGCATATTTTAACTTTGCATATTCTACTCTATGATTGTATGGCACGCAATTAGGATATTGTGTATATAGTGCTGGGGTAAAATCTACGAGTATACATAATTAAAATATATATATATATATATAATATTTTATTAACTATAGAAACATATAAAACTTTAATATTTTTTATAATTGCAATTTAAGGTATAGAACATTAAAACTTCCATATTCTATAAGTTCACATTTTTATATATATATATATTTATATATAATTTTAATAATCTATACTATACAAAAAAGTGTAAATATTTTTGTCAATTGTGAAGGGACATATATATCCCTAATTAAATACCTATATTAATTATATCAAATAAGGTTAATTAAGTAAAAATAAAATTCTATTTAAAATATATATGTTTTAGTAGTGGAAGATTAATAGAGTTCAAATATATCTAAACTGCTCATGTAATTATCTAAATTATATAAAATAAAACTCTTTTAGTAGTAGAAAACTAAAACAAAATTATTTTAAAATTAAGTATAATTAAAAAAATATATGAATCCTAAATAGTTTAAATTTGTGATAAACTTAAATTCATAATAAATAATTACAATTGTATAATTGTATTTTGTTTAAAATAATAATGAATTCATCAGATAACATTGACTTCATAGCTGCATTGCATAATAAATAATAAATAACTAAGTTGAAAATTTTCAGATACAATTGTAGACGAAAATCTTACAATTGAATTTCTATTAACGAGAAATTTGTATAAGTGCAATTACAATTTAAATTAAATAAATTTATGTGGTTTCTATTTTTTGATTTTTCCTTCAATTTACAAGACTTAAATGTTCTTCAAATTTATTGAAGCATTTATGGATTTGATGCCCATTCGTTGGACCTTTGGAAAACGTTAATTTCTTAGTATGTGACCATGATTCCGGATCAAATGCCAAAATTTAATGAACTTGTTGAAAAACAGTTTGAATATCGCAAGAACAGCTTGAATGTTGATTGAAGAACATAGTCGAAATTGAAGGGGTTTCTAAGTTTTGATCTTCTTGGATGTTGATTAGAGTTTCAAATAAAATTAATCCCCTTGTTTAACATCTTAATTGTGGATCAGATACTAGAATTTGGTAAACTTTCGTGAAAAATGCCTTGAATGTTAGAAGAATGGCTTAAAACTTGTGAAGAGAGTCTAAACTTCTTTCAAGGATGCTTCTTGCTTGATGTCTTCTTCTTTTTTTTTTTTTTTTTTGTGTAAAAGCTACCTCTATTTATAGGGGTTAAAAAGGTCATGCCCATAAATGTTTAGTGATGTGACAACGTCTAATTGGTGAAGCATATTTAGTTTGATATTATTTCTTTCAATTGAATAATTACAAATTAATTATCAAATCAATAATATTTTTTTTCAAAATATGTAGGATTTGACACATGGCATAAATTGATTGGCTAGCCTTGACATGTGTTACAATTTGATTTGTTGGCCAATTTTATAGTGCAATGCCAATTTATTTTATTATTTAATTTTAGGGATTATATTTAATTTAATTCCTAAAGCATAAATACTTAATAATTGATATTTTATTACAACAAAATGCCTTATGACGCTATTTAATTGGCCAGAAACTTACTTGCTTACAAATGTCTCCCTCGATACTTGTTCATGTAAAATTTAATTTTGACGTGAATAAGTCTCAAAAGCTCGCCTTTGTTTTCACCATTTTTTTTGCTCCTTATTTATTTATTATTTTTTTTTTGGACCATTTTACCAGTCCACTATTGATAATTGCTGGGGCCTTCCATTCTAATTTCCTACCTCGAAGAGTTAATTGGGTTTGATTCGTTTAACCTCATCTCACATCTTTTTTTGTTTTGTACTAAGGATCACTTGGTTTAGGGAGCTGAGAACCTCTCCATTGCCAAGCCGATCTGACACAACTCGACCCCTTTCGGTTAAGGAAGCTAGAAGCAGGGAAATCTGTGTACCGATACACATAACATTTAAACCCATACCATATGATCTAAATTGCGTGTAATCCAGCTCAGCCAGTAGTGAATGATTAAGCCATGAAATTTCCTTGAGATTGAGGCGATATTCAAGGATAGGAAACTTTCCCCTTTTCTTCCTTGACTTACTGTTACAACTTTCTCCTTTTCTTCCTCAATGTTAATTTCTTAGTATGAAACCATGATTCCGGATCGAACGCTAAGATTTAATGAACTTGTTGAAAAATATTTTAAATATCGTAAAAACAACTTGAATGTTAATTGAAGAACATAGTCGAAATTGAAGGGGTTCTGAGCTTTGATCTTCTTGGATGTTAATTAGAGTTTCAAATAATGTTAATCCACTTGTTTAACATCTTAATTATGGATCAGACGCTAGAAGTCAGTGAACCTTCAAGAAAAATGCCTTGAATGTAAGAAGAACAGCTTAAAATTTGTAGAGAGTCTGAACTTCTTTCAAGGATGCTTCTTGCTTGATGTCTTCTTCTTCTTGTTTTTTTTTTTTTTTTTGTGTAAAAGCTACCTCTATTTATAGGAGTGAAAAAGGTCATGCTACCGTAAATGTTTAGTGATGTGACAACGTCTAATTGGTGAAGTATATTTGATTTGGTATTATTTCCTTTAATTGAATAATTACAAATTAATTATCAAATCAATAATATTCTTTTTCCAAATTTATAGAGTTTGACACGTGACACAAATTGATTGACTAGCCTTAACAAGTATCACAATTTGATTTGTTGGCCAATTTTATAGTGCAATAATAATTTATTTTATTATTTAATTTTAAAAATTATATTTAATTTAATTCTTAAAATATAAATACTTAGTAATTGATATCTTATTATAACAAAATGACACATGACGCGGTTTAAGTGACCAGAAACTTTAATTGCAAACAAATACCCCCTCGAGATTTGTTCATACGGAATTTAATTTTGACGTGAATAAGTGTCCAAAGCTCCCCTTTGTTTTCACTATTTTTTTTTTAATTTTTTTCTCCTTTTTTATTTATTATTATTATTTTTTTTTTTGGACCATTTTACCAGTCCACTATTGATAATTGCTGGGGCCTTCCATTCTAATTTCCTACGTCGGAGAGCTAATTGGGTTTGATTCCTTTAACCTCATCTCACATCTTTTTTTGTTTTGTACTAAGGATCACTTGGTTTAGGGAGCCGATGAACCTCTCCATTGCCAAGCCGATCTGACACAACTCGACCCCTTCGGTTAAGGAAGCTAGAAGCAGGGAAATCTGTGTACCGATACACATAACATTTAAACCCATACCTTTGGTTTATAGCCTTCGCATCTCGTCCGTTTTCTGTCACCCCCACGCCATTGTACCGATGGGACGATGAACTTCTTGCTGACCGCGGCCGAGGCGAGCGTTGGGCGAGGCCTATGGCCGGGCTGTGGTTCTGGCGGCATTGTCGCGGCCGGGCGCAGCCGCTCGCGTCGGTAAGGTTTCTGTCAGGGCTTGGGTCTGGCGGCGTTGGCGTGGCTGGGCGTAGACGTTCGCTCCGATCAAGGTTACTGGGTTGAGGGAGACGGTGGTGCTGGCGAGCGGGAAGAAGACGAGGGAGAAAATGGATGATCTAAGGCTCTGTTTGGTGGTGTTGTGTTTATAGGGAGAAATAAGGGCATGTTTGGCGTAAAAAATAAAAAGAAAAGGATGGGTCGTTGGGCCATGTTTGGGTGCAAGAAGCAGATTGGGGCTTGTTTGGCTGGGTTTAAAAGAAGCTGTTCGGCCCAAATCCGGCCCGCTGTTTTCGCTCCCAGTTTTTTTCCCCTTTTTTTAAACAACAATATTTTTTTTATCAATACCTAGTTCTTTTCTTTTTTTTTGAACAACAATAATTGTTTTTTGAATAACACAAAATAAAATATATAATCCTTTTTTCTGGTTTTTTATCTTTTTTTTTGCAACACAAAATAAATATTTTTTTTGGACAAAAAATAAGATGAATTTTTTCTGCTTTTTTTAAACAACACAAATTATATTTTTTTCTTTTCTTTTCTTTTTTTTTCAAAAGAGAATAAAATATTTGTATTTCCTCTTAAAACTTGGACCTTAAGACTTGAGAAACTTTGAACTTGAGTGTTTGAGCATATGAGTCTTTGAGCCTCGGTTTTTAGACTTGGGCCTTGAGTGTATAGGCCTTTGAGCTTGGGCCTTTAAGTCTGTGGATTCTTAAACTTGGGCCTTTGAGCTTAGGTTTGGACTCATAAATTTGGGCTCTAGACTCCTGGTCTTAAGTTTGAGCCCATACATTTGAGCTTCAAATTCCTGAGCTTAGGATTGAACTTATGCATTTGCACTCTGGAGAACTTGGGTCTGGATGCATTCATTTGGGCTTTGGACTCCAGGACTTGAGTTTGAACTTATTGAGCTTTAGATTCTTAGACTTGGTTCCAGACTCATGTATTTGAGCTTCGGACTACTAGACTTTGGTTTGGACCCATGCATTTGGGTTTCAGACTTCTGGACTTAGGTTTCGACTAATTGAACTTTGGACTCATGGACTTAGGTTTGGACCTATTGAGACTTAGACTCATAGACTTGGATTTGAACCCATTAGGCTTTAAACTCATAAATTTGGGTTTAAATCCACTGGTATTTGGACTCATAGACTTGTGTTTGAATCCATTAGAATTTGGACTCATAAACTTAAATTTAAACCCAATGAAAATTGGACTCATAAACTTAAATTTGGACCCATTGGAATTTAGATACATAAACTTGGGTTTGAACTTATTAGGATTTGAACTCATAGACTTGGGTTTGGACCCGTAAAGATTTGGACTTATAAACTTAGGTTTATACCTATTTGGCTTTAGACTCATAGATTTGGGTTTGAACCCATTAGGCTTTGGACTCATATCATACATATTTTTGCTTATGCATGGTTTTAACTTCTCTTCAACCCAAATGAGTCTAATATAGCTTTTCTATCTGTGTGGCAGACTAAGGCATGGCATATTTTAAGAGTCACACCCCATCATTTGGAGAACAGCATTTGGTCATCCTTGATAACAAAAGCCATCACGTGGAGTGAGGCGCCTCTTTGGCTATGCATATCTCTTTGATTGGTCGCCTTGCAGCTCCTTAGCCCATGTTGATTATCCCCACTGCATTGATGAATGGTCCTAGCCTATTTCCTTTGTTAAGTCTTCCAAAGAGTAAAATTTGCAATCAAGTCATCACTAAACTCGAGCAAAGCTGTCCTGTTACCAACATTTGATTGTCACATTATTGACGGGGAGGCTGGATAAAAAAGCCACCTTGATTTGATTTGACTGGTGAATTTCAATATTTCCCGGGTTATTAGGAATGAACTGAAGATGTTCTCAGCAAATGCAATCCTAAGTTAGATGCTATCAGAATTTCTGATGTTGTATACACCTCACTCTTTACTTACTACCGAAATGCGGACATCAGGAATGCGTTCTACGAGGCCTAGTGTCCTTTGACAAACACACTGCTAACTTCACTTGGCGAGATGTCTATCTGTCTTTATGATATACGAATTGTAGTAGGACTTCCTGTCAGAGAAAAATTTTATGACGAGGTTGTCCCAAATGCTTGGGAGCTTATTGAGGTTGATGAGACAGGTGCCAAATTTGTTTCCTGCTCATGCAAGTACTTGTTCTATATATTTCATAAGCATTGCGGTGGAGTCCCTGTAGGCCAATCTCAGGGAGTATCAATAGCTTAATGAATAAAGTTTGGGAGTAAAAGATCGTAAGATACCATGCCCCCTAACCCAAAAGGAAAAGAGGGTGACCTATCCTAGGTCCACTTCCAACTCATTTTGGGATATTGAATTACATGAACCATGGTCCATGTCAAAAAAGGCTTTATTTGCCAGTTTGAACATTAATGGAGGCACTAAGGAGGAGGCGTATCAGGCAACGTTTTTATCATGTTGGTTTTGTACTTTTGCTCTCCCTACTGAAAATTTTAGATTTATATGACCCAGTATCTTTAAAATGGCTAGCATTATGGTTAGTGGTCAAAACATGAGTCTTGCAATCCTGATCTTGGTGTCCATCTATCAAGGCCTCAACAAAATTGCCAACTCTTGCCACCCATCTTATAAGCTTGCAACATTTGTAGTCCATTATATCTATGGGTAGATATCATACTATTTTAGGACAAATTTTCAAGCTTTTAAGTGTAACTCGAATCCCAAAATGATGGTATATTTTAGCGAGGGATGTGTCCAGTATTATGATCCAAGCAAGGCTCGAAAGTCCATACATAATAGAGAGCAAGCTTGTTGGACTTGTAATGTGATTACTAGAGGTAATGACATCCTTTATGTGGATAATGATCACCCAAGCCACCTCAAGTGAGATCTTTTCACGGCTATTCGCTCGAGTTACCTAACATTAAGGCAAGGTGACCACTTCAATATTGAACATTATAGTTATCATTTATTTAGCCATCAATTTGGCTATTGTTAGGGGGTGCTTAGGTCGCTTGACCATAACATTAGGCAATGTTCCTTAGACGATGGCTTGTGGTACTGGTGCTTATACCTTTTATTGCGGTACATGGCTAAAGTGCACTTTTCCCATAACCCGACTTTTGCAAGGAGATTTTTCTCACCGGCTTACAAGAAGTGGTGGTCTTTTGCTTTCGAAAACTTCTTAGAGGACAACGTTGCCCAACTCTTTAACCCACCACATGGCAAGGGTTCACTTGGAGAGGAAGGGGTTGGCCTATCTATTGGTAGCACCCTTAATTTACTTCCTGCCCCTAATGCAATGGCTGACCCTCCTAGTATGTCAAAAAAGAAGAACACCATTAATATTTCGAAGGATAGCAACAGTAACACCATAGAGTACCATTGAAAAAGAACTAAAAGGAACTCTAGCTCTTTACATCTACAAGATGGGCCCTCAGACCATGGTTAATCTATAGAGGAGTATGCCAAAGAGTTATCTTATTAGTTCGATCTTCTATATTTTCCTCTATCATAATGCTCTTTTTAAGTATTCTTTTTTTCTTCCTTGTCAGTTGGTGAAGTATATATTCAGAAGTGATGTTGATGAGGGTTCACTAGAGTTGATTCGTGAACCCAATCCACCATTAGCATCTGCCGACAACAAGGATGCCTTAACTCTGCAAGCAGCCATTATGGTTCCTTCTCTTGCAATAGTCTCCATCTTTGAGGCTGATAAGTTTCTCTATAATTACCACTAAGAATACCTCTACAAGCTGTGGGTCGGCCTTTGCAAAAGGATTGGAAAGACCCAAATAGAATCCCTCTCCTCCATCTAAGATAGTGTTTCATTGATCCTTCAATTAATGAAGGGCTTAGGCTAGTTTGACATTTCTCACTTGGAGGCTTTGCTTAGAGCCCTATTTAATAAAGTCACATCTTATGACAATGCGAGATCCTAAGTAGCCAAAAGATCCACTAAGGATGTTCTCGCTCAGCGGCTCAGAGAAGTGAAGGATCACCTACAAAAGGCCTAGATCGGGAAAAGCAAAGGGGCCGAGCAGATTGAGCGGGCGAAGATGCAGCTGAAAAATGTTGAAATACAGCTTATTGCTTTACAGGAGAAGCAGAAGGAACTTCCCAAGTCCAAAGAGCTAGGGATCCAAACTTTCCAGAATGACTCAGCTGAAGATAAAGAGGCAAAGGAAGAGAATACTACTACAATCAGCACACCACCATTAAATAGTGAGGTGGCTTATTTTTGGAAGTCCTTGAAGGCTATTGTTGAGGTTGCTAAGAAGGACTTGAGGGACTTGAAACTCTTTAACTAGATTTGTTTATCCTCGCATTTCTTTGTACTTGAAACATTACAACCACTGCTTATGAATAAAACATATCTTTTATTTGTTGCTAGTGGGCTACCTTATATTGATAGTTTATTGAATTACATGCTTTCTCTCATGACTAAACTTGAAAATTTTCAAGCTGCCTAGATATCCTGTAAAGGATCAAGTTATAACATAGTTCAAATAATTGAAATTGTTAAAAAAATTAGCCATTTACAGTTTATACTCTTGCGAGTTGGGAGTAACTTACAATTTGAACTCATGTGTAAAGGAGGTTTTTATTTTGGTGGATAATATTTATTCAAGAATTTTGCATTGATGCGACCAATCTGGAGTCCATCTTCGGCAACTAACTTGTATATGCCATTGGTATATACTTCTTTGACCACATATGATCCATTCCATTTAGGTGCAAATTTGTTTCTCGTGTGATGAGCGATGATAATAGGTCTTCTCACAGTAAACACTAAGTCACCAACTTGAAAAGACTAAGAGCGCACCTTTTTATTAAAAGCTTTGGACAACTAAACTTAATAACACTCCAACTTCTGCTGCGCCTCTAGCATTTTCTCATTAAGGGCTTCAAATTCTTGGACGTGCAATCAGGCATTATCTTTTTGTATTTGTCCCTCTTATACAGCTATCCTAAAAAATGAGAGTTGTTACTCTAGGGGGACAATAGCCTCAACATTGTAAAGCAAAGCATACCATGTTCCTTAGTGGGAGTTCTGTAAGTGATTCAATATGTCCACAAAGTTTCTATAATCCTTTCATGTCAGTCTTTTTTGGACTTAGAACTACCTTTTTTAGCAAATTCCAAAGTGCTTTGTTGAATACTTCAACTAGGCCGTTGGCTAGAGCATAGTATATTGAGAACTTCTTTTATTTGAAACCAAACTTTTAGCACAACATGTCGATCAGACTGTTAAAGAATGACTTCCTATTGTTTGTGATTATGATCAAGGGACCCCATAACTATAAATGACGTTGAGGTGGATGAAGTCAGCCACATTTTCCTTCTTGACTTCTTTGAAGGGAATTGCCTTGGCCCACCTAGAAAAATAATCAATGGCTGTCAGAATGTAAAGGTGTTCGATAGAGGACTTTGTTATTGGTACAACTACATCCATGCCCCAAGAATTGAAAGGCCATGATGTGACAGTAGAGTGCAATAGTTTGGGTGGTTGATGGATGAAGTTAGCATGGAACTAACATGCTTGGCATTTTTGGGCGAATTCTATGTAATCCTTAACCATAGTCGACAAGTAACACCCCATTCTTTTTATACAGAAATGGAGTTTTGGCCCATACTGATGAGCACCACAAACTCCCAAGTGAGCTTCTTCCATAGCTTGAGCTACTTTATTACTGCTTAGGCAATGTAGAAGGACTCCATCAAGTGACCACCTATACAGTATATCTCTGAAATAGAGGAAATGAGTTGCACGTCGGCGGATGTCAACTCAGCAATGTGGATCATCCGACAATTTCCCGTATTTGAAGTAGTCCAGAAAAGGTTGCCGCGAGTCCTCTTCCTTTATCTTCAATACCTCAATAGCATTGCTTTCATCGCTTAGAGGCTCCTCATCTTCAAAAGCTAGGGGAACCACCCAACTCTGACAAATGAGTACATGGGATTCCTTCTCAGGCGTAGTCAATGTGGAGACAAGTTTAGCCAAAGCTGTCTTTCGATTATTTTTTCTCAACACATGCTCAAGTGACACATCCTCAAGCCATCCGATGTGCCTTTTGGCATAATTCAAATATGGGATCAATTTAAGCTTCTTTAGTTCATAAATCCCTAGCAGTTGGTTAATTGCTAGCTTTGAGTCATCATAAACTTTAAGGTGCAACTGCTTAATGTCAATCGCTATCTCTAAACCAAGACTTAAGGCTTGATATTCGGCCTTGTTGTTGGTACACATTTGAGTTAGTGTGAAGGAGTGTGGGAGAACCTCTCTATCTAATGTGACAAAACACTACTCTAGCACTGGCTTTGCTTTTACAAATAGTTCCATCAAAGTACATTTGTCATGGTGGGACCGCTTCAGCTAGGAGGACATCTTCGTTTGGGAGGTCATCTGACAGATCCCATTCAGTAGGGATTGGATGATCAGTTAGGAAATCAGCTAAGACTTGTCCTTTCACAACCCTTTGAGGGAGGTAGACTACCTCGAATTGCTGTAGTTAAAGATACCACCTTACAAGTCTGTCAGAAAGAACTAGCCTTGTCATGGTATACTTCAGTGGGTTTGTTTTTGACACCAAGCGAACTATGTGTGCTTGGAAATAATACTTTAACTTTTGTACGGCAAAGATAAGTGCCAAGCACATCTTCTCTATTGGCAAGTATTTCAGCTCGTTTGGCATCATCATCCTACTTAAGTAGTACAAGGCATTTTCTCTATTGTTTTCATTTTCCTGAGCTAATAGAGCTCTAACTAAAGATTCTTGTGCAGTAATGTACAAAGTGAGTGAGCATCTAAGCACAAGTGCGGCCAACATTGAAGGCTTCATCAAGTATTACTTCATACTTTCGAAGGCCTTTTCAAAAGATTCATCCCAATGAAAGGAAACCCCTTTCTTCATGAGTCGACTAAACAATCGACACTACCCAACCAAGTTTAAGATGAATCGCCTTATGTATGCCCACTTTTGTTGGAGGCTTTTAAGTTCATAAATATTTCAAGGCTCAAGCATTTTTAAATTACATCAATCTTTGCTTGATTAATCTCTATATCTCGATGGCAAACAATGAACCCTAAAAACTTTCCACATGCAACCCTGAATGCACACTTTAATGGTTCATCTTCAACTAGTATCTTTGTAAATGTTCAAAGACCTTCCTAAGATTACCTAGGTGGTCTTCTTTCTTTCTTGACTTGACCACCAAGTCGTCAACATAGCACTTAACAATCTTATGGAGCATGTCATCAAAAATCTTCTGCATAGCTCATTGTTATGTGGCCCCAACATTCTTTAAACTGAAAGGCATTACTTTTTAATAGTATATTCCTTTAGGAGTGTGGAAGACAGTTAACTCCTTGTCTTCGGGCACCATATAGATTGATGTATCCTAAAGACTTGTCCATGAATGACAGTACCTCATGCCCGATAATGGCGGCAACCATCAACTCTATTATCGGTAATGGAAAGTCATCTTTACGGCGGGCCTCATTCAGGTCCCTAAAGTCAACATAAACTCAAATTTTCCCATTCTTCTTTCTCACTAGGACTATACTAGATATCAAAGTAAGGTACTTGACCTCCCAGATGAAGCCGACTTCAATGAACTACTTCGATTAGGGGAAGCAGTTCAAGCCTGAACTAGCATTGTGCCTGCTTGACTGGTCAGACCCCCTTTTTTACCACTAGACGGTGTACTACCACTTTTAGAATTAACCCAGGCATCTCTCTATATGTCAAAAGAATACATCTTTGAATTCTTTCTGCAAATCGATGTATACTTGAACTTCTCCTTCAGTTAGTAAAGTACTAACATAGGTTGGCTGTGGGCTATTTTCATCCCTTAGGTTAACCTCTGTCAAATTATCTACGGTGGTCTTAACCCCTTCATCAAACTAGGGAGAGGCAATTTCAATGTCCTCCTCGATTGGGTCTCCTTCACTCAGTGTATTTTGGTAGGATGACCCAATGCTCTCTTTGTCATCTTCTTCATTGCCCACTTCAACATTTGTGTGGATGATGGTTTGCATCTTTACCTTCAAGACCTTAACACATGTGATGATTAAGTCCATATGGCACCTTTATTCTTGATGAAATCCAACTTTAGAGCTTTTGGTCCATTGTCTTGTTTTGTTTAGGACTTACTGTTTTAAGTACTCCCTTTCGACTTGGGCCATGTCCTCGGTGAACAGCTGAACCAAGTCTATCGAAGACAAACACTCGTGCTAACTTGCTTTAGTTTGTTGAAGAGTGGCTATCTTTAGTAATATAAATTGTCGTTGTCCTACTAATGGCAATATGGAGTGGATCTTGTTCTATGTATCCAAGACCGGTTCACGGATTGCTAAGGTAGCTTCCCTAATGGCGATGACTCCTGTGGGTTATATCTCACTTTGATGAGAAGCTTATATGCCTTAGGGCTGAAACATTTAGATATTCTCAACTCTTGTGCCTCGGTATGCTCCCCCTTGACTTTTTCTAGCAGTTGAGAGGGTGTACCCTTTTGATGTAATAGAGTAAGAGGGAGGATCAAACCTTTCAAGGGACCATTCTCCATAAGTTACTTCATCAGGTCGTGTTTAGAGGAAGATGGGTCACTTAGGCTACCATCAGTAGGCTGGTGCTCCACCATCCTTACCTTCATTTTCGGAGAGGCTTCCTTTGTGGTGCTAGCCCTATTCAAATAATATTTGGCATCTGCAAAGTGTGACTCAACCTCGGTGAAGGGCTTGCTGTCACCAAGCACCCTTTTAACTGTGTTGTTTTAGGTGTATTTGAAGCACTGATGCCAAGTAGAGGGAACCACTCCATTTTCATAGAGTTAAAGGTGGCTTAAGAGTGCATTATGGGATGTGCGAGCATCAATCACATGAAACAAAACTTGTGATTCCATATCATCTATCACTAGCTTTATTTTGATGGTGCCTTAGGCTTTTTGCCCCTCTTAATTAAATCCTTGAATCATTAATCAACTATTAGAAAGTTCATCCATAGGAATTTCCAATTCTCTAACAGTTTGAAAGGGTAAGATGTTTATTGCCAAGCCCCCATCAATTCAGATTCAATTGATTCTTTGCTGATGACTGTAGCTAGAGACAAATAGAGGCCTGCTGTGTGGTTGAGAACCTAGCGTCAGATCTTCATCAGTGAAGGTGATTGTAGTGATACAATCCTTTACAAGCACGTGGCATTTCTTTTTGAGTTGTCAACTTCAAAAAGAGGATTTTCCAGCGGACTACCCTGCTTGACTTGATCACTAAGGGTGATAAGATTGACATTTGTTTTATCATCCTCTAGAGCAATTTTTCCTTGTTGGACTAACTCCATGACTTTTTCTTTGAATGCAAAACAATCATCGATTGGATGTCTAACTAACCAATGATATTTGCAGTACTTGGGGTCATTGACCTTCCTAGCTTCAGCGAGTTGCTTCATTTTAGTCAAGTCAATGAGGTTTGCTCCAAGGAGATCATCAAATATGCCTAAAACATTGAAGTCAAGGAGTGGGTATGATTTGGCCTGCATCTCTTTTAAGGTTGGCTTTTTTGGTTTTGGTGGAAGAGTCTCCTTTCTTTCAACTAGCTTTTGCTTTGGGAGTGGCTTGATAGGCTTTGCCTTTACACCTATTGCCTTGACTACCATGGGCTCCTTATTTGGGATTTTAGTAGCAGGTTTGCTGATGGAGGGTTTGTCCCCTTTTCGCTTATCTTTAAGTTTTTGGGAGTCTTGCACAGGTCGACTATAAACTCTACTGGCCGCCATACTCACTCCGTGTCATGAGCTTGAGTAGCCAATTCTTCAAAGGTTTTGAGTTGAATTCCTTTCAAGATATATTTCAACACCCAGTGCATCCCTTAAATGTACAGTTCAATGTCGAAGGCTTCAAATAGTCTATCCTTGCTCCAACTGATCCCAACTATTAATGGAGTTAGACTCCAAGTCAAAGTACCATTCAAAGGCGTTTCCTCTTAGTGACCAAATGAACTGTTTGATAAGAAGGTCATCATAGGTTCCATCATCTTTACAAGTTTTAATGAAATGAGCAATGTGCTACTTTGGGTTTCCCATCCCGTTAAATTGTTAAAGCTTGGGAGGTTGATTACAGGCTGGCATCTTCAAATTATCAATTCTCGTCATATAAGGCTTGGCATAAGTAAGAGACGATTTGGTGGTCCCTTCAATCTTGCTCTTGACAATGCCCTCGATAAAATCGTTGAGTTGACCGAGGGGATAAAACCATTAGCAAAGACTTGAAGATTATAATTTGAATCAAATGGACTTATGTGGGTTTTATTCTTTGATTTGATCCTTTAATTCTTTTTTCAACTTAGAAGACTTAAATGTTCTTGGAATTTGTTGAAGTGTTTATGGATTTGATCTTCCTTGAAGTTTGTTAGGCCTTTGGAAAATGTTAATTTCTTGGAATGACACCATGATTCCGGCTTGAACGCTAAGATTTAATGAACTTATTGAAGAACACTTTGAATATTGCAAAAATAGCTTGAATATTGATTGAAGAACGCAACCTGAACTAAAGGAGTTTAAAAGCTTTGATCTTCTCAGATGTTAGTTGGAATTTCAAATAACGTTAATACACTAGTTTAACACCTTGATTGTGGATCAGAAGCTAGAATTTGGTGCACCTCTGTGAAAGATGCCTTGAATGTCAGAAGAATGACTTTGAACTTGTAAAGAGAGTCTGAACTTATTCCAAGGAAGCTTCTTGCTTGATGTCTTTTTTTTTTTTTTTTGATGTAAAAGCCACCTCTATTTATAGGGGTGAAGAAAGATTTGCTCCCATGAATGTTTGATAATGTGGCAGGATCTGAATGGTGGAGCATATTTGATTGGTATCATTTCCTTTAATTAAATGATTATAAATTAATTGCCAAATCAACAATATTCTTTTTCTAAATTTATAGGATTTGACACGTGGTATGATTTGATAGACCGGCCTTGACATGTGTCGCAATTTGATTTGTCGGCCATTTTTATAGTACAATACTAATTTATTTTATTATTTAATGTTAGGAATTGTATTTAATTTAATTCCTAAAATATAAATAATTAGTATTTTATTACAACAAAATGAAACATGATGGTATTTAATTGGCCAGAAACTTTACTTACTTACAACAATATCAACTAAATCAATTAAATTACAAATGATAAAAAACAAATAGTTGTAATAATATGCAGAACTTTTAAATAAATAATAAATTTCATACACAAAGGCATGGTTATTCTTATAACAGTTTAATATAAAATATTTAGGACAAGTGAAACTTTTATTATTGAATGTATTAAAAGTGCGATAACTCATTTTATTTCGGTATTTATTTAATAGTTAATTATATTTAATAAATGTTACAGATAACAAATAGCAAAAAAAAAAAAGAGTTATGACAATGTGAAAATTTTCAAATAAATAAATTACACATATAAAATGCAATATTCTTATGAAAAAATAATTTGCTTTAAAATATTAACACGAATAAATTTACAACTATCAAGTCTATTAAACAAGTTATTACTGCATAATTATATTATTGAAAATATAACAATAAATTCATTTGAAGGCACTAATGCCATGAATAATGGCTTAAGAAACATAAAATAAATCAATGAGTTAAGTTTATAAACTTAAATATTAATTAAATTAAAATATGAAAGAAGAAACAAATAGAAACATAAATAAAGTTATAATAATAAACAAAAATTTTGAATAAATAAATAAATTTTATATATGTTACAAATTTTCAAATGATTGAATATTTGACCATTAAATTTATTAAATAAGTGATTAGTTAAAATTTTAAGGGAAATATTAAATTTATTAAATAAAGATCGCTATTCTTATTACAATATATTACAAAATATCTAAAACAAAACATTTTTTCACAGTCAGTTTTATTAACTATTAGATCATTCTTTGAGTATTATAATTTTTTCTTTATATTAGTTATTCTTCCATACCCTACCATATAAAACAAATAGTAAGGAAAGTAATGTTACAATGATGTACTAAAATTTTATATAAATAAGTAATTATAGATAAAAGATAATATTCTTATGAAAAACAATATGTTATAAAACAATCAAAACCAACGAGTTTATGACTATCCATTTGTGGATGAATTGCAATTTTTATATTTTTATATTTTAAAGTTGATTATTTGTAATATAATACCATAAAAATAGAATAACAATAACAAGTATACTAACTTTAGATTGTGAAGACAAAATGTACTATTCCATTCAAAAATTATCAATAGATTTATGCAAATATAATATTATTAAAACGTAAGTTATAAATTTCCTATGTGATTTCCAACGTGAGAAAGACTTACATGTTATAACAAGGCAATCTTTGAAAAAAACAAGTCTAAGAAGAGTGTAAATAATATCTTAATTAGCAAAGAAAATACATAAATAATTAATCTCAACATATTACAGATAAAACAATTAATAAAATATATAAAGGATGTCATTAATAATGTAAAAAGTATTTTTACAAAATAAAAAAAATTAAAAAATAATAAATAAATATTAAGGAATTATACAAGGAGGTAAGCATATAAATGGATAAATAGATGGTAAACTTTATTATAATTTATCAATAAACCCAATTAGCATAACGTAAAACAAATGTATAGTAAACTAATGCATTAAAAAAAGCAAATCAATACCTAAATATAATGTATTCTTTTAGGAAATAAACTTAAAATTTAAAAAGAAATAAATATTATTTAATTAAAAAAATCCCTTCAAATAAAATGCTCCAAAGTTTGTCAAATAAGAAATATCTTGAACAAATACATTAATATTAATAATTTTTAATATAAATATCATGAATTCCAACTAAGAACATATACATTTTGGAAATTTGAGCCATATAGATGAAAAATATGTAATAAAAATGAAATCAAATTTAGAAACGTATAGACAAAAAAAATATTTTAAAAATTTTAAATGTTTATACACAAAATGTGGTTGAATGATAACTTAAAATTCACTGTAATTAATAGAGGTATAAATGATTTTATTTAAAATCTATACAAAACAGAAGCAATTTAGTATATATAATTTAATTACTGAACTTCATAGTGGATTCTAAATTATTTTAGTATTAACATCAATTTTAAGTTCGAACAATCTGTTCAAGCAATTAATAAATTTTAAATTATAGTGTATCAATTTAAAAATAAATACATTGGATAATACAATTGAGAAAAGGGGAAACTTAGTGCTACAATAAGATAATTGAAAGTTCATTTTCTATTAAGAGCTAAAAAATATTGATCCTTATACTAAATTGCTTATGTAACTCAACTAATTTAATCTTAATATACAGGTTTTTATACCTCATTATTTTTTTATTATTTTATAAATTATATCTTATTATGTTATCCTAGAGTAGAACAAGTAATAAGTATAAACGTTTATTTGGATTACAATGTCAAAATATTAAAAAATAAGAAAAAAAATTGTTTTAGTTTGATTCATATCCCTAAAATATTACACAAAACAAAATTATTTTTATTCATTCATCCCTTTGTCCTCTTGAATTAAATCTTTCAAAATAATTTTGCCATTTTTCTAATTGTTGCCCAATTGTCAGCCAAATTTCACAAATTTTTAGGCCCTATTTTCTTACTCCAATTGCATGTTAATTGTTTCCCATGATTTAATAAATTATATGGTTAAATTCCACCACCCAAGGATGCCAATTTTCCACCTTAGCTTCCTTAATCATCCTCTAATAATTTCATAAAAAATTTCGCCATATTTTGGTAACATAGTTTCAACTATAATTCCACAATATTTCTCAAAAAATTAATTCCATAATTTCTTCAAAATCTTGGGGTATTACAAAAGGGTTCCAATATAAATGAAAGAAAGAATGATATCATAATATGATTCTAATCTTCCCCTTCGCATTTCTACATTGCAATAATTCAAGAAGTTTACTTCAATAAATATGCTCTTAGATATGGCTATACATAGCACATAAATAAGACATGAGAAAGATGGACAAAATTGTACTAAGTTTCATATATGGCAATTAGTGAAACCCATGAATTTATTAAAGAGTGATTACAATCTTAAAAGAAAAGCTATATATATTGTTATATAATGATTATAAAAGTTTTTTTTTTAAAAAAAATATAACGAATTTTGTAGATATAGTGCAATATCAAAGTTATAATTAAAAGAAAAAAATTAGGTGGATATGAATTTATTTTAATCAAATATCATCAATTTGATCATTATATTTATAAGGTAAATTTTGTGAACATAAATGTACTTCAAAATGCAAAAGCTATGCAATTTAAAAAATATTTTAAATCTCTCGATTTTCATAATAAATATAAAAATATCTTTCACATTTATTATTATAAGTCAAATTTTAAATAAAATTATATTTATTATTTTCTTAACTTTACCCAATGGTTTTAAGACAAAAATATATGATCAAATAATATTGTAATTGACGGTTGCCAAAAGATAGGCTTTATTTTAAAATTTCTATGCCTCCATCAAAAGGTTAATTTCAAATGGACGCTTTTGTTTAATATTTGGCGGCACATCTCGTGCATTAAAAGTCAACTATTCGCTCTCATATTTCATCATAATCATCAAAGTTGCTAAAATTTTAAATATCAACAATTTCTCTTTTTTACCTTATGCCCGTCTTAGGATGAGAAAAATGTCAAAAATCCCATCAATTGGCTATCTGGTGCGTCAGGACGAGGTTAGAGATGCATAATAAAATGAAGAATGCCTGATGCAAGAATAAACTAAGGAAGAGTGGAAATTGAGGACAAGAATCACTAACTTCTATATTATACTACTCCAAAGTACGTAAAACATAGCACTTACGACCATAATTAAGAAAAATTATGAGTAGGGAAGACATCAACGCCGAGATGCCCCTCGAGATCAAGACTTTATGGTATATTTCTTCTTCTTCAATTATAAAGGTATAAAAATACTTGGAAAGAAAAATTATAAAATTATATTTCAAAAGAATGGAGAAAGAAAGAAAAATGCATAATATTCAAATACGGGTCCTATAGTAATTGAACATTGTGCAACAAAATTTTTTTATTATTGTTAGTATATGACTAGTAATTTGACAATTGTGCAATTTGATATTGTGTAATAAAAAATATTTATTAACTTAATTATATGGTATAGATAGATAAATTTGCACACACATAGAGTTGTGCAATTTCATTAATAGCAAAGAATGGAAGTGAACATAAATTAGCAATAATATTTAATTGTGTTTTATCTTTTTAATTAATGGTAACAATGTGGATCCACCAATCAAGGGTAATGCTATAAATCTACAATATGCAACAAAATTATTTCCAATCTCTTAATAATATAACTAGTAAAATTACACACTATATTTGTATGCAAATTCATTTATAAATTGTAAAATTATCAAACTCTAAATAATAGAAATATAACTACTTAAAATTGAAGGTATAAAATATTTAAGATAAGAAAATCAAGAATAATAAACAAATTGTTTGAAAAAAGAGAAATTTAAGAAAGAACATGCATAAAAATAAGTAGTTAAAGAGAAAAGAAGAAAGAAAGTGAAAAAAAATAAAAAAATTAAAATAAAGATAATCGTGTGATTTGACAATGTGTAGAAAAAATAATTATTTTAATAATAATATAGTAGAGATATATTATAAAAAAACTAATGGTATTTTAGTAATTATATTTGAGTGTGCTTAAATTCTTTTATTAAGAGCAATAGTGTAAATTTACTAATCATCCTGTAAATTCACTAATTAAGGCAATGATGTAAATTTACAACGTGTATTCAAATTAACCCTAAAGTCTTTATAATATAGTAAAGATATAGATTATGCAATCACAGGACCAATCTAATAAGCAACTTCAGAATCTTCTAACATTTGTGCTAACCAGAGAGATTGGCTGTTGATTTATTTTCAATCAACGAGAGATGCAACAAACAAAGAATAGAAGAAAGAAAATGACAGAAAAAAAAAGACTAAAATAAAAGTAATTGTGTGACTTAATAGTGTGTAACAAAAAGAATTTATTTTAATAACAATATGGCAGAGATATTAAAGAAGAAAAACTAAATGGTATATTCATAATTATATTTGAGTGTGTTTGTATTCTTTAATTAAGGATAATATTGTAAATTAATTAATTAAAGATAATTTTGTAAATATACAATAAATATTTAAATTACTCCCAAAATTTTTATAACATGGTAAAGATATGGATATAGATTAAGCAATCATAGTTCCAATCGGAATCTTCTAACATAATTGCTAGTCCGAGGGATTGTTTGTTGATTTACTTTCAATAATTCAGAGACAGAACGGTAACAACAGTGTGCACTTGGAATGCTGATAAGTTTACAAAATCTCGGGCAAGGTTTGGGAATGAAAATTACTGTAAACATTTATGAATAATGTAAATGTAAAATGAAAATAAATCATAATTTTGTAATGATTAGTATATTTGTTATGTTTGGGAGGGGGCTTTTGTTGGAAAATGATGTTTAGTGAGAGCTAAGTTAGGATAACTAGTATGTTTGGAAGGAAGAATTGAAGTGATGAATAATGTAATTTATTTGAATTTGTATTTATATATATTAAATATATAATAATAATCGGATAACGTGAAATTATATAGGGATAATAATTAGTTTTTAAGATATAACTATATATAGATGTTAAAGTAAGTCAGTGTGTATATATATTTATTTAATTGTAAATAAGTGTAATGATTAACAAATAATTAATTAATTATATATGTAAAAAATAAAAATTTTGAATTTGAATTTGAAAATAAATTTTGTGATGTAAGATGTTTGATTGTACAAAATTCTTGACATAGTGAAAGATGAAAAGATGATAACGAACACAGTGCAAGTTTTTAATGGGTTGCAGAAATGTAAAAAATTGCCTTTTACAAATGCCTTAATATTTGGGTTGTTTACTCTGTAAGAAGGCTACTATTAGGCGCCGGACCCTTGAGAAGAAGTACTTTGAAAATTCAGTCACAGGTACTTTAAAAACGCAATGGACTTTGAACCTTTCGCTGTTCTTTCAATTTCTCAGACCACAAGTTGATCATGACATTGAATCGCATCGAACAATTTTTCATACACCTTAATCCTTAACATAGGACTGGGGCTCTGAAAGAAATGGCTTGGGAAACAAAAGAGAGAAGAAATCGGCTTCAACTACAAAAAAGAAACCACCCATGGCCATAACCTAATCTTCCCTACAACAGTACAACCTTAGGTGCAAATCAGACTTTAGCCAGTGCAACGCTTCTGATAGGCATTCTTTGTTGAAATGACTAGGAAAAGGCAAGGTTGAATGAGAGGTAAACACACATTGTCAAACACTAGATATCTAATTACATCAAGAGAACATCTTCTGTTACAATACAGAAATAATATTGTCACATTGATATCAGGCTCCTCGGATATGGTTATATTCGCTATCTGAACTTTTATTCACTATGGAAGGTAATTAGCAGGAACACTACTTCTGGAAGCATTCAAGATATGGGCTTTAACTTTCACGTTGAAGTTGGAGATCCGATTACTATATTCCAACCAGGGAACTTAATCTTCTTCTCAAATTTGCCATGCCATCGAGGATGTCATGGTGCAGACAGGCATTTCTTCTCCTTGTTTGCATTCTTTAGATTTCTAAAATGAGTACATGGATTTTGGAAGGCATCAATCTCGTTCATAACCAGAAATACACAGTTCATTGATGCTTCTGAATTTCAAAACAAATTTTATAATTAATTTGTGGAGGTGTCTTCTTGTTGTAGCAGATGCCCATTTTCGTTTAAAAATCATAGCTAAACGAAGTAAGCAGGCTTTGGAGAATCTTGTGGTTTATATTTCATGGATGAAGTCAGAAGGCCATGGTGATAGTGCAGAATTTCTTGAGGATGAATGCTGTCTAGCAATCACTTCAGGGTAATTACGCTTACTTATCACAAAGATATCACGCAATCTGTGATTTAGAATATATGAACTATTATGATTCAGATAACTACAATTTTGCTGGGTGAAATTGGATTTTGTAACATATATGGCTTCAACATTCTCCGTAGTTTAAATCCAGGCTCTGGATTATGCAAGCGTTTGCATTAATGTATATATATATATATTATAGATATTGAATTTGCCATTGTGCCTTGGGAAATGTATCAAATTATCTCCATCATTACAAGGAATTACGAAATAGCAAGAATCTTCAAGCATCACAAAAGAATATAAGCTACTTTGACTGGTGAAAAATTCATACAGATAGTTCGAGTGGGTTTACACACCAAAGAAATCATTCCTTGCCATTCTCATGTGGTCAGAAGCACAGTGGTGGAACCTGAAGAGGATGTTGCTCTATTTGAGGAATTGCTGTTGCAAAGTTTGCTAACAATTCATGGAAAGCAAAAAATGGATCAAAAATGGATCAAAAATAGAAAGCAAGAAGTAAGAAGAGGTAGTGCAGCAGAAGAATAATTTCATTACCTTACGGTAAAGGTTATTGTTACACTGGCCTTCATCTTTGAGGCTAGGTATTTTTCCAATCTGAGTGCGGGAATCTAAAGCTAACAAATGCAGCTTTCCTACACAATTAAAAGCTAACAAAAAATGTAGCCGCAAGAATAATTTAACCACACCAAAATAAAAGGTAACAACCAGATGAGCCAGTTGAGCATTAATGTGAAATGCTAGTTAGTGCAGCTTTTATCTACATGTGATTTGGTTCCAATAGCCCTCCTCAAGATGGAGAATAGTAGTTAACTATTCCCATCTTGCTCAGGTGTTCCTTAAAGAGGTGTGTAGCTAGGGGTTTTGCCTTCACATCCGCAATTTGTGTTGTTGTTGGGACATGATGAGTTTTTGTTAGTCTTGCTTGGAGTTGATCCCTCCCAATGTGATAATCCATCTCTATATGCTCGCTTCTCTCATAAAATAATTGGTTTTGTTGTTATGTATAGTGTTGCTTGATCATCAAAATGCAATTGTGATGCCTACAGATGCATAATTCCCAATGATACAAGGATGTATCTCAACCATATCAGCTTTGCACAAGTTAAAGACATGGCGCACTATTCTACTCCAACAAATGACCTTGAGACCATTGATTGTTTCTTTGACCTCCAAGATATTACGGACTTCTCTAAGAAAATGCAATACCCCATAATAGATCTTTGAGTGTCTGGACATAACCCCTAATCTTAGTCACAAAATGCCCTTAGCTTTAGTTCAC
Source organism: Avicennia marina (assembly GCA_019155195.1). NCBI lineage: Eukaryota > Viridiplantae > Streptophyta > Magnoliopsida > Lamiales > Acanthaceae > Avicennia > Avicennia marina. The sequence goes on from CM032760.1 coordinate 4,934,476, forward strand.
TGTTTGATGGGAATAACAAACCTTACCTTGGTGTTTGCTTGATGTACTAGAGTACGTTATATGCTGCCTTGAGATGTGTGTTTGTGAGTGATTGCATGAATTGACTCAGTGTTTGAATACTATATGCAATATTAGGTCTAGTGATGGTCAAATACAACAACCTTTCAATCAGTCTCCTATATGTGGACGGCTTGCTTAAAGACTTTCCTTCATCCTTGCTCAACTTTATGTTCTATCCATTGGTGTCCTGCTAGGTTTTGCTCTCAACTAGCCAGCGTTTGCTAGAATATCAAGCACACATTTCCTCTCATTTATGAGAATACCAACTCCACTCCTTGCCACCTCAAAAGCTAGGAAATATTTCAGATTTTCCAAATCTTTAATTTTGAACCAATCATCAACAAATTCTTTTATCTACATTGTTAAATCCTATAAATCACTTGCTATTATAATATCATCAACGTAGACTAACAATATAGTGAAAAAGTTCTTCTTCGTCATAGTGAACAAGTTATAATCAACCTTTCTTTGCACAAAGCCAGTGCTAATCAAAGTTGTTGATAGTATTGCATACTATTGCCTTGAGACTTGCTTTAATCTATATAAACTTTTGTTTAGATTACACACTTGAGTTGTAATACCTCTCTCATAGCCTGGCGTTTTCTTCATGTATATTTCCTCCACTAAATCTCCATTTAAAAAGGCATTGTTCATATTAAATTGGTGCAAAATCCATCTTTTAACTACTGCCACATCAACTAAGCATCTTATTGTTGTCAATTTTGTAATTGGAGAAAAAATTTCTTGATAATTTATTTCCCCTTTCTATGTGAATCCTTCCTATGTTTTGTCTAAGTAGGGTTTTCAACTCTTTAAAGTCACTATTTATGGCCTAGGTCAATTGGTATTTGCTTGGGATTAAAATTCTTAGTAACTTTAGGCCCTTAAAATCAATTTTCCACTTTTCAGATTTTTGATCCATTTTCACCCGAATTTTCAAGGCTTTAAACTCTATTTTCTTGCTCTTTATTTATTAAATTATACAGTAAAGTTCTATCACCTAAAAATGTCAAATTTCGTTCTTGGGCTTTCTAATTCAATTCCCAATATTGCACTTGAAAATAAGTGGAAAATGACAAAATTAAAAATAATTCCATCATATATAATTCCACGATTTCCATTCAAAGTAATGTTCTATAATTTTTCAAAATTTTGAGGTATTACAAATAGCATAGTTAACCCAGATAAGGTTAATTTAGTAATTTTTGGTTAGCTTTTAGTCGTATGTAGTTGGCCATGTTTGTTAGCTTTAGACTCCCTCACTCAGATTGGATAAATGGCCAACCTCAAAGATGAAGGCTAATGTAACAGCAACCTCTACCATAAGGTAGTGAAATTCTTCTTTTGCTGCTCTACCTTTTCTTGCTTCTTGCTTTATGTTTTCAATCCATTTTTTAATCATGATGAATTATTAGCAAACTTTACATGGTACTAGAGCCTTGAAGGGAAAGGAGGGAACTCACAACAATCGTCACCATGTTAACTGGATCCTCATCTATTGGTAACCATCAATAACTACTTGCAGAAATATTTCTTAACTTTGTAAATCCAACCAATCCATTCAAGCTTGACAATGGAGATAATCCTATGGTGGCCTTAGTCCCTAACCTCTTGACAACAAAAAATTATGTAATTTGGACACGCAGCATGAGAAGGGCACTTAGGGTGAAGGACAAATTAGGCTTTGCGACAGGGTAGTTCAGGAAGATAATTGAGGGTGACCTTGCCTTAATTGAAGTTTGGGAAAGATGCGATGATATGGTGGTTTCTTCAATCCTTAACTGCACCTCTTCCTCTATAAAATCTAGCTTGATGTTTGTAGATGATGCTTATGAGCTCTAGAATGAAATGAACAATAGGATGTCTCAACATAATAGATCAACGATCTTCCAGCTGAAGAAAGCCTTAACATGCTAGTGCAGGGAAATGACATGCTGATCACATACTACGGAAATCTCAAAGCCATTTAGGATAAACTTGCATTGTATGATAACAGGCCTGAGTGCACATGTGGACAATTGAAACTGCTCATAGAAAAACATCAAAAGGATTGTGTTCCAATTCCTTATGGGACTAAATGAAGCATATGCTCATGTTAGGGACCAAATTCTAATGCTGGAACCTATGCTACCAATTAATAAAATATTTGCTATGATTAAGACACAGGCATTGATCACACAAAAGGGTCAAAACATTATGAAGGGTGGAGGAAAGAAGGGTAGGCCTTACTGCAGCTATTGTAGAATCCTAAGGCATAACTTGGAAAATTGATTGAAGGTGAGAAATGCTTAGGCACCAATACGTACGTGCTATAATATGAAAGGGCATATAGCTAAAAGAAGCTATAAGTTAAAGAGTTATCCACTTGAACACAAATTGTAACAAAAAAGAGGCAAGGGAAGTAGCTCGGCTAACTTCACTTAAACTGGTGTATAAGGAGCAACAAATCTATAATATGAGGATAGTGAAAGGATGTTTCAGAGTAAGGCCCAATATGAGTTAATAACTATTCTTAGTGCAAGGAAGATAGCAATTGAAAAGCAAAATGAGAAAGAATCATCCAACAACCATGCTGCAGCAAACACAATAGCTGCATTTCCTTTCACTCACAATCCTTCCACCTCTAATACGGCTGGTAAGCCTTTACACACACCTTCACAGAGCTTTGATCATGAACAAATACAAGGAAAACCTTGGACTTTTGATACTAGAGCAACAGATTATATGTTCTATCATCTAAACCTACTCATTTTTATCATATTAGCCATATCTAGACCTATCAAGCTTCCAAATGGTTCGCAAGTGATTGCTCGAAATGTGTTGTGTGTCCCATCCTTCACTTTTAACCTCAAATTAGTGAGAAAATGCTTCTTGGGCCACAATTAGAAAGAGTGAATTCAAGGGAGGCCTGTACATGTTCTTGGAGAGTTAGAACCATCCACAACAGATACTCACAAGCACTCCAAAAGGCCTACTATCCAACAAACCTAGATCCTACATAGTTGTAAGTCTTAATGGGAAGTATGCCTTTTGACACTATAGACTAGGCCATCCATCAATTAAAAGGATAGGACTTAATGGTGATAATGTTTTATACACAACCAAAGATGAAATGGAAAGTTTTATTTGCTTAATTTTTCTTTCCTCAAAACTACATAGAGAGCCATTTAATCCCAGTCATCATAGAGCATCATATCTCTTTGAGATGTTGCATTGTGACTTGTGGGGGCCTTCTAATGAAGTAAATTATGATGGAAGTAAATATTTTCTAACCATTGTAGATGATTACATTAGGACAATAGGATATACCTAGTTAAGACTAAGTCAAAAACAAAACAATGGATGAAATTATATATTTTTAGTTAATATTTTTTCATAATTTCAAGTTGGGTCTCATATTAGACTTAAAGGTACTTGTTAATCGCTCTTTTTTCTTGTTTCTAATTTCTTTAAATTCACCAAAAACTAACCAATATTTTATTCCCCAAAAGCATATAATGAGAAAATTAATTAAATAAAAATACAGATTAGAAAAGAAAAATATTTATAACATATGTTATATAATTAATTAAATCAAATATGGATTAAAAATTTAAAACTTTTTATAAATAAAATTATAAACTACAATCCAAAAAATATTATTTTTGTCTTTTAATTAATAGTTTTAATCAATTTGAGAAAAAATTGACATCTAAAATTAGTTTTGAACATGATGTTGTATAAACATATAGCAAAAATGTATTTCCATTTTAAAATTTTTATTAATATTTATATCTAGATTAAATTTTTTATATGAATTTTCTGTTAAAAATAGAGAATTAATTTTGAAAGAACGTAATTTTAATTATATATTTTTATTCTCACAAGATATTTCTACTTTAGTATTCTTTTTATTTTTATTTTTTATATAATGAATAACATTTTAGCCCTAATTTAATTTTAAGACACCGGAGTGAAGTGATGCTGTGTGTGAACCTCGTTAACTGCACTTTCCGAGAGGAAATAAGTACATTGAAAGAACTCTTTCAACGAAGCTGCAACACTACATTTCATCAGTTGAGTGATGCCTTTATATGCGGGAATTGCAGCCTGCTTCGATCAAGTTACCATTCCAGGCATGCCTATAAACAAAGCTTCAATTTTCTTCTGCTTCTTTTTCCTTTGTTCTCCTGATCCCTTCCACATTTTCATTGTCCTTCAACCTGTCTAGCATCGGACCTCAACATACCTACGACAGCGGACGGAACGCAACACGGCATTGGGTTTACTGCTTCTAACCGTCACAGCACCCGACTATAGCCTCAGCTATGCGGTGGATCTTAGAGATTTCTTGCCTGAATATGTCAGCTTCGGCTTTTCAGCTGCAACAGGACATTCGTTTGAGAAAAATAACGTGCAGTCCTGGGAGTTCTCTTCAAGATTACAAGTTGAGCAAACTCCAAGTTCACAGCCTGCCCCTGGAGCAGTCATCACTACTGGTGCAAAGAAAAACACCGGGGGACAGTTCTTATTTTTGTGCCATCGCTTGCAAGCCACTGCTTATGGAAAAAGTATAAGAAAGGATATGGCCGAGATGCAAATTCCAGAGATCCATCTACGAATCAGAAATTGCAAGTGGGTAGCAAACCCTGAAGAGTTTCCATATAGCACACTGGTTCGTGCGACTAAGAACGTTGAGGACAAACTTGGAGAAGGAGGCTGTAGGAAAATAAATTTTTTATCCAACCATATGTTGACATGTGGCATTTTTCTTTTTAGCAAAATGTTAATAATCAATTATTCATATGGTAGGGGTTAAAATAAGAAATAAATTAACATTTTTATAAACGGCACTACCCAGTTAAATCGTGACAAGTGTTAAGACGGGCCAATCATATCATACCACGTGTCAAGTCTCACAAGTTTGGAAGTAAAATATTGTTGATCCGACAATTAATTCGTGGTCATCCACTTAAAGGAAATAATACTAAATCAAATATTCTCAACCAATCAAGTGGTGCCAAGCCGTCAATTATACATAGTAGCAGGCCCTTCTCTCCTCCTATAAATAAGGGTGACATTTACAAATCTAAAGACTATAGCCAAAGGAAGTAAAAAAAAAAAACACAACACAACCAATTGAAGAAGCAACAAAAGACTTCAAGTAAAGAAGCATTCCAAGAGTTCAAATTCTCACCACCAACTTCAAGAAGTTCGAAAGAGTTTGTCATCAGATTGAAGGCGTTCTTCATCAAAGTCCTTCAATTCAGCATTTGATTTAAAATCGTAGTGCTAAGCCCAAAGATCTGTATTGTTAAGGACTTAACAATCCATAAGTAAGATCAAGCGTAAGCCTTTTCCTTAAAGATTGTTCAAACTTCAAGTCAAACATTCTTGAAGGAAGAATCAAATGACCAAATTAGAGAATTTTACCCACAAAATTTTATTTGATTCAAATTGTAATCGACTTATACAAATTTCTTGTTTAATAAAAAAATTCAATTACAAGATTTTTGCCCTACGATTTCTGGCACATCCAGTGGGACCTCTCTACTTCTTACCTCTTCTCTCAACAAAAAACAAATTCAAGAATCTCAAATATCCAGAAAAAAAAGAGAAGTCATCTAAAGCTACCACCTCAGATGCCCTCAAGAGTTGCTCCTAAAAGAGGCATTGTCACTAGAGGCCGAGTAAGGTACTTGACTTACTCCGAGCCAATTGCCATTCCCGAGGCCGCTGATGAACCATACTACCCAAGCCAAGGGAGTGAGGACAATAAGAATGGTTCGTTACCCTCCAGCCTCACCTAGTCGCCTCACCTGACTTCAACACCACTCCAGCAATGATAATTGGTGTCTCGAGTCTAGAGGATCAAGTCGCTGCATAGACCAAGTTAATTAAGGGTCTTGCTAAGCATGTCCAAGAATAAGATTCCAAAATCTCTAAGTTATTGGAAAATGCGGAACCTGCTGAGGCTAGTCACGTCAAAAAGAAGCCTCAAGAAGTTCATGATGAGACCGAGACATCCAAGCAGCAGCCAAACAAAGGAAAAGGGCCTGCTATTGTGGAGCTGCAACCCTCTATAGATGGCTCCATTTCCCTCGATCAATTAAAAGATTTCAATGAAGGAGCCCTCAAAAGCAAATTTGAAGGGACCACCAAATTATCCCTAACTTATGCAAAGCCCTACACAACTCAAATTGATGGCCTAACGATGCCAATAGGTTATCAACCCTCTAGATTCTAACAATTCGATGGAATGGGAAATCGAAAGCAGCATATAGCCCATTTCATCGAGACTTTCAATGATGTTGGAACTTACAGTGACCTCTTTGTTAAGAAATTTGTCCAATCTTTAAAAAGAAATGCCTTTGACTGGTAGACTAAGTTAGAGCCAAAATCCATTAACAGTTGGAAACAGTTGGAGTAAGAATTTCACAACTGCTTCTACAGCACCAAGCAAATGGTTAGTATGATCGAACTTGCCAACACTTGCTAGTGGAAGGATGAGCTTGTCATCAGATACATCAGTCGCTGGAGGAATAAGAGCCTAAATTGCAAGGACAGGCTTTGAGAAGCTTCAAGCATTGAAATGTGCATTCCAAGAATGCATTGAGGGTTGAAATACATCCTACAAGGGATCTAACCAAAAACATTCGAAAAGTTGGCAACTCGTGCTCACGATATGGAGTTAAGCATGATGGCCAGCGAAGTTTATGGTCCATCTACACAAGCTCCCAGAAGTCTAAGGAGAAACAAAAGAAGGTAAGCCCTTCTCCAATAAACCCGCCGGCAAGATACCAGCCAAGGAGTTAATGGTGGTCAAGGCAAAGCCTGCTGCACTAGCCAAGAAGGCAATGGCGGTCAAGGCAAAGCTTGCTAAACTGCCGGTAAAAGAAAGACCTATTGAAAAGAAAGAGAGATTCAGGCCAAATCATATCCCTTCCTAGGTACTGACGTCCCTTGGATTTTCGATGATTTGCTAAAGGCCAAACTCATCGACCTATCGGAGATAAAGTGGCCTACAGAAGCCGGGAAGACTAATGATCCCAAGTACTGCAAGTACCACCGTTTGGTCAGGTACCCCATCCATGACTGTTTTGTATTCAAGGACAAAGTTATGGAATTGGCCCACTAAGAAAAAATCACGTTAGAGGATGATAGTGCCAATGTTAACACCATCACCCTCAACGACCAAACAAATAGAGTTGATGAGATGAGCAACTCCCCTAATAAAGTTGGCTGCTTCCAAAAGAAAAGTCAAGAGCCCGTCGAAGACTTTACGACTACAGTGGCCTTCACAGACAAAGATTTGATGCTAGATTCCAAGCCCACAACAAGCCATTATTTATGACAGGCTATGTCTACAAACAAAGAATTAATAGAATCCTAGTTGAAGGCGGCTCTGTAGTCAATATTTTGCCTCTAAAGACACTGAAAGAGTTGGAGATCCCAACCGTTGAGCTCTCAAATAGCCACTTGATGATTCAAGCATTCAACCAAGGGGGACAGAGAGCTTTAGGCACCATGAGGATGAAGCTATTTATAGACGATATGGAGTTAACTGTCCTATTCCATGTCATTGATGCTAAGACGTCATACAACTTACTTCTTAGATGGCCATGGCTCGATGAGAATGGGAAGTCCCCTCTACTTTGCATTAATATTTCAAGTAGACGATACTGTGAAGAAAGTGTTAGGCAATTGTAAGCCCTTCATTGAAGTTGAATCCCACTTCGCCAATGTCAAGTATTACTTGAATAAGGTAGAGCTCTTGAAACTAGTAGCTCTCAAAGTCGAGAGAAGCGAGAAGATGGTCAAGTAAAGAAAGATGAGACAAGCAAGGTGCATCCCAAAAGCTGTCAAGGCAAAAACCCAGTAATTGATGATGCTCTTAAAGGTTTGACTCTACCGCTAACCCAAATTAACAGCAGAACACCTGCCTCACAATCCAAAGAACCTGTAAGGGAATGCCAAGAAGCTCGGAAGTTGAGGACTGCAAAAGGCTTTAGTCCCAAGGCCTATAAGCTCCTCATCAAGGTTGGATACAACCTGCAGGAACAATCATTGTTGGGGAAGCTTCCTCAAAAATCCTGAAGTCAAATTCCATGAGCAAGGCTTGAGTATGAACAGCCCAAAGGCCCTATTCATATTGCCATAAAAAGGGCTACCACCAACGTCACTGAGGCCGACCGCTCTTTAAAGGTCAAGGGCAAGCCAACACGGGTGTTGGTCTTTGGAAGGCTTAGTCCACCTAAAAAACAAAAGTGCTGAAACGCAAAAGGTGCATCAGAAAAACATTGATGTAGGATGAAAAGCTTCAAAGCTTGATCCCGTCTTGCATGTGGTGATAAACAGATTTGGTGGTATCTTGCGACAGAGTCCTTAAAGCCTGATTTCAGACAGTCGTCTTCACTAAAGCTCAAGTGGTACAGGATGAGGATAAGGAAAGTGTGGGCTAATCCAACCACATTACACTATGCGAAGAAGGATAAACCATCGAAGAAGATGCTGAGGTTGCACCACTCCAAATAGAGGTAGGAACTAAGTCCACCGTAGATGAATTAAAAGAAGTGGACCTGGGCAATAGCACCGAGCCTCGACCCATTTACCTTAGTGCTTTGCTAACAAATAAAGAGACTGACATTTATATGGGGCTTCTCAAAGAGTTCAAAGATGTGCTTGCTTGGTCATGCAGGGAAATGCCAAGCCTAGATCCAAAGGTTGCCATACATCACTTGTTCACAAAGAAAGGAATTCGACCTGTTAAACAAGTGCAACGCCAGTTCCGACTAGAATTGCTTCCCCAAATCAAAGTAGAGGTCAATAAACTGATCGAGGCTGGATTCATCTGAGAAGTTAAATACTCCACGCGGATCTCTAGCATTGTCCCGGTTAGGAAATCTGGTGTGTGTTTACTTCAGAAATCTCAATGAGGCATGCCCGAAAGATGATTTCCCTGTACCTATCACCGAATTCATGATCAATGTTACTATAGGGCACGAGGCTCTCTCATTCATGAACGGATCGTCTAGGTACAACCAAGTTTGCATAGCGCCAAAGGATGAGGAATTAACGGCCTTTTGTATACCCAGTGGCATATACTGCTATGCGGTGATGCCTTTTGGCCTAAAAAACACAGGAGCCATGTACCAAAGGGCCATGTAGAAGATCTTCGATGATATGCTCCACAAGAATATCGAATACTACGTCGACGATCTTGTGGTCAAGTCAAAGAAGAAGCTGGACCACCTGGACGATCTTAGGAACATCTTGGAATGCCTCAGAAGGTACCAGTTGAAGATGAACCCATTAAAATGCACCTTTGGGGTTGCTTCTAGCAAGTTCTTATGCTCCATCGTCTGCCATTGAGGTATCAAAATTGAGTAGGCGAAAATCGATGCTATCTTGAAGATACCAAAGCCTCGAAATATTCATGAGCTCAAAAGCTTACAAGGAAAGTTGGTATATATTCGGAAGTTCATCTCAAATCTCACAGGTTACTATCAACCATCTCGAATGGGATGAACACTGCAGGAAGGCCTTCCAAAATATTAAGTCCTACCTGACAAAACCTTCAGTGTTGGTAGCCACAGTACTAGATTATCCTCTGATCCTGTATATCGCTGTGTAAGAATGCTCAGTGGGAGCCCTGTTGGCCCAAGAACATGATGAAAGAAAGGAGAGCGCCCTTTACTACTTAAGTAGGATGATGATGCCAAATGAGCTCAAGTATTTGCCGATTAAGAAAACTTGTTTGGTGTTTGTCTTTGCCATCTAGAAATTGAGGCACTACTTCCGGGCTCATACAATTCGCTTGATATCTAAGGCTAACCCATTAAAGTACGTCATGACAAAGCCTGTTCTCTCTAACAAGCTTGCAAGATGGTACCTGCAATTCCAACAATTTGAAATTGTGTATGTGCCACAAAAGGCAATGAAGGGACAAGCGTTGGCTGACTTTCTGGCAAACCATCCTATTCTAGCCAAATGGGATTTGTTTGACGACCTGCCAGACAAAGATGCTTTCATAGTCGAAATCACTCCTCTATGGAAGATGTACTTCGATGGAGCCTCTCATAGGGGAGGAGCCAGTGCAGGGGTAGTGTTTGTGACATCAAAAGGTGAAGTCTTGCCTCACTTGTTCACCCTCACAGAAAATTGCTCCAACAATGTGGCTGAGTACCAAGCCCTGATCATCAAACTCTAGATAGCCATGGACATAAAAAAACTCGACCTCGAGGTCTATGGTGATTCTAAATTGGTAATCAACTAGCTACTGGAAGAGTATGAAATCAAGAAGCCTGAATTGCTTCTATACTACAGTTACGCCAATACACTCATAGGATAGCTTGGATGTGTCATAATTGAACATGTGCCAAGAAGCAAAAACAAGTAGGCAGATGCATTGGCTAAGCTTGCCTCTGCTTTGTCCTTGCTTGATGCTGAATGTAACGTCCCCATATGCAAGAAATGGATAGTGCCGCCAACACTTGAAGAAGAGTAAGAGTGAGAAAATTGCTCTGTAGAAGTCCTCAACGTGGAAAAAAAGGACTGACGCCAACCATTCGTAGACTACTTGAAATATGAGAAATTACTAGATGATCCACATCAAAAGGTTGAGATTTGATGCCGAGCAGCCTTCTTTATCTACTTCAAAGGCATTCTATACAGACGCTCATTCGATGGAGTATTCCTACGCTGCCTCAGCGAGGATGAAACCATTCAAGCCATCGAGGAAGCACACTTTGAGATTTGTGTTGCCCATCAATTTGGACCTAAACTTCACTTTTGGATCAAAAGAATGGGATACTACTGGTCGACAATGGTGAAAGATTGCATGGAGTTTGTCCAAAGCCAAGCATGTCAGTACCATGCTAACTTCATTCATCAACCACCTGAGCCATTACACCCAACAATAGCTTCATGACCATTTGACGCTTGGAGATTGGATGTAGTTGGATCTATAACGAAGTTATCTACTAGTCACCTTTACATTCTCGTTGTTACTAACTACTTCTCCAAATGGGCAGAGGCAATCCCTCTCAGGGAAGTAAAAAAGAAAAATGTTGCTGATTTCATCCGCGTCAACATTATCTACAGATATGGAGTTCCTTGGTACATGATCATCGACAATGGGAAGCCATTTGTCAACAGCACCATTGACAAATTATGTCAAAGGTTTGGATTCAAGTAAAGGAAATCCTCGATGTACTATGCCCCAGCTAATGGTCTTGTAGAAGCTTTCAACAGGACTTTGTGCAACCTGTTGAAAAAAGTGGTGTCAAAGTCAAAAAAAAGACTGCCATTAAAGGATTGGGGAAGCTTTGTGGGCCTACTGAACCAATTTCAGGACACTACGCAAGCAACTCCTTATGCACTAGTATACGGATCGAAGCTATCATCCCCCTTGAGCAGCAAATTCCATCACTACGAGTTGCCATGCAAAAGGGATTGACCGAGGAAGACTCTTGTTTGCGTCTTGAAGAATTAAAGGCACTTGATGAAAAGAGGCTCGATGCACAACAAAGGCTCGAATGCTATCAAGCCCGCCTATCCAAATGCTTCAATGAAAGGGTGCGTGCCTGGTCTTTCCAAGTTGAAAAATTAGTGCTCGTCTTGAGGAGGCCCATCATCATCACTCACCGCACTGGAAACAAGTTCACCTCCAAATGGGGTGGACCATATGTCATCCAAGAGGTTTATACAAATAGTGCCTATAGACTCGTCGATCAAGATGGTGTAAGGGTTGGTCCGATCAATGGAAAATTCCTAAAAAGATATTACCTTTGAAGTAAGGAAAAAAAAACAAAACGAACAAAAAAAAATTCCTTGATACGAGTATAAACTATCAAATTAAATTTCAAGTCATTACACCCCTTGATGTGAGTTTAAACTGTCAAAATCGTTAAATGAAACCCTCCTTAACACATGAGTCTAAACTGTAAGTTACTCCTGGCTTGCAATAGTATAAACTGTGAACGGCTTATAAGTTCCATACTCTATAGCTTAGGTTTGGACTCATAGACTTGGGTTCTAGACTTCTAGCCTTGGGTTTGAGCTTATGCATTTAGGCTCTAGAGGACTTGGGTCTGGATACATTTATTTGGGCTTTGGACTCCAAGACTTGGGTTTGGACCCATTGGGCTTTGGACTCTTAGACTTAGGTCCAGACCCGTGTATTTGAGCTTCGGACTACTAGACTTAGGTTTAGACCCATGGATTTAGGCTTCAGGCTCCTGGACTTGGGTTTGGACCAATTGGGCTTTGGACTCATGGACTTAAGTTTGAACCCATTAGGAGTTGGACTCATAGACTTAGGTTTGGACCGATTGGACTTTGGACTCATAGACTTGGATTTGATCCTGTTGAGATTTAAACTCATAAACTTGGGTTTTACATTGATGGGACCAATCTGGAGTCCATCTTTGGCAACTAACTTGTATACGTCATTGGTATATACTTTTTTAACCACGTATGGTCTATCCCATTTTGGTGCAAATTTGTTTCCCGTGTGATAAGTGATATTGATAGGTCTTCTCACAGCAAGAATTAAGTCACCAACTTGAAAAGATCAAGAGTGCACTTGTTTATTGAAAGCTTTGGACAACCAAGCTTGATAACACTCTAATTTCTGCTGCGCCTCTAGCCTTTTTCTCATCTAGGGCTTCCAATTCTTGGAGGTGCAATCAGGTATTATCTTTCTCTATTTGTTCCTCTTATATAGCTATCCTCAAAGATGGGAGTTGTTGCTCAAGGGGAACAACAGCCTCAATGCCATAAACTAAAGCATACGAAGTTGCTTAGGTGGGGGTTTTGTAAGTGATTCAATATGCCCACAAAGTTTCTCCAATCCTTTCATGCCAGTCTCTCTTAGACTTAGAGACTACCTTTTTCAGCAGATTACAGAGTGCTTTGTTGAATGCTTCAGCTAGGCCGTTGGCTAGAGCATTGTATATTGAGAACTTCCTTTGTTTGAAACCAAACTTTTGGCATATCATGTCGATCAAACTGTTAGAGAATGGCTTTCCATTTTTCGTGATTATGATCGAGAGACCCCATAACGATAACTGATGTTAAGGTAGAGGAAGTCAGCTACATTTTCCTTCTTGACTTCTTTGAGGGCAACTACCTTGGCCCACCTAGAAAAATAATGAATGGCTGCTAAAATGTAAAGGTGTTTGGCAGAGGACTTTGTCATTGGTCCAACTACATCCATGCCCCACGCATTGAAAGGCCATGATGTGACAGTAGGGTGCAATGGTTCGAGTGGTTGATGGATGAAGTTAGCATGGAACTAACATGCCTGGTATTTTTAAGCTAATTCCTTGTAATCCTTAACCATAGTCGACCAATAACATCCCATTATTTTTATGCGAAAATGGAGTTTTTGCCCAGATTGGTGAGCACCACAAACTCCCGAGTGAGCTTTTTCCATAGCTTAAGCTGCTTCATTACTGCTTAGGCAATGCAGAAGGACTCCATCAAATGACCACCTATACAATATGTCTCTAAAATAGAGGAAATGAGTTACACGTCGTCAAATGTCAACTTGGCGATGTCAATAACACAACAATTTCCCATATTTGACGTAGTCCAAAAAAGGTTGCCGCCAGTCCTCTTTCTTTGTCTCCAACACCTAAATAGCATTGCTTTCATCCCCTAGGGGCTCTTCATCTTCAAAAGTCAGGGGAACCACCCAACTCTGATAAATGAGTACATGGGATTCCTTCTCAGGCATGGTCAATGCGGAGGTAAGTTTAGCCAAGGCATATGCTTTTCGATTATCTTTTCTCGACACATGCTCAAGTGACACATCCCCAAGCCATCCCATGAGCCTTTTAGTATAATTCAAATATGGGATCAATTTAGGCTTTTTTGCTTCATAAATCCCTAACAGTTGATTAATTATTAGCTTTGAGACACTGTAAACTTTGAGGTGTAACTGCTTAATGTCAAGTGCTATCTCTAACCCAAGACTCAAGGCTTGATACTCAGTCATGTTATTGGTGCACTTATGAGTTAGTGCAAAGGAGTGTGGGAGAACCTCTCCATCTGACGTGACAAAGACTACTCTAGCACCGACTCCACTTTTACATGCAGCTCCATCAAAGTACATTTGCCATGGTGGGACTACGTCAACTAGGAGGACATCTTCGTCTGGGAGGTCATCTGATAGATCCCATTCAGTAGGGATCGGATGATTAGCTAGGAAATCAGCTAAGACTTATCCTTTCACAGCCTTTTGAAGGACGTAGACTATCTTGAACTGCTGTAGTTAGAGATACCACCTTGCAAGTCTGTCGGAAAGAACTAGCCTTGTCATGGCATACTTCAATGGGTTTGCTTTTGACACCAAGTGAACTATGTGTGCTTGGAAATAATACTTTAACTTTTGTATGGCAAAGATAAGTGTCAAGCACATCTTCTCTATTAATGAGTATTTCAGCTCGTTTGGCGTCATCATCCTACTTAAGTAGTACAAGGCTTTTTCTCTCTTGTTTTCATTTTCTTGAGCTATTAGAGCTCCAACTAAAGATCCTTGTGCAGTGATGTACAAAGTGAATGGGCATCCCAGCATAGGTGCGGCCAACACTAGAGGCTTCATTAAGTATGACTTTATACTTTCGAAGGCCTTTTCGAAAGATTTATCCCAATTAAAGAAAACCCCTTTCTTCATGAGTCAACTAAACAGTTGACACTGTCCCGCCAAGTTTGAGATGAATCGCCTTATGTATGCCAGCTTTCCTTGGAGGCTTTTAAGTTCATGAATATTTCAAGGCTCGAACATTTTCAAAATTACATCAATCTTTACTTGATTAATCTCTATATCTCAATGGCGAACAATGAACCCCAAAAACTTTCCACATGCAACCCTGAATGCACACTTCAATGGTTCATCTTCAACTAGTATCTTCGGAAATGTTTAAAGACCTTCCTAAGATCACCTAGGTGGTCTTCTTTCTTTCTTAACTTAACCACCAAGTCATCAACATAGCACTTAACGGTCTTATGGAGCACGTCATCAAAAATCTTCTACATAGCTCGTTTGTATGTGGCCCCAGCATTCTTTAAATTGAAAGGCATTACTTTATAATAGTATATTCCTTTAGGAGTGCGGAAGGCAATTAACTCCTCGTCTTCAGGCACCATAAGGATTTGATTGTATCCTGAAGACTCATTCATGAATGACAGTGCCTCATACTCGGTAGTGAAGTCAACCATCAACTCTGTTATTGGTAATGGAAAGTCATCTTTAGGGTAGTCCTCATTTAGGTCCCTAAAGTCAACATAAACTCGAATTTGCCCATTCTTCTTTCTCACCAAGATTATACTAGAAATTCAAGTAGGGTACTTGACCTCCCAAACGAAGCCGACCTTAATGAGTTTATTGATTTTGTGTTCGATTAGGGGAAATAGTTTGGGTCTGAATTAGCATTATGCCTGCTTGACCGATCAGAACCCCTTTCTTACGACTAGGCGGTGTACTGCCACTTTTGGATTTAACCCAAGCATCTCTTTATATGTCCAAGCAAATACATCTTTGAATTCTTTCAGCAAATCATTGTATACTTGAACTTCTCTCTCAGTTAGTAAAGTACTAACATAGGTTGGCTGTAGGCTGTTTTCATCCCCTTGGTTAACTTGTGTCAATATATCTACGGTGGCCTTAACCCCTTCTTCAAACTAGGGAGGGGCAATTTTAACATCCTCCTTGATTAGGTCTTCTTCTTCACTCAATATAATGGGTCTTCTTCACTCAATGTAATGTGGTAGGATGACCTGAAGCTCTCTTTTTCATCTTCCTCATCACCCACTTCAACATTTGTGTGGATGATGGTTTGCATCTTTACCTTCAAGACCTTATCACATATGATGATTAAGTTTGTATGGCGCCTTCATTCTTGATGAAATCCGACTTCAGGGCTTTTGGCCCATTGTCTTATTTTGTTTAGGGCTTACTATTTTAAATACTCCCTTTTGACTTGGGCCATGCCCTCGGTGTATAGCTGAACCAAGTCTATCTAAGACAAACACTCATGCTGACTTGTTTTGGTTTGTTGAAGAGTGGTTATCTTCAGTGATACGAATTGTCATTGCCCTATTAATGGCAATATGGAGTGGACCTTGTTCTATATATCCAAGACCAGTTCACGGCTTTTTGTTCGCAGATTGCTAAGGTAGCTTCCTTAATGGCAATGGCTCCTGTGGGTTATATCCCACTTTGGTGAAAAACTTGTATGCCTTAGGGCCGAAACATTTAGATGTTCTCAACTCCTGTGCCTCGGCATGCTCCCCCTTGACTTTTTCTAGTGGTTGAGAGGGGTACCCTTTTGATGTAATAGAGTAAAAGGGAGGACCAAACCTTTCAAGGGATCATTCTCCACAAGTTGCTTCGTCGGGTCATGTTTAGAGGAAGATGGGTCACTTAGGCTGCCATCGGTAGGCTAGTGCTCCACCATCCTTATCTTCATTTTCAGAGAGGCTTACTTTGTGGTGCTAGCCTCATTCAGATAATAGTTGGCATCTGCACAGTGTGACTTAGCCTCAATGAAGGACTTGCTGTCACCAAGCACACATTTCACTGTTTTGTTTTAGGTGTATTTGAAGCACTGATGCCAAGTAGAGGGAACCTCTCCATTTTCAAAGAGCCAAGGGTAGCCTAAGAGTGTGTTATAGGATGTAAGAGCATCAATCACATGAAACAAAGCTTGTGATTCCATATCATCTATCACTAGCTTTATTTTGATGGTGCCTTAAGCTCTTCGCCTCCCTTAGTTATATCCCTGAATCATTAATAAACTATTTGAAAGTTCATCTATAGAGATTTCCAATTCTCTAACAGTTTGGAGGGGTAAGATGTTTATTTTCGAGCTCCCATCAATCCAGATTCAATTGATTCTTTGCTCATGAATGTAGTTGGAGACAAATATGGGCCTGCTGTGTGGTTGAGAACTAAGCATTAGACCTTCATCAGTGAAGGTGATTGTAGTGATACAATCCCCTTGTCAACTTCAAAAGGAAGACCTTCTAGCTGACTGCCCCCCTTAACTTGTTCACTGAGGGTGATAGGATTGGCATTTACTTTATCATCCTCTAGTGCAATTTTCTCTTGTTGGACTAACTCTATGACTTTGTCTTTAAACATAAAACAATCATCGATTGAATGTCTAGCTAACCAATGATATTGCAGTACTTAGGGTCATTGACCTTCCCAGCTTTAGTGAGTCGCTTCATTTCAGGCAACTCAATGAGGTTTGCTCCAAGTAGATCATCAAATATGCCCGAAACATCAGAGTGAAATAAGTATGATTTTGCCTGCATCTCTTTTAGGGTTGGTCTTTTTGGTTTTAGTGGAAGAGCCTTCTTTCTTTCAACCAACTTTTCCTTTGTGGATGGCTTGATAGGCTTTGCCTTTGTAGTCATTGCCTTGACTACCATGGGCTCCTTGTTTGGGATTTTAGTAGCAGGTTTGTTGATGGAGGGTTTGTCCCCTTTTTGCTTATCTTTAGGTTTTGGGGAGTCTTCTACAGGTGGACCATAAACTCTACTGGTCGCCATGCTCAGCTCCATGTCATAGGCATGAGTGGCCAATTCTTCAAAGGTTTTGAGTTGAATTCCTTACAAAATGTATTTCAACACCCAGTACATTCCTTGAATGAGCAGATTAATGCCAGAGGCTTTGGATAGTCTATCCTTGCAATTCAAATTTTTGTTTCTCCAACGATTGATGTATTCAATGACTGGCTTATCCTTCCATTAGTGAGTGTTAGTGAGTTCAATCATGTTAACCGTTCACCTAGTACTATAAAAGCGGTTGAGGAACTCTTACTCCAACTGTTCTCAGCTATCAATGGACTTAGACTCCAAGTCGAAGTACCAATCGAAGGCATTTTCTCTTAGTGACTGAATAAACTATTTGACAAGGAAGTCATCATAGGTTCCAGCATCTTTACAAGTTTTAATGAAATGGGCAATGTGCTACTTTGGGTTTCCTATCCCATTAAATTGTTAGAGCCTGAGAGGTTGATAACCGGCTGACATCTTCAAATTATCAATTCTCACCGTATAAGACTTGGCATAAGTGAGGGACGATTTGGTAGTCCCTTCAATCTTGCTCTTGACAGTGCCCTCGATGAAGTCATTGAGTTGACTGAGGGGAATAAAACCATCAGTAGAGACTTGAAGATTCTCGACAGCAGGCTTTTTACCTTTATCCAATTGCTGCCTTGTTGATGTCTCAACTTCATCATAACCCTGGTGAGGCTTTTCTTCTGCCCAGCTAGCCTCAGCATTATCCACCTTCTCAATTAACTTAGAGGTGCGAGAGTTTTGGTCTGGTACATGTTTAGCAAGACCTTTAATGATTTTGGTCATAGCTGCAATTTGATCCTCCCAGCTTAAAGCATTAGTCATCATTATTTGAGCAGTATTAGCACTGACGCGAGGTGATTGAGCGAGGGCTAGAGAGCATCGAACCATTCTTGGTGTCTTACCTTTCTTGGCCTGTGTAGAGGGTGTTGTTGACAACTTCGGGGATATAGGTTCGCTCAGGGTAAGTCAATTGTCTGGTCAAGCCTCTTGTGACAACACTTCTTTTAGAAGCGGCCCCTGTGGCTCTAGAAGCAGCAAGTTTGGATGACTTAACTTTTCCTCCAGCCATTTGAAATTTCTTTGGTCTTGATGAAAGAACAGATGAGAGGTAGAGACATCCCACTGGACGTGTTAGAAACTTGTAGACAAAAATCCTGCAATTGAATTTTTATTAACGAGAAAGTTATACAAGTGCAATTATAATTTGAATCAAATGAACTTCTGTAGGTTTTATTCTCTAATTTTGTCATCTGATTCTTCCTTTAACTTGTAAGGCTTGAATATTCTTGGAATTTGTTGAAGCGTTTATGGATTTGATCTTCCTTGCGGCCTTCGGAAAACGCCAATATTTAATCAATTTGTTGAAGAACATTTTGAATATCACGAAAACAACTTGAATGTTAATTGAAGAACACAGCTAGAACTAAAGGAGTTTCTAAACTTTGATCTTCTAAAATGTTGGTTGGAGTTTCAAATAATGTTAATCCACTAGTTTAACACCTTGATTGTGGATCAAACGCTAAAATTTGCTGAACCTCTATGAAAGATGCCTTGAATGTCAGAAGAATGGCTTTGAATTTGTAGAGAGAGTCTGAACTTCTTCCAAGGAAGGTTTCACTTGTTGTCTTCTTTTTTTTTTTCTATGTAAAAGCCACCTCTATTTATAGTGGTGGATAAGGTTTTACTGCCATAAATGTTTGGTAATGTGGCAGCATCTGATTGGTGGAGCATAATTGATTTGGTATTATTTCCTTTAATTAAATAATTACAAATTAATTACCAAATTAATAATATTCTTTTTCCAAATTTATAGGATTTGACAGGTGGCATGATTTGATCAGTTGGCCTTGACACGTTTCATAATTTGATTTGTCAGCCACTTTTATAGTACAATACCAATTAATTTTATTATTTAATTTTAGGAATTGTATTTAATTTAATTCCTAAAACATAAATAATTAGTATTTCATTACAACAAAATGAAACATGCTAGAAACTTTACTTGCTTACAACAATATCAAATAAATCAATTAAACTACAAATGATAAAAATAAAAAGTTATAATAATATGCAGAAATTTTAAATAAATAATAAATTTCATACGCAAAGGCATGGTTATTCTTATCACAATTTAATATAAAATATTTAGGACAAGTGAAACTTTTATTATTGAATGTATTAAATGTGTGATAATGCATTTTATCTTAGTATTTATTTAATATTTAATTATATTTAATAAATGTTATAGAAAACAAATAGCAAAAGAAAGAGTTATGACAATGTGAAAAATTTTAAATAAATAAATTACACATATAAAATGCAATATTCTTATGAAAAAATAATATGTTGTAAAATATTAAAATGAATGAATTTATAACTATCAAGTCTATTAAACAAGTTATTATTGCATAATTATATTATTGAAAATATAACAATAACTTCATTTGAAGGCACTAATGCCATGAATAATGGCTTAATAAACATAAAATAAATCAACAAGTTAAATTTATAAACATAAATATTAATTAAATTAAAATATGAAAGAAGAAACAAATAGAAACATAAATAAAGTTATAATAATAAACTAAAAATTTGAATAAATAAATAAATTTTATACATGTTACAAAATTTCAAATGATTGAATATTTGACCATTAAATTTATTAAATAAGTGATTAGTTAAAATTTTAAGTGAAAGATTAAATTTATTAAATAATGATTGCTATTCTTATTACAATATATTACAAAATATCTAAAACGAAACTGTTTTTCACCATCAGTTTTATTAACTATTTGATCATTCTTTGAGTATTATTATTTTTACTTTATATTAGTTATTTTTCCATTCCCTACCATATAAAATGAATAGTAAGGAAAGTAATGTTACAATAATGTACTAAAATTTTATATAAATAAGTAATTATAGATAAAAGATAGTATTCTTATGAAAAACAATATGTTATAAAACAATCAAAACAAACGTGTTTATGACTATCCATTTGGTCGATATATTGCAATTTTTATATTTTTTTTATTTTAAAGTTGATTATTTGTAATATAATACCATAAAAATAGAATAACATGTATATTAAGGTTAGATTGTAAAGATAAAATGTACTATACCATTCAAAAATTATCAATAGATATATGCGAATATAATATTATAAAAATATAAGTTATAAATTTCCTATGTGAGAATGACTTACATGTTATAACAAGGCAATCTTTGAAAAAAACAAGTCTAAGAAGAGTGTAAATAATATCTTAATTAGCAAAGAAGATACATAAATAATTAATCTCAACATATTACAGATAAAACAAATAATAAAATATATAAAAGATGTCATTAATAATGTAAAAAAGTATTTTTACAAAATAAAATAAAACTTAAAAAATAATAAATAAATATTAAGGAATTATACAAGGAGGTAAGAATATGAATGGATAAATTGATGGTAAACTTTATTATAATTTATCAATAAACCCAATAAGCATAATGTATAACAAATGTATAGTAAACTAATGCATCAAAAAAAACAAATCAATATCTAAATATAGTGTATTCTTTTGGGGAAATAAACTTAAAATTATAAAAGAAATAAATATTATTTAATTAAAAAAATCCCTTCAAATAAAATGCTCCAGAGTTTGTCAAATCAGAAATATCTTGAACAAATACATTAATATTAATAATTTTTAATATAAATATCATGAATTACAACTAATAACATATACATTTTGGAAATTTAAATCATACAGATGAAAAATATGTAATAAAAATGAAATCAAATTTAGAAATGTATAGACAAAAAAATATTTAAAATTTTAAATGTTTATACACAAAAACGTGGTGGAATGATAAGTTAAAATTCACTGTAATTAATAGAGGTATAAATGATTTTATTTAAAATTTATACAAAACAACAGCAATTTAGTATATATAATTTAATTATTGAACTTCATAGTGGATTCTAAATTATTTTAGTATTAACATCAATTTTAAGTTCGAACAATCTATTCAAGCAATTAATAAATTTTAAATTATAGTGTATGAATTTAAAAATAAATACATTTGATAATAAAATTGAGAAAAGGGGAACTTAGTGCTACAATAAGATAATTGGAAGATCATTTTCTATTAAGAGCTAAAAAATATTGATCAATATACTAAATTGCTTATGAAACTCAACCAATTTTGTCACCAATTTGTATTCTATTACAAGATTCCTAGCATTTTTATACATGACGTCCATGAGACTTCTCTAGAGGAAGGCCTATACTTTCGGAGAGTATCGACTTTTTCTAACTCGCGGGGTAAGGCATGCTTTTCCCACATTCTTGCAGTTGTGAGGAAATTTCATTCCAAGGCCTATAAAGAGTAGTGGACTATAGTTTATGGGAACTACTTTGAAGAAAATGCCGTGAAGTTGTGCATTACTGCATCTTAAGGTGGTGTTCTTGATGTAGGAAACTTGTCTCCTAATGTTAGAGATACCCCATACAAACCTGTAGCCCTAGCTGTCCCTATAGAAAAGAGGCCTTGTTTGCAGATCTTCGACGATAGTACTAGTAGCCATGGGGATCATCACTGGAAGAGAGTTAGGAGAGCCCCATAGCCTTTAAGTTTGAAAGAAGGCCAACTTTACAACTACCTAGAGTCGGTTAGAGATCTTGCTTAGGATGTGGTTTGTTACTTTTCTCTTTGTTGCATTCTTTCTCATCCTTTTCAATTTACCAACATGTTTTTTTCTTCTTCTAGGTGGAGAGGCAGGCCTTTAGAAGCAGTAGCGGGGGTTCTAGCGGTAGTCATAAATTTGTTACGGAGCCAAATCCACTTGTAACTGCAGCATCCACAGAAATTCGTGTTTTGAAAAAGAGCAAGAAAACACATTCTCTTACAGTGACTTTAGTATTTAGAGTAGAGAAATTCCTTTGGAGTTAAGAGAAGGAGCCGGCTATGGGTGAGTCTTTGTGAGCGGTTAGTTGGCACCTCACCCAATCTCATTTCTTCTCTCAAAGGTGAAGTTATGCTTGTCCTTGAATCTATGAAATGTTTTGACTAAGTCGACGTGTTCCTTATAGAAGACTTTTTAAAGGTGCTTTTGCTAGCGCAGCAATTTGTGATGAAGCGATATCCACAGCAGCTGATATGTCTACCAAAGAAGTCCTCGCTAAAGAGTTGAAAGATGTAGAGTGTCGGCTTCAAGGGGCCTTAAATAGGGAAGCTGAAGAAGCTAGGCAAGTCGAGGTTTTCAAGGCCAAATTGAAGAGCGTTGAGGAGCAACTTGAACTGTTAACTAAGCAACAACAGGAGCTGTCTACATTCCTTTCGTGGCAAAAAGGAATACCTTAGAAAGGCAGTAGCGGAAGTTGGTGAGCTCCATGGGGAAATTGTTGCTATTCAATTTAGCGAACCTTCAAATGATGTGGCTACAGAGGCCTTGGACTTTCTGAAAACGATTTAGTAGCTACTACCAAGGACATGTTGGAGAACTTGAACCCCTTTTCTTAGCTTTATTAGGATCATTGCTTAGTTGACATTATTCTTTTGCCAAGCACTTGCCGTTGTTAATAAAATGTCTTGTTTTGCTATTTCTTGCTTTCTTTGTTTGGATGTGCCCCCAACAATAATCATGAATTAAAATATAACCTATCACAAATTCATGACTGAACTTAGTAAATATTCAAGCTACCTACGTATCCATAAAATAGGATCAAATCATAACGTAATTCAAATATTTTTAATTTGTGAAATGAAGGGCCATTCACAGTTTATACTATTGCGGGCCAAGAGTAACATATAGTTTAGGCTCGTGTGTCGAGGAGCAACTTGAAGTTGATTTGGGTTTGATAGTTTTAAATTTGTGTCAAGGAACTTCGATTTGGATTTGATTTGACAATTTATGCCCATATCAAGGAGGAGTTGATCTTTATCTCTTCATTTTTATTTATTTATTTTTTTCATTAATTTTTTTTGTTTGTCTTCAAGCATAATATCTTTTAAAAAATCTCGCTTTGATTGGGCCAACTCTTACACCGTCTTGGTCAACCAATTTGTATGTGCCATTTGTGTAAACTTATCTGACGACATACGGTTTGTCCCATTTGGAGGTGAATTTGTTTCCAGTATGGTAGGTGATGATGATAAGCCTTCTTACTGTGAGCACTAAGTCCCCGACTTGAAAATACTGAGCATGCACTCTTTTATTGAACGCCTTGGATAAGCTAGCTTGATAACACTTAATCTTTTGTTGTGTATCGAGCCTCTTTTCATCAAGTGCTTCTAATTCTTCAAAGTGTAAGTGGGCATTGTCTCCCTTAGCCCCTCTTGTATGATGATTTGCAAGGATGGAATTTGCTGTTCGAGTAGGGTCATGGCCTCAGTATCATACACTAATGCATAAGGAGTTACTTGTGTTGGAGTCCTATAAGTGGTTTGATAGGCCTACAAAGCTTCATTAATCCTTCCGTGCCAATCCCTCTTTAATTTTGATGCCATCTTTTTTAACAAATTGCACAAAGTCCTATTAAAAGCTTTTGCAAGGCCATTTTTCAGGGCATGGTACATTGAAGACTTTGCTTGAGGACAAATTTCTGACATAGCTTGTCAATTGGGCTGTTGAAAAATAGTTTTCCATTATTGGTGATGATATACCGAGGGACTCCATATCTATAAATGATATTAACACAGATGAAGTTGGCAACATTTTCCTTCTTTACTTCCTTGAGAGCAAAATTGCCTTTGCCTATATTGAGAAGTAGGCAGTTGCAGCAAGAATGTAGAGATGGCTGGCCCATAATTTTATTATGGGTTCGACAACATCCAAGCCCCAAGCGTTGAACAAGTAATAAGTATAAATTATTTTGTTACTTCATTATTTTTTTATTATTTTATAAATTATATCTTATTATGTTATCCTAGAGTAGAACAAGTAATATGTATAAATGTTTATTTGGATTAAAATGTCAACATATTAAAAATAAGAAAAAAAATTGTTTTAGTTTGATTCATATCCCCAGAATATTACACAAAACAAAATTATTTTTATTCATTCATACCTTTGTCCTCTTGAATTAAATCTTTCAAAATAATTTTGCCATTTTCGCCAAATTTCACAAATTTTTAGGCCCTATTTTCTTACTTCAATAGCATGTTAATTGTTTCCCATGATTTAATAAATTATATGGCTAAATTCCACCACCCAAGAATGCCAATTTTCCACCTTAGCTTCCTTAATCGTCCTCTAACAATTTCACCAAAAATTTCGTTATATTTTAGCAACATAGTTTCAACTATAATTCCACAATATTTCTCAAAAACTTAATTCCATAATTTCTTCAAAATCTTGGGGTATTACAAAAGGGTTCCAATATAGATGAAAGAAAGAATGATATCATAATATGATTCTAATCTTCTCCTTCGTTTTTCTACATTGCAATAATTCAAGAAGTTTACTTCAATAAATATGCTCTAATATATAGCTATACATAGCACAGAAATTAGACATGAGAAAGATGGACAAAATAGTACTAAGTTTCATATATGGCAATTAGTGGAACCCATGAATTTATTAAAGAGTGATTACAATCTTAAAAGAAAAGCTATATATATTCTTATATAATGATTATAAAATTTTTTTATTTTTAAAAGTATAATGAAATTTGTAGATATAGTGCAATATCAAAGTTATAATTAAAAGAAAAAAATTAGATGGATATGAATTTATTTTAATCAATATCATCAATTTGATCATTATATTAATCAATTTTACTTCAAAATGCAAAAGCTATTCAATTTTTAAAATATTTTAAATCTCTAGATTTTCATAATAAATATAAAAATATCTTTCATATTTATTTTTATAAGTCGAAATTTAAATAAAATTATATTTATTATTTTCTTAACTTTACCCAATGGTTTGAAGACAAAAATATATGGTCAAATAATATTCTAATTGATGGTTGCCAAAAGATAGGCTTCATTTTAAAATTTCTATGCCTCCATCAAAAGGTTAATTTCAAATGGACGCTTTTGTTTAATATTTGGCGGCACATCTCGTGGATTAAAAGTCAACTATACGCTCTCATATTTCATCATAATCATCAAAGTTGCTAAAATTTTAAATATCAACAATTTCTCTTATTTACCTTATGCCCGTCTTAAGATGAGAAAAATGTCAAAAATCCCGTCAATTGGCTATCTGGTGCATCAGGACGAGGTTAGAGCTTATGCATTATAAAATGAAGAAAGCCTGATGCAAGAATAAAGTAAGGAAGAGAGGAAATTGAGGACAAGAATCACTAACTTCTATATTATACTACTCCTACACAAAACGTAGCACTTACGACCATAATTAAGGAAAATTATGAGTAGGCAAGACATCAACGTTGAGATGCCCCCTGAGATCAATACTCTATGGTATATTTCTTCTTCTTCAATTACTGCACTCAAAGAATCACTAACTTCAAAAGACTTAAGTTGGAAAAACTGTCTAAACGCAAAACTGCAAAGACTCCTCCATCGGCTGTTGATATGCATCTGCTGTGAACTGTTATCAAGTTGTCATCCCAGCCATGAGGATAAGCTCCGTTTCTATTTCCTCCCTCTTCCTATTCTTAATTATTCCTGAAACGTTTTCTTTGAACTTCAGCCTGCCTGCCATCGTCCCTTATGGTTCTAGTCGGTCCGTAAATACCACTTGGGGTGCTTATATCTCAACCGGGTGGCCCTTTCACATTCTAGTGAATACTAAAGTCAATATGTAAATAGAGCATCTAATTCTATAATACAAATTAACAATCATTCCAGAATTAACATAATATCCATGACAATAGTGTCTAATCTCAAGTACACAGTGGAAGAACAAGAACCCATCTATTATATCTAAATGTCTCTAATAAATAACATCAATGAAACTAAGGCTAGCGCAACAACGTCCTTATCTTGGATCTGGGTCTACCATCCCCAGGTCTATCCATTGTCATAATCTTCTTCTGCAAAATGTCAACTAATAGTGGTGAGCAATAATTCGCCTAGTAGATGATAACACCTACCTCTTTACATTCAAAAATGATGCAAGCGAGGAAATAGTAGTTGCTCAAAATACACAGTTGTGTAAAACAATCACTTCCAAGAGAAGTATGAAAGCAATGAGAGACATTCACATTTCAGTTAGAAAACAAATTGTGACTAATCATTTCATATCAATATTCTCATGGTTTACATATTCTTATTTCTCAGCCAACTCATAATCATATAAATTATGTATGCTCTTCCACTGATCGGGGTCTTAGTCTGTATTCTCCCGATTAAGGAGGGAAACGTCAAATATTGCCTATGCCCACCTTAAGCCCTAGCACTTCAACCTCGACTAGGCAGCATCCCAATTTATTGTTACCTAATTGGTAGGGTCACGTATCAATTTCACCTGTTATCAGTTTCAATACTTCTACCCCGACAAGACAAGTCACAATCTATTACTCAATTAATAAGACGGAACTTGATCCTAACGCTCATCGACAATTACATGAGTGGGTATTACATTTTCATTACATATATTCGATTTTCAAATACACAGTTCCAAGTCATTCAATTGCAAAAGCTCAAATACAATTTTAGAAAGAAAAATAATTTTCAAGTTTACAAGAGACATCAGATAAAGTTCGTGTTTTGCAAACAAGTAAGCATTTAAAATTTGCTTGAAATACATGGCAAGTAAAATTCGAATGTTAAAGCAACACAGTTTAGAAAACAGCTATAAAGGCAACTAGGTGTCACCACGTGCATGTTACTTTAACTCTGATAGATATCAGGTTTGGGACTATCACGTCTTGGTTCCCCAATCAAGTACATATACAATTCTCATTTAATACTTGATTCAATTACTATAAACCTATCAGTGCATTATGTGCGTCTTATATGTTCGTATTTACTTTAATCCTTTAATTTATGCTTCTCGTATTCTATTATGTTTTATTAAATAAGTTTATGTCTAATTTGGTCCCAAATTGGATAATTTGGCTTAAATTTCTCAAATCAAAAAAATCTATCAAGTGGCTATGATCCTGTACCATGACTGTGAGACATATTTCCACAACCACATGGTCTTGGTCTACATTCGACATGTTCAATTGCGATGTTCACCAAAATGTTTGAAGTTTTCATGTAGAAATTGATTCTCAACCTACCAAATTCAATTCTCCTCTTATTTTCAAGGCTCTAGGCATGATTTTAGGTGTTAAAATTCATAGAAAGAGTACCCTATGTGTTTACATGATGTTTTGAGGTTTCAAGAGACGTTTTTTTTACTACATAATACATCAGTACTCAATCCGTAGAGTTCTTACACATAACTATACATCTATAAATGAGTTCCTTATGATTTAACACATTTAATTTATCCAGAAGCCGTGTTTTTGACTGCCTATCCATGTGAATTGGTCTCTCTGTGCATATGCATGGATAACAAAGGATTCAGCCTTCAAATTACCTCAAAATAGCACATTTCAAAGGCTGAAAAATCTGCAAACACTCTCTAGCTGCCTTCTGCTGTTTCCTAGATGTTTGAATAGGGTTTTTGGCCTTTTAATTTCCTATTTATACCCTGGTTTAATGAGGGAGGCCTTAGTATTTAATTATGCAATTTTTGGCACTTACATGAAGTTTCCATTTTTCTGTATTTTTCATGGATTTTCAGCCTAATTTTCTTATAATTTATGCCTTAATTTACTCTCCTCAAGGGATGGAAATTTCCTCCTATAAAAACCTTAATAATATAGCAATTTTCCATTAACCTTAAGTATCCACATGCCATGCATCCTATGCCTTTGCATTTTAGTTCCCAAAAATCACACATGAAAATAAAATGAATTTAGCATGATTTCAACATATTTACTCTCAAGATAATGCGTACTAATACCCAAAAATTTCAATATGGTTTGCCTAGCTTAATTTAGGCCTACTCTTCAATATTTATATATTAATAGCTCAGCCACTATTTCACGAAAAAATTTCCCAAATTGAAGGTATAAAATATTTAAGATAAGAAAATCAAGAATAATAAAAAATTGTTTGAAAAAAGAGAAATTTAAGAAAGAACATGCATAAAAATAAGTAGTTAAAGAGAAAAGAAGAAAGAAAGTGACAAAAAATAAAAAAATTAACATAAAGATAATCCGTGTGATTTGACAATGTGTAACAAAAATAATTATTTTAAGAATAATATAGTAGAGATATATTATAAAAAACTAATGGTATTTTAGTAATTATATTTGAGTGTGCTTAAATTCATTAATTAAGAACATTCGTGTAAATTTACTAATCATCCTGTTAATTTACTAATTAAGGCAATGATGTAAATTTAAAACCTGTATTCAAATTAACCCTAAAGTCTTTATAATATAGTAAAGATATAGATTATGCAATCATAGGACCAATCTAATAAGCAACTTCAGAATCTTCTAACATTTGTGCTGACGAGAGATATTCGCTGTTGATTTATTTTCAATCAATGAGAGATCCAACAGACAAAGAATAGAAGAAAGAAAATGAAAGAAAAAAAAAGACTAAAATAAAAGTAATTGTGTGACTTAATAGTGTGTAACAAAAAGAATTCATTTTAATCACAATATGGCAGAGATATTATAGAAGAAAAACTTAATGG
This sequence comes from Avicennia marina, assembly GCA_019155195.1. Classification (NCBI taxonomy): domain Eukaryota; kingdom Viridiplantae; phylum Streptophyta; class Magnoliopsida; order Lamiales; family Acanthaceae; genus Avicennia; species Avicennia marina. The sequence continues at coordinate 4,963,772 of CM032760.1, forward strand.
TATATTCGTAATTATATTTGAGTGTGGTTGTATTCTTTAATTAAGGATAATATTCTAAATTACTTAATTAAAGATAATTTTGAAAATAAACAATAAATATTAAAATTACTCCTAGAATTTTTATAATAGGGTAAAGATATGGATATAGATTAAGCAATCATAGTACCAATACAGTGAACAATTTCGGAATCTTCTAACATACTTGCTAGTCAGAGAGATTGGTTGTTGATTTACTTTCAATAATTCAGAGACAGAACGGTAACAACAATGTGCACTTGGAATGCTGATAAGTTTACAAAATCTCAGGCTGTGTGGACGCATTTATTAGTTGGCAATGAAAATTACTGTAAACATTTATAAATAATGTAAATGTAAAATGAAAATAAGTCATAATTTTGTAATGATTAGTATATTTGTGTATTGTGGTTATGTTTGGGAGGGGGCTTTAGTTGGAAAATGATGTTTAGTGGGAGCTAAGTTAGGATAACCAGTATGTTTGGAAGGAAGATTTGAAGTGACGAATAATGTAATTTATTTGAATTTGTATTTATATATATTAAATATATAATAATAGTTGGATGAGGTAAAATAATATAGGGATAATAATTAATTTTTAAGATATAAGTATACATAAATGTTAAAGTAAGTCAGTGTGTATATATATTTATTTGGCTGTAAATAAGTGTAATAATTACAAAATAATTAATTAGTTATACATGTAAAATATGAAAATTTTGAACTTGAATTCGAAAATAAATTTTGTGATGTAAGATGTTTGGTTATACAAAATCGTTGACATAGTGAAAGATGAAAAGATGATAACAAATACAGTGCAAGTTTTTAATGGGTTGCAGAAATGTTAAAATTTGCCTTCTACAAATGCCACAATATTTGGGTTATTTACTCTGTAAGAAGGCTACTATTAGGCGTCAGACCCTTGAGAAGAGGTACTTTGAAAAGCCAGTCACAAGTACTTTAAAAACACAACGGACTTTGAACCTTTCACTGTTTTTTCAATTTCTCATACCACAAGCTGATCATGACGTTGGATCACATCGAGCAATTTTTCAGACACCTTAACCCTTAACATAGGACAGGGCCCTGAAAGAAATGACTTAGGAAACAAAAGAGAGAAGAAATCAACTTCAACTACAAAAAAGAAGCCACCCACGGCCATAGCCTAATCTTCCCTACAACCTCATCACTGCTTGATTGCGAGACAATCAAGACTTGTGCAAAAAACATCATTTCCTTAGGTGTAAGCCTTAAGCCAGTGCTACCCTTCTGATAGGCATTCTTTGTTGAAATGACTAGGAAAAGGCAAGGTTGAATGAGAGGTAAACACGCATTGTCAAACACTAGACATCTAATTACATCAAGAGAACATCTTTTGTTACAATACAGAAATAACATTATCACACTGATATCAAGCTCCTCAGATATGGTTATATTTGCTATCTAAACTTTTATTCACTATGGAAGGCAATGAACATGAACACTATTTCTGGAAGCATTCAAGATATGGGCTTTAACTTTCACGTTGAAGTTGAAGATTCTATTACAATATTCCAACTTGGGAACTTAAACTTCTTCTCAAATTTGCCATGCCATCGGGGATATCATGGTGCGGACAGGCATTTCTTCTCCTGGTTTGCATTCTTTAGATTTCTAAAATGAGTACATGGATTTTGGAAGGCATCAATCTCGTTCTTAACCAGAAATACACAGTTCATTGATGCTTCTAAATTTCATAACAAATTTTATAATTAAGTTTGTGGAGGTGTCTTCTTGTTATAGCAGATGCCCATTTTCGTTTAAAAATCATAGCTAAATGAAGTAAGTAGGCTTTGGAGAATCTTGTGGTTTATATTTCATTGATGAAGTTAGAAGGCCATGGTGATAGTGCAGAATTTCTTGAGGATGAATGTTGTCTAGCAGTCACTGCAAAGTAATTACACTTACTTATCACAGAGATATCACACAATTTGTGATGTAGAATATGTGAACCATTATGATTTAGATAACACAAATCTTGCTAGGTGAAATTAGATTCTGTAACATATACGGCTTCAACATTCTCCATAGTCTAAAATCTATACTTTGGATTATGCAAGTGTTTCCATTAATGTATATATATATATATTATATTGAATTTGCCATTGTGCCTTGCGAAATGTATCAAATTATTTCCATCGTTATAGGGAAATTATGAAATGGCAAGAATCTTCAAGCATCACAGGAGACTGCTTGCTACTTTGACTGGGAAAAAATTCATACAAATAGTCCCAGTGGGTTCACACACTAAAGAAATCAAGGGGAAAAGCATTCCTTATCATTGTCATGTGGTCAGAAGCACGGTGGTGGAACTTGAAAATGATGTCACTCTATTTGAGGAATTGTTGTTGTAAAGTTTGCTAACAATTTATGGCAAGCAAAAAATGGATCAAAAACAGAAAGCAAGAAGCAAGAAAAGGTAAAGCAGCAGAAGAATAACTTCATTGCCTTATGGTAAAGGTTATTGTTACACTGGCCTTCATCTTCGGGTTTGGTTATTAATCCAATCTGAGTGCGGGAATCTAAAGCTAACAAACGCAGCTTTGCCGAATATCCCTAGCCAATTACCAAATTTTCTTTTCTAAGCAAAATTTTTCAATTTGCCGGTTTAGTGGCTGTAACTACTTTGTCTTGTGTCTGGGGGTATAGTGGAGACTATCCTCTGTTTGTGGGGATGACTGTATGAACATAACAAATGAAAGGTGTGTTTTCGGACATGCTATGGCTCAGAGGTGATGAAGGTGTGGGGAAGACAACCATAGTGATAGTGATAGAAGGAATGACTGTGGTCAGTGAAGAATCAGCAGTTTAAGATGGATGAGGGGGAATATGGATCATGAAGGTGGTTGCAGGGGGTTTTCAGGCAAATTATAGGGGACAGACAAGTGATGATGATGGAATTGATTGATGGGTGGAGGCTCAGAGATGAGGGAGATGGGGATGAGACTCGGTGTCAGAGGAGCAATGGAGTAGGTCGGGAGGGCTGGTTGCAGACGAATTGGGATGGCATGGGGCCTTGACAAGGCAGGGAGGTATCTTTTACTTTTTTATTCTTTCTTCTGATATGCTTTTCAATTGTCTCCACTGTGGTCTGTCCATATAATGTGGTACTGGGGTAAGTAAAGCCTGCATGGAAGTTGTGATGGCAGACTATCCAATAATACATATGAATTTGATTATAAATTGAATTTCATGTATTCATCTGGAATCGCCAAACTTAATTGCAAATGCAATTGAAAATGTTCTCATATATTGAAATATATAGTTCCTGTTCATGATGATTTTTACCTTATTCTCAGCTGCAGGTGATGTGCATATCCTTATTCTCCTTTCTTTGTTGATTTCAAACCAATTTATTTCATATTTAAGATACTTTTCATGCTATTATAGTTTTGGAGTAGGCGCAACCGAACTTAATTTACCTTACAGGATGATCATTTTTTTGTCAGAACTTATTTACCAGTGTTTCTTGATGTTCAGCACCATTCCTATGGCATGCATATTGTTGTTCATACAGTCAAGTGTGTGTTGCCAACACCATGTTCTTTTATGTTTACAGAAATTGTTGTTTCTGGTGGCATGTCAATGCCCCAAGTCCTGTCTACCTTGGATCCAAGAACTGTGCAAGTGGACACACAGAGGCCTGATAGAAGCTGAGGTTGCTGGAATGTAGATGTGGCCACGTTGATACCCTCCTATCCCTGGTCTTATTCCCATATTTACCCCCACTGGGATATTTTGATATAGTAAATAACCGTATCTAACCTGAAATCAAAATTGAAAGTGTCAGATACAGTCGTTTGCAAAAGCTACCAGCATCTTACCAGTTGGGAAAGCCAGATGTGTGAAATCTAGAAGCTTATGTTTTCCATATATGCAAAGTACTGGTTGAGTTTTCAAGTTTATTGTTTGGCTATGTCGTCGTTGGGGGGATCTCTTTACCTTTTTCTGGCATCATATGTTCTTAGTTTTGTTTTCCACATCTGCATTTTTCTTGTAAATAAGGAAATTTAAGTAGCTCGTTTTTGTCTATTTCCAGATCATAAGATACCGATTCTTGATCTGCTGTCCCGTTTCGCTTCAACTGAATGTGAATGAATTAATTGGCTTGGGTTTTGAGGGTGTTTATAAAATGTTTTTAGAGTTTATAAATTTATAAATTTTATTTTAAAAATAAATTAATAAAGTGTTTAGTGAGATCATATTATAAGATTTTATTAAAATTTATAATTATAGTTGATTAGAATTTTTTTGTTGTGATAATAATCAAATTAATTAAATGTTATTAATAAAATATAATTTAAAGATATTTATGTTCATTTTAATATATAAAATGAAATAATTTATGATATATATTGAAATAAGTTGAGAATATTTAATTTAATTATTTTTAAAGAGATTAGAAATTTTAAATATTTTATATTTAAAGTACATAATTTTTTTAAAAAAATTTTTTAAATATTTTTTAAGAGTTTATAAGTATTTTAAAACATTTTAATTTCATTCAAACGCTCTCTGGTGCTCAATAAAATTCCTAGGGTTGACAAATGAATTAGGATACAAATGGGTTTGCTTGGAAAAAATTTGATATCGTGAGTTAAATAAATTCCTACAATCAGCGTCTAGATTAAGTTTTTGCAATAACAGGACGGCTTTGCAAGCTTTGATGTGAAGATTTTGTTGTGATTAATAATACAATGAAACAAAATGAATTAAATTTTATAGGTAAAAACTAAGAAAGCTAGTTAAAGGATGAAGAAACAAGGATTTTGGATCACAGATGGATTCCAGAAAGCTGTTGCGCTCTAAATATTTAAGGATCAGAGGGGGTGCTTTGTAGTTTGATATTCAGCTTCCCAGCAACAGGCAGCAGAAATTGCAGGGTTGGGAGAAGAAGTTCCTATCTAACAGCTACTGGCAGAACGGCATCTTCAACTTCGACCCAACTACAACCGGCCTCTTTCCTTACTTTCCTCTCCTTCATCGTCTTCCTGACGCCACCCACGTCTTCCCATTTTCCCTGACATGCATAAATATTCGACATCATTACATAGACATATTCGTTCTCACCCTCCAATTCCATCACCTTTTTTGCTGCCAACTCTCCCACTTCCATGCTCCCACTAGTCGCACATGCACCTAGCAATGCCTTCCAGACCATTCCACAGGAACCATATCCCAGTTTGTTGATCATCTTCTCTGCCTTGCTGACATCCCCCTCTTGCCCCATCAGCCTTATCATAAAGGAACAATGCTCTGGCATGGGATCCATCTTATAGTCAGTGATCATCATTTCAAAGTACTGGTTTGCTACCTGCAGAGGGATTCTACCATGCCAGCATCCTGAAATAACATTGAGAAAAGTAATCTCATCCGGCTGCAAATCTTTCATTGTTCTCAACTGCTCAAACAGCTCTACTACCTTCCCGGAATGACCGTTGTGTGCATATCCGGATATGACAGCATTCCAAGTAACCAAATTCTTCGCTGGCAGTGACTGAAATAGTCTTTCGCCCTCCTCTATCCGCCCACACTTAAAGTACATGTCCATAAGAGCACTCCCCACAACAACATTTCCACCTAAACCTCTCTTCAACACGCAGCAATGCATTAAGCTCCCCCACGTAATACCTGATAAATTAGCTATGCCGCTGAGTATACTTGAAAATGTATACTCATCCATCCAAACATCGTTAGCATGCATTTTGCAGAAAAACTCCAGGGCTTCTCTGCTCCTGCCTCTGTTTACGTACCCTGTTACTATTGAATTCCAGGAAGATGAATTCGGGTTTGGCACCTGTGACAACAAAGCAACGGCGTCTTCTACAACTCCAAACCGAGCAATGCCATCAATAAGCTCGTTGTGTGAGATCGTGTCAGGAGCTGGCATCTGACGGAAAATGGCAAATGCCTGTTCAAGCTTGCCATTTCTAGCATTTGCCGCAAGGACAGAATTCCAGGAAATGGTGTCCTTCTCAACCATATCTGTGAAGACTTCCATCGCCTCCGAAACGTGGCCACACCTTCCGTACATGTCAATCAAGCAATTAGAAACAAAAGTACTGCACTGCACTCCATATTTTACAATCTTGGAATGCACTGATCTTCCCACCTGCACCAAATTCAGATGTCCACAGGCAGATAAAGATGCAGTGAACGAATATGAATCTGAATAAATATTCGACTTTTCCATCTGAACAAACAGTTGCAACGCTTTTCGAAACTGCCCAGAATGTACATAACCAGATATCAAGGCATTCCAAGAAACCAAACTTGGCTCAGGAATTTCATTGAACAGACGATAGGCATCATCCAAATGTTCAAACTTCACATAGAAATTAACCAAAGCTGTCGAGACGAAGACGTTAGAGTTGAACCCAGATTTCACAGTAAAGCAATGAAGCTGTTCGCCATTTGAAAACGGTCTGGTATTAGCACAAGCACGGGTTAGATGGACAAGAGCATAGGCATTTGGCTTGGAACCAGAGCGGAATAGTTGAGAGGCTTTCCGCAAGGCTATATCCCAGACTTGGCCGTCGGAAGCCAGTTCCGATACGAGATTGCTCCATGCAACGGTGTCCTTTTCAAGACCAGGTTGATAATTTTTGGATATTTGCAGTGGAAATAAATGATGAAAGGGGTACTTCTGAGTCAGTCTGCGCGCACTAAATCTACTCGAGGCTAGTTTTGCTAACATCTAAGTGGTGAAGTTTAACTACATAAATTCTTGCGCACAATGTTTTTCAACCATCTCCTTCAGTAAACGCGTCTTTGTCGTTCGAAAGCAGTCAGCAGCGAGCAATCGAAACGATGATTGCAAAGAACATAATGGGAAAGACCATTGATGTGCGCAATGCAACAGTAGAGGTTCTGTTTTGCTGACCTTAAAAACAAAAAGCTATTAGGCCATCGGAGCTCCTCAATTTTCCAATGCGTCGACGTCACTTGAGGAGAATCATTTTTGCCTAACTGCATCATAATTTGGCATTGCTTTTCACAGATTTATTGTGTCTTGCCGATGATAATCAATATAAGATTTTCGGGTAGAATAAGTTAATTATTATGCCTATTGATCATTTTATTTTTGGAGAAATTATAGCACCTACCTTGTAGTTTGGGCTAAATACGTCGTCCTTCCTTCATGCGTGAATCTCTTTTTAGTTGATCAAATTGATTAACTTTCGGTGAAATTGCATGAAATGACCTATATGCCCCAAGTCCAAATGATTATAGTGTCGTTTTTTAGGTTTGAACATTTCTCATATCAGCTTTTAAATGTGAAAAATTATAAGGATTTTTCCTCAATCACATCTATGTCTAACAAAATAATGAACGTCTGAAAATTGATGATCTCAATAAAAAAATTATACAAAAATTCAATTTTATCCTTATATAGCTTAAAAATTTTAACTTTTATACATAATAATAAAATTTTATATTTTACATTTTTGAAATTTAAATTTTTAAATTTGTATTTCTTATTATCAAATTTCTTATATTTTTTTGAGAAACTTTTTAGGTATACACTTTTTATTTTTTTATGATTTTACATGTTAAAAATATAAATATTTATTTTTATATTTTTTATAAAGCTTATTTTTAAGTACTTTATATCTTTCAAAAAATATATTATAATATCTTAATTGGAATATATTCTAAATTATTATTTTCTAAATTTTATTGAATTTAATTTTTTTATGATATATAATTCTTAAAATATATATTTTTATTATTCAAATAATATATTTGGAATAAGTAATAAATTTTGAATATTTTATAAAGATTTATAAAATATAAATCTTTATTTTTTCATTTTTAGGAAATTTTAATAAGATAATTACGGTGCCTTTCTTTGAGGTTTGGGTTTTTTACATAACATTTTTTTTGAAAATATTGGTTAGTTGGCCAAAAAGTCAATCGATGGTAAAATTGAATTTTTGCATAATTTTTTTGTTGACCTCGTCATTTTCTAACCACTTACACATCGGATGGACTAAACTATTAGTTAGAGAAGTGATTGAGAGGAAATTCCTGTAATTTCTTATACTTGAGGGGAGGATGGTGTATTTTCCTCAAACCCTAGAGAGGGAGCTGTAATTTCTCTTTATTTTTTACCAACTTCTCCATTTTTTACATCTTATGAATAAGTCACTTTTTTTTTTGTTTCTATATGTGATTTTCTATTTTATTAATAGTGATTTATAAAATACTTCATGCGAACGTGTGAAGTGTTGGGTTATTCTTCACACTAATTTGGCTCTGTCTTGAATTATATCGTAGACACTCAGTTTCAAGCTTTTGTATTAAGACAAATATAAGTACCATTTCATATGAATAGTTCACCAAATTAATATCAACTATCATTACTAATTTACTCACTGAAGGCAAACAAGCCAAATAAGGCTTAAAATAAATAAGACAATAGCAAAATAAACTATGAAGAGACAATCAATATGGAAACAACAATATAGGAAACTAATTGTTGTCACCTATGTTTGACTACGCAATTTGTTTTAACTCCCGTGCAATTAAATTATTAATCAAGTTTTTTCTAATTTCATTAACTTTCTCAAGCCTTAAATGGCAATCTATAAGAATTAATTAAGAATCTTTTTTCAATCTCATCTCATTCTAAACAAGTGCATTAAAGTCCAACCTTTATTGATTCATCTTAACTTATAATTTCTCTTAATACGTGTCCCACAGTTATAATGCACAAAAATTGAGTCTCTAGAATCTTCAATCACAAACATAACCCATTATCCAATCACATGAACATAATTAGAGCATAAGCGCAAGTTATACAAATAACAGGAAAGAAAATATTGCATTAAAACTAAATAAAACAAGTAAAGACATGGTTCAATTGACTAATTAATTGTTCAGATTCTTTTGATTAGTTTTCTAAATAGCTTTTACAAAGAATAAAGCTAAAAAAATTGTGCAATCACAATGACAGAACAAGATAAAGGAAAGAAAAAATCAAGTGGAGGGCTGAACAATTAATCCCTTCACTTGGTTCCCTTATTATAGAATTCTTCAATGAACTCCAAGTAATTCTCCTAAAAATTCTTCTATTTTTCTCTCATACTTGCTTGTTTGGTGGCTTCTAATGTCCATAGGACACCTAAAAAACAGGTCTTTCATACGACAAGGGTTGAACAACTCAAATTTAGAATGTTAGTGTAGCCCTACTTTTTTTCTATTCTTTTCACGTGAAATGACCTTACTCGATCTACAAAATTTGGATCTAGTGCCTCCCCAATCAATTAGTGCCCTGTCTAAAATTTTCTTGAGTTTTCCCTACTCTTTAAACTTATAAGCTTGGGGATTGAGTGTCCAAATTTTCCCTTGTTGTTGCTTCTCTTTCTATAGTGCAACAACTTCAAACATGACTTTCACCTTGATTCAGGTCAAATTTATTAGCTTTTTCAAGCATTTTGAATAATCTAAATTTGATGTCATTTAAGAGATATATGCCACATTTACCAAACTGTGTTAGAGTTACTGTTTATAGTCAACTTTCTTTACTTTGCACTTTCCACCTATAATTTCCTTTTGAATGGAAATAAATGGACAATAAACTCATTTAGAATTAAAATAGATATAAAGTAATTAATTTTTATATGGTAAAGCATTACATTTTACATGCTTAACAAATACCCTCACATTTAAACATTGTTTGCGTTCGAGCAATTAACACTAAAGCACAAGCTCTTTTAATTCAAAAATAGGTCCACATTCTCGAAAATGTTTATGCTAACTTTGTTACTTACTTTTACAAGAAATAACAACAAAGTACTAGTTTTAAGTTTCAAATATCACAAGTACAACTCTAATAATACCTCAATGACCCATTTAGCTACACAAAAATCATAAATATGTCACCTTTATGCATAATTATCCCATCCGACATAGTCAAGAGTCCTCTAAATAAATTAACATAGAAGATCAACTCTAGTAAACTTTAAAGATGATATGAAATTGAATTATATTCTCAACTCCATGGGCTTAGATGTTATACAATCCTCCACCAATGTAAGTTGAATCATTAAATGAAATCAATGATACTTAAAATTCTTTTTGTGTTAGGATTAGGTGTTCGGTACAAATGAAAGGCTAGGATGCAAAAATATAAGAATTTGACAAGAAAAGTGCACATGTTTTATTCAAACTTAAACCCCTTCTCCACGAAGTTTATTTTGAGACACCCTCACACTTCTTATTTTGCTTGTTTGTTCACTGTTTTTTCTCTTTCCTTTAACTTTATTCATTAAAATGTTTAGGAACTTTACAAGTCCAAACATTGGTGATGCATAATCTCATTACTATTTTAAAGAAAATATGCATACTCATGTTTAAAGTTTAACACTAGTGATGAATAATCCAAGTCACTAAGCAACTTAAACTAGTGAAGTAGATTAATCATTTTAAGCTTATTGATGTAATCACAAGACATGTGACCATGCTTTTGGGATCCATGGAGCAACTTAGTACAGTGGATGTAAGTATCAAAGAAGAAGAATCAATTTTTGCATGGAATAAGGTTTTGCAATATGGATCTTAGACCTATGAATTGATCCAAGGTCTTTCGAACAACAATTCAACATATTTGAGGATTCCACTTTATTGATCTTGCTGTAATGGCTTCATTTCAAGATGGATTTTAAGGTTCCAAGATCAACTATAGACCATTATATCTATAAATCAAAATGTTTCCATGCTCCCCATGATTGATCTTAAGATATGTTAGATTGATTACACAACACTAGATTGATTGTACTACAATGAGAAATTTTTGGAGTTTTGATGGGATAATTGATGTTATTTATCAAGCCACACAATTTTATGAGTCACTAAAGTTAAAAATAATTATAAATATAGTCTTATGTCATTTTACACATTTGATTTGAGTTTCGTTGAATTTTTGATTGAGAACTTAATTGTTTTACTTGAATTTTTGAGTGATTCCCATATTCAAGTGAAATTCAGAAACCCAGTTATTCAAGTGCAAATACTTGAGTGATTTATGATGTATTAATCAACCACAGTTCATTGATTGTGATTGTTACAACTTACTTCACTTCATCTTCATTATGTTTGGGTAGAGCAATCGTGCACAATTTGCATAAGTAGGAATCGGTTTGAGTTGGGTTATGTTGATAACAATCGCTTCCTTTGCTTCTTTCATGTCTAAACTTCTATGCTTGCGTTGGTTGGCATCAAAGTTGCTTGCATTTAATTCCAATTTGACACCTAGTCTAGGAACTAATTTTTTTTGTGTCTCTTATCTTATTTTTCATCATCCTTTTATTAAAAAAATATTATGTGGTGTGTTGTTGCTTAATCTTTTCAAGTTAATTTGTGACCATTAAGGAATCGGGGAAATTACTATGCATTAATTGATTTTCTTGGGATTGTATTTTTCCATCAAAATTGTGTACGATTAATTTAGAAAATTGCTAGTGATTTTTTGTTTCTAAAACTTCTTCCACTATGTTCAACCATACGTCAATCAACGAGATTGATCATACTTGAACCGATTGCCAAGGATGGATCCTAGTCACCCAAACGATATAGAAACATTTGCACTCTTGAGATTGATTACACTTTCCATCTAATTGATTGCATCTTCTCTTTCAGCTCAGGATCAATCACCATGTTTCCTTGACAAATCACACAATCTACTACTACTTTTCTCATATATCTTTGTGCTTAATTACCTATTACTTGATTCACTTGGAATATTTGAGTGCCTATGATACATGAGCGTGGGTGACATATCGGTGGTAGATTGGGTGTGGTAATACACACATACACCTAAATTTCTTTGTATCATATTTACATGATATATGGAGAATCAGGAGTTAGAGATAATGCCTTTGATATGAGGCAACTATCCAAGAAATTAGGTAGTATTAATTGGATGTTGAAGAATTTAGAGGCTTTCTAGATAGTTACATGACCCAATTTCATACTACGTGGAAGGCGAGACGAAGATGATGAAATCTTATGGAGGAAGGCATCAGTTGTAAGGTCTTCATTGCTTTAATTGTTTTCAAATGTGGCATATGATACAAGTGAGTGTACAAAGGACGAGCTTGTAATCTATCTTGGCCTTGTGAGAATTGAGAAAATGCCATCCATAGAGGTACTATTGTTGATTGAGGAGACTAGGAGATGCCATTAGAGAAAGCATTGAACGAGGATAGCTTCTGTACTAGTGCCGATTTGGATTTAGCAAATGAGAAGAATGAAAATAGAGAGGAGAGAGAAGGTTAGATGAAAAAATTTAGAAAACAATGAGATGGAAAGTAAGGAGAAAGAAATTGAAAAAGAAATTAAGGGACGAACTAAGAGAGAATGAGACAGAACAAAAATAACGAGTGGAAAATTAATAGTGGAGGGAATTATCTTTATATCGAGCCATTAGCCCATTTCTGTCTTTTTCCTTTGTTTATCATCCATAAGGTTTGTTGCTTTAAAGAGTTTTTATGTCCAAATTCTATTAAGGTGTTGGTGGATCTACGTAACCTTGTTAGTGTTACATTATTAACATTTTATTGTTAGATTTATCAAGTGCAAATGCTGGATTTTTGGCAACGTCTTGTGCTACCAATGGAGTTTCAAAGGACTATGTTTGATCTGAGTAGGCATTAATTTGAATTAAGGACCATTCGTCCTCAAAAGGAAGGGAATGGTGTGACCTCCTAGGCTATAGGGCTGAGCTTTTGAGATCCATGGAACAAAAGCACAATAAAGGCAAGTATTAAGAAAGAAAGATCTATATTTTCATGAAAAAAGGTTTTGCAGCATGTGTCTTATGCCTTGGAATTGATCCAAGGTCTTTTGATCAACAATTGAACATATTTAAAAATCCTGCATTATTAATCTTAGTGTAATGATTTGATTTCAAAAGGGATCCCAAGATTCTAGGATTGATAATGACTATTCTTAGTGTAAAGAAGACAACAATTGAAAAGCAAAATGAGAAAGAACCATCCAACAACCATGCTGCAGCAAATACAATAGTTGCATTTCCTTTCACTCACAATGCTAAATTATAAAAAGAATTCAATCGATGTGAATTTTGACTAAATATTGTCAATTCGATTGTTATATTTACTAAGTAAACTTTATAAATACAAATGCACTTTAAATACAAGAGATATTAAATTTTAAAATTATTTCAAATCCTAAGCTATCAAATAACTATTACCATAACAAATATACATATATTTTTCTCATTTATATGTATTAAGCAAATTTGAAATAATATATTTGTTGTTTATTTTTTTACTTTACTTAATAAATTTAAGATGACATATAAGGTCAAATAATCTTCTTATCATTAGAAGTTTATTATAAAATTTAAAATTTAAAAGATATTTTTTTTCATCATTATTTTCATTTAAATAAAAGAAACTATTATAAATTCATTTGTTATCGAAACTTGTGATATTAAAAGTTAAAATTTAAATTTTTATTAGTTTTATTTAATTTATTAAAATTTTTTAAAAGTAAGAAAATAATATTATTTGTCATATAATAAACACAAGAATGTAAATATATAAACTCAATTTTCGAAAACTTACTAATCTATATACTTAAAAAATTAAAATGAATAAATATTTAAATTGTGCAATTTGATATATTTTTATGTTATTTGATTTTAACACATATTCTATATTATAAGTGATAATTTCTAGTTTTAATGAACACCGTGAAAGGGAGTAAAAATAAGGATATCTTAATTCACCTACGTTAAAGACTAGAAGTAATTATTACAAGATCATTAACTTTAATTAAGTAGTATAGGTAGAGTCGTAGAGATACATAGTTATGTAATTTCCCTATGCAGTGTTCACACGAATTTTTGGGCAAATTCCTTATTTTTTTGTCTCTCAAACATGTCATGACTTGAGGAGTAATGCTTATTTTATTTACCGAAACTTTGGTTGCCCATTTGTATCGATATTCTTTTCCCCACGAAAATCATAATAAAATAATAATAAGACACGGCCTAAATTAATTCCGACACTTACCACCAAAACATAAATAAAACAAATTTGGTTAGGTACTTTTCAAAATTCGATAAAATTTGACTGACATAATGTTGTGTACTTTGCCTTTCGGATCTATTTAATATTATCACAATAATTTCAAACGAAAATAATTGAAAAATTAGACTAGTAACTTAATATATCATCCAAGTGTTTCTATAATCATCAGTGTATCAAAAGCTCCGAGGTATTACATACAAACATATTAATAAGCACCTTGAATGAGGAAAAATAAGGATATCTTAGTTCATCTATATTAAAGACAAGCAGTAATTATTACAAGATCATTAACAATTAAATAGTATAGGTAGAGTCGTAGACATACATATTAGAGATGTAATATTATATTGCCAACGGTACTCTCACGGTCACGCGCCCATTAAGTACTAAACTATGACAAGTGGGACTCACTAATTGAAGGAAAACCAATTTCGATCCACATTCAGAAGTCCAACTAGGCGGCCGCTCTCTTAAATGGAGACACTGCAGCAGCCCCCAGGAAATCACGTATGCAATCAGTAGGAAGGGGCATCTAAGAAATTCAATATTATAAAATGAATGTTGGGATATGCATCTGCCGAGAACTGCGATCAAGTTGTCATCTCAGCCATGTGGATATGCCCCGTTTCCATTTCTTCACCCTTCTTCCTTTTCTTGATTATTCCGGTAGCGTTTTCCATCAACTTCAGCCTGCCTGCCATCAGCCCTGACGATGCCTATCGGTCAATAAATGTCACTGGACGTGCTTATATCTCGAAAGAAGGCATCCAGGTTACGCCTGATGCACCAAATATGGTTGGTCGAGCCACCTACGTAAAACCGCTGCACTTGTGGGACAGGGCTTCAGGGAATCTGACTGATTTTTCCTCTAATTTCTCTTTTATCATAGATTCGGATGGTCGCCGTAATTATGGAGATGGGCTAGCCTTTTTCTTGGCTCCTGCTGGTTCTGTTATCCCCGATGAAGCTGGTTGTGGCCTTGGTTATGCAACATGTCATCCATCGTCAAATTCATCTACAGAGACATTTGTTTCCGTGGAGTTTGACACGTATCGGAATATTCAGTGGGATGATCCTCTTTACACTCATGTTGGTATTAACATCAACTCCATTAGATCTGTCAAAACTGCCAGATGGCCTAATAACATCACTCTGGGGGTAGAAAATTATGCCTGGATTAGTTACAATGCTAGTTCCAAAATTCTCAAGGTGGAGTTTACTGCTCTCAACAATAGCAGAATCACAAGGGGCAACCTCAGCCATGTGGTGGATCTTCAAGATTACTTGCCTGAATACGTTACTTTTGGGTTTTCAGCTGCAACAGGGTCTGCGTTTCAGAAAAATAACGTCAAGTCCTGGAACTTCTCTTCAACATTGGATCTTGATGAGATGAGTCCTGCGGAACCAACGCCTAGTCAGCACAACAGATTGGGACTACTTGTTGGATTGAGTGTTGGCCTGTCAGCACTCCTTCTTGCATCAGCTTTCGCAAGTTACTGCTTGTGGAAGGAGAAGCACAGGAAGGAACCAGGAGGCAAGGGTTTTATTGATATGGATGATGAATTCGAAAGGGGTAGTGGACCTAAAAAGTTTCCATATAGCATATTGTCCCAGGCGACGAGCAATTTCGCAGAGGAGGAGAAGCTTGGAGAAGGGGGATTCGGAGGAGTTTACAGAGGTTGGTGTGGAGAAACAAATTCTTATGTTGCTGTAAAGAGAGTGTCAAGGGGATCCAAACAAGGGCTCAAAGAGTACGCATCAGAAGTCAAGATTATCAGTCAACTAAGGCACAGAAATTTAGTCCAACTTTTGGGCTGGTGCCACGAAAGGGGTGAGCTCCTTCTTGTTTATGAGTTCATGTCAAATGGAAGCTTAGATTCTCATCTCTTTAAAGGAAATTTAGTATTGACCTGGGAAACAAGGTATAAAATTGCTCTAGGATTAGCATCAGCTCTACTGTATTTGCACGAGGAATGGGAAAGTTGTGTGGTGCACAGGGATATAAAGCCCAGCAACATTATGCTAGACTCAAACTTCATGGCTAAACTGGGTGATTTTGGTTTGGCCAGGCTTGTTGATCATGGAAAGGGTTCACAAACTACAGTTCTAGCAGGGACAATGGGCTACATGGCTCCTGAATGTGTCATCAAGTGCAGGGCCACCAAGGAGTCTGATATTTACAGCTTCGGGATTGTGTTATTGGAAATTGCATGTGGAAGAAGAACAATTGACCAAAGGCTCCAAGACGACCAGGTGAGATTAGTTGAGTGGGTGTGGAGCCTCTATGGCATGGGGAAGATGCTTGATGCAGTTGATCCAAAGTTAAGGGTGGAATTCAATGCACGAGAAGTGGAGCACTTAATGGTGGTTGGGTTGTGGTGTGTTCATCCAAATTGTGACCATCGTCCGACTATAAGGCAAGCTATCCATGTTCTCAACTTGGAAGCTGATTTACCCATACTCCCCTCAATGATGCCCGTGCCAACTTATTACACTCCAACAATGAGGGCGGCTAGGGATTCAGATGCACATTCTAGTGGCGTCAATGATTCTACGAGCCATAATTACTACAGTGATTGGGGCCAAATCTCATGTAGATAGAAGTTGCACCAGCTAGCATTCCACATCAGTGCTTAGTTGGCTCATCTAGTTGTTACCTTATGTTTTGGAATGGTTAAATTATTCTTATGGTTACATTTTTGGTTAGGTTTTAGTTGTATGTAGTTAGCCGTGTTTGTTAGCTTTAGACTCCCACACTCAGATTGAATAAATAGCCAACCTTGAAGATGAAGGCTAAAGTAACAACAACCTCTACCATAGGGTAGTGAAATTCTTCTTTTGTTGTACTACCTTTTCTCGCTTCTTGCTTTATGTTTTTGATCTATTTTTTGCTTGTGATGAATTGTTAGTAAACTTTACATGGTACTAGAGCCTTGAACAGAAAGGGATGAACTCACAACAACAGTCACCATGTTAACTAGATCCTCATTTGTTGGCAACCATCAACAACCACCTGCAGAAAGAATTCTTAACTTTGCAAATCCAACCAATCCATTCAAGCTTGACAATGGAGATAATCCCATGGTGGCCTTAGTCCCTGACCTCTTGACAACAAAAAATTGTGTAATCTGGACATGTAGCATAAGAAGGGCACTTAGGGTGAAGGACAAATTAGGCTTTGTGATAGGGTAGTTCAGGAAGATAATTGAGTGTGCCTTGCATTAATTGAAGTTTGGGAAAGATACGACAATATGGTGTTTCTTGAATCCTTAACTGCACCTGTTCCTCTTTAAAATCCAGCTTGATGTTCATAGATGATGCTTATAAGCTCTGGAATGAGATGAATTGTAGCATGTCTCAACATAATAGATCAACGATCTTCTAGTTGAAGAAAGTTTTAGCATGCTGGTACAGGGAGATGACATGGTGATCACATACTATGGGAATCTCAATGCAATTTGGGATAAATTTGCACTGTATGATAACAGGCCTGAATGCACATGCGGACAATTGAAATAGGTCATAGACAAATATTAGAAGGATTATGTGTTCCAATTCCTTATGGGACTAAATGAAGCATATGCTCATGTTAGGGACCAAATTCAAATGCTGGAACCTATGCCACCAATTAATAAAGTATTTGCTATGATTAAGACACAAGCATTGACACACAAAAGGGTCAAAACATTATGAAGGGTGGAGAAAAGAAGGGTGGGCCTTATTTCAGGTATTGCAAAATCCCAGGGCATAACTTGGAAAATTGCTTCAAGGAGGGAAATGATAAGGCAGCAATATGTATGTGTTGTAATATGAAAGGGCATATAGCTAAAAGACACTAAGCTAAAGGCCCATCCACCTAGACACAAATTGTAACAAAAAAGAGGCAAGAGAAGTAGCTCAAATAACTCCACTTAAACTGGTGTACAAGGAGCAACAAATCTATCATATGTGGATAGTGAAAGGATGTTTCTAAGTAAGGCCCAATATGAGGTAATGACTATTCTTAGTGTAAAGAAGACAACAATTGAAAAGCAAAATGAGAAAGAACCATCCAACAACCATGCTGCAGCAAATACAATAGTTGCATTTCCTTTCACTCACAATGCTTCCACCTCTAATATAGCTGGTAAACCTTTGCACACACTTTCATAGAGCTTCGATCATGAACAAATACAAGGAAAACCTTGGACTTCTAATAATAGAGCAACAGATTATATGATCTATCATCTAAACTTATTCACTTCTATCACATTAGCGATATCTGGACCTATCAAGCTTCCAAATGATTCACAAGTGATTGCTCCAAATGTGCTGTGTGTCCCGTCCTTCACTCTTCACCTCAAATTAGTGAGAAAATGCTTCTTGGACCATGATTAGGAAGAGAGAATCTAAGAGAGACCTATACATGTTCTTGCAAAGTCAAAATCATCTACAACAGATACTAGCACTCCAAAAGGCCTACTATCCAACGAACCTAGATCCTACATAATTGTAAGTCTTAGTGGCAAGTATGCCTTTTGGCACTATAGACTAGGTCATGCATCAAATAAAAGGTTAGGACTTATTGGTGATAATGTTGTAAACACAACCAAAGATGAAATGGA
The DNA here is from genome assembly GCA_019155195.1 of Avicennia marina. Lineage (NCBI taxonomy): Eukaryota > Viridiplantae > Streptophyta > Magnoliopsida > Lamiales > Acanthaceae > Avicennia > Avicennia marina. The sequence goes on from CM032760.1 coordinate 4,982,493, forward strand.
AAGTTTTATTTGCTTAATTTTTCTTTCCTCAAAACTACATAGAAAGCCATTTGATCTCAGTCATCCGTATGAATTTTTCACTAGTCAAAGGTGCAAGAATTCTTCTGTGATGCTTTAAGGAGATTCTTCTCATTTCATAATTCTCCCGTAATGATGGAAATAATTTGATATGTTTTTAAGACAAAATTCTTGAATAATAAGAAAACTTGTGTGAGATTGGATAATTTGGATTAAATTAAATTTTTTGGGTTCTACTCTTTAATTTTAATCCTTTGATTCATTCTTCAAGAATGCTTGACTTGAATTTTGAAAAATCTTCAAAGAAAGTGCTTGTGCTCGATCTTTCTTAAGAATTATTAGGTCCTCAATAATGCTAAACTTCCAATTTAGTACCACAGTCTTGGATTAAAAGCTGAATTTGAGGCCTTTGACGAAAAATGACGTAAATTTGGTGATGAACTTCTTGAATTTTAGTGAAAAATGCAATGAACTGATTGAATTTGATGAAAAACGTTTTGAATGTTCTTGAAAATTTCTAGAGAGAATTTGGAGAGCTTCAAGTCTTCAGCTGCTTCACTTTCTGACTTGTCTTTTCTTTTTTCCATGGAGTTTGGCTCCTATTTAAAATTATAGGAGGTATGGTATAGCTACATCAACCAACTAACATGGTGTGATTTCATTTACCATCAGAGTTTAGAGCATATCAAAAGACTTAACCAAGAGACTTTATCCGCAGAGTCTTCATCTCCAAAGCTTCTTACAAGATCGTGACATTTGTTACCATTTGATTGGCCAATGAACATATCAATTATTTATTTATTTATTTATTTATTTTAAGAATTATATTTATTTAAATTCCTAAAATATAAATAAAATTTATTTAATTGATATTTTGTAGTGTATTTTTCTATGTGGCATGATTTAATTGGTAGACAAAATTTGTGTTTCTACAAATGTTACTTCGAGACTTGTTCATGAAAAATTTTATTTTGAATGAATTAGTCTTGATTTATATATATATTCTTTTTTTCCCGCTCATTTCATGAACTTACTTTAAGTAAAGCCACGAAATATTGCGGCCATATTTTCAAGATAGGCCATTAACTGTAAGTGGGTCAATTTTGGCCCATCGGATGTGTGGAGGGCCGTCTAACCAACAGGCGCTCCTGACATAATGCTGGCCCTGCCGTAGCCCTGTGCCGAACGAGACATCACCCGTTGCTGCTAGGTCTAGGGCTTTGTACATATTTGTAAATACTTGTAATTATTTTGTATTTATTTTTAGATGTACTTTCTCGGCTTTTTAATGTCTACTGCTGTCACTTGGCTTTTTTTTGTCAAGCCTATTATAGGGGGGCAAGGTATTACTGAAGTTGAGATTAGTCATCGTGTTGCCATCGTGTGATCATCGTGTAGCCTGTGATTGTTAGAGTGGCCCCCCTCTCTAACCGTCGCCCATTGTAATTCGATTTATTTGTGAAATGCAAGCAAGTTTCTCTCGCACACCGTGTACATATTTACTGCTTTCTGTACATACTGTCGGAATTGTTGGGATTGTGCCCTGAGGCAGTGCACAATTGGTTTTGCGTGCGGATTCAGGCGGACGTAGTCGATTGCTGAACGACTACTAGCCGCACGGTGCCCCTTTGTCCCTATCCTTGAAAGGAGCCCGTGACAATTGGTATCAGAGCACGATTTTGATTGGGACTGAGGTGTTGGATCATGGATGCTACAGCATCAGCAAATGTGCCTGAGGGCCATGAGGCGGAAGCCCCACCACGTAAGAATCTCACGATCAAGCAGCGACTGGAAGCCCTGGAGGAGCAGGGCTCCCGAATGGTTTTTGTCACAACGACCTTGGAGGAGAAGGTCGAGAGTCTGGAGACTGAAGTTTCCGACCTCCAAGAGAGTCTAGAGACTGAAGTTACCGACCTCCAAGCCCAACTTGCCGAGAGTCGGGAATTATGTCAGGAGTTGGTTGAGAACCAAGGAGTTGGAACTATCGGAGAGCTCCGAAGAGAGATGGAACAGATGTCCATCCAAATTGGACTGCTCCAGCGGGCAGTTGGCAATGCCCCAGCAGTCGCCCAAGACGTTGGGCCAAGAATCTGAGTCCCAGAACCGCAGCCTTATGGAGGCGCCCGAGATGCCAAGGAGGTAGAGAACTTCCTTTTTGACATGGAACAGTATTTCCTGGTGGCCAACATTATTGATGAGGCCAGGAAGGTCACCACCGCCACCATGTACTTGATGGGCGATGCTAAGCTATGGTGGCGCACCAAATACGCTGATATCCAGGCCAACCGAGTGCGCCTGGATACGTGGGAGCGGTTGCAGGATGCTATTCGGGAACAGTTCTTCCTAGAGAATGTAGAATACAATGCCAGGAGGGCATTGCGAGAATTGAGGCAGTCAGGGAGTGTTCAGGACTATGTGAAGTCATTCTCGGCGCTCATGTTGGACATCCGGGACACACTCATGGATTTTCAGGATGAACCCCGTAAGGAACATCCGACGGTGAGTGCACCCCAACAGAAGGGGAACGGTGGGAGGCCGTTCAGAAATAATTCTAACAAAAGTGGGGGAGATCGACAGTCTCAAACGTCTGTCCATCCCCAAAGTCACCCTAAGAACAGACTTGCTGACAGCAAGCAAGGGACTACACCAAGAAAGACGGGGTGCTTTCTTTGCGATGGGCCACACATGCTTCGGGACTGCCCGAAGAGGAAACTAGTGAATGCTCTATCAAGCCTCAAAGATACTGGACCATCAAAACAAGCTCCGACCCCGGAGCCCGAATCAGATGAAAGCGAGTCAGATGTTGAGGGAAACAATCTTGGGGCCATCTCCCATCGGTGCGGGACCATTTCATGTCAAGCAGCAGCAAATCGTAAGAAAGGGTCTGGAGCCGAACGATTTGCTCCTACCTTAGCAGAGAATCCTCCCAGTGAGGGAAGTTCTAAAGGCCGAAAAAGGAATGGACTGATGTATGTGGATGTAAAGATCAATGGCAAGTCCATTCGAGCCATGATCGACACTGGTGCCACTCATAACTACTTGGCCACCACAGAAGTAGAGAGATTTGGGTTGGCATTGGAGAAGACGGTGGGGCAAGTTAAGGCCATCAATTCAGCAGCCCAGCCGGTTGCCGATGTGGCAAAAGGGGTGAAAATAAAAGCTGGGCCATTCGAGGGTAAAATCAACCTTTCTGTTGTTCAAATGGATGACTTCAAGCTTATCCTTGGGCTTGATTTCCTACGAGAGGCAAGGGCGATGGTCTTGCCGTGCGGAGAAGCGCTAATGATGGTAGGAAACAAACCCTGCATTGTTCCCACTGTTTCTGGCCGATTGGAAGGGAAGAGCCTATCGGCTATCCAATTTGAGAAGGGATGCAAGTGCAACGAACCATCCTACTTATGCACCCTGCGATTTGAGGAGATGGAGGAATCTGGACCTATCCCCGATGTTGTGAAACATCTTCTTGAGGAATTCGAGGATGTGATGCCTGAGGAACTTCCCCCTAGACTGCCACCCAAGCGATCAGTTGATCATGAAATCGAACTTCTACCAGGCACTAAGCCGCCTGCTCGGGCCCCGTATCGCATGACTCAACCGGAACTTGTGGAATTGAGGAAGCAATTAAGGGAGATGTTGGAGAGCGGTATTATTCGACCTGCTAAATCACCATATGGAGCACCGGTCTTGTTCCAAAAGAAATCAGATGGATCCCTAAGGATGTGTTGTGACTATCGAGCCCTGAACAAGATCACGGTGAAGAATAAATACCCAATACCTTTAATTGCTGATTGCTTTGACAGGTTGAGTCGGGCAAAGTACTTCTCAAAAATTGATTTGAGGTCAGGATACTGGCAGGTTCGAATCAAGGATGGTGACGAGGCAAAGACTACTGTGGTGACTAGATATGGTGCTTATGAGTTCTTGGTTATGCCATTTGGCCTAACGAATGCACCGGCGACCTTCTGCACCTTAATGAATAAAGTACTCCATGGGTTTCTCGACGAATTCGTGGTGGTGTACTTAGATGACATCGTTGTGTTCAGTGAAACCCTAGAGGAACATTTAACACACTTAAAGAAGGTCCTCGTTCGACTCCGAGAACATGAGTTATATGCAAAGCCATCGAAGTGTTTTTTTGCTCAAGAGACCATCCACTTTTTGGGTCATATTATTGAACGAGGAAGGATTCGAATGGACCCAAAGAAGGTGCAAGCTATTGAGGAGTGGCAACCTCCTAAGGATGTCCATGAGATACGGTCATTCCTAGGATTGACCAATTATTACCGGAGATTTGTGAAAGGATATTCTGAGATTGCTAGGCCACTCACCGATCTTACGAAGAAAGCGGAGGAATGGAAGTGGTCGTCGGAGCGATAGGTCGCCTTCGAGAGATTAAAGATGGCCATGACCACCAGACCCGTGTTATCTCTCCCGGATTTACAGAAGCCATTTGAGGTGGAAACTGATGCCTCAGATTTTGCAATTAGGGGAGTGCTAACACAAGAGGGACATCCTGTGGCCTTCGAGAGCAGGAAGTTGAAGGATGCAGAAAGGAATTACCCAACACATGAGAAAGAGTTGCTAGCCGTAGTCCACTGCCTTAGACTATGGCGACATTACTTGCTAGGAGCACCCTTCATGGTTAAAACGGATAACAGTGCAGTAAGCTACTTCTTGACCCAACTGAAGCTTACACGGAAGCAAGCTCAATGGCAAGAATGATTGGCAGAGTTCAACTTTACATTGGAGTATCGAGCAGGTTCCAGCAACAAAGCGGCGGATGCCCTGAGTCGAAGGGCAGACTTGGCCGAATTGAGGATGGCTGCGGCCCTCTCCTCGAGCAAGGTGGCTACCTCCGTGAAAGACCAAATACGGGAGTTGCTGATGCAAGATCCCGATACAGAGTGTTTGGTCAAGCTGGTGCAACAAGGAAAGGCAAAACAATTCTGGCTGGAAGAAGGATTGTTGAGGACTAAGGGTAGCCGCTTATATGTTCCTAAAGGTGGTAACTTAAGGAAGTCACTGATCGCGGAATGCCATGATACCGTTTGGGCGGGACACCCTAGAGGAGAGCGTACATTGGCCCTAGTACAAAGGGCTTATTATTGGCCTCAAATGCGGGATGAAGTTGAGGCATATGTGCGGTCTTGCCTGATTTGTCAGCAGGACAAGGCAGATCACTTGAAGCCGAAAGGCTTGCTGGAACCCCTTCCCATTCCCTCACGACCCTGGGAGAGTGTCTCCATGGACTACATCACTGGGCTGCCTAAAGTAGGAGATTTAGGCAGCATCATTGTCGTGGTGGACCGATTTTCAAAAATATGCCACATTCATTGCAGCCCCAAAGCACGTGACAGCAGAGGCGACCGCACATTTGTTCTTTGCGCAAATTGTCAAATATTGGGGACTGCCGAAGGATATTGTCAGTGACCGAGATCCCAGATTCACTAGAATATTTTGGACTGAACTCTTCAAACTCCTTGGGTCCAAATTGAGTATGAGCTCGAGCTACCACCCACAATCAGATGGTCAAACAGAACGCTTCAATTCCATGTTAGAGGAGTACCTTCGACACTTTGTGAGTGGTAATCAGAAGAATTGGGTGAAGCTTCTGGATGCTGCTCAATTGTGCTTTAATGCCCGAAAGAGTTCCACTACCAACCGGAGCCCTTTTGAGATCGTCACTGGGCAGCAACCGCTACTCCCATACACTTTAGAGTCCCTGCAGAGTGCGAGATCTCCCCTTGCACGGAGCTTCACTGAAGAATGGAAGCGTAACTTGGAGATCGCAAGAAGTTACTTGGAGAAAGCTCAAAAGAGAATGAAAAAGCAGGCCGACCAAGGACGGCGCTTCGCTGAATTTAACGTGGGGGACCTCGTGTTGGTAAAGGCACCAGACCCATTGCTCACCAAGTGTGTTCGAGGGAGAGACCCTCGATTCTTACAGAAATACATTGGGCCGTGCCGAGTGGCAAAGAGGATCAGGAAGGTGGTCTACAAAATTGAGCTACCCCCGTGGTGGAAGACCCACAGTGTTTTCCACGTGAGCTAGCTAAAGCCTTTCACAACAGACCCAGAGGATGCCGACCGCATTAGAGAGACCCGACCCCAGCGTCCATTTGGGAAGGTACCGAAAAGAGTAGCCGAAGCAATTTTAGATCACCGAGTCATAAGAACAGCTAAGCGGGAGATCAGTGAGTACTTGGTGAAGTGGGAAGGCTGCTCAGAGGACGAGAACACTTGGGAGCGGGTGACGGACCTCAAGGTACTAAAACCTCTAGTGAAAGCATTCCTAGCTTCAAGGGCGCCGAGGGCGTCGCCATCTTAAGTGGGGGAGAATGTGGAGGGCCGTCAAACCAACAGGCGCTCCTAACATAATGCTGGCCCTGCCGTAGCCCTGTGCCGAACGAGACATCACCCGTTGCTGCTAGGTCTAGGGCTTTGTACATATTTGTAAATATTTTGTATTTATTTTTAGATGTGGTTCCTCGGCTTTTTAATGTCTACTGCTGTCACTTGGCTTTTTTTTGCCAAGCCTATTATAGGGGGGCAAGGTATTACTGAAGTTGAGATTAGTCATCGTGTTGCCATTGTGTGATCGTCGTGTAGCCTGTGATTGTTAGAGTGGCCGCCCTCTCTAACCGTCGCCCATTGTAATTCGATTTATTTGTGAAATGCAAGCAAGTTTCTCTCGCACACCGTGTACATATTTACTACTTTCTGTACATATTGTCGGAATTGTCGAGATTGTGCCCTGAGGCAGTGCACAATTGGTTTTGCGTGCGGATTCAGGCGGACGTAGTCGGTTGCTGAACGACTACTAGCCGCACGGTGCCCCTTTGTCCCTATCCTCGAAAGGAGCCCCGTGACAGGATGCCTTTGTCCATGCGAGTGTATTCCTGTCTATTCGAGCCCATCAAATTTTTTGAATGGGCCCATTTAAATCGAAGGCCAATGTCAAACTTGAATTCCATGCAAGTTCAAAACTTCTTTATAGGTCAGCCAATCCTTTCTAGTAACGACATAGTTCGATTTATGGACAACCACATCCTCCCTCTTGATGAGATTTGCCTAAATTAGTAGCTATCTATTAATTTTGACCCTATTTACCTCCAAAGCCAAGTTCATAAACATCACACGAGAATGGATTTCGATTGATGAGAGTCACGTCTCATTAGAACTCTACTATCAAATGTTACCTCTTCTATAAAAGGCGATTTCATCTGATCAAGCTTTAATTCCACTTAGTTTTAATCATCCTTCTCCTGACCAGAAAGAAGCCGGCGAAGCAAATCCTTCCATTCCATAAATAATTTAGGACTAACTCCATTATTAAACTATTCTTTGCCTTCGTCAATCGACAACCAGAAGTGAGTCTTCTTGCCATTCCTTGATTCCTTATTTAATTTTGTTCACTTCTTGTTTTTTTTTCGGGTCATTATGGGTTGAGAGGGCCAAGCCGTCGGTCGTCCATGTGCAGCGGTGGTGCGAGATTAAACATGGCGGCAGCGGTGATGGGCTTTTGGTGTGGTAGAGCTGGGCGGGCTTGGTGGCGTGCGGCTGCAGTGCGGCGGTTGACGGATGCTGGCAGTTTCATAGTGGCGACGGGCTTCTTGCGCTGCAGTTGCTGAGGAGCAGTGGCGCAAAGCAGGTAGCAAGAAAGCTGAAGAGCTATGTTTGGGTGCAGATATAGTTTTGGAAAATAAGGCCATGTTTGGATGCAGACTTCCAGAATTTTAAGGCTGTGTTTGGCCGCAGACTTTCAGCTTGGGCAGAAGGTTGGATGTAGACTTTCAAAATTTAAGGCTGTGTTTGGCCGCAGACTTCCAGCTTCTGCATAAGGCCATGTTTGGATGCAGATTTTCAGAATTTAAGGCTGTGTTTGGCCGCAGACTTCTGGCTTCTGCACAAGGCCATGTTTGGATGCAGACTTTCAGAATTTTAAGGCTGTGTTTAGCCGCAGACTTCCAGCTTGGGCATAAGGCCATGTTTGGATCCAAACTTTAAGAATTTTAAGGCTGTGTTTGGCCGCAGACCTTTTTAACTCTGCTTCAATTTTTTCACCCCCTGTTTGCCCACAAACACCAGACTTAATTTAGTCCACGTATACTCTTTAAACTTGAACTTTTGAGCCTTTGAGTACCAGGTTTAACTTAACCCATGAGTGCTGTTTAGACTTGAATTTTTGAGCCTTTGAGTATCAAGCTTAACTTAGCTCACGTGTATCATTTAGATTTGAATTTTTGAATCTTTGAGTACTAAGCTTAACTTAGCCGACAAGTACTATCTATGCTAGAATTTTTGAGCCTTGTAGTACCAGTTTTAATTTGACTCATGTGTACCATTTAAACTCGAACTTTTAAGCCTTTGAGTATAAGGCTTTATTTTGCCCACGAGTACAGTGTAAACTTGAATTTTTGGGCCTTTGAGTACCAGACTTAATTTTACCCACGATACTGTCTAGGCTCAAACTTTTGAGCCTTTGAATACCAAGCTTAATTTTGCCCACGTGTACCATTTAGGCTTGAATTTTTTAGCCTTTGAGTACCAGACTTAATTTCACCTACTTGTGCCATCTAGCCTTGAACTTTTGAACTTTTGAGTACCAGGCTTAATTTTGCCAACGAGTACCATTTTGGCTTAAATTTTTGGGCCTTCGAGTACTATGCTTATTTTTGCCCACGTGTACCATCTAGGCTTGAACTTTTGAGCCTTCGAGTACTAGACTTAATTTCGCTCACTTGTACCATTTAGGCTCGGACTTTTGAACCTTTGAGTACTAGGTTTAATTTTTCCCATGAGTACCATTTAGGCTCAAACTTTTAGATCTTTAAGTACTAGGCTTCATTTTTGTTGAGCTTGGATTGAGGCCCACAGTCTTGCTTTATTAATGCTACTTTGTCGGCTCCTTGACTCTTTTGGAATTTACTAATTTTACTTGGATCCTTTAAGAGCTATATATATATTGTGCTTTATAGCACCTTTATTTATTCATGGGTTTCTTTATTTGCTGAAATCCAACCTTAATCATTCCTTGTTCTTTTTTACAGTTGATCATTATGGTGCATTTCAAAAGCTACATGTCTTCCTCCAGCATGGAGTACTTGGTTATTCTCGATGAGGAGGACCATCCTATAAAGAAAGGCACAATTCTGGCAGTTTATACTTTCCTTATCAGTTGTTCTTGGCCTAAGTTTCCGATTCCTCATTGAATGGATAATTGAACTTGAGAAATCCTATTCAGCAAGACTTTGACAGCCTGGGCCCTATAGTCATCTCACCATCATCATGTCGTTAGGTTAGTTTTGCTGCCGAGTTTAGGCTGCAGGATTATCGAAGGGAAGGCTAAATGGGTAGACGCTCTTCCATCTACTATTGAGTTTCACTTTATTAAGGGCTATTGGGAGGGGATAGAAGATGTACTTAGCTAATGTGGGTGTGAGCTGAAGGCGGCTCAAATTTTTAACACGATTTACGCCTCGCTTTTCACTTACGACCATAACTTGAATATCTTATAAGCGATTTATGAGGCATGGTGTCCTTCTACCAATACACTCTTCACATCTTATGGCGAGGTATCAATGCCCTTTTATGACTTGCAAAACTTAACGGGTCTTCCAATTTATGGTAGACTTTATGATGAGGTCGATCCGAGTGCAAAGCAACTTACGGGTGCTAATGAGCAAGGGAGAGCCAAAACTCAACATTTGTTCCATGCCTATCACTTGCTTCAAGGAGAGCCAAATGATGCTTGAGCTCCTTCGATTTCTATCGAAGATTGGATCCCCTTTTGGTGTAAAAGGGAAGCAAAGTATTCGACACTCCCAACCTGAAAAGAGAAAAAGATGGCCTGTCTTAGGTCCACATGCAACCCTTCTGGAAAGATTGGCATTCAAGGGCCTTGGTCATTCGTCGATGAGGAACCTTTCACACGTCTCAGCATCGGTCAGAATTTTAGAATGAAGACCTACCTAGTGGCATTTCTCGCCTACTGACTTTGTGTCTTTACTCTTCCCATTGAGGATGTTGGTTCCGTTCGTCCATGCACTTTTAAGATGCAAAGTATTATGGCAACCGAGAGAGTGGTAAGCCTGGCCATTCCCATTCTAGCTAGTATTTATCTAGGTTTGGACAGAATTGTACATTCCCAAAGGCCTTCTCGAGTGTTTTCCCTTTTTCTGCTTCATTATATCTATGCGTGGCCTGCTCATTATTTTAAGACTCATTATCTGATTTATAAAGCAATTGATAGCCCAAAGATGATCGCGTATTCTGGTGAAGGTGGGACTAGGTATTATGACCCATACGAGGCACATTGAAGAATTTATAAAGGCGAACTCTTCAGTTGGATTGAGACCATGGTTGCTAAGCAGAGGGATATCTTATACATTGATGAAGGTAGTCATGACTGATTTGAAAATGATTATTTTGCTACCATCCATTCAGGTTATCTTTCATTTAGGTAGGGTAATCAATTCGATGTTAAGTCTTATAGTTCATATTGGTTTAGTCGCCAATTCATATTCTATTAAGAGATTCATAGCATTCTTCCACGTGACGTCTGTGAGACATTTTTAGAGGAAGGCTTGTACTTTTGGAGAGTGTCAACTTTTTCTGACTAGTGGGGTAAGGCATGCTTTCCCCGCACTCTTGTAGTTGTGAGGAAATTTCATTCTAAAGCCTATAAGGAGTGGTGGACTAAAGTTTACGGGAACTACTTTAAATAACATGTCGTGAAGTTGTGCATTACTCCATCTTAAGGTGGCGTCCCTGATTTAGGAAGCTTGTCTCCTAATATCAGAGATCCCCCATACGAACTTGTAGCCCCAGCTGTCCCTATAGAAAAGAGGCCTTGTTTGCAGATCTTCGACGATAGTATTAGTAGCCATGGGGATCGTCACTAGAAGAGAGTTGGGAGAGCCCCTCCTCCTTTAAGTTTGAAAGAAGGAAAACTTTCTAACTACCTAGAGTCAGTTAGAGATCTTGCCCAAGATGTGGTTTGTTACTTTTTTCTTTGTTGCATTCTTTCTCATCCTTTTCAATTTACCAACACGTTCTTCTTTTTCTTCTAGGTGGAGAGGTAGGCCTTCGGAAGCGGTAACGAGGGTTCTAGCGGTAGTCATAAATTTGTTGCGGAGCCAAATCCACTTGTAACTGTAGCACCCAAGGAAATTCGTGTTTTGACAAAGAGTAAGAAAACACCTTTTTCTGCAATGACTTCAGTATTTATAGTAGAGAAATTCCTTTAGAGTTAAAAGAAGGAACCGACTATGGGTGAGTCATTGTGAGAGGTTAGTTGGCACCTCACCCAATCTCATTTCTTCTGTCAAAGGTGAAGTTATGCTTGTCCTTGAATCTATGAAATGTTTTGACCACATCGACGTGTTCCTTATAAAAGACTTTTTAGAGGCGTTTTTTGCTAATGCTGCAATTTATGATGAAGTAATATCCACATCAGCTGATATACCTACCAAAGAGGTCCTCGCTAAATAGTTGAAAGATGCAGAGGGTCGACTTCAAGAGGCCTTAAAAAGGGAAGCTGAAGAAGATAGGCAAGTTGAGGTTTTCAAGGCCAAATTGAAAAGTGTTGAGGAGCAACTTGAACTGTTAACTAAGCAACAGCAAGAGCTCTCTACATCCCTTTTGTGGCAAAAGGAATACGTTAGAAAGGCAGTAGCAGAAGTTGGTGAGCTTCAGGGGGGAAATTCTTGCTATCCAATTTACCGAGCCTTCAAATGATGTGGCTGCAGAGGCTTCAAATGATGTGGCTGCAGAGGCCTTGGTATTACTGAAGAGAATTTAGTAGCAGCCAAGGACATGTTGGAGAACTTGACCCCCTTTTCTTAGCTTTGTTAGGATTCTTGCTTAGTTGACATTATTTTTTGCCAAGCACTTGCCTTTGTTAATAAAATGTCTTGTTTTGCTATTTCTTGCTTTCTTAGTTTAGATGTGCCCCAAGCAGTAATCATGAATTAAAATATAACCTATCATAAATTCATGACTGAACTTAGTAAATATTCAAGCTGCCTACGTATCCATAAAATGGGATCAAGTCATAACGTAATTCAAACACTTTTAATTTGTGAAATGAAAGGCTATTCACAGTTTATACTCTTACGGGCCAAGAGTAACAAACAGTTTAGGCTTGTGTGTCAAAGAGCATCTTGAATTTGATTTGGATTTGATAGTTTTAAATTCATGTCAAGGAACTTCAATTTAGATTTGATTTGACAATTTATGCCCATATCAAAGCGGAGTTGATCTTTATCTCTTTCATTTTTATTTATTTATTTATTTTTTCATTCATTTTTTCTCTTTTTCATTTTTTTTCAAGCATAATATCTTTTCAAAAATCTCATTTTGATTGGACCAACTCTTACAATGTCTTGATTAACCAGTTTGTATGTGCCATTTGTGTAAACTTCCCTGAAGACATACGGTTTGTCCCATTTGAAGGTGAATTTGTTTCCAGTATGGTAGGTGATGATGATAGGCCTTCTTACTGTGAGTACTAAGTCCTTGACTTGAAAATACTGAGCACACACTCTTTTATTGAATGCCTTGGATAAACGAATTTGATAACACTCAATCTTTTGTTGTGTATCAAGCCTCTTTTTATTAAGTGCTTCTAATTCTTAAAGGTGTAAGTGAGCATTGTCTCCCTTAGCCCCTCTTGTATGACGATTTGCAAGGATGGAATTTGCTATTCGAGTAGGGTTATGGCCTCAATATCATACACCAATGCATAAGGAGTTACTTGTGTAGGAGTTCTATAAGTGGTTCGATAGGCCCACAATGCTTCACTAATCCTTTCGTACCAATCCCTCTTTAATTTTGACACCACCTTTTTTAACAAATTGTACAAAGTTTTGTTAAAAGTTTCTACAAAGTTATTTGCTAGGGCATCGTACATTGAAGACTTTCTTTGCTTGAGGCCAAATTTCTGACAAAGCTTGTCAATTATGCTATTGAAAAACGGTTTTCCATTATTGGTGATGATATACCGAGAGACTCCATATCTATAAATGATATTAACACAGATGAAGTCGGCAACATTTTCCTTCTTTACTTCCCTGAGAACAATTGCCTCTGCCCATTTTGAGAAATAGTCAGTTGCAGCAAGAATGTAGAGATGGCTTTCTTTCCCACCAAGACTATAATAGAAATCCAAGTAGGGTACTTGACCTCCCAGACGAAGCCGACTTTAATGAGTTTATTGATTTTACATTCGATTAGGGGAAGTAGTTCGGGCCTGAATTGGCATTGTGCCTACTTGACTGGTTGGACCCCTTCTTACTGCTAGGTGGTATACTGCTACATTTGGATTTAAGCCAGGCATCTCTTTATATGTCCAAGCTAATATATCTTTGAATTCTTTCAACAAATTGATGTATACTTGAACTTCTCCCTCAGTTAGTAAAGTACTAACATAGGTTTGTTGTGGGCTATTTTCGTCCCCTAGGTTAATCTCCGTTAATTTATCTACGTTAGCCTTAACCCCTTCCTTAAAATAGGGAGGGGCAATTTTAGCATCCTCCTCGACTGACTCTCCTTCACTAAGTGTAATGTGGTAGGATGACCTAACGCTCTCTTTGTCATCTTCCTCATTATCCACTTCAACATTTGTGTGGATGATAGTTTGCATCTTTACCTTCAAGACCTTATCACATGTGATGATTAAGTCTGTATGGCACCTTCATTCTTGATGAAATCCGACTTTAGAGCTTTTGGCCCATTGTCTTGTTTTGTTTAGGGCTTGCTATTTTCAATACTCCATTTTGACTTAGGTCATGCCCCTCGTGTATAGCTGAACTGAGTCTATTAAAGACAGACACTCATGCTGATTTGTTTTAGTTTGTCTAGGAGTGGTTATTTTCAGTGATATGAATTGTCGTTGCCTTATTAAAGGCAATATGGAGTGGACCTTGTTCTATGTATCCAAGACTGCTTACAACTTTTTGTTTGTGGATTACTGAGGTAGCTTCCCTAATGGCAATGGCTCCTGTGGGATATATCCCACTTTGGTGAGAAGCTTGTATACCTTGGGGCCGAAACATTTAGGTGTTCTCAACTCTTGTGCTTTGGCATGCTCCCCCTTGACTTTTTCTAGTGGTTGAGAAGGTGTACCCTTTTGATGCAACAGAGTAAGAGGGAGGACCAAACCTTTCAAGGGACCATTCTCTATAGGTTGCTTCGTTAGGTCATGTTTAGAGGAAGATGGGTCACTTAGGCTGCCATCGGTAGGCTGGTGCTCCACCATCCTTATCTTCATTTTTGGAGAGGCTTCCTCTATGGTGCTAGCCTCATTCAGATAATATTTGGCATCTACAAAGTGTGACTCAACCTTGGTGAAACGCTTGCTGTCATTAAGCACCCTTTTCACTGTATTGTTTTAAGTGTATTTGAAGCAATGATGCTAAGGAGAGCGAACCACTCCATTTTCATGGAGCCAAGGGTGGCCTAAGAGTGTGTTATAGGATGTACGAGCATCAATCACATGAAACAAAGCTTGTGATTCCATGTCATTTGTTACTAGCTTTATTTTGATGGTGCTTTAGGCTCTTTGGCACCCATAGTTAAATCCCTAAATATTAATCAACTGTTTGAAAGTTCATCCATAGGGATTTCCAATTCTTAACAATTTGGAGGGGTAAGATGTTTATTGCCAAGCCCCCATCAATCCAGATTAAATTGATTCTTTGCTCATGAATGTAGCTGGAGACAAATAGAGGCCTACTGTGTGGTTGAGAATCTAGTATCAAATCTTCATCAGTGAAGGTGATTGTAGTGGTACAATCCTCTACAGGCACGTGGCATTTCTTTTGGAAGTTGTCAACTTCAAAAGGAGGACCTTCTAGCTGACTGCCCCCCTTGACTTGGTCACTGAGGGTGATAGGATTGGCATTTGCTTTATCATCTCTAGTACAATTTTCTCTTGTTGGACTAACTCCATGACTCTGTCTCTAAACACAAAACAATCATTAATTGGATGTCCAACTAACCAATGATATTTGCAGTACTTGGAATCATTGACCTTCCCAACTTCAACGAGTCACTTCATTTCGGGCAACTCGATGAGGTTAGCTCCAAGTAAATCATCAAATATGCCCGAAACATCAGAGTTAAGGAATGGGTATGATTTGGCTTGTAACTCTTTTAGGATTGACTTTTTTGGTTTTAGTGGAAGAGCTTTCTTTCAACCAGCTTTTCCTTTGTGGGTGGCTTGATAGGTTTTGCCTTTATAGCCATTGCCTTGACTACCATGGGCTCTTTGTTTGGGATTTTAGCAGTAGGTTTTTTGATGGAGGGTTTGTTCCCTTTTTGCTTATCTTTAGGTTTTTGGGAGTCTTGCACAAGTGGACCATAGACTCTGCTGGTTGCCATGCTAAACTCCATGTCATGGACATGAGTGGCTAATTCTTCAAAAGTTTTGGGTTGAATTTCTTGCAAGATATATTTTAACACCTAGTGCATCCCTTGAATAAACAGTTCAATTCTAGAGGCTTTGGATAGTCTATCCTTGCAATTAAATTTTTTGTTTTTCCAATGATTGATGTATTCGATGACTGGCTCATCCTTCTATTGGCGAGTGTTAGTGAGTTCAATCATGCTAACCGTTCGCTTGGTACTATAAAAGCAGTTGAGGAACTCTGGCTTCAATGGTTCCCAGCTATCGATGGAGTCAGACTCCTAGTCGAAGTACCAATTGAAGGCGTTTCCTCTTAGTGACTGAATGAACTATTTGAAAAGGAGGTCATCATAGGTTCTAGCATCTTTACAAGTTTTAATGAAATGGGCAATGTGCTACTTTGGGTTTCCCATCCCATCGAATTTTTGGAGCTTGAGAGGTTGATAACCAGCTTGTATCTTCAAATTATCAATTCTCACCGTATAAGGCTTAATATAAGTGAGGGATGATTTAGTAGTCCCTTCAATCTTATTCTTGACAGTGCCCTCGATGAAGTCATTGATCTAATCAAGAGGAACGAAACCATCAATAGAGACTTAAAGATTCACGACAGCAGGCTTTTTGCCTTTATCCAATTGCTGCCTTGCTGATATCTCAACTTCATCATAACTCTTGTGAGGCCTTTGTTTTGCCCGGCTAGCCTTAGCATTATCCACCTTCTCAATTAACTTAGAGATGTGAGAGTTTTGGTCTTGTACATGTTTAGCAAGACCTTCAATGATTTTGGTCAGAGCTGCAATTTGATCCTCTAAGCTTGAAATATCAGTCATCATTATTTGAGTAGTATTAACATTGGGCGAGGTGATTGAGCGAGGGCTAGAGGGCATTGAACCATTCTTGGTGTCTTCCCTTTCTTGGCCTGTGTAGAGGGTATTGTTGACAACTTTGGGGATATAAGTTGACTCAAAGTAAGTTAATTGTCTAGCCAAGCCTCTTGTGACAACACTTCTATTAGAAGCGGCCGCCGTGGCACCAGAAGTAGCAGGATTGGATGACTTAACTTTTCCTCCAGCCATTTGAAATTTCTTTGATCTTGATGAAAGAAAAGATGAGAGGTAAAGACGTACCACTAGGCATGCCAAAACTTGTAGACAAAAATCTCTCAATTGAATTTCTATTAACGAGAAATTTGTACAAGTGCAATTTCAATTTGAATCAAATGAAATTCTATGGGTTCTATTATTTGATTTGATCCTCTGATACTTCCTTCAACTTGTAAGACTTGAATGTTTTTGGAATTTGTTGAAGCATTTATGGATTTGATCTTCCTTCAAGTTCGTTGGGCCTTTGGAAAACATTAATTTCTTGGAATGACACTATGATTTTGGCTTGAACGCCAAAATTTAATGAACTTGTTGAAGATCACTTTTAATATTGCAAAAATAGCTTGAATGTTGATTGAAGAACACAGCTGGAACTAAAGGAGTTTCTGAGCTTTGATCTTCTTAAATGTTGGCTGGAGTTTCAAATAACATTAATCCACTAATTTAACATCTTGATTGTAGATAAAACGCAAGAATTTGATGAACCTCTATGAAAGATGCCTTGAATGTCAGAAGAATGGTTTTGAACTTGTAGAGAGAGTCTGAACTTCTTCCAAGGAAGCTTCTTGCTTGATATCTTCTAGGGGTGGAGAAGGTTTTGTTGATATAAATGTTTGGTAATGTGGTAGTATCTGATTGTTGGAGCATATTTAATTTGGTATAATTTCTTTTAATTAAATAATTACAAATTAATTACCAAATCAATAATATTCTTTTTCCAAATTTATAGGATTTTACACGTGACACAATTTGATCGGCTGGTCTTAACATGTGTCACAATTTGATTTGTCAGTCACTTTTATATTACAATACCAATTTATTTTAGTATTTAATTTTAGGAATTGTATTTAATTTAATTCCTAAAACATAAATAATTAGTATTTTATTACAACAAAATGGAACATGCCAGAAACTTTACTTGCTTACAACAATATTAAATAAATCAATTAAATTACAAATGATAAAAACAAATAGTTATAATAATATGAAGAAATTTTAAGTAAATAATAAATTTCATACACAAAGGCATCGTTATTCTTATATCAATTTAATATAAAATATTTAGGTCAAGTCAAACTTTTATTATTGAATGTATTAAATGTGTGATAATTCATTTTATTTCAGTATTTATTTAATAGTTAATTATATTTAATAAATGTTATGGATAACAAATAGCAAAAAAAAGAGTTATGACAATGTGAAAATTTTAAATAAATAAATTACACATATAAAATGCAATATTCTTATGAAAAAATAATATGTTGTAAAATATTAAAATGAATGAATTTATAACTATCAAGTCTATTAAAAAAGTCATTATTGCATAATTATATTATTGAAAATATAACAATAAATTCATTTGAAGGCACTAATGGCATGAATAATGGCTTAAATGAACATAAAATAAATCAACGAGTTAAATTTATAAACATAAATATTAATTAAATTAAAATATGAAAGAAGAAACAAATAGAAACATAAATAAAGTTATAATCATAAACTAAAAATTTGAATAAATAAATAAATTTTATATATGTTACAGAATTTTAAATGATTGAATATTTGACCATTAAATTTATTAAAAAAGTGATTAGTTAAAATTTTAAGTGAAAGATTAAATTTATTAAATAAAGATTGCTATTCTTATTATAGTATATTACAAAATATCTGAAACGAAACATTTTTTCACCATCAGTTTTATTAACTATTTGATCATTCTTTGAGTATTATTATCTTTACTTTATATTAGTTATTTTTCCATACCCTACCATATGAAACAAATAGGAAGGAAAGTAATGTTACAATAATGTACTAAAATTTTATATAAATAAGTAATTATAGATAAAAGATAATATTCTTATGAAAAATAATATGTTATAAACAACCAAAACAAACGAGTCTATGACTATCCATTTTGTGGATATATTGCAATTTTTATATGTTTTTATTTTAAAGTTGATTCTTCGTAATATAATACCATAAAAATAGAATAACAATAACAAGTATATTAACTTTAGATTGTAAAGACAAATGTACTATCCATTCAAAAATTATCAATAGATTTATGCGTATATAATATTATAAAAATATAAATTATAAATTTCATATGTGAAAAAGACTTACACGTTATAACAAGGCAATCTTTGAAAAAAACAAGTACAAGAAGAGTGTAAATAATATCTTAATTAGCAAAGAAAATACATAAATAATTAATCTCAACATATTATAGTTAAAACAAATAATAAAATATATAAAAGATGTCATTAATAATGTAAAAAAGTATTTTTACAAGATAAAATAAAACTTAAAAATAATAAATAAATATTAAGGAATTATACAAGGAGGTAAGCATATAAATGGATAAATTGATGGTAAACTTTATTATAATTTATCAATAAACCCAATAAACATAATGTATAACAAATGTATAGTAAACTAATGCATTAAAAAAAATCAATGCCTAAATATAGTGTATTCTTTTAGGGAAATAAACTTAAAATTAAAAAAGAAATAAATATTATTTAATAAAAAAATCCCTTCAAATAAATGCTCCAAAGTTTGTCAAATCAGAAATATCTTGAACAAATACATAAATATTTATAATTTTTAATATAAATATCATGAATTACAACTAATAACATATACATTATGGAATTTTAAGTCATATTGGTGAAAAATATGTAATAAAAATGAAATCAAATTTAGAAACGTATAGACAAAAAAAATTTAAAAAATTTTAAATGTTTATACACAAAAACATGGTGGAATGATAAGTTAAAATTCACTCTAATTAATAGAGGTATAAATGATTTTATTTAAAATCTATACAAAACAGCAGCAATTTAGTATGTATAATTTGTTACTGAACTTCATAGTGGACTCTAAATTATTTTAGTATTAACATCAATTTTAAGTTTGAACAATCTATTCAAGCAATTAGTAAATTTTAAATTATAGTGTATCAATTTAAAAATAAATACATTGGATAATAAAATTGAAAAAAGGAGAAACTGAGTGCTACAATAAGATAATTGAAAGATCATTTTCTATTAAGAGCTAAAAGTATTGATCCTTGTACTAAATTGCTTATGAAACTCAACTAATTTAATCTTAATATACAGGTTTTTATACTTCATTAATTTTTTATTATTTTATAAATTATATCTTATTATGTTATCCTAGAGTAGAAAAAGTAATAACTATAAATGTTTATTTGGATTAAAATGTCAACATATTAAAAATAAGAAAAAAATTGTTTTAGTTTGATTCATATCCCCAGAATATTACACAAAGCAAAATTATTTTTATTCATTCATCCCTTTGTCCTCTTGAATTAAATCTTTCAAAATAATTTTGCCATTTTTCTAATTGTTGCCCAATTGTCAGCCAAATTTCACAAATTTTTGGACATTATTTTCTTACTCCAATTGCATGTTAATTGTTTCCCATGATTTAATAAATTATATGGCTAGATTCCACCACCCAAGAATGCCAATTTTCCACCTTAGCTTCCTTAATCGTCCTCTAATAATTTCACCAAAAATTTCGCCATATTTTGGTAACATAGTTTCAACTATAATTCCACAATATTTCTCAAAAAATTAATTCCATAATATCTTCAAAATCTTGGAGTATTACAAAAGGGTTCCAATATAAATGAAAGAAAGAATGATATCATAATATGATTCTAATCTTCTCCTTCGTTTTTCTACATTGCAATATTTCAAGAAGTTTACTTCAATAAATATGCTCTTAGATATAGCTATACATAGCACAGAAATCAGACATGAGAAAGATGGACAAAATTGTACTAAGTTTCATATATGGCAATTAGTGGAACCCATGAATTTATTAAATAGTGATTACAATCTTAAAAGAAAAGCTATATATCTTCTTATACAATGATTATAAAAGTTTTTATTTTTAAAAGTATAATGAAGTTTGTAGATATAGTGCAATAATTAAAAGAAAAAAATTAGATGGATATGAATTTATTTTAATCAATATCATCATTTTGATCATTATATTAATCAATTTTATTTCAAACTGCAAAAGCTATTCAATTTAAAAAATATTTTAAATCTCTAGATTTTCATAATAAATATAGAAATATCTTTCACATTTATTTTTATAAGTCAAATTTTAAATAAAATTATATTTATTCTTTTCTTAACTTTACCCAATGGTTTTAAGACAAAAATATATGATCAAATAATATTCTAATTGATGGTTGCCAAAAGATAGGCTTTATTTTAAAATTTCTATGCCTCCATCAAAAGGTTAATTTCAAATGGACGCTTTTGTTTAATATTTGGCAGCACATCTCGTGCTTTAAAAGTCAACTATACGCTCTCATATTTCATCATAATCATCAAAATTGCTAAAATTTTAAATATCAACAATTTCTCTTATTTACCTTATGCCTGTCTTAGGATGATAAAAATGTCAAAAATCCCATCAATTGGCTATCTGGTGCGTCAGGACGAGGTTAGAGATGCATAATAAAATGAAGAATGCCTGATGCAAGAATAAACTAAGGAAGAGTGGAAATTGAGGACAAGAATCACTAACTTCTATATTTTACTACTCCTAAGTACGTAAAACATAGCACTTACGACCATAATTAAGAAAAATTATGAGTAGGGAAGACATCAACGTTGAGATGCCCCCGAGACAAGACTTTATGGTATATTTCTTCTTCTTCAATTAATGCACTCCAAGACTCCAAGCAAATAATTCCTCCCATAACCATTGAATCAAACCTAAATGAGAGAATGGTCCGTAAATACCACTTGGGGTGCTTATGTCTCAACCGGATATTCCTTTTCACATTCCAGTGAATACTAAAGTCAATATGTAAATAGAGCATCTAATTCTATAATGCAAATTAACAATCATTCTAGAATCAACATAATATCCATGACAACAGTGTCTAATCTCAAGTACACGGCGGAAGAACAAAAACCTATCTATTATATTCCAATGTCTCTAATGAATAACATCAATGAAACTAAGGCTAGCGCAACAACATCCTTATCTTGGATCTGGGTCTACCATCCCCAGATCTATCCATTGTCATAATCTTCTTCTGCAAAATGTCAGCTAACAGTGGTGAGCAATAATTCGCCTAGTAGATGATAACACCTGTCTCTTTACATTTAAAAAGGATGCGAACGAGGAAATAACAGTTGCTCAAAATACACAGCTGTGTAAAACAATCACTTCCAAAAGAAGTATGAAAGCAAAGAGAGACATTCACATATCAGTCAGAAAACAAATTGTGATTAATCATTTCATTTCAGTATTCTCATGGTTCACATATTCTTATTTCTCAGTCAACTCATAATAGCGTACACAATGTATGCTCTTCCACTGATCAGGATCTTTGTCTATATTCTTCCAACTAAGGAGCGTAACATCAAATATTGCCTGTGCCCGCCTTGAGTCCTCATACTTCAACCTCGATTGGGCAGTATCCCAATTTATTGTTACTTAATTGGTAGAGTCATGTATCAACTTCACCTGTTATCAATTTCAATACTTCTACCCCAACAAGGTGGGTCATAATCTATTACCCAATTGATAAGATGGAACTTGATCCTGACACTCATCGACAATTACATGAGTGGGTATTACATTTTCATTAACATATATTTGATTTCCAAATACACAATTTCAAGTCATTCAATTGCAAAAGCTCAAATATAGTTTTTAGAAAGAAAAATAACTTTCAATTTTACAAGAGACATCAGATAAAGTTCTTGTTTTGCAAACAAGTAAGCATTTAAAATTTGCTTGAAATACATGGCAAGAAAAATTCAATTGTTAAAGCAACACTGTTTAGAAAATAGCTATAAAGGCAACTAGGTGTCACCAGTTACATGTTACTTTAACTCTAATGGATATCAGGTTTGCGGCTGTCACGTCTTGGTTCCCTAATCAAGTATATATACAATTCCCACTTAATACTTGATTCAGCTACTAACTTATACCTGTCACCACATTATGTGCGTCCTATGCGTTCGTATTTACTTGAATCCTTCAATTCCAATTTCTCATATTCTATTTTGTTTTATTAAATAAGTTTATGCCTAATTTGGCTTAAATTTCTCAAATCAAAAATCTATCAAGTGGCTGTGATCTTGTACTATGACTGTGGGACATATTTCCACAACCACATGGTCTCGGTCTGCATTCGCGATGTTACCAAAATCTTTGAAGTTTTCATGTAGAAATTGATTCTCAATCTACCAAATTCAATTCTTCACTTATTTTCAAGGTTCTAGCCATGATTTTAGGTGTTAAAATTCATGGAAAGAGTACCCTATGTGTTTACATGATGTTTTGAAGTTTCAAGAGATGTTTTTTTTACTACGTAATACATCATTACTCAATCCCTTGAGTTCTTACACATAACTATACATCCATAACTGAGTTCCTTATGATTTAACACATTTAATTTATCCAGAAGTCGTGTTTTTAACTACCTACACATGTGAATTGGTCTCTCTGTGCATATGCATGGATAACAAAGGATTTAGCATTGATATTACCTCGAAATAGCACATTTCAAAGGCTGAAAACTCTGCAAACACTCTCTGGCTGCCTTCTGCTGTTTCCAAGATGTTTGAATAAGGTTTTTGGCCTTTTAACGAGGGTGGCCTTAGTATTTAATTATGCAAATTTTGGGTCCTTACACGCAATTTTCCATATTTCTGTATTTTTCATGGATTTTCAGCCGAATTTTCTTATAATTTATGCCTTAATTTACTCTTCTCAAGGGATGGGAATTTCCTCCAATAAATACCTTAATAATATAGCAATTTTCCATTAACCTTAAGTCATCCTATGCCTTTGCATTTTAGTTCCCAAAAATCACACATGAAAATAAAATGAATTTATCATGATTTCAACATATTTTCTCTCAAGATAATGTGTACTAATACCAAAAAATTTCAATATGGTTTGCCTAGCTTAATTCAGGCCTACTCTTCAATATTCGTGCATTAATAGCTCAGCCACTCTTTCACAAAAAATTTTCCCAATATTTCATACTTGAATCAGGCTCTATCCAACCTATTGATCCCAGATTTTGCTGAGTAATGTGTTCCCTACACCTTGCCAAGGTCTTGTAACCTCTGACTTTCACTCTTATGGGCATATTCTCCTTCAAATCCGTCTTGTACTACTTCAAGTCCTCCCCACAAAAATATGTTTGTATGTTATGGCAATGTTTGTGAGGGTGATTTTCTAGTAAGATGATGTTTGGTGGAAATTATGTTGAAATGAGTAGTGTGTTTGGAAGGAAAGATTTGATGTAACAATTAATATAATTTATTTGAATTTGCATTTATATATGTATAACATATATAGTAATTATTAGATGATGTGATAATATATAATAGTAATGATTAATTTTTAGAATATAAGTATAAATAAATGTTGGAGTAAGTATGTGTGTGCGTGTTGATTTAACTTTAAATAGATATAATGATTGAAATTAATTAGTTGGCTGGTAATGATTGCATAGTAGCTATGTATGCAAAAACTTTGAATTTACTATTTTGTAAATTAAAAGCATATGAGAATAATTAAAAAAAATAAAGGTATAAAAATACTAGGAAAGAAAAAATTATAAAATTATATTTCAAAAGAATGGAGAAAGAAAGAAAAATGCATAATGTTCAAATACGGGTACTATAGTATTTGAACATTGTGCAACAAAATTTTGTCATTATTCTTAATATATGACTAGTAATTTGACAATTGTGCAATTTGATATTGTGCAATAAAAAATCTTTATTAACTTAATTATATAGTATAGATAGATAAATTTGCACACACATAGAGTGTGCAATTTCATTAGTAGCAAAGACTGGAAGTGAACATAAATTAGCAATAATATTTAATTGTGTTTAGTCCTTTTAATTAATGGTAACGATGTGGATCCATGATCAAGGGCAATGCTATAAATCTACAACATGCAACAAAATTATGTCCAATCTCTTAATAATATAACTAGTAAAATTACACACTAGATTTGTATGCAAATTCATTTATAAATTGTAAAATTATTAAATTCTAAATAATAGAAATATAACTACTTAAAATTGAAGGTATAAAATATTTAAGATAAGAAAATCAAGAATAAAAAAAATTTTGAAAAAAGAGAAATTTAAGAAAGAATATGCATAAAAATAAGTTGTTAAAGAGAAAAGAAGAAAGAAAGTGATAAAAAATAAAAAAATTAAAATAAAGATAATCGTGTGATTTGACAATGTGTAACAAAAATAATTATTTTAATAATAATATAGTAGATATATATTATAAAAAACTAATGGTATTTTAGTAATTATATTTGAGTGTGCTTAATTTCTTTTATTAAGAACAATAGTGTAAATTGACTAATCATCTTGTAAATTTACATTATTAATTAAGGCAATGATGTAAATTTACAACGAATATTCAAATTAACCCTATAGTCTTTATAATATAGTAAACAATCATAGGACCAACCTAATAAGCAACTTCAGAATCTTCTAACATTTGTGCTAACGAGAGATATTGGCTGTTGATTTATTTTCAATCAACGATAGATGCAACAGACAAAGAATAGAAGAAAAAAATGATAGAAAAAAAAACTCAAATAAAAGTAATTGTGTGACTTAATAGTGTGCAACAAAAAGAATTTATTTTAATAACAATATAGCAGAGATATTATAGAAAAAAAACTGAATGGTATATTGGTAATTATATTGAGTGTGTTTGTATTCTTTAATTAAGGATAATAGTGTAAATTAATTATTTAAAGATAATGTTGTAAATATACAATAAATATTTAAATTAGTCCCAAACCTTTCATAATATGGTAAAGATATGGATATAGATTGAGCAATCATAGTACCAATCCAGTGAACAATTTCGGAATCTTCTAACATACTTGCTAGTCAGAGAGATTGATTGTTGATTTACTTTCAATAATTCAGGGACACAACGGTAACAACAGTGTGCACTTGGAATGCTGATAAGTTTATAAAATCTCAGGCAAGGTTTGGATGCATTTATTAGTTGGGAATGAAAATTACTGCAAACATTTATAAATAATGTAAAAGTAAAATGAAAATAAATCATAATTTTGTAATGATTAGTATATTTGCGTATTGTGGTTATGTTTGGGAGGCGGCTTTTGTTGGAAAATGATGTTTAGTGGGAGCAAGTTAGGATAAGCAGTATGTTTGGAAGGAAGATTTGAAGTGATGAAAAATTAATTTATTTGAATTTGTATTTATATATATTAAATATATAATAATAATTGGATGATGTGAAATTATATAGAGATAATAATTAATTTTTAAGATATAAGTATAAATAAATGTTAATGTAAGTCTGTGTGTATATATATTTATTTGACTATAAATAAGTATAATAATTAAAAAATAATTAATTAGTTATATATGTAAGAAATGAAAATTTTGAATTTGAATTTGAAAATAAATTTTGAGACGTAAAATGTTTGGTTGTACAAAATTGTTGATATAGTAAAAGATGATAACAAACACAGTGCATGTTTTTAATGGGTTGCAGAAATGTAAAAAATTGCCTTCTACAAATGCCTCAATATTTGGGTTGTTTACTCCGTAAGAAGGCTACTATTAGGCGTCGGACCCTAGAGGAGATACTTTGAAAAAGCCAGTCACAGGTACTTCGAAAACACAACAGACGTTGCACCTTTCACTATTCTTTCAATTTTATTCTTGCAATTTCTCGGACCACAAGCTGATCATAACATTGAATGGCATCAAACAATTTTTTTAGACACCTTAATCCTTAACACGGGACAAGGGCTCTGAAAGAAATGGCTTAGGAAACAAAATAGAGAAGAAATCAGCTTCAACTACAAAAAAGAAGCCACCTACGGCCATAGCCTAATCTTCCCTACAACCTCATCACTGCTTGATAGTGAGACAATCAAGACTTGTGCAAAACATCATTTCCTTAGGTGCAAATCAGCCTTCAGCCAGTGCAACCCTTCTGATAGGCATGCTTTGTTGAAATGAGTAGGAAAGAGCAAGGTTGGATGAGAGGTAAACACGCATTGTCAAACACTAGACATCTAATTACATCAAGAGAACATCTTCTATTATAATATAGAAATAATATTGTCACACTCATATCAGGCTCCTCAGATTTGGTTATATTCATTATCTCAACTTTCATTCACTATGGAAGGCAATTAGCATGAACATTGTTTCTGGAAGCATTCAAGATATGGGTTTTAACTTTCACGTTGGAGTTGGAGGTCCTATTACAATATTCCAACTTGGGAACTTAATCTTCTTCTCAAATTTGCCATGCCATCGGGGATGTCATGGTGCAGACAGGCAGTTCTTCTCCTGGTTTGCATTCTTTAGATTTCTAAAATGAGTACATGGATTTTGGAAGGCATCAATCTCGTGGCCCTTACACTCTTAACCAGAAATACATAGTTCATTGATGCTTCTGAATTTCAAGAAAATTTTATAATTATGTTCATGGAGGTGTCTTCTTGTTATAGAAGATGTCCATTTTCGTTTAAAAATCACAGCTAAACGGAGCAGCAAGCTTGGGAGAACATTGTGGTTTATATTTCATGGATGAAGTCCGAAGGCCATGGTGATGGTGCCGAATTTCTTGAGGATGAATGCTGTCTAGCAGTCACTGTAGAGTAATTACGCTTACTTATCACAGAGATATCAGGCAATCTATGATGTAGAATATATAAACCATTATGATTTAGATAACTACAATCTTGCTAGGTGAAATTGGATTCTGTAACATATATGGCTTCAACATTCTCCATAGTTTAAAATCCAAGCTCTGGATTATGCTAGCGTTTGCATTAATGTGTGTGTGTGTATATTATAGATAGTGAATTTGCCATTGTGCCTTGGGAAATGTATCAAATTATCTCCATCATTATAGGGAATTATGAAATGGCAAGAATCTTCAAGCATCACAAAAGAATTTGTGCAACTTTGACTGGTGAAAAATTCATACAGATAGTCCTAGTGGGTTCACACACCAAAGAAATCAAGGGAAAAAACATTCCTCACCATTGTCATGTGGTTAGAAGCACAGTGGTGGAACCTAAAGAGGATGTCACTCTATTTGACGAATTGCTATTGTAAAGTTTGCTAACAATTCATGGCAAGCAAAAAATGGATCAAAAACAGAAAGCAAGAAGCAAGAAAAGGTAGTGCAGCAGAAGAATAATTTCATTGCCTTATGGTAGAGGTTATTGTTACACTGGCCTTCATCTTTGAGGCTGGTTATTTCTCCAATCTAAGAGAGGGAATCTAAAGCTAACGATGTAGCTTGCCTACAAAACTAAAAGTTAACAAAAAATGTAGCCGCACGAATAATTTAACCACACCAAAATAAAAGGTAAGAACCGAATGAGCCAGTTGAGCATTAATGCGAAATGCCAGCTGGTGCAGCTTCTATCTACATATGATTTGGTTCTAATAGGCTCCCTTAAGACGGGGAATAGTAGTTAACCATTCCCATCTCGCTCATATGTTCCTTAAAGAGGTGTGGAGCTAGGGGTTTCACCAGCATATTTGCAATTTGTGCTATTGTTGGGACATGATGAGTTTTTATAAGTCCTGCCTAGAGTTGATCCCTCCCAATGTGACAATCAATCTCTAAAAGCTCGCTTCTCTAGTGAAAAATTGGACTTGCTGTTATGTACAGTGCTGCTTGGTCATCACAATGCAATTTTGATGCCTACAGATGCAAAATTCCCAATGATACAAGGGTGTATCTCGACCATGTCAGCTTTGCACAAGTTAAAGACATGGTGCGGTATTCTACTACAACAGATGACCTTGAGACCATTGATTGTTTCTTTGACCTTAAAGATATTACGGACTTCCTTAGGAAGATGCAATACCCCATGATAGATCTTCGAGTGTCTGGACATAACCCCCAATATGAGTCACAGAATGCCCTTAGCTGCAGTTCACTGTTTTATGGGACAAACAAACCTTACCTTGGTATTTGCTTGATGTATTAAAGTACCTTGTATGCTGTCTTGAGATGTGTGTTTGAAGGTGATTGTATGAATTGATTCAATGTTTGCAAACTATATGCAATATTAGGTCTAGTGATGGTCAAATACAACAATCTTTCAATCAGTCTCCCATACGTGGATGGCTTGTTTAAAGACTTTCCTTCACCCTTGCTCAACTTTGTGTTCTGTCCCATTGGTGTCCTCCTAGGTTTTGCTCTCAACTAGCAAACTTATGCTAGAATATCAAGTGCATGTTTCCTCTGATTTATGAGAATACAAACTCCACTCTTTGCCACCTCCAAGGTTAGGAAATATTTCAGATTTGCCACTTATGAAGGATGAAATAAGGAATACTTTTATTATATAATGCATGAGTTAAGAAATTCCGCATAGACGTGTATATATTTCTATTGCACTGTTATAAGAGACTATGTATTATTATCACTTGGAGATAAAATGCCGTGTGCGTGTAATAACTCTGGGGAACGGACAGACATTAGCGCAAACACAATCAATTAGAAGATTGCTTTTGTGCATATAGTTCTAGTGAATTAGGTATTGAAATTATAGCTTGGTTGGCTTTTGTATATGAATATATAAATATGTATGCGTAGTTGGCAAAGATGCTGGAACCCGTGGAATTTAGGGGAATTTAGTAATCGATAGTGTGGATTTCATGATCTTGCCAAAAGAATCAAACACACATTAACTACTTGGGGTAATAATATAAATCCATGATTAAACCACACTTGGACTAAGTAGCTAGACTACATAAAACTTTGGGAAATTGCAGAAGATGAACAGGGCATTATAGGTGGATTCAAGACTCAAATCATGTTTGGAATTAGTATTAATAAAAAATTAGAGGTAAACAGAAAAAGGGGATTGAAAGTTGAACTGCCGCTAACTGCCACATGCAGATTTATTTCTGTGTGACATTAATACAGAGATCACAAAATTCTATAGAAAGCTCCAAATTGATTGAGATTTGTGACATATTAAAGTAGATTCATAGAGCCTTCTAGTCATATGTAAATTATATCTACAGTATGCTAGATCAATGTAGTTTATTTTTATAATATCTCCACCAATTTAATCTAAAATTAAACACCTGAAAGTTAGGAACAACAATCTAATAAATTGAGGATGGAAATATTTTGGATTTGGGAAGCTGAAATTTAGATGCATAAGGGGAATTAAGTTTCAATAAGCTTGGATTAAATAGGCATTATTTTGATTTATTAGAAGAACAAGAGTGTGGAGCCAAAGGAAGCCCCATACAAGCAACCTAATTCTCAAGTAAGTAGTTACCTTATTGGTTTCATAAATTCATCTGAAAAATATTTTTATTACAAGCATGAGATTTTTATGTAAGTGGGTTACTTTTAAATTTTTACAACTACCGTATGTTAGTAAAATTTCTATAGCATACAATTAGAAATTTTACCGTGTAAGTTGGTCGCCTAGAATTTTATTCAAATGTTTGCAAAGATCATGATTTCCAAGTTATTTTCATAAATTGTTTTCATACTCTTGCTATTCTCGCGATGAAAACTATCTATGCATATCTTGATGTTACTTTCTGAATATGTTTTGGATGTGAACAAGTATCATGATGTATTGTAATTGTTTTGTATCGAAATTATGTCAAACTTAGATGTTTACGAAAATGTTTTATGTAATGATGCTCATTAGAATGTTCATTAGTGTTATGGACTAGATCCAACCCATTCAACCGAAGTAAAAGGTTGGGATATGACTCACTCAACTAGGGTTAAAAAGTTGGGATACAATCCACTCAACCGAGGTTAAAAGGTTGAGATATGACCCACTCAATTAGGGTTAAAACGTTGGAATACGATCCACTGAACCGGGGTAAAAGGTTAAGATATGACCCACTGAACCGGGGTAAAAGGTTGGGGCATGACTCTCTTTAGTCAAGGTTTAAAGACAAAGGTCCAGATTAGTGAAATTAGTACACAATATTTTCGATCTAATGAGCAGCGTACATGATGAAATAATATTGGAAATGAAATATTTTGCTTATTTGTAGCATTTTAGGAATTGATATGGAAGATATTTTATGTGCAAAATTTATTTGAAATGATTTTTTTATAAATGTTTGAAACTGTTCACATTCCTAAAGCAGATGATCTCTTATTGAGCACTTTTACTCACGAACTTTCTTTTAAAAACCCTTTTCCAGTCGAGGATTTTGAATATGAGATGATGTGAGTTGGTGATGAAGCTGTTTGGGAATTAGCTTAAGTTATTATTCAAAATTCAAATACGTTGTAATTTTTTTTGTGTTTCAAGTTTGAAGAGTCGTGTGAACATGGCCTATAATAATTTTAATATTCCACTGCCACAGTTGTTTGGGGTTGTTGAGAAAGTCTTCAGTCTAATATATATCTATATATATTGAGTAGTATTGTATTTACATTTTGAAATGAGAGGTTTCAATTTCTGTAATGTAATGGGTTTTGGTATTCTCATGGCAAAGGTGCTAAGGGTACTGCCATGTTACGTTCTCGATTGTGGGGCATGACAAAAGCTGTTGATGGCATTGCATACCATTGCCTTGTAGTTTGCTTTAATCCATATAAACTCTTGTTCAACTTACATACTTGAGCTATAGTACCTCTGACGCGGACGTCTGACATGACAAAGAGGAGTCGCTGGCAATTCCAGCTGGACTAATAAGCAGGGCACGGGCAAAAAGACTTAAAGAAGCCATTAACGTTTTGGTGTGCGAAATTCAAGAAGATGTCACGCGTGGGTGCAAATTCGAGGAGCCCGAGGAAGAGCGCAGAGTAAACATTTTGAAATGGATTGAAGACTTAGGGGTGAAGGAATAAAGAAGGATGATTAATTCAATTAATTATTTTTCTTTCAATTTATTTTAATTATTTATCTTTTAATTTAATTCTGGGCCCAGTCAAAATAAGTCCAGTAGGAGCCTGCAGCCCAACTAGGTTAGGGTTTGGATACTATAAATTCATTATGTACCATCAGATTTCAGACAGAGTGTTTTC
Organism: Avicennia marina; assembly: GCA_019155195.1. NCBI lineage: Eukaryota > Viridiplantae > Streptophyta > Magnoliopsida > Lamiales > Acanthaceae > Avicennia > Avicennia marina. Next base: position 5,014,110 of record CM032760.1, read on the forward strand.
AATTAATTCAGGTTTCCTTTCAATTCCCTGAAGTTGATTCTTTCAATTTCTCGTGAGTTTTTATCCCAAATCGAGTCATTCCGAATTGGTTCGAGTGATTCGTAACGTATCAATTAGCAACCGGTGTGCTGATTGTGGCCGTTCTTATCGGGTTCAATCCAATCCTACCACGTTGGGTCGGCGTTCTTCGTCCGGTTCGCGTCCCTGGGGTTATCGGATTCGGGTCCGGTTACACCGTTCTATCTGACGCGATCGTTGATCACGTCAATTTGGTATCAGAGCGATCTTGTGTAGAATTCTAATTCGATACACGATCCAGAGTTTCAAAAAAAAGGAAAATCGCTGCCGCCGCCGCGATTCCACCGCCGTTGCAGCCGATCTCCGCCAGAAAATCACACCCACCGCACCGCCGTCGAGAGCCCTTCCCTTCCCACACCAAATCGCCGCCGAAGGAGGAGCAAATCAGCCGGAATTTCGCCGCGAACCGCCTCGACGTCGCCGCGGAAGTTCAGCCTGAAATTCCCACCGCCACAGTCAGAATCGCCGCCCGTCGCCACCGCCGAGGCTTGCCCAGGCCAGGCCGACCGTTCCCGGCCACCGCCGTGGACGTGCGACGGCGGAATCAGCCAATCGCAATTCGCGCCGCCGCCGCTGCAATTAAAAAAAAAAAAAGAAAAATCTGTTGGGCCGAAAAAAAAATAAAAAAGAGGGGTTTCTGTTGGGCCGAGGTTACTTGGGCCGAAAAAAATAAATAAATAAATAAATAATCTGTTGGGCCAAGGTTACTTGGGCCGAAAAAAAAAATCTGTTGGGCCGAGGTTGTTTGGGCCAATAAAAATTTCGGTTGGGCTGAGGTAAAGGTTGGGCCGAGTGTCAAGTGGGCTGGAAGCAGGATCTGGGCCGAATTGAAACTGGGCCAGGCTTGAAAAAAAAAATTAAAAATCATTGGGCCGAAGGAATTGGGCTGGACCAGAAGCTGCTACTGGGCCGGACCGTCTGCTGACGTGGTAAGGCCGTGTTTGGTTACAGTTTTTCGTTTCAGACTAAGGGCCTGTTTGGCTGCAGAATTTTTATTTCTGCTTAAGGGCCTGTTTGGCTGCAGAATTTTTATTTCTGCTTAAGGGCCTGTTTGGTTACCGATTTTTTTTTTTTTAAAAAAAAAGAAAGGGCCAAAAAAAAAACAGAGAGAGAGGCCGGAAAAAAAAAAAGAGAGGCCAAAAAAAAAAAAGTGACTTCTGTCGTTCATTGATTTTAATATTATTGAGATTGTATCTAGAATATCGAAGATCGAGATAGTTGCTTATCTCGTAATTTTAGGCTATATCCATCGTACCGAGTGCTTGTATTTTTACGTTTGAATCTTGAGACCATTTTGGAATCACACGAGGAGGGCACGAGAAATTGAGACTGGTGAGAAATAAATTGAGAGTGTGTGATACACGAGTGGAGGTAAGAAACAAGTGCCAGAGAGCCTTTACTTGAGAGGAGCGAGGTTGGTGAGGACTTTTATTACTAACAATTACCTGCTATTATTTTTTTGTGTGTTGTATCACAGACTTCGTGATGGCCAGCCAGTATTCAGGACAAGGTAACAGTCCTGACGAAACTAAATTCCTATTTGAATCCCTCAGTGATGAGTTGAGAAAGCTCACTAGGAGCATGGAGGGCATGCAGAACCGGATGGCAGATGTGCACGATCGCTTAGGGCGAGTAGAAGCGTCCCAAGCTGTAACTCTAGAAAGAGACGGTTCGCTGTCTAGACCAGCTGGACGTAGAGGCAGTCCTGTGCCAGGCCGAGCTCGGACAAGGGATAGACAAGGGCATCATGTCAGACCTGTGAGGCCCGATCGACATGATTATGAGGAGGAGTATGGGTCGAACGAGGACGAGGATTGGTACGCGTACGACAATGATCCCAAGAGGCATCGTCGGAGGGACTGTGTGGACGATGAGATACCTAAGGGATTAAAGTTACAGCTGCCACCATTCCAAGGGCGATCTGATCCCGATGCCTACCTCGAGTGGGAAAGGAAGGTAGAATTAATTTTTGATTGTCATCGTTATTCAGAAAGCCAAAAGGTTAAGTTGGCAGTAGTGGAGTTCACAGATTATGCGATCATATGGTGGGATCAGTTGTGCACTAGCCGGAGGAGAGCTGGAGAGGGGCCAGTGCGTACTTGGACAGAGCTGAAGGCAGTCTTGAGAAAAAGGTTTGTACCGAGCCACTACCATCGAGACCTGTATCAACGATTGCAGACATTAACGCAGGGAACTCGGAGTGTGGAAGACTATTATAAGGAGCTCGAGATAGCTATGATCCGAGCAGATGTTGTGGAAGATAGGGAGGCTACTATGGCACGTTTTCTGAGTGGATTGCACCGGGATATAGCTGATGTAGTGGAGTTGCAGCATTACGTAGAGATAGAAGAAATGGTGCAAAAGGTGGTTAAGGTAGAGAGGCAGCTGAAAAGGAAGGGTAGGTTCACATCCCAACCTAATACCGCTAGCAGGTCGTTCCCCAGAAGAGAGGATAAGGCACCAATGACGAGTGCCACTCGGGCCAGAACTGCACCTAAAGTGGAGGCACCTAAGGTTCCTACTCCATCTGGCTCATCTAACACATGAAACCGGGATATTTTGTGTTTTAAGTGTCAGGGCAGGGGGCATATTGCTTCGCAGTGTCCCAATAAAAGAGCTATGCTGCTATCAGAAAATGGGGACATTGTGATTGATGAGGAGTGTGACAGCAGTGACGAAATGCCACCATTAGAGGAAGTGCCATCCGACGAGGAAAGGTTGTGCGAAGAAGGGGGAATTAATTTAGTGGTGATGAGAGCCCTGAGCACCCAAGTGAAGGAGAAGATAGATGAGGCTCAAAGAGAGAATATATTCCATGCGCGCTGCCTGATTAATGGTAAGACTTGCAATTTGATAGTAGACGGAGGAAGTTGTACGAATGTGGCAAGTACGACGCTGATTGAGAGATTGGCATTGCCAATGAAGGATCACCCTAGGCCATATAAGTTACAGTGGCTTAATAACAGTGGTGAGGTTAAAGTGACGAAGCAGGTGATGGTGAGCTTCAAAATAGGATCGTATGAGGATCAAGTGACATGTGACGTAGTGCCCATGCAGGCTTGTCATGTCCTGCTCGGCAGACCGTGGCAATTTGATCGACAGGTGATATACAACGGATTGACTAATCGGTATTCGTTCTTATTCCATGGAAAGAAGGTCACATTGGTTCCCTTAACTCCAAAGCAAGTATACGAAGACCAATCATACATGCAGAGGCAGTTTGAGATGGAAATCGAGAGGAGGAAGAAAAGGAAGGAGGGGTTAGGAGAGAAAGAGCAAAGGAAAGATGAGAGGGGAAAGGAAAAAAAGGAGTGCATGATGGCGACTATGAGGGATGTAAGGTTGGCATTGAGTGCTGAGAAGTCCCTTGTGATGTTGATGTATAAGGAAGCGTGTTATATATCTGATGATGTCACATCCTCCCTCCCCTCTGTTATAGTATCTGTTTTGCAGGAATACACTGACGTGTTCCCAGAGGAGGTTCCCAAAGGGTTGCCGCCGGTTCGAGGGATAGAACATCACATAGACTTTATCCCGGGGCATCCATACCCAACAAACCAGCATACCGAACCAACCCTGAAGAAACCCGAGAGATCCAAAGACAAGTGGAGGAGCTGATGGGTAAAGGTTGGGTTCGAGAAAGTATGAGTCCGTGTGCCGTCCCCGTGCTGCTCGTGCCGAAGAAAGACGGACAATGGCGCATGTGCGTAGATTGTAGAGCTGTTAATGCTATTACGGTAAAGTATCATCACCCCATACCTCAACTAGATGATTTGCTTGATGAGTTGCATGGTGTTACTATATTCTCGAAAATAGATCTTAAAAGTGGGTACCATCAAATTAGGATGCGTGAGGGGGGATGAATGGAAAACAGCATTTAAAACCAAATTTGGTTTATATGAATGGCTTGTAATGCCATTTGGACTCACTAATGCTCCTAGCACATTTATGTGCTTAATGAACCATGTTATGCGTGCATTCATTGGCAAGTTTGTTGTAGTGTATTTTGATGACATACTGGTCTATAGCCGCACAATGGCCGAGCATGTTGAGCACATACGTAGCGTACTTGATGTTTTACGACGAGAAAAGCTATATGCCAATATCAAGAAATGTACTTTTTGTACTGACCGCTGTGTCTTCCTAGGATTTGTTGTTGGTGTACAGGGAATACAGGTGGATGAAAGCAAAGTAAAGGCCATACAAGAGTGGCCAACTCCGACGACGGTATCCGAAGTGAGGAGTTTCCATGGGTTGGCTGGTTTCTACAGGAGATTTGTGCAGGATTTCAGCACCATTGCTGCTCCACTCACTGCCATAATTAAGAAGAATGAGAAGTTCAAGTGGGGAGAAGCCCAACAACGAGCATTTGACACCTTAAAGAATAGGCTTATACATGCTCCTGTACTTTCTTTACCAGATTTTAATAAGGCCTTTGAAATTGAGTGTGATGCTTCTGGTGTAGGTATTGGAGCAGTTATAATGCAAGACAAGAAGCCCATTGCATACTTTAGTGAGAAACTTAATGGAGCCGTGCTGAATTACCCCACATATGACAAGGAGTTATACTCCTTAGTGCGGGCCCTGGAAACATGGCAACATTATTTGAGGCCAAGGGAGTTTGTGATCCACACTGACCACGAATCCCTAAAGCATCTGAAGGGTCAGAGTAAGCTCAGCAAACGGCATGCCAAGTGGGTGTCGTTCGTTGACACATTCCCTTACGTCATCAAATACAAAAAAGGTATGGAAAACATAGTTGCTGATGCATTATCCCGTACGTATAATTTACTGAACACGCTAGGCATAAGGTTACTAGGATTTGAGCACATTAAGGAACTTTACCAAAATGATCCTGACTTCGGTCAAGCCTTTGCACTCACTGAAAAGTGTGCTTATGACAAGTATTTTAGACATGAGGGTTATTTGTTCTATATTAATAGATTGTGTATTCCACGGTGTTCTCTACGAGAATTGCTTATCCGAGAAGCTCATTGTGGAGGACTGATGGGACACTTCGGTGTCACCAAGACTGTGCTAATTTTGCAGGAACACTTCTACTGGCCAGGACTAAAAGGGGACGTGGAGCGAGTTGTAGAGAGATGCATACGGTGTAAGGAAGCGAAGTCCCGCAACCAACCCCACGGTATGTATCACCCTTTACCTATCCCGAGTACCCCTTGGACTGACATATCAATGGACTTTGTGTTGGGGTTACCTAGGTCTAAAAATGGTAGAGATGCCGTCTTTGTGGTTGTCGATAGATTTTCTAAGATGGCTCACTTTATTGCATGCCATAAAACCAGTGACGCATCGCATGTAGCTGACTTGTTTTTCAAAGAAGTAGTCCGTTTACATGGTGTACCCAAAACTATAGTGTTCGATCGTGACGTTAAATTTTTGAGTTATTTTTGGAAAACACTATGGGCTAAATTAGGGACTAAACTACTATTTTCTACAACTTGTCACCCTCAAACTAATGGGCAAACTGAAGCTGTTAACCGAACACTTACTACATTACTGCGTGCTGTTATTAGGAAAAATATTAAAAGTTGGGAAGAGAGCTTGCCGCATGTTGAATTTGCTTATAATAGAGCTGTTCATTCTGCTACTAATATGTCTCCGTTTGAAATTGTATATGGCTTTAATCCTCTAACACCTTTAGATTTGTTGCCATTGCCTGGCAATGAGCATCTGAGTTTAGAAGGCAAAAAGCGAGCCGAGTATGTCAAGCGAATGCATGAACAGGTCAAGCAAAACATTGAGAAAATGAACGAGCAAAACGCCCAGCAGGCAAATAAAGGTAGGAAGTGGGTAGTGTTTGAACCCGGAGATTGGGTGTGGGTTCATATGCGGAAGGAGAGGTTTCCCAAGCAACGGAAGTCTAAATTGATGCCTCGAGGAGATGGGCCATTCCGAGTCCTGGAGAGACTCAACGACAACGCCTACAGGCTGGAGTTACCAGGTGAGTTCGGAGTCAGTGCAACTTTTAATGTTTTTGACCTGAGTTTATTTGATGTAGGTGATGAACGGGATTCTGAATTGAGGACAATTCCTTCTCAAGAGGAGGGGAATGACGCGGACGTCCGACATGACAAAGAGGAGTCGCTGGCAATTCCAGCTGCACCAATAACCAGGGCACGGGCAAAAAGACTTAAAGAAGCCATTAACGTTTTGGTGTGCGAAATTCAAGAAGATGTCACGCGTGGATGCAAATTCGAGGAGCCCGAGGAAGAGCGCAGAGTAAACATCTTGAAATGGATTGAAGACTTAGGGGCGAAGAAATAAAGAAGGATGATTAATTCAATTAATTATTTTTCTTTCAATTTATTTTAATTATTTATCCTTTAATTTAATTCTGGGCCCAGTCAAAATAAGCCCAGTAGGAGCCCGCAGCCCAACTAGGTTAGGGTTTGGATACTATAAATTCATTATGTACCATCATATTTCAGACAAAATGTTTTCAATTAATTCAGGTTTCCTTTCAATTCCCTGAAGTTGATTCTTTCAATTTCTCGTGAGTTTTTATCCCAAATCGAGTCATTCCTAATTGGTTCGAGTGATTCGTAACGTATCAATCAGCAACCGGTGTGCTGATTGTGGCCGTTCTTATCGGGTTCAATCCAATCCTACCACGTTGGGTCGGCGTTCTTCGTCTAGTTCGCGTCCCTGGGGTTATCGGATTCGGGTCCGGTTACACCGTTCTATCCGACGCAATCGTTGATCACGTCAACCTCTCTCATAGCCTAGTGGTTTCTTCATGTATACTTCCTCTACTAATTCTCCATGAAGAAAGGCGATGTTCACATCAAATTGGTGCAAAATCCATTTTTTAACTACAACCATATCAACTAAGCATGTTACTGTTGTCAATTTTGTAATTGGAGAAAAAGTTTCTTGATAATTTATTTCCCATTTCTATGTGAATCCTCCCCATGCTTCTAGACGCTGTCTACTGTTCCCTAGTCTAAGTAGGGTTTTCAATCCATTAAAGTTACTATTTATACCCTAGGTCAATCGGCATTTGCTTGGGATTAAAATTCTTAGTAACTTTGAGCCCTTAAAATCAATTTTCCACTTTTTATAATTTTGACCCATTTTCACCCGAATTTTCAAGGTTTTTAAACTCTATTTTTCTTGCTCTTTATTTGTTAAATCATACAGTAAAATTGTATCATCTAAAAATGTCAGATTTCCTACTTGGGCTTTCTAATTCAATTCCCAATATTTCCACCTGAAAATAAGTAGAAAATGACAAAATTAAAAATAATTCCGTCATATATTATTCCACAATTTCCATTCAAAATAATGTTCTATAATTTTTCAAAATTTTGAGGTATTACAAATAGCGTAGCTGCCTGCTCATTAACCCAGATATTGAACAAGAATAAGTTTAATTTAGTAGCGTAATTTTAGGGGCACGTGTAGACTGATTGTCAATTTTATTAAGATAATGGGGAATCTTGTGAATCATTTTCCTCACTTATAAACAAATTATATAGGGACAATCCATTGATTAATGCATTTTTGTTCAAATAGCATAGCTGTGAGCTCATCCGGCTGAACAAAGAATAAGACTACTTCAGTAACGTAATTTGAGGGGCACGTGTAGACTGATTGTCAATTTTATTAATATAATGGGGAATCTTATGAATGATTTTCCTCACTTATAAACAAATTATATAAGGACAATCCATTGATTAATGCATTTTTATTCAAATAGCATAGCTGTCAGCTCAGCCGGTTGAACAAGAATAAGATTACTTTAGTAGCGTAATTTGAGGGGCACATGTAGACTGATTCTGAAATTTATTAATGTAGTAGGGAATCTATTGAATTATTTTCTTCACGTATAAACAAATTATATAAGAACAGTCCATTGATTAACTAGTCTGATTGAGAGTTAGAGTAGATCAACGTATTCGTTATGTTATTCAATTAGGAAGATGAATGTATACAAGACGAAAAATTTATTTGAGTCTGTTCCATACTAGAAAATAGTTTATGCAAATGCTGTTATCATAACAGCTGCTAATGATCTCTATTTAACTGAATTTTAGTGTTATTTCATATATAAATTGTTAACTTTTAGCCTCTATAAAAACTAAATAATAAGCACACATCCACGAGGATTTTAAATGCAAAATATCATGATGGGATGTCCATCTTTGAAAATTGATTTTGTGACATAGGATGAAACGAAATTTTTGGGAGTAAATAATAAGAGATTATGTGTGTTGGATGTGTGTTTTGTGAAAAAACGCAATGCAATATATGTGTAGGGATGTAATGATCGGCGTGTAATGTAATGAGATGTTAGTGTTTGAAAGCAATGTTTTTAGACTCAAACTAGTGATCGAATAAGATAATCTTCTAGTTCACTAGACCACTGGGTCAACTAATTTTAAAAAATAGGTTGATTAGGACTATAGATATAATTACATATATATGTGTGTGTGTGTGTGTAAATGCTTCTTGGCATGTACAATAATATGTTTTTATATAATTGTTTTACACATAAAATAATTGATTAAAAAACAAAAACTAACAACAAAATGTATAAATAAAAATTATGAATTAAGGCATCTTAAAGTTAGACGTTATACTGTGTTTTTTCCTAGTTAGCAACCTAACATGGCCTTTGCAACCAAAGTAGCCTAGAGTGTGCAAGCAACAGGGCATTCCTCTTATTTTTAATTTAAACAATTTCTTCTTTCTACTTTGAAACCAAACACAACATCTGCAAATTGCAACCAAACGTAACCCAGAAGAGACGGCGCAAGAGCGTGGAAGAGTTCTTCGTTCTTCTTTGGCGTGGGTTCTTCTTCATTCTTATCTAATTCAAGTCAGGCGCCTAAAACTTTGCATTTTCTTTTTCCTTTTTTAAATATTTTGACATGCTTGTTTTTGTATATATTTGGTTCCACTAATATCTAGACTGGACAGATGTCCAATTTTCGGTTAAATCGGTTGAACCGCCGGTTAAATCCAAGTTTGAAAACATTATTTGAAAGAATAATGTGACATATTAGTTGGATAACATATGATTCACTTATATGTATGTATCTTAGATGGTGCAGAAAATTGTTATTATTATTATTACTATAGAACTATTTGAGTACTATTTGTTAATCATTGTAAATATTGAATTCGTTGCAATCTATACAATACAAAAAAGTGTGAATGTTTTGTCAATTATAAAAAGATATTCATATCCTTAATTAAATATCTACTTTTATTATGGTAAATAAGACTATATAGATAAAATTAAAATTCTATTTAAAATATTTATTTTTTAATGTATAAAATTATTGGAGTTCTAATATATGTAAATTACTTATGAACTTATTTTAAAATTATTTAAAACAGTAATTTTTTAGTGGAGAAATTTAATAGAAATTTTAATTGATAAATATTTTAGTAATAAAAGATTAATATAATCCCAACATATTTGAAAAACTTATGTAATTATTTCTAAGTTATGTAAAATAGAAATATCTAAGTACTAGGAAACTAATAGAATTTTAAATTATTCATAAATTAAGTAAAACTTAAAAATTAACAGAATCCAAAATTTTTAAAAATATTTATATATTCAGATTCCTAATAAACAAAATTATAATTTCATTATTGCATTTAAATCATAGTTGTATTTTGAGTTATTTATTTAAACTATGAATGAGAAAATAAATAGTTATAAATAATGAGATAGAATTAAAAAAATAACAAATTTCATATACAAAAAAATCACTATTATTATAACAATATGTTATAAAATATCTAAAGAGAGTGAAACTTTGATCATCAAAGAACATGCCTATTCATTTTATATTATCATTTGATTTAATATTTATTATTTGTTAATTAATATTATAGAGTAACGAATAGAAAGAAAAATAGAGTTACAACAATGTAATAAAAATTTAAGTAAATAAATTACACATATAAACAATCAATAATTGTATAATAAAAATATTTTGTATAATATTTAAAATGAATAAACATATGACTATCAATTTTATTAAATATGTTATTGTTGCATAATTATATTTTGGAAACCATAACAATAAATTCATTGGAAAACTTTGATGTCATGACTACATCTAATAAACATACAGTATAATAAATTGTTAAAAAATTATAAAAATAAATATCAATTAAATTAAAATATGTAAGAAAGACAAATGTCAACATAAATATATTTATAATAATGAAATAAAACTCTGAATAAATAAATTTTTATATGTTATAAAATATTCAAAATGAGTGAATACTGGACCATCAATATCATCAAATATGTAATGAGCTAAAATTTTTAAAAAATAAATTTCTTATATTGATAACAATATCCTTATAATATTTTTATATTTATTTTATAGTTACTTGTATTTTTATAATCTGTCATAGAAAATAAACAGTAAAAGAAAATTGTACAATAATGTCCTATGATTTTTAAATGAGTAAATAATAAATTAAAAAATAAATAATCTTAACATATACAAAATGAAAATTTAAATTATATGGACCAAATATATTTTAAAAAATATTAATTAGAACCTAATTGACATAATATTAAAAAATAAAATCAAATTTAGAAATGTATGGGCAAAAAATCATATTAAGAACTCTAAATTTATACACAAGAAAGTCATGAAATGATAGGCAAAAATTAAATATAATTAATATTGATATGAATAACTGTGCTTAAAATCAATGCAAACCAATAGAGAATCAACACAAGTAATTTAATTACAGAACTTCAAAGTACAATCCAAATTATGCTTATATTATGATAATTTTTTTTTCAATAAATCTATTTAAGCAATTAATATATTTTTGTTTATATTGTATCAATTTAGAAATAAAATATATTGGTAAATAAAATTGAAAGAAAGAGAGAGAAAGTTAACGCTATAATACAATAATCAAAAGAACATTTTCCCATAGAGTTAAAAAGAACAACTTTTATCTTTATATTAGATTGTTTATAAAACTCGGTTAATTTTATCTTAGTGTAAACTAGGTTTAATTCCTCAAGCACTTGCTCCATTGTGTGTCAGGAACACTTGCTTCTCGTTCAGCATGGTACTGCAACAAAGTTAGTAGTGTGTCAGAAGGCCTCCAGACTGTGTGTCATGGGGCTCTTTCCGAGGATAAGGACAAAGGGGTACTGTGCGGCCAGTAGTCATTCCACAACTGACTACATCCACCTGAATCTGCATGCAATTGATTGTGTACTACTTTAGGGCACAATTTCGACGTTCCAATAGAATGTAAAGAAAGCAGTAGCTATGTACACGATTTGCAAGAGAAATTTACTTACATTGATTAAAAGATCAATTTACAGTGAGCGACGGTTAGAGAGGAAAGCCATTCTAATAATTGCAGGCTACACGGCAACAACACGATGACTATCACAACTTCAATAATATCTTGTCCCCTTATAATAGGCTTAGCAAAAAAAACCAAGTGACAGCAGAAGACATTAAAAAATTGAGGAGGCACATCTAAAATTAAATACAAAATAATTACAAATATTTACAAGATGTACAAAGTCCTAGACCTTGCAGCAATGGTTGATGTTTTGTTCGGCACAGGGCTACAACAGGGCCAGCAATGCATCAAGAGGGCATGTTGGGTAGACGGCACTCCACATTTTCCCCCGTTTGAGATGGCAACGCCTTTGGTGCCCTTGAAACCAGGAATACTTCCACTAGGGGTTTTAGCGCCTAAAGATCCATCACCCGCCCCCAAGTGTTCTCATCTTCTAAGCAGTTTTCCCACTTCACCAAGTACTTGCTGATCTCCCGCTTCATTGTTCTTATGACTCGGTTATCCAAGATTACTTCCCTCTTCGGCACCTTTCCAAATGAACGCTGTGGTCAGATCTCTCTAATACGGTCGGCGTCCTCAAGGTCTACTGTGAAAGGTTTCAGTTGGCACACATGGAAAACATTGTGTGTCTTCCATCATGGGGGCAGCTTAATTTTGTAGGCCACCTTCTCGATCCTCTTTGCCACTCGACACGACCTAATGTATTTCTGTAGGAAATGAGAGTCTCTCCCCCGAACGCACTTTGTGAGCAATTGGTCCGGTGCCTTCACCAACACAAGATCCCCCATGTTGAATTTGACAAGCGCCGTCCCTGGTCAGTCTACTTTTTCATTCTCTTTTAGGCATTCTCTAGGTAGCTCCTTGCGATTTATAAGTTACGTTTCCACTCTTCACTAAAACTCTGTGCAAGGGGAGATCTCGCACTCTACGAGGACTCTAAAGTGTATGGAAGTAGCGGATGTTGCCCAGTGATGATCTCAAAAGGGCTCCGGTTGGTAGTGGAACTCTTTCGGGCATTAAAGCACAGTTGAGCAATATCCAACAACTTTACCCAATTCTTTTGATTACCATTCACAAAGTGTCGAAGGTACTCCTCCAACATAGAATTGAAGCATTCTGTTTGACCATCAGATTGTGGGTGGTAACTTGAGCTCATATTCAATTTTGATCTAAAGAGTTTGAAGAATTCGATCCAAAATATTTCAACAAATATGGGATCTTGGTCACTAACAATGTCCTTAGGCAGTCCTCAATATTTGACAATTTACGTAAAGAACAAATGAACAGTTGCCTTTGTTGTCACATGCAATGAATGTGGCATGTTTTGAAAATCAATCCATCACGACAATGATGCTACCTAAATCTCCTATTTTAGGCAGTCCAATGATGTAATCTATAGAGTCACTCTCCCGTTGTCGTGAGGGAATGAGAAGGGGTTCCAGCAAGCCTTTTGGTTTTAAGTGATCCGCTTGTCCTACTAACAAATTAGACAAGACCGCACATATGCCTCGACTTCATCCTGCATTTTAGGCCAATAATAAGCCCTTTGTACTAGGGCTAATGTACGCTCAACTTCGGGGTGTCCTGCCCAAAGGGTATCATGGCATTCTACGATCAATGACTTTCTTAAGTTACCACCTTTAGGAACATATAGGCAGTTTCCCTTAGTCCTTAACAATCCTTCTTCCAACCAAAATTGTTTTGCCCTCCCTTGTTGCACCAACTTTACCGAACACTCTGCTGTTGGATCTCGCATCAGCTACTCCCGCATTTGATCTTTCATGGAGATGGTCACCTTGCTCAAGGAAAGCGTAGCAACCATCCCAACTCGGCCAAGTCTGCCCTCCGACTAAGGGTATCCACTGCTTTGTTGCTAGAGCCTGCTCAGAACTTCAACGTAAAGTTAAACTCTGCCAATAACTCTTGCTATTGAGCTTGCTTCTGTGTAAGCTTCGGTTGGGTCAAGAAGTAACTTACTGCACTGTTATCCGTTTTGACCATGAACGGTGCTCCCAGTAAAAAATGTCGCCATAGTCTAAGACAGTGGACTACAACTAGTAACTCTTTTTCATGTGTTAGGCAGTTCCTTTTTGCATCCTTCAACTTCCTACTCTCAAAGGCAACAAGATGCTCATTTTGTGTTAACACTCCCCCAATTGCAAAATCTGAGGCATCAGTTTCCATCTCAAATGACTTCTGTAAGTCCAGGAGAGATAACACGAGTCTAGTGGTCATGGCCATCTTTAATCTCTTGAAAGCAACCTGTCGCTTCGACAACCACTTTCATTCCTCTACTTTCTTCGTAAGATCAGTGAGTGGCCTGGCTATCTCAAAGTACCCTTTCACAAATTTCTAGTAATTGTTGGTCAATCCAAGGAATGACTGTATCTTATGAACATTCTTAGGAGGTTGCCATTCTTTGATAGCTTGCACCTTCTTTGGGTCCATCCGAATTCTCCCACGTTCAATAATATGACCCGAAAAGTGGATGGTCTCTTAGGTAAAGGAACACTTCGATGGCTTTGCATATAACTCATGCTCTCAGAGTCGAACGAAGACCTTCCTCAAGTGTGCCAAATGTTCCTCCAAGGCCTCACTAAACACGACAATATCATCTAAGTACACCATTACGAATTCATCGAGAAACCTATGGAATACTTGATTCATCAAGGTGCAGAAGGTCGCTGATGCATTTGTTAAGCTAAATGGCATAACCAAGAACTCATAAGCACTGTTTCTAGTCACGATAGTAGTCTTTGCCTCATCACCATCTTTGATTCGAACCTGCCAGTATCTTGATCTCAAATTAATTTTAAAGAAGTATTTCGCCCCACTTAGTGTGTCAAAGCAATCAACAATTAGTGGCATCAGGTATTTATTCTTCACCATAATCTTGTTCAAAGCTCGATAGTTACAGCACATCCTCAGAGATCCATCGAACTTTTTTTGGAACAAGACCAGTGCTTCGTATGGTGACTTAGTAGGTCAAATGATACTGCTCTCCAACATCTCCCTTAGTTGCCTCTTGAGCTCCACAAGTTTTGGTTGCATTAGGCGATATGGGGCTCAGGCAGGTGGCTTCGTGCCTAGCAGAAGTTCAATTTCATGATCCACCGATCTCTTAGGTGGCAATTTAGGGGGAAGTTCCTTAGGCATTACATCCTTGAATTCCCCAAGAAGATTTTTCACCATATTAGGAGTAGGTCCTGATTCCTCCATCTCCTCAAATCGAGGGGTGCATAAGTAAGATCGCTTGTTGTGCTTGCATCCCTTCTCAAATTGGATAGCTGACAAGTTCTTCCCTTCAAATCAGTCAGAAATAGTGGGAACAATGCAGGGTTTGTTCCTATCATCATTAGTGCTTCCCCACATGGCAAGACGATCGCCCTTGCCTCTCTCAGGAAATCAAGCCAAAAGATAAGCTTGAAGTCATCTAATTGAACAATAGAAAGGTTGATTTTTCCCTCGAATGGTCTAACTTTTATATTTACCCCTTTTGCCACATCGACAACAGATTGGGCTGTTGAATTGATGGCTTTAACCTATCCCACTGTCTTCTCTAATGCTAACCCGAAACTCTCCAGTTCTGTGGTGGCCAAGTAATTATGAGTGGCACTAGTGTCAATCATGGCTCGAATAGACTTGCTGTTGATCTTCACATCCACATACATCAATCCATTTCTTTTGTGGCCTTTGGAGCTCCCATCGCTGGAAGGATTCTTTGCTAGTGTTGGGACAGATGGTCTAACTCCAGACCCTTCCTTACAACTTGCCGCTACTTGGCAGGAAATGGTCCCACATTGATGGGAGATGGCCCCAAGATTATTTCCCTCAACATATGACTCACATTCATCTGATTTAGACACTGGGTGTGGAGCTTGTTTTGATGACCCTACATCCTTTAGGCTTGATAAAGCATTCACAAGGTTTTTCTTCGAGCAGTCCTAAAGCATGTGTGGCTCATCGCAAAGAAAACACCCAGTCTTTCTTAGTACAGTCCCTTGCTTGGTATCGGCAGGTTTGTTCTTAAGGTTACTTTGGGGATGGATCGATATTTGAGACTATCGATCTCCCCCACTTCTGCTGGAATTATTTTTGAGCGGCCTCCCACCATTCTCCTTTTGTTGGGGTGCACTCATTGTCGGACGTTCCTTACGGGGTTCGTCTTGAAAATCCATGAGTTGCTCGGCCGCACCCATGGCCGAGCTCAAGTATACAACCCACTGGCTCTGCAACTCCAATCGTGCCATGGCTTTTAAACCTTCTAAGAAAGTGAAGTATTTGTCCTTCTCGAACATGTCCCAAATATCCAATATGAGCATCAAGAATGATTTCACATATTCCCAGATACTCCCTGACTATCTCAATTCCCGCAATGCCCTCCTGGCATTGTATTTTACATTCTCTAGAAAGAACTGGTCCCAAATAGCATCTCGCAACTACTCCGACGTATCCAGGCGCACTCGATTGGCTAGGATGTCAGTATATTTGGTGCGCCACCATAGCTTGGCATCACCCATCAAGTACATGGCAGTGGTGGTAACCTTCCTGGCCTCATCAATAATGTTGGCTGCCATGAAATATTGTTCCATGTCAAAAAGGAAATTCTCTACCTCCTTGGCATCTTGGGCACCTCCATAAGGCCGTGGTTCAGGGACTTGAATTCTCTGCCAAAGGTCCAAGACGACTGCTGGGGCATTGCCGACTGCCTGCTGGAGCAGTCTAATTTGGATGGACAACTGTTGTGTCTCTCTTTGGAGCTCTCCAATAGTACAAGCTCCTTAATTCTAAATCAAGTCCTGACATAATTCCTAATTCTCGGCAAGTTGGGCTTAGAGGTCCTCAACTTCGACCTCTAGACTCTCGACCTTCTCCTCTATGGTTGTTGCTACAAAATCCATCTGGGAGCCCTGCTCCTCCAAGGCTTTCAAATGCTGCTTGGTCGTGAGATTCTTGCACGGCAGGGCTTCCACCTCATTGCTCCCAGGCACATTCACTGATGCAGTAGCATTTATGATCTTACGCTTCAGCCCCAATCAAAACCGAGGCTCTAATACCAAATGTCATGGGGCTCATTCTGCGGATAGGGACAAAGGGGCACCGTGCGATTAGTAGTCGTTCCACAACCGACTACGTCCGCCTAAATTTGCACGCAAACTGATTGTACACTGCCTCAAGACACAATCCCAATAGTTAAGACAGAATGTAAAGAAAGCAGTAGTTATATACACGATTTGCGAGAGAAATTTACTTGCATTAATTAAAAGATCAATTCACAATAGGCGACGATTAGAGAGGGGGGCCATTCTAATAATCGCATACTACACGACAACAACACGACGACAAAATAATGACTACTCACAACTTCAATAACAGTTTACCACCCTGTAATAGGCTTGGAAAAAAAAAGGTTAAGTGACAGTAAAAGACATTAAAAAGTTGAGGAAGCACATCTAAAAATAAATATAAAATAATTACAAATATTTACAAGTATGTATAAAGTCTTAAATATAATAGTAACGGTGATGTCTTATTTGGTATAAGATTATAATAAAGCTAGCATTGCGTCAAGAGAGTATGATGAATAGACGGCCTCTCACACTGTATCTGGTGTGGTAGAACGTGTAATCAGTTTTGATCTTCAGGGCCGATAACAGAGAGACTGAAGGACAAAGAAAATGCCAAAGGGACCGACAGACAGAGGAAGAAGCAGAGAAAGAATATTCGAAGTCTCTTCGTGGACATGTTTGGGATGAAACCTTATCAGAGCAGTAGGCGTCGTACATATAAAAGCAACGTGCACCTGATCAAGGAAGCACTACAATTTCCTGGAAAGTGTTCCTCAAACTTATTTCCAAGAGCTGCAGTTATTTCTCTCTTCTCAAGTGCAGTTTACGCAGATCATTTGTTCATGATGACTTTACTCGGTCTTGTTAATAAAACAAATAAAATCTCGAGCGCATGGATGGGATTCAATGAAAAAGTCTGGTGATTGCCTAAATAACTCTGATAATTAATTAATTAATTTTAAAAATCAAACAAATTAAATATATAAGAATTGATTTATTAGTTCTTAATTAATAACATATTTATTATGTATAAATTAAGTATATAACCATATACAAAGATTAAAAATAATAATAAATACTTATTTACACCATTGTTATAGTATAATATTTTTTTCTTTTATACATTTTAATTTTTATTTATTTATTTTGTGTTATATTTTAATCTAATTATTCATTTCTATTTTTTTTATTTCTCTTCTATTTCTTTCTCTTTTTTTTTCCCTTCCTTTCCTCGTTTTCTTCCTTTCTTCTTCATCTTCCTCCTCTTTCTCCGACCGGCCGGGGCGCCGGTTTTAACAACACTGCGAAGAGGCTTAGGGTTTAATTCTCGTTAGTTGCGGAGGTACAAACCGACCAATTAGGTACCCACACACACACACTGTACACAATTAATATCCTTCAATGTTCTACTTCTATGCGTAATAACAAGTGCATATAATTATGTGAATAAAAATGCTGAGATATTAAATAAATTAGAACAGTTACATATGTTGTTTGTTGGACTCAAACCGAGACACGACCCAGAACTGGGATATAATAAAATCTAAAGCAAAATTATCAATCAAAATGTTTGCACAAAAATTCAAATTATTAAATCGATTAATAAAGTTCTAGACCTCCGTTTTGACCAATAAAGTGAGATTACTAATTAAAATACATAATCGAACATACATGAATCACAAATAAATCCCATGATTACGACTTAATTACGAGTGGATCCTAACGCACTAACTATAAGACTTCCGAAGAACTAATTGTATACACACGTATATGTATTCTTGTGGGCGTGTGTGTGTGTGTGTGTGTGTGTAAGACAGAGCTGTAGAAGGTAATTAACTTCAACCGGGAGCCTGCAATTGTCCATTTACCAGAGTGCTCTACGTAGGTTGGCCTTTTAACACTGTTGGTGTCCGGCGGTTGAGCATCAAATGGTGACCCATGGCTGCTTTTATTTAATTAATCTTGGTTGGTGTCCTGCAGTTGAACATCACTACAGGCTCTTCTCATTTTATACCCTTTATTTTTCTCTTTAACAGACGATCTGAATCAGTGGTTCAGCCATCAACACTTTTATCAGATATTTCGACTATCAAATTAATTAATTATCAGAGTTATTTAGGCAATCACCAGACTTTTTCGTTAAATCCCATCCATGCGCTCGAGATTTTATTTGTTTTATTAACAAGACCGAGTAAAGTCATCATGAACAAATGATCTGCGTAAACTGCACTTGAGAAGAGAGAAATAACTGCAGCTCTTGGAAATAAGTTTGAGGAACACTTTCCAGGAAATTGTAGTGCTTCCTTGATCAGGTGCACGTTGCTTTTATATGTACGACGCCTACTGCTCTGATAAGGTTTCATCCCAAACATGTCCACGAAGAGACTTCGAATATTCTTTCTCTGCTTCTTCCTCTGTCTGTCGGTCCCTTTGACATTTTCTTTGTCCTTCAGTCTCTCTGTTATCGGCCCTGAAGATCAAAATAAATTAATAGAAGTCGCTGGAGATGCTTATGTCTCAGGACAAGGCATTCAGATTACCCCTGCGGAACGCCAAGTGGCAATGAACCAAAAAGTTGGTCGAGCCACCTACAATAAACCGCTGCACTTGTGGGACAAGGTTTCTGGGATACTGGCAGATTTTTCCGCCAATTTCTCCTTTGTGATAGACTCGCTTGGTAGCAATAATTATGGAGATGGGCTAGCGTTTTTCTTGGCTCCTATCGGTTCTAGCATCCCCCCTAATTCCAGTGGTGGGGGCCTCGGTCTTGCAAGTGATAATTCAACAGTCAATACATCTTCAGAGTCGTTTGTAGCCGTGGAGTTTGACACATATCCGAATCCTTGGGATCCTCAAGATCGTAATTCTTCTGATCCTCCTTATTAATTCGCTCATGTGGGTATCGATATCAACTCCTTGGATTCAGTCGCAACTGCCGTGTGGCAACACAATATTTCTTCGGGGGAGCAAAATGAAGCCTAAATTACGTACAATGCTATTTCCAAGACCCACAGCGTCGATTTCACCGGTTCTTGGGGCAACAAAACTCGTAAATCGAGGTCAGCCATGTGGTGGATCTTCGACATTACTTGCCTGAACAAGTTACTTTTGGGTTTTCAGCTGCAACAGGGTCTTCGTTTCAGAAAAATAACGTCAAGTCCTGGAAGTTCTCTTCAACATCGGATCTTGATGAGATGAGTCCTGCAGAACCACCGCCTAGTACGGAACCTGGCCCTCCAGAACCTGGCCCTGGAAAGGGGAACAACAGATTGGGACTACTTGTTGGATTGAGTGTTGGTCTGACAACACTCCTTCTTGCATCAACTTTCGCAAGTTACTGCTGGTGGAAGGAGAAGTACAGGAAGGAACCAGGAGGCAAGGGTTTTATTGATATGGATGATGAATTCGAAAGGGGTGGTGAACCTAAAAAGTTTCCATATAGCATATTGTCTCACACGACGAGCAATTTCGCAGAGGAGGAGAAGCTTGGAGAAGGGGGATTCGGAGGAGTTTACAGAGGTTGGAGTGGAGAAACAAATTCCTATGTTGCTGTAAAGAGAATGTCGAGGGGATCCGAACAAGGGCTCAAAGAGTACGCATCAGAAGTCAAGATTATCAGTCAACTAAGGCACAGAAATTTAGTCCAACTTTTGGGCCGGTGCCACGAAAGGGGTGAGCTCCTTCTTGTTTATGAGTTCATGCCAAATGGAAGCTTAGATTCTCATCTCTTTAAAGGAAATTTAATGTTGACCTGGGAAACAAGGTATAAAATTGCTCTAGGATTAGCGTCAGTTCTACTGTATTTGCACGAGGAATGGGAAAGGTGTGTGGTGCACAGGGATATAAAGCCCAGCAACATTATGCTAGACTCAAACTTCATGGCTAAACTCGGTGATTTTGGTTTGGCCAGGCTTGTTGGTCATGGAAAGGGGTCACAAACTTCAGTTCTAGCAGGGACAATGGGCTACATGGCTCCTGAATGTGTCATCAACTGCAGGGCCACCAAGGAGTCTGATGTTTACAGCTTCGGGATTGTGTTATTGGAAATTGCATGTGGAAGAATAACAATTGACCAAAGGCTCCAAGACGACCAGGTGAGATTAGTTGAGTGGGTGTGGAGCCTCTATGGCATGGGGAAAATGTTTGATGCAATTGATCCAAAGTTAGGGGTGGAATTCAATGCACTAGAAGTGGAGCACTTGATGGCTGTTGGGTTGTGGTGTGCTCATCCAAATTGTGATCATCGTCCGGCTATGAGGCAAGCTATCCATGTTCTCAACTTGGAAGCTAATTTACCGATCCTGCCCTCAATGATGCCTGTGCCAACTTATTACACTCCTACAACGAGGATGGCTAGGGATTCAAATGCACGTTCTAGTGGCGTCAGTGATTCTACGAGCCATAATTACTACAGCGATTGGAGTCAAATCACATGTAGATAGAAGTGCACCAGCTAGCACTCCACATCAGTGCTTAGCTGGCTCATCTAGTTGTTACCTTGTGTTTTAGCATGGTTAAATTATTCTTGCGGTTACATTTTTGGTTAGCTTTTAGTTGTATGTAGTTGGCCGTGTTTGTTAGCTTTAGACTCCCTCACTCAGATTGGATAAATGGCCAACCTCGAAGATGAAGGCTAATGTAACAGCGACCACTACCATAAGGTAGTGAAATTCTTCTTCTGCTACTCTACTTTTTCTTGCTTCTTGCTTTATGTTTTCGATCCATTTTTTACTTGTGATGAATTATTAGCGAACTCTACATGGTACTAGAGCCTTGAAGGGAAAGGAGTGAACTCACAACAATCGTCACCATGTTAACTGGATCCTCATCTGTTGGCAACCATCAACTACCTACAGAAATATTTCTTAACTTTATAAATCCAACCAATCCATTCAAGCTTGACAATGGATATAATCCCATGGTGGCCTTAGTCCCTGACCTCTTGACAACAAAAAATTATGTAATCTAGACACACGGCATGAGAAGGGCACTTAGCACGAAGGACAAATTAGGCTTTGTGATAGGGTAGTTTAGGAAGATAATTGAGGGTGACCTTGCCTTAATTGAAGTTTGGGAAATATGCGACGATATGGTGGTTTCTTGAATCCTTAACTGCACCTCTTCCTCAATAAATCTAGCTTGATGTTTGTAGATGATGCTTATGAGCTTTGGAATGAGATGAATGATAGGATGCCTCAACATAATGGATCAACGATCTTCCAACTGAAGAAAGCCTTAACATGCTAGTGCAGGGAAATGACATGCTGATCACATACTACGGGAATCTCAACGCCATTTAGGATAAACTTACACTATTTGATAACAGGCTTGAGTGCACATAAAGACAACTGAAACTGCTCCTAGAAAAACATTAAAAGGATTATGTGTTCCAATTCCTCATGGGACTAAATGAAGCATATGCTCGTGTGAGGGACCAAATTCTAATGCTGGAACCTATGCCACCAATTAATAAAGTATTTGCTATGATTAAGACACAGGCGTTGGCCACACAAAAGGCTCAAAATGTTATGAAGGGTGGAGGAAAGAAGAGTAGGCCTTACTACAGCTATTGCAGAATCGTAGGGCATAACTTGGAAAATTGATTGAAGGTGGGAAATGCTAAGGCACTAATATGTACGTGCTGTAATATAAAAGGGCATATAGCTAAAAGATGCTATAAGCTGAAGAGCTATCCACTTGGACACAAATTGTAACAAAAAATAGGCAAGGGAAGTAGCTCGGCTAACTTCACTTACACTGGTGTACAAGGAGCAACAAATCTATAATATGAGGATAGTGAAAGGATGTTTCTGAGTAAGGCCCAATATGAGTTAATAACTATTCTTAGTGCATGGAAGATAGCAATTGAAGAGCAAAATGAGAAAAAAACCATCCAACAACCATGTTGTAGCAAATACAATAGTTGCATTTCCTTTTACTCACAATCCTTCCACCTCTAATATGGCTAGTAAGCCTCTACACACACCTTCACAGAGCTTTGATCATGAACAAATACAAGGAAAACCTTGGACTTTTGACCCTAGAGCAACAAATTATATGATCTATCATCTAAACCTGTTCATTTCTATCAGATTAGCCATATCTAGACCTGTTAAGCTTCCAAATGATTCGCAAGTGATTGCTCGAAATGTGTTGTGGGTCCTGTCCTTCACTCTTAACCTCAAATTAGTGAGAAAATGCTTCTTGGACCCCAATTAGGAAGAGTGAATCCAAGGGAGGCCTGTACATGTTCTTGGAGAGTTAGAACCATCCACAACAGGTACTCACAAGCACTCTAAAAGGCCTACTATCCAGCAAACCTAAATCCTACATAGTTGTAAGTCTTAGTGGCAAGTATGCCTTTTGGCACTATAGACTAGGCCATCTATCAAATAAAAGGATAGGACTTAATGGTGATAATGTTGTAAACACAACTAAAGATGAAATGGAAAGTTTTATTTGCTTAATTTTTCTTGCCTCAAAACTGCATAGAAAAGTTTTATTTGCTTAATTTTTCTTTCCTCAAAACTGCATAGAAAGCCATTTGATCTCAGTCATCATAGAGCATCATATCTCTTTGAGATGTTGCATTGTGACTTGTGGGAGCCTTCCAATGAGGTAACTTATGATGGGAGTAAATATTTTCTAACCATTGTAGATGAATACACTAGGACAACTAGGATATACCTAGTTAAGACTAAGTCAAAAACCAAACAATGGATGAAATCCTTCTACAATCTTGTTCAAAATTAGTTTGGGAAAGAAATAAAAGTTGTTAGAACAGATAATGGTGTAGAATTTAAGATGAGTGATTTCTATCAAGATAAGGGAATAATACATCATAAAACTTGTTTGGAGACTCCTCTACAAATTGGATAGTAGAAAGAAAACATCAACACTTGTTAAACATAGTAAGGGCATTAACGCTCTAGTCTAAGATACCTTAAAGATATTGGATTGATTGCATTCTAACAGCAACAAATATTATAAATAGGACCCCAACTGTAGCTTTAAATGAGAAAACCTTATGAAGTGTTATTTGAAGTTAAATTTTCTTATCAACATATGAGAGTTTTTGAATGTTTATACTATGCATCCACACTAAGTCAACGAAGGAAGAAGTTTGATGCAAGGGCTAGGGAGCATGTATTTGTAGGATATCCTTATGGTGTGAAAGGGTATAAACTACTAGAGCTGAAAAGTAAGCACACGTTTGTTTCGAGGGATGTGATTTTCTATGAGGACATCATGTAAACACATAGGTACTATTTCCATGGATTAAACGCATAAAATCATGCTTAGGAACCTTGAAAATTAGAGAATTGAATTTGGTAGGTTGGAAATCAATTTCTGCATGAAAATTTCAAAGGAACAGTAATAGATGTGCGTTTGCATCACGTCACGATTGTAAGCCCTATTGATGCGTGTGTGGGATGCGCAACTAAGGTCCCAGACCTGAGCGCTGGATTTACAAAACCCCCCATGGGCACGAGGGGTTTTGTAAAGGGTGCAATTGTGATCACTAGAGTGGAATTTCTGGAACATTCCATGATCACAGGCGTAGTTGCAAGACATGGAGTTGTGATCGTAGACTGAAACCTCACGATCACAGGATGAATCGCGGAATTTCCTGTAGGTTCTATGGTTCGGTGTCGCAAATGCAAATGCAGACTTCATGGTCATGGACAAGGGTGTTGCAATAGCTGACAAGAGTGTCGCAATCACGAAACCTAATCACGGACATTGAACAGAACATGTATTTTAGAGAAATTAATCTAAACTTTTCCAAGTTTTGGATTAAACTAAGCCTAAACCCACTAGATAAGACATAATAGTATATAAGGGAGGATAGTTGAAAGAATGCAAGTGATCACAAAACATAGAACATAGTGGGAATAGACAGGCTTGTATCATCAGACATATCAAATACTGTATAAGAACCATGAATGTGATTAAATAGGTAATCGAGATAATATTTGAGGAAACTAAAGACCAACCAAGCTGAGTAAGATTAAGTGATGACACTTACCAAGCTTTTATAACTATTTTCAAAAATGATTTTGTTATTATGCTTTCCTATGTGAGTGGCAGCACTTTATCCAAATTTTCAACTGCTTTCAAATCCTGTTTAGTTTTGTAATTAAATGTTGATATGCATTGCAAACTCATGTTCCTTTTCAAATGTTTCCCATTTGTAGAGGAGATAAATGACCATGAGGAAACCTGGGGATGGTAATATAAGAAAAGGAGCTGCACTTAACCTTACCTAATTTAAGATTTGGATTTTATAGAGCACAATTAGATGTAAAGGATAGGCTTTAAATTTTCGTTGCACAATTGAGATAAGATATTATGAATATGTATTATCATGATGCTTTGGAATATTCACTGAATTTTGTTATTGGTTTAGTTGCTTTGTACATTTATGGCTTAGGTATTCATTGACTTGGTTCGTGAATATTATCGTGTCATGGTCTCGACCTCAGGGCATGACGGGAGTTCTATCAGATTCTAGGTTTTGACAGCTGAAACGTAGAGCAAATAACTTAGATGGAATCCTAGGGATCACACTACGAGAATGTAGGAAACCAGTAGTTCACACCATGCATATACCTACATTATATTTGATTTTATTTTACCTTAGATGCTGGGATTTACATAGGAAATGGATGAAAGTAGTGACTTGGGAGACTGTACACCCAAGGAGAAAGGTGGTTAGTCAAAGAAAAATAAGGAGCACTTTATTATAGAGCTCACCCAATTAGGTGCTATCACTATGGAGTTGCTAGAGACCTAGTGGTGGTGTGTTAGGTAGGAGGCTGAGGTTAAGGAGCAGCAAATAGGTTAAGTACCACTTATAAGAATGCGAATAAGTGTGACGAACGACAACATAGATTGGGACCGACAGCAGATGAAGCTGATACTTGACCCTACTAGTCAGGTAACAGTAGATTGGAATAACTTTCAAATAGGGTTGAAGCCCTGAGGCCACGGCAACATAGTTAGAATTAGGCTTACCCTTCCTCAGTTGGGGGAGTGTAAGTTGAGACTATGATCAATTGTCCACGCACAATGGACATAATAATGAGTTGGCCCTTGAAATGAGAAATGAAGACATGAGTTATATGAGATTGAAATAAGTGATTATTTATTTTCCACATGTGATATAAATGCCTTCTTACTTAGTATTTTCTGAAAAATGATCTCTTTTACTCTATTGTGAACTATTTTATAAGAAAAAGAAACTGTTTTCTTACTTATATTCATTTTAAAAAAAGTAAGCAGATAAGTATTGTCATTAACTGGGCGATTCCTTGCTCACCACCCTGTTGACATTTTGTAGAGGAGACAAGAGAATTAGAGAAAACTTGGGGATGGTAGTATGAGAGGAGGAGCTATACCTTACCTTACCTAGTTTAAGATTTGGATTTAATTTTCCTATAGACCAATAAGATGTAATAGTTAGGCTTTATATTTTCTGGTGTAATTGAGATAAGATATTATGAACATGTATTGTGATGATGTTTTGGAATATTTACTGAATTTTATTGTTGGTTTAGTTGCTTTGTACATATATGGCTTGGGTATTCGTTAAGTTGGTTCTCGAACATTGCCATGTCGTGGTCCTGAGCTTAGGATGTGATACCCCACTACTGCAAACCTAGATGTTGAAGTCGTGAGGCTTGACTAAGGCCAA
This sequence comes from Avicennia marina, assembly GCA_019155195.1. Classification (NCBI taxonomy): domain Eukaryota; kingdom Viridiplantae; phylum Streptophyta; class Magnoliopsida; order Lamiales; family Acanthaceae; genus Avicennia; species Avicennia marina. The sequence continues at coordinate 5,040,288 of CM032760.1, forward strand.
TAGACAACTTACGTGTTTGTGGAAATTAAGGCGAATTCTTTTAATTTTGAAACCAAATTAGGCATAAACATACTAGATATGATGTAATGGGATGTGAAAAAGGGTAATTAAAAGGGATTGAAGTAAACACATAAATGCACATGAAACATTTCAAGGCATACAATATTAGTTGAATAAAGTGTTAAATGAGGACTTGTATATGTGAATCATCAAAAAATCATGAGAGTTTAGTCGAGGAAGCTAATAACAAATAAGCTAAGTGACTATAAGTGGTTACATCTTACCAAAATGTTTCAACTACTTTAAGTTATTTCCAATGCTACTAATTTTCTTTGCTACTTGTTTGCAAATGAGACTTCAAATGTTTCCAACTACAAAACATGAGTTAACGTGTATTTTTAAGAAAATGGAATTTTTACTTCCAAACCAGATGTCAGTTCTTTGCATATGAATGTTCTAGGGAATTAAGGTGCGTAATGAATGCAATTAAACATGAATAAGCCACTCATATAGTGCCGACAAGCATGAGGAGTGAATTCTGCCCTACCAATCAAGTTATAAATTGGGACCTGTCTAATTTTGAAAATATTTACTTTATGAAAAGTTGTTTTTGAACTATTGTTGCTTATGTTCTTTGGCAATAAAATGGTAGATGTTTCCTTTTACTAAGTGAAGTGTTGCTCACAACTATTAGTCAATGTATTTTTGTAGAAGATACTAGAAAACATGACTAGACATGGGGATGTTGGAAGTCAGAGCAAAGATATAGATTAAGATGCTGATTTTAATCTTTATTATGTTACTTTAAGACCCTCATGAATGTGATAGATAGGGCACTTTTATTTTTGCTACAAGTTAAGATTTGAGGTTGAATTGCTTTTCTTGGCTAATTGAATTGAAGTGTTGGTTTAGATTTACTCTGTTATATATTGGTTTCGATATTCACTCTTTGGGTTTGTGAGTATTGCTGAGTCCTAGTTCTGGATTCGGGGCATGACAGTGTCTGTAGTTAGTTGAAAATAAATCAACAGTCAATCTCCTGGATTAGTACGTATGTTAGAAGATTCTAAAAATTTTCATTAGATTGGCCCTATGATTGCATAATCTATATCTATATCTTTAGCATATTATAAAAAGTTGGGCACTAATTTAAATATTCATTGTAAATTTATAACATTATCTTTAATTAATAAAATTTATGCTATTATCCTTAGTTAATGAATTCAAGCACACAATTACTTGTATTTTAAATTCTTTTATTTTTTATCATTTTCTTTCTTCTTTTCTTTTATGTTGTGTCTGTTGTTGATTGAAAATAAATCAATAGTCAATCTCCTAGGTTTGCACGTATATTAGAAGATTCTGAAGTTGTCCATTAGATTGGTCATCTATGTCTCGACCATATTATAGAGAGTTTAGGGCTAATTTGAATATACATTTTAAATTTACATCATTACCTTGATTAGTAAATTTACACTGTTATCCTTAATTGAACAATTGAAGTACAATCAAATATAATTACTAAGATACTATTAGTTTTTTTATGATAAATCTCTACTATACTTTTATTTAAATAGTTATTTTGGTAACACACTGTAAAATCACACCATTACCTTTATTTTAATGTTTTTAAATTATTTTTATCATTTTCTTTCTTCTTTTGTGTTTAACTACTTATTTTATGCATCTTCCTTCTTAAATTTTCTCCTTTTTCAATATTTTTTTATTATTCTTAATTTTCTTACTTCAAATATTTTATACCATCAATTTTAAATAATTATATTTCTATTATTGAGAATTTAATAAATTTACAATTTATAAATAAATTCACGCACTCATAGAGTGTGCAATTTTACTAGTTATATTATTAAGAAATTGGGCCTAATTTGATTGAGTATTGTAGATTTACAGCGTTACACTGAATTTGTAAATTCACACTATTAACATTGATTAAAAAGATAGAGTACAATTAAATATAAATACTAACATATGTATATTACTTTTCCTCTCCAAATAGCAAGAAACAACTACAAATGGTACGAAGAATGAAAGCAACAAAATAAATAATAATAATTATTGTTATATTTATTTATTTATATATCTATTCATTTATTTATTTATTGTTATTATTATTATAGTAATAAAGCATTACACAGAATTTCTTGCCCAGATTCAAGATTTAACTGCTCGTCCAGTTTCTCATCAAAGCTCATACTGCCAAGGAATACTAACGTTGCTTTAGCCGGGAATATTCAGAGATGACCCTCTTTCAATCCAAGAGATGCTATTAAAATTCAATAACGCTTCAAATTATTTTTTATTTCTTTCAATAATAAACGTAGAACAGTATTAAGTTCCGTTAGCATATTTTTAAAAACCAAAGAACAACTTATAAATCTCTTGCATTTAGTATGAAAACACAATAGGGGATGTAAATTTTAGTATGAACGAAATTTTAGTGGAATCTTGTTATTTGTAGGTGTCATGATATGAATCTACAACTATGACACGGTAGTACCCGCGAATAAATACAGTAAATACCAAAGTTAAAGATATCATAGCAACTAATCCATTAATTGTTATAATATATCCTATAGATAACATCTAAGATAATAATCATAACACTGCCTCACAATGGAAAGAAAATTCCTTTAATTATTACATTAGCCAGATCATGTTTGTTAATGAAAATCATAGAAAAAAAATAATTTAGTGTAAGATTTTTGTCTCTTTCTATAAGTCTAACATCCCCATACGAGTTTCTCTTCATTCTATTTCTCTACAAAGACATCTAAAATATGTAAGCGATGAGTCATCTAGTAAATAGTTGCTTGACTTTTTGTTGTTAGAATGTGAATATAGTAAAATAATTCCAAAGATTCGAACATTTATATGTAAATTTGCAAAAAGTAAACAATTTGAAATTTCCCATGTAAGGCACCACAATTCAATCAATGTACTGTTTTTTGACATACTTAGGGGCTCAAGCAATTCACGTACCAATTTCACTTACCAAGACCCTAGTCTTTTACCTGACTAAGGAGAGTCGTGTGTAACCTTAGCGGCTATCCCATTTTATGAATCCAAATGAGAGCGTCTAGTATTCAACATATAATTGACTAGGCCACATGATCTTAATCTACTACTCCATTGAGAGGGTCATGTACCGTACCTATTACCCGATGAGTTGATGGAACTAATCCCTACAGTTGGTCTCTGTGGGTGTTACATCATACTTTCCAATATTTAATAGCTTATGTCTTTAACAGATAATGTCAATGAACTAAACTAGAGTAAAATGCAAAATCCTCTTCCTTATTCTGCCAACCCCAGGTTGGTCCATTGTCAGTTTCTTTCTCTGCAAATTTCTACTAATAGTGGTGAGTTATAATTCGCCCATTAAATGATAACACCACCCTATTTATTTTCCAAAGAAGATGTGAGTAAGAAAATGACAGTTGCAAAAATACACAATTATATAAATAATCACTTTCAAAGGAGTACAAAAGCAACGAAGGACATCCACATTAGAAAACAAGCCGCGATTAATCATTTTATTTTATTTCATTGTTCTTGTAGTTCACATATTCTCACTTCTTAGGCAACTCCTAGTCATGTACACTCTGTGTGCTCTTCCACTAATTAGAGCCTTAGTTTACATTCTCCTAACTGAGGAGGGTTGTGTCAAATTTAGCTATGTCGTTGGAGCCCCAAGCTTCTACCCTACCTAAGAGATATCTTAATTTATTGTTACTCAATTGGTAGGGCCAAGTATTAACTTCACCCGCTGCTAGTCCCAATACTTCTACTTCGATTGAACGGGGTCTAATCTATTACCCGATTAGTTGGATAGAACTCGTTTCTCATGTTCATTGGTAATAACGAGTGGCTATTACATTTTCGTTACACATATTCGATTTCCAAATACATTGTTCCAAGTCAATTTTCAGAAAGAACAAATAACTTTCAATTTTACAAGAGACATCAGGTGTAGTTTGTGTTTTGTAAATAGGTAAACATTCAAAAATTGCTTGAAATATGTAGTAGGAAAAAAAATTCAGTTGTTAAAGCAAAACAATTTAGAAAATAGTTACATGCGCAGTAAAGTGTAACTATTTACTTATTTCTTTAACTCTATTAGATATCAAGTTCTGTAGCTATCACATTTTGGTTCCCTTATCAACCACATATACAATCCCCATTAAGTACTTCATTCAACTACTAACTCCTACCTGTCAAAGCTTTATGTGCGTCCTTCATGTTCATGTTTACTCAAATCCTTTCAATTATTATTTCTCATATTCCATCATGTCTTATTCAGTAGGTTTATGCCTAATTTCATCCAAAAATTGGATAATTTGGCTTAAATTTCTCAGATCACAAAATCTGCTTAATGTCCATGATCCTGTTCTGAGACCGTGAGACATATTTCCATGACTACGTGGTCCTGGTCTGTGGTCAGGACGTTCAATTCAACTGCTCACTAGAATTTCCACTATCATTCCCACAATCACGCCGACAGAGTTTGCGGTTGTGGCTAGTGGCCGCAAGGTGTTCTAGAGTTCTCGCATTTGGGTCTGCTATTACAGCTAACCATCTCACTCCCATAGCAGTGCCCTGGTTTTTTGTGTAGATCTTGTTTGATCAATTTTTCATGCTCTACCTCATTTTAATCTCCAAAATTCAATTCTATACTTTTTCTTATGGTTCTTAGGCATGTTTTTTATGAATTGAAACACAAGAAAAACATATTCTACATGTATTCATAATTTTTAAAAATTTAAGACATGTTTTCAATTACTTGCACGTTCAACCAATATGTGCTCCTATGGTTTCTACACATCATCTCATGACTTTTAATTAATTCTCACATGTGAAACACATCTAAGTCCTTATGAATTCACGTTTCTAACATGCCTATATGTGAAAAATCAATAGCCTTTTGTGTATGTATGATAATCAAACAACTAGCCATTAAAATTACTTTGCCATTGAATGCTTGATGGTCAAGAAAATTTCCCCACGCTTCTGGACGCCGTCAGCCTAATTTTGGACCAAGAGTAGGGTTTTCAACCCTTTTAAAAGACTATTTATACCCCCTAGGTCAATTAGAGTTTGCATAGGTTTAAAATTCTTAAAACTCTAGGTCGTTAAAATTAAATACCCACTTTTCAAATTTTATGGGCATTTTCACCCGAATTTTCAAGGTTTTAAACTCTATTTTTCTTGCTTCCAAGGCTTTGAGATTATCCCCCTTTATTTATTAAATCATAGGGCCAAAATTGCATCACCTAAAAATGCCAAATTTCCTTCTTAGGCTTCCTTATTCAATTTCCAATATTTCCACCTGAAATAAGTGAAATGGAAAAATTAACAGTAATTCCATCATAATTCCACTATTTCCATTAAAAATAATGTTCTATAATTTTCTAAAATTTTATGGTATTACATCTTTCCCTCTTACAATAAATTTCACCCTCAAAAATTGCAATTACATTTTTAAGTAAACAATTGATGGTGTTGTCTCCTCATATCCTCTTCTAGTTCCCAAGTTACCACTTGCTTAGAATGGTTGAACCATTGCACCTTCACATAAGGTATTGACGGGTTCCTAGATTACTCTCCTTGTTTCCTATTATTCAAACTGGATATTCCTCATACGTCAAGTTCTCATTTACCGAAAATGGTTCTGGCTATAGTATGTGGCTTGGGTTGCGTATATATTTCTGCAGTTGTGAAAAATGGAACACATTATACACCCTTGTTAACTGCGAGGGTAGCGCTAATCAAAAAACCACATCTCCAACCCTTTCCAATGCCTCAAAAGGTCCAACAAACCCTAGATTTAACTTTCTTAGTTTGTTGAACCACATTACATCACGAGTTGAGAAAATTCTCAAATATACTTGTTTATCAAATTAGATCTCCAATGTTCTTCGCTTCAAGTTAGTCTAACTCTTTTGTTTATCCTTGGCCCTCTTCATTTGCCTATGAATGATGTTTAGCTTGCCAACTGTTATTTTTACCAATTCTAGACTAGTTGTTTTCCTCTCGCCAACTTCATCCCAGCAAATCGGGGATCTACATCTACTTCCATTAAGTGTCTTGTGTAGAGCTATTTTGATACTTGTGTAGAACTTACCTGCATTGATGCAACCAAACTTGAGTGGAAAGATTGTGAATGATGTTGAGAGCCTGGAAAGTAGTCGGAGTGAAGGTGATTGTATGAGTTCCTCTAAAGATATTCTAGAAATTGTGTGAGGATTGCTAATCTTCCAAGTGATTTTTGAGAGAATTTATATTCCTCGATTTAGGGAGGTTCGTAATTCTCTGAAGAAAGGTGAGTTTTTTGTTATAGTTTATATCGTATTATTATATTTTCTACGTCTTATAAATGAAAATTTGGCTATTGTAATTTTTGTCTTGAATTGTCATGTAATCTTTTTATTCACACTAAGTACTACAGACAATCATATCGTTTAAAAATTCTCAACAAGTGGTATCAAAGTCAATATTCTAGTGCATTAATGTGTTTGTATAGATGGAAGAGACTGTCGGCACACTCCCACAAATTATGCTATTTGGAATCCCTATACGAAGGATCACCTAATAATTAGAAATTTCTAGGGTCCTATATTAAGTGATCTAGCTAAACTTGCAAGTTAGTCAAAGGCGGAATGGGAGAAAATGTATAGAAAAACAGTAGATTTAATCTGTATATGGATTGATCAAAATTTCTTCAATCATGAGTGTAGAGAAACATGTGTCGATGTTCTTTAGAAGAAGTTAAAGACTATATATGAAAGAAAACATGGTTTGAATAAAATTTTCCTTCTCAAGAGAATTACTCTTCTTTGATATAAGGAATGGTCAAATTTATGTCTAAATATCTAAATGAGTATCAAGGGTTGATAAGTGACCATACTACCTTCAAACTAAATTTAGAAGATGAATTACAAGCCTTGTTATTGTTTAGTTCATTATAGATAATTGGGAGACTTTATTTGTAATAGTAACAAATTTAGCCCTAAATGGTCAAGAAAGCCTTACTAAATGTGGAGATACAAAGGAAGGAACTAGAGCAATACGTTGAGTATCAATTTGAGTCACAAGCCCTAATATTGGACAAAAAAGTCAATGTAAAGAAGTCTTATCCAAAGGCTTAAGCTTTTGAGAGGTCACTCGAAAGGAAGATCAATTAATTGGAAGAATGTCGAATGCTTCTACTATCATGGGAAAGGATACATCAAAAGGGAGTGTCAAGCACTAAATAGATAGTTGACCAAAAAAAAAAAGAAGATTACAAGAGGCAAAATTCTAGTGAAGGAGAAATTGCAGCTATGGCATTTGAGGATGCTGTTATTATTGTGTGAGACAAAGGAACAAACAAGTTAACACAAAACTATAGGTGGGTGATGAACTACTAGGCATCTTATCACATGACCATGCAAGGGAACTATTTTAGAAGTACACTATAGTTAGAGGACAAGTTCGAATTAGAGATAATAAAACCTACAAGGTTCAAGGACAAGGTGAAATTTCTTTGACAATGACTTTTGACTACAAGTTAAAGTTAAGAGATGCAAAACATATACCTGACTAAAGAATAAAAACTTTGTCCACTGAAAAGTTTGATTTTGAGAGGTCCTCCGATCAATTTTTCAATGGTGTTTGGAAGCTCACCAAACGGAATATTGTGGTGGCAAAGAGGAACAAAATAAATGCTCATTACATCATAAAAGTTAAAAGTAAAAAAAAGTAAGGAAAGCATGGTTGGTTAAACAGAGTAAGGTTCGATCTAGCAAAGCCTAAGAAAACCATCGAAGAAAAACATAAGTCAGAGATCATTAATGATAAATTATCTTCTCTAAATGGGTGTCAAGTAGGAGAACGTCAGAAAGAATTCCACCTATTTTCTAAACGAATCAAGCCAAAATACAATCAAATTCAAGGAGTCGCTGGTAGGTTCACCCAAGAGCACTTCTATGCTAGGCAAAAACCCCAAGGCAATGAACATTGTTATAAACATTGCAGCTAGTGCAATGGAGCAAAGGAAGGAGTGATGGCTTATCTTTGTCAATGGTGAAAGGACACATATATCCTTAATTAAATGTCTATTGATTATATTAAATAAGGTTATATAAACATAAAATTCTATTTAAAAAATTTATCTTTTAGTGGTAGAAGATTAATTGAATCTTAATATATATAAACTATTTTTGTAGTTATCTTTAAATCATGTAAAATAGAAATCTTTTAGTTGTAGGAAACGAATAGAATATCTAATTAAAATGTATTTTGGTAGTACAAGATCAATATAGTTACAACATATTCAAACAACTTATATAATTATTTCTAAGTTATACAAAACAGAAATATCTAAGTAGTAAGAAATCAATAGAATCTTAAATTATTTATAAATACGTATAATTAATAAATTAATAAAATCCTAATTTCTAAAAATATTTAAAAATTTAATTTTATAATAAACTAAATTAAAATTGCATAATTGTATTTCAAAAAATAGCAATGAATTTGTTGGAGCAAATTGGCATGATAACTAATGTGTTGATAAAAAAATAAAAATAAAAAGCAGAATATTTATACTACAATAAGGAAATCAAAAGATCATTTTCACTCAAGACCTAATATAAAGTGTCTTTTTATAAATTATTATATTTTTAGAAATATGGAGATCATTTATCTCAATATAAAGTGTTTTTAACATAGATGTTTTCATGAGAATTCTGCCGTTAAAAATAGATGAAAATTTTTGAGAAAAAAAAATATATGTGCTCACATGCATCGTTAATTTCAAAATTGGTCCCAATAATTAATCATTCCGGACCAAAAATGAAAGTATTATTGTAAATAAAATATTTTTTTTAAAATTTTTATACATTTATATTTTAATTTTTTCATTTTATAAAGTTTTGTTAATATTATATTTTGTTTCACTTCTTTTTGTGTATTTTCCCATTTAATTGTTTTTTTCTTAGAATTTTAGTTTCAAAATTAAAATGAAATACTAATCTTATTTAATATTGCTTTTTAATAACTGAAATTAAACTAAAATTTCAAGAGTAAAACAAAAAGTTAAAAAATTATATATTTTTAGTTAATATTTTGTCATAATTTCAAGTTTTGTCTCATATTAGACTTAAAGGTACTTGTTAATCACTCTTTTTTTTTTGTTTCTAATTTCTTTAAATTCACCAAAAACTAACCAATATTTTATTCCCCAAAAGCAAATAATGAGAAAATTAATTAAATAAAAATACTGATTAGAAAAGAAAAATATTTATAACATATGTTATATAATTAATTAAATCAAATATGGATTAAAAAGTTAAAACTTTTTATAAATAAAATTATAAACTACAATCCAAAAAATATTATTTTTGTCTTTTAATTAATAGTTTTAATCAATTTGAGAAAAAATTGACGTCTAAAATTTAGTTTTGAACATGATGTTGTATAAACATATAGCAAAAATGTATTTCCATTTTAAAATTTTTTATTAATATTTATATCTAGATTAAATTTTTTATATGAATTTTCTGTTAAAAATAGAGAATTAATTTTGAAAGAACGTAATTTTTATTATATATTTTTATTCTCACAAGATATTTCTACTTTAGTATTCTTTTTATTTTTATTTTTTATATAATGAATAACATTTTAGCCCTAATTTAATTTTAAGACACCGGAGTGAAGTGATGCTGTGTGTGAACCTCGTTAACTGCACTTTCCGAGAGGAAATAAGTACATTGAAAGAACTCTTTCAACGAAGCTGCAACACTACATTTCATCAGTTGAGTGATGCCTTTATATGCGGGAATTGCGGCCTGCTTCGATCAAGTTACCATTCCAGGCATGCCTATAAACAAAGCTTCAATTTTCTTCTGCTTCTTTTTCCTTTGTTCTCCTGATCCCTTCCACATTTTCATTGTCCTTCAACCTGTCTAGCATCGGACCTCAACATACCTACGACAGCGGACGGAACGCAACACGGCATTGGGTTTACTGCTTCTAACCGTCACAGCACCCGACTATAGCCTCAGCTATGCGGTGGATCTTAGAGATTTCTTGCCTGAATATGTCAGCTTCGGCTTTTCAGCTGCAACAGGACATTTGTTTGAGAAAAATAACGTCCAGTCCTGGGAGTTCTCTTCAAGATTACAAGTTGAGCAAACTCCAAGTTCACAGCCTGCCCCTGGAGCAGTCATCACTACTGGTGCAAAGAAAAACACCGGGGGACAGTTCTTATTTTTGTGCCATCGCTTGCAAGCCACTGCTTACGGAAAAAGTATAAGAAAGGATGTGGCCGAGATGCAAATTCCAGAGATCCGTCTACGAATCAGAAATTGCAAGTGGGTAGCAAACCCTGAAGAGTTTCCATATAGCACACTGGTTCGTGCGACTAAGAACATTGAGGACAAACTTGGAGAAGGAGGCTGTAGGAAAGTAAATTTTTTATCCAACCATATGTCGACATGTGGCATTTTTCTTTTTAGCAAAATGTTAATAATCAATTATTCATATGGTAGGGGTTAAAATAAATGCGATTCCAGAAATTAAATAAGAAATAAATTAACATTTTTATAAACGGCACTACCCAGTTAAATCATGACAAGTGTCAAGACCGGCCAATCATATCATACCACGTGTCAAGTCTCGCAAGTTAGGAAGTAAAATATTGTTGATCCGACAATTAATTCGTGGTCATCCACTTAAAGGAAATAATACTAAATCAAATATTCTCAACCAATCAGGTGGTGCCACGCCGTCAATTATACATAGTAGCAGGGCCTTCTCTCCTCCTATAAATAAGGGTGACATTTACAAATCTAAAGACTATAGCCAAAGGAAGTAAAAAAAAAAAACACAACACAACCAATTGAAGAAGCAACAAAAGACTTCGAGTAAAGAAGCATTCCAAGAGTTCAAATTCTCACCACCAATTTCAAGAAGTTCGAAGGAATTCGTCATCAGATTGAAGGCGTTCTTCATCAAAGTCCTTCAATTCAGTATTTGATTCAAAATCGTAGTGCTAAGCCCAAAGATCTGTATTGCTGAGGACTTAACAATCCATAAGTAAGATCAAGCGTAAGCCTTTTCCTTAAAGATTGTTCAAACTTCAAGTCAAGCATTCTTGAAGGAAGAATCAAATGACCAAATTAGAGAATTTTACCCACAAAATTTTATTTGATTCAAATTGTAATCGACTTATACAAATTTCTTGTTTAATAAAAAAATTCAATTACAAGATTTTTGCCTTACGATTTCTGGCACATCCAGTGGGACCTCTCTACTTCTCATCTCTTCTCTAAAAAAAAAACAAATTCAAGAATCTCAAATATCTAGAAAAAAAGAGAAGTCATCCAAAGCTACCACCTCAGATGCCCTCAAGAGTTGCTCCTAAAAGAGGCATTGTCACTAGAGGCCGAGTAAGGCAGTTGACTTACTCCGAGCCAATTGCCATTCCCGAGGCCGCTGATGAACCATACTACCCAAGCCAAGGGAGTGAGGACAATAAGAATGGTTCGTTACCCTCCAGCCTCACCCAGTCGCCTCACCTGACTTCAACACCACTCCAGCAATGATAATTGGTGTCTCAAGTCTAGAGGATCAAGTCGCTACATAGACTAGGTTAATTAAGGGGCTTGCTAAGCATGTCCAAGAATAAGATTCCAAAATCACTAAGTTATTGGGAAAGGCGGAACCTGCTGAGGCTAGTCACGTCAAAAAGAAGCCTCAAGAAGTTCATGATGGACCGAGACATCCAAGCAGCAGCCAAACAAAGGAAAAGGGCCTGCTATTGTGGAGCTGCAACCCTCTATAGATGGCTCCATTTCCCTCGATCAATTAAAAGATTTCAATGAAGGAGCCCTCAAAAGCAAATTTGAAGGGACCACCAAATTATCCCTAACTTATGCAAAGCCCTACACAACTCAAATTGATGGCCTAACAATGCCAATAGGTTATCAACCCTCTAGATTCTAACAATTCGATGGAATGGGAAATCGAAAGCAGCATATAGCCCATTTCATCGAGACTTTCAATGATGTTGGAACTTACAGTGACCTCTTTGTCAAGAAATTTGTCCGGTCTTTAAAAAGAAATGCCTTTGACTAGTAGACTGAGTTAGAGCCAAAATCAATTGACAGTTGGAAACAGTTGGAGTAAGAATTTCTCAACCGCTTCTACAGCACCAACAAACGGTTAGTATGATCGAACTTGCCAACACTTGCTAGTGGAAGGATGAGCCTGTCATCAGCTACATCAGTCGCTGGAGGAATAAGAGCCTGAATTGCAAGGACAGGCTTTGAGAATCTTCAAGCATTGAAATGTGCATTCCAAGAATGCATTGAGGGTTGAAATACATCCTACAAGGGATCTAACCAAAAACATTCGAAGAGTTGGCCACTCGTGCTCACGATATGGAGTTAAGCATGACGGCCAGCGGAGTTTATGGTCCATCTACACAAGCTCCCAGAAGTCTAAAGAGAAACAAAAGAAGGCAACCCTTCTCCAAAACCCGCCGGCAAGACCCCAGCCAAGGAGTTAATGGTGGTCAAGGCAAAGCCTGCTGCACCAGCCAAGAAGGCAATGGCGGTCAAGGCAAAGCTTGCTAAACTGCCGGCAAAAGAAAGACCTATTGAAAAGAAAGAGAGATTCAGGCCAAATCATATCCCTTCCTAGGTACTGACGTCCCTTGGATTTTCGATGATTTGCTAAAGGCCAAACTCATCGACCTATCGGAGATAAAGTGGCCTGCAGAAGCTGGGAAGACTAATGATCCCAAGTACTGCAAGTACCACCGTTTGGTCAGGTACCCCATCCATGACTGTTTTGTATTCAAGGACAAAGTCATGGAATTGGCCCACTAAGGAAAAATCACGTTAGAGGATGATAGTGCTAATGTTAACACCATCACCCTCAACGACCAAACAAATAGAGTTGATGAGAAGAGCAACTCCCCTAATAAAGTTGGCTGCTTCCAAAAGAAAAGTCAAGAGCCCGTCGAAGACTTTACGACTACAGTGGTCTTCACAGACAAAGATTTGATGCTGGATTCCAGCCCCACAACAAGCCATTATTTATGACAGGCTATGTCTACAAACAAAGGATTAATAGAATCCTAGTTGACGGCGGCTCTGTAGTCAATATTTTGCCTCTAAAGACACTGAAAGAGTTGGGGATCCCAACCGTTGAGCTCTCAAATAGCCACTTGATGATTCAAGCATTCAACCAAGGGGGACGGAGAGCTTTAGGCACCATGAGGATGGAGCTATTCATAGACGATATGGAGTTAACTGTCCTGTTCCATGTCATTGATGCTAAGACGTCATACAACTTACTTCTTAGATGGCCATGGCTCGATGAGAATGGGAAGTCCCCTCTACTTAGCATTAATATTTCAAGTATTGCCGCGACGATACTGTGAAGAAAGTGTTAGGCAATTGTAAGCCCTTCACTGAAGTTGAATCCCACTTCGCCAATGTCAAGTATTACTTGAATAAGGTCAGAGCTCTTGAAACTAGTAGCTCTCAAAGCCGAGAGAAGCGAGAAGATGGTCAAGTAAAGAAAGATGAGACAAGCAAGGTGCATCCCAAAAGCTGTCAAGGCAAAAACCCAGTAATTGATGATGCTCTTAAAGGTTTGACTCTACCGCTAACCCAAATTAACAGCAAAACACATGCCTCACAATCCAAAGAAGCTGTAAGGGAATGCCAAGAAGCTCGGAAGTTGAGGACTGCAAAAGGCTTTAGTCCCAAGGCTTATAAGCTCCTCATCAAGGTTGGATACAACCTGCAGGAACAATCGTTGTTGGGGAAGCTTCCTCAAAAATCCTCAAGTCAAATTCCATGAGCAAGGCTTGAGTATGAACAGCCCAAAGGCCCTATTCATATTGCCATAAAAAGGGCTACCACCAACGTCACTGAGGCCGATCGCTCTTTAAAGGTCAAGGGCAAGCCAACACGGGTGTTGGTCTTTGGAAGGCTTGGTTCACCTAAAAAACAAAAGTGCTGAAAGGCCAAAGGTGCATCAGAAAAACATTGATGTAGGATGAAAAGCTTCAAAGCTTGATCCCGTCTCGCATGTGGTGATAAACAAATTTTGTGGTATCTTGCGACAGAGTCCTTAAAGCCTGATTTCAGACAGTCGTCTTCACTAAAGCTCAAGTGGTACAGGATGAGGATAAGGAAAGTGTGGGCTAATCCAACCACATTACACTATGCGAAGAAGGATAAACCATCGAAGAAGATGCTGAGGTTGCACCACTCCAAATGGAGGTAGAAACTAAGTCCACCGTAGATGAATTAAAAGAAGTGGACCTGGGCAATAGCAGCGAGCCTCGACCCATTTACCTTAGTGCTTTGCTAACAAATAAAGAGACTGACATTTATATAGGGCTTCTCAAAGAGTTCAAAGATGTGCTTGCTTGGTCATGTAGGGAAATGCCAAGCCTAGATCCAAAGGTTGCCATACATCACTTGTTCACAAAGAAAGGAATTTGACCTGTTAAACAAGTGCAACGCCAGTTCCGACTAGAATTGCTTCCCCAAATCAAAGTAGAGGTCAATAAACTGATCGAGGTTGGATTCATCCGAGAAGTTAAATACTCCACGCGGATCTCTAGCATTGTCTCGGTTAGGAAAAAGAATGGACAAAATTTGGTGTGTGTTGACTTCAGAAATCTCAATGAGGCATGCCCGAAAGATGATTTCCCTGTACCTATCACCGAACTCATGATCAATGTTACTATAGGGCACGAGGCTCTCTCATTCATGAACGGATCATCCAGGTACAACCAAGTTTGCATAGCGCCAGAGGATGAGGAATTAACGGCCTTTTGTATACCCAGTGGCATATACTGCTATGCGGTGATGCCTTTTGGCCTAAAAAAAGTAGGAGCCATGTACCAAAGGGCCATGTAGAAGATCTTCGATGATATGCTCCACAAGAATGTCGAATACTACGTCGACGATCTTGTGGTCAAGTCAAAGAAGAAATTGGACCACCTGGACGATCTTAGGAACGTCTTGGAATGCCTCAGAAGGTACCAGTTGAAGATGAACCCATTAAAATGCACCTTGGGGGTTGCTTCTAGCAAGTTCTTATGCTTCATCGTCTGCCATTGAGGTATCGAAATTGAGTAGGCGAAAATCGACGCTATCTTGAAGATGCCAAAGCCTCGAAATATTCATGAGCTCAAAAACTTACAAGGAAAGCTGGTATATATTCGGAAGTTCATCTCAAATCTCACAGGTTACTATCAACCATCTCGAATGGGATGAACACTGCAGGAAGGCCTTCCAAAATATTAAGTCCTACCTGACAAAACCTCCAGTGTTGGAAGCCACAGTACTAGATCATCCTCTGATCCTGTATATCGCTGCGTAAGAATGCTCAGTGGGAGCCCTATTGGCTCAAGAACATGATGAAAGAAAGAAGAGCGCCCTTTACTACTTAAGTAGGATGATGATGCCAAATGAGCTCAAGTATTTGCCGATTGAGAAAACTTGTTTGGCGTTTGTCTTTGCCATCTAGAAATTGAGGCACTACTTCCAGGCTCATACAATTCGCTTGATATCTAAGGCTAACCCATTAAAGTACGTCATGACAAAGCCTGTTCTCTCTAACAAGCTTGCAAGATGGTACCTGCAATTCCAACAATTTGAAATTGTGTATGTGCCACAAAAGGCAATGAAGGGACAAGCGTTGGCTGACTTTCTGGCAAACCATCCTATTCTAGCCAAATGGGATTTGTTTGACGACCTACCAGACAAAGATGCTTTCACAGTCGAAATCACTCCTCTATGGAAGATGTACTTCGATGGAGCCTCTCATAGGGGAGGAGCCAGTGCAGGGGTAGTGTTTGTGACATCAAAAGGTGAAGTCTTGCCTCACTTGTTCACCCTCACAGAAAATTGCTCCAACAATGTGGCTGAGTACCAAGCCCTGATCATCAAACTCTAGATAGCCATGGACATAAAAAAAAACTCGACCTCGAGGTCTATGGTGATTCCAAATTGGTAATCAACTAGCTACAGGGAGAGTATGAAATCAAGAAGCCTGAATTGCTTCTATACTATAGCTACGCCAATACACTCATAGGATAGCTTGGATGTGTCATAATTGAACATGTGCCAAGAAGCAAAAACAAGTAGGCAGATGCATTGGCTAAGCTTGCCTCTGCTTTGTCCTTGCTTGATGCTGAATGTAACGTCCCCATATGTAAGAAATGGGTAGTGCCGCCAACACTTGAAGATGAGTAAGAGTGAGAAAATTGCTCTGTAGAAGTCCTCGATGTGGAAAAAAAGGACTGACGCCAACCATTCGTAGACTACTTGAAATATGAGAAATTACTAGATGATCCACATCAAAAGGTTGAGATTTGATGCCGAGCAGCCTTCTTTATCTACTTCAAAGGCATTCTATACAGACGCTCATTCGATGGAGTATTCCTACGCTGCCTTAGCGAGGATGAAACCATTCAAGCCATCGAGGAAGCACACTTTGAGATTTGTGTTGCCCATCAATTTGGACCTAAACTTCACTTTTGGATCAAAAGAATGGGATACTACTGGTCGACAATGGTGAAAGATTGCATGAAGTTTGTCCAAAGCCAAGCATGTCAGTACCATGCTAACTTCATTCATCAACCACCTGAGCCATTACACCCAACAATAGCTTCATGACCATTTGACGCTTGGAGATTGGATGTAGTTGGATCTATAACTAAGTTATCTACTAGTCACCTTTACATTCTCGTTGTTACTAAATACTTCTCTAAATGGGCAGAGGCAATCCCTCTCAGGGAAGTAAAAAAGAAAAATGTTGCTGATTTCATCCGCGTCAACATTATCTATAGATATGGAGTTCCTTGGTACATGATCATCGACAATGGGAAGCCATTTGTCAACAGCACCATTGAAAAATTATGTCAAAGGTTTGGATTCAAGCAAAGGAAATCCTCTATGTACCATGCCCGAGCTAATGGTCTTGTAGAAGCTTTCAACAGGACTTTGTGCAACCTGTTGAAAAAAGTGGTGTCAAAGTCAAAAAAAGACTGCCATTAAAGGATTGGGGAAGCTTTGTGGGCCTACTGAACCAGTTTCAGGACACTACGCAAGCAACTCCTTATGCACTAGTGTACGGGGTCGAAGCTATCATCCCCCTTGAGCAGCAAATTCCATCACTACGAGTTGCCATGCAAAAGGGATTGACCAAGGAAGACTCTCATTTGCATCTTGAAGAATTAAAGGCACTTGATGAAAAGAGGCTCGATGCACAATAAAGGCTCGAATGCTATCAAGCCCGCCTATCCAAATCCTTCAATGAAAGGGTGTGTGCCTGGTCTTTCCAAGTTGAAAAATTAGTGCTCGTCTTGAGGAGGCCCATCATCATCACTCTCCGCACTGGAAACAAGTTCACCTCTAAATGGGGTGGACCATATGTCATCCAAGAGGTTTATACAAATAGTGCCTATAGACTCGTCGATCAAGATGGTGTAAGGGTTGGTCCGATCAATGGAAAATTCCTAAAAAGATATTACCTTTGAAGTAAGGAAAAAAAAACAAAACGAACAAAAAAAAATTCCTTGATACGAGTATAAACTGTCAAATCAAATTTCAAGTCATTACACCCCTTGATGTGAGTTTAAACTGTCAAAATCGTTAAATGAAACCCTCCTTAACACATGAGTCTAAACTGTAAGTTACTCCTGACTTGCAATAGTATAAACTGTGAACGGCTTATAAGTTCCATACTCTATAGCTTAGGTTTGGACTCATAGACTTGGGTTCTAGACTTCTAGCCTTGGGTTTGAACCTATGCATTTAGGCTCTAGAGGACTTGGGTCTGGATACATTCATTTAGGCTTTGGACTCCAAGACTTGGGTTTGGACCCATTGGGCTTTGGACTCTTGGACTTAGGTCTAGACCCATGTATTTGAGCTTCGGACTACTAGACTTAGGTTTAGACCCATGGATTTAGGCTTCAGGCTCCTGGACTTGGGTTTGGACCAATTGGGCTTTGGACTCATGGACTTAAGTTTAGACCCATTAAGAGTTGGACTCATATACTTGGGTTTGGACCTATTGGACTTTGGACTCATAGACTTGGATTTGATCCTATTAAGATTTAAACTCATAAACTTAGGTTTGCACCCATTGGGCTTTGGCCGCATAAACTTAGGTTTGAATCCATTGGGAATTGGATTCATAAACTTGAGTTTGAACCCATTGGGATTTGGACTAATACTCATAAACTTGGGTTTGAACTCATTAGGATTTGGACTTATAGACTTGAGTTTGGACTCGTCGAGATTTGCACTTATAGACTTGGGTTTGGACCCATCTGGTTTTGGATTCATAGACTTGGGTTTGGACCAATTAGGCTTTGGGCTCATATCGCACATATTTCCACTTATGCATTGTTTTAACTTCTCTTCAACCCAAGCGAGTCTAATACAGCTTTTCCATCTGTGTGGCAAACTAAGGCATGGCATATTTTAAAAGTCACGCCCCATCATCTGGAGAATAGCATTTGTTTATTCTTGATGACAAGAGCCATCATGTGGAGCAAGGTACCTTTTTGGCTATGCATATCCCTTTGGTGGGTCGCATTGCAGCTCCTTGGCCCAAGTTTACTATCCCCACCACATTGATGAATGGTCCCAATTTATTTCCCTTGTTAAGTCTTCCAAGGGGTGGACTTTGCAATCAAATCATCACTATACCTCGAGCGAAGCTGTCCCATTGCCAACACTTGGTTGTCACATTATTGACGGGGACACTAGATGGGGAAGCCACCTTGATTTGACTGGTAAATTTCAATATATCTAGGGTTATTGAGAATGGACTAAAGATGTTCTCAGCAGATGAAATCCTAAGTTGGATGCTACTAGAATTTCTAATGCTGTGTACACCTCACTCTTTACTTACAACTAGAATGCGAACATCATGAAGGCGCTCTATGAGGCTTAGTATCATTTGACAAACACACTGCAAACTTCACTTGGGGAGATGTTTATCTCTCTTTATGATATACGCACTGTAGTAGGACTTCCTGTTAGAGGAAAATTTTATGACGAGATTGTCCCAAGTGCTTGGGAGCTTATTGGGGTTGATAAGACAGGTGCCAAATTTGTTCTGCACTCATACAAGTACTTGTTCCACGTATTTCATAAACTTTGCGGTGGAGTCCCTATAGGCCAATCTCAGGGAGTGTCAATTGCTTAATGAATAAAGTTAGGAGCAAAAGGACTGTAAGATACCATGCCCCCCCAACCTAAAGGAAAAAGAGGGTGACCTATCCTAGGTCCACTTCTAACCTATTTGGGGATATTGAGTTACATGAACCGTGGTCCATGTCAGAAGAGAATTTATTTACCAGTTTGAACATTAATGGACACACTAAGGAGGAGGCGTATCTGGCAGAATTTTTATCATGCTATTCGCTCGAGTATCATGCTATTCGCTCGAGTTACCTAACATTAAGGCAAAGTGACCACTTTGATGTTGAACCTTATAGTCCTCATTGATTTAGCCATCAATTTGGCTATTGTCAAGAGGTGCCTGGATCGCTTGACTATGACATTAGGTAGTGTTCCTTAGATGATGGCTTCTGATACTGGTGCTTATACCTTTTATCGTGGTCCATGGCTAATGTGAACTTTCCCCATAACCCGACTTTTACAAGGATATTTTTCTCATCGGCCAACAAGAAGTGGTGGTCTCTTGCTTTCGAAAACTTCTTGGAGGAGAACATTGCCCAACTCCTTAACCGACCACATGGAGAGGATTCACTTGGAGATGAAGGGGTTGGCCCATCTACTGGCAGTACCCTTAATTTACATCCTGCCCCTAATGCAATGGCCGACCCTCTTGGTGTGTCAAAGAAGCAGAATACCATTAATATTTCAGAAGATAGTGGCAGTAGCACTGCAGTGTGCCATTGGAAAAGAACCAAAAGGAACTCTAGCGCTTTACATCTACAAGATCGGCCCTCAGACCATCGATAATCCATAGAGGAGTACGCCAAAGAGTTATCTTATTAGTTTGATCCTCTATATTTTCCTCTATCAGAATGCTTTTTTTAAGTATCCTTTTTTTCTTTCTTGTCAGTTGGTGAAGTATGTATTCGGGAGTGATGCTGAAGAGGGTTCGCAAGAGTTGACTCGTGAACCCAATCCTCCATTAGCATCTGCCGAAAACAAGGATGCCTCAACTCTACAAGTAGCCACTATGGTTCCTTCTCCTGTAGCAGTCTCCGTCTTTAAAGCTGATAAGTTTCTCCATGATTACCAACAAGAATACCTCTACAAGTTGTGGGCTAGCTTTGCGAAAGGATTGGAAAGACCCCAATAGAATCCCTCTCCTCCATCAAAGATAGTGTCTCACTAGTCCTTTAGTCGATGAAGGGCTTAGGCTAGTTTGACATTTTTCACTTGGAGGTCTTGTTCGGAGCCTTATTTAAAAAAAGCCACATCTTATAATGATGTGAGATCTTAAGTGGCTGAAAGGCCCACCAAGGATGTTCTCGCTCAGCGGCTCAGAGAAGTGAAGGATCACCTACGAAAGGCCTAGATCAGGAAAAGCAAAGGGGCCAAGCAAATTAAGCGAGTGAAGGCGCAGCTAAAAAATGTTGAAATACAGCTTATTGCTTTGTAAGAGAAGCAAAAGGAACTTTCCAAGTCCTTAGAGCTAGGGATCCAAACTCACCAGAAAGACTCAGCTAAAGTTAAAGAGGTAGGGGAAGAAATTAACACTATAATTAGCACGCCACCATTAGATAGTGAGGTGGCTAAAGTTTTGAAGTCCTCGAAGGCTATTGTTGAAGTTGCTGAGAAGGACTTGAGGGACTTGAAACACTTTAACTAGATTTGTTTGTCCTCACATTTCTCTGTACTTGAAACAGTACAACCACAACTTATGAATAAAACGTTTCTTTCATTTGTTGCTAGTGGGTTGCCTTCTATTTATAATTTATTAAATTACATGCTTTTGTCATCTTATGACTGAACTTGAAAATTTTCAAGCTGTCTACGTACCTTGTAAGGGGATCAAGTCCAAACAATTGAAATTGTTAGAAAAATTAGCCATTCACAGTTTATACTCTTGCGGGTCAAAAATAAGTTACAATTTAAATTCATGTCTAAAAGAGGTTTTTTTTTTGTGGATAATATCTTTTCAAGAATTTTACATTGATGGGACCAATCTGAAGTCCATCTTTGGCAACTAACTTGTATACGTCATTGGTATATACTTTTTTAACCACGTATGGTCTATCCCATTTTGGTGCAAATTTGTTTCCCGTGTGATGAGTGATATTGATAGGTCTTCTCACAGCAAGAATTAAGTCACCAACTTGAAAAGATCAAGAGTGCACTTGTTTATTGAAAGCTTTGGACAACCAAGCTTGATAACACTCTAATTTCTGCTGCGCCTCTAGCCTTTTCTCATCTAGGGCTTCCAATTCTTGGAGGTGCAATCAGGTATTATCTTTCTCTATTTGTTCCTCTTATATAACTATCCTCAAAAATGGGAGTTGTTGCTCAAGGGGAACAACAGCCTCAATGCCATAAACCAAAGCATACGAAGTTGCTTAGGTGGGGGTTTTGTAAGTGATTCAAAATGCCCACAAAGTTTCTCCAATCCTTTCATGCCAGTCTCTCTTAGACTTAGAGACTACCTTTTTCAGCAGATTACAGAGTGCTTTGTTGAATGCTTCAGCTAGGCCGTTGGCTAGAGCATTGTATATTGAGAACTTCCTTTGTTTGAAACCAAACTTTTGGCATATCATGTCGATCAAACTATTAGAGAATGGCTTCCCATTGTTCGTGATTATGATCGAGAGAACCCATAACGATAACTGATGTTAAGGTAGATGAAGTCAGCTACATTTCCTTCTTGACTTCTTTGAGGGCACCTACCTTGGCCCACCTAGAAAAATAATGAATGGCTGCTAAATTGTAAAGGTGTTTGGCAGAGGACTTTGTCATTGGTCCAACTACATCCATGCCCCACGCATTGAAAGGCCATGATGTGACAGTAGGGTGCAATGGTTCGAGTGGTTGATGGATGAAGTTAGCATGGAACTAACATGCCTGGCATTTTTAAGCGAATTCCATGTAATCCTTAACCATAGTCGACCAGTAACATCCCATTATTTTTATGTGAAAATGGAGTTTTTGCCCAGATTGGTGAGCATCACAAACTCCCGAGTGAGCTTTTTCCATAGCTTGAGCTGCTTCATTACTGCTTAGGCAACGTAGAAGGACTCCATCAAATGACCACCTATACAATATGTCTTTAAAATAGAGGAAATGAGTTACACGTCGTCAAATGTCAACTTGGCGATGTCAATAACACAACAATTTCCCATATTTGACGTAGTCCAAAAAAGGTTGCCGCCAGTCCTCTTTCTTTGTCTCCAACACCTAAATAGCATTGCTTTCATCCCCTAGGGGCTCTTCATCTTCAAAAGTCAGGGGAACCACCCAACTCTGATAAATGAGTACATGGGATTCCTTCTCAGGCATGGTCAATGTGGAGGTAAGTTTAGCCAAGGCATATGCCTTTCGATTATCTTTTCTCGACACATGCTCAAGTGACACATCCCCAAGCCATCCCATGAGCCTTTTAGTATAATTCAAATATGGGATCAATTTAGGCTTTTTTGCTTCATAAATCCCTAACAGTTGATTAATTATTAGCTTTGAGACACCGTAAACTTTGAGGTGTAACTGCTTAATGTCAAGTGCTATCTCTAACCCAAGACTCAAGGCTTGATACTCGGTCATGTTGTTGGTGCACTTATGAGTTAGTGCAAAGGAGTGTGGGAGAACCTCTCCATCTGATGTGACAAAGACTACTCTAGCACCGACTCCACTTTTACATGCAGCTCCATCAAAGTACATTTGCCATGGTGGGACTACGTCAACTAGGAGGACATCTTCGTCTGGGAGGTCATCTGATAGATCCCATTCAGTAGGGATTAGATGATTAGCTAGGAAATCAGCTAAGACTTATCCTTTCACAGCCTTTTGAAGGACGTAGACTATCTCGAACTGCTGTAGTTAGAGATACCACCTTGCAAGTCTGTCGGAAAGAACTAGCCTTGTCATGGCATACTTCAATGGGTTTGCTTTTGACACCAAGTGAACTATGTGTGCTTGGAAATAATACTTTAACTTTTTTATGGCAAAGATAAGTGTCAAGCACATCTTCTTTATTAATGAGTATTTCAGCTCGTTTGGCGTCATCATCCTACTTAAGTAGTACAAGGCTTTTTCTCTCTTGTTTTCATTTTCTTGAGCTAATAGAGCTCCAACTAAAGATCCTTGTGCAGTGATGTACAAAGTGATTGGGCATCCCAGCATAGGTGCGGCCAACACTAGAGGCTTCATTAAGTATGACTTTATACTTTCGAAGGCCTTTTTGAAAGATTTATCCCAATCAAAGAAAACCCCTTTCTTCATGAGTCAATTGAACAGTTGACACTGTCCCGCCAAGTTTGAGATGAATCGCCTTATGTATGCCAGCTTTCCTTGGAGGCTTTTAAGTTCATGAATATTTCAAGGCTCGAACATTTTCAAAATTACATCAATCTTTACTTGATTAATCTCTATATCTCAATGGCGAACAATGAACCCCAAAAACTTTCCACATGCAACCCTGAATGCACACTTCAATGGTTCATCTTCAACTAGTATCTTCGGAAATGTTTAAAGACCTTCCTAAGATCACCTAAGTGGTCTTCTTTCTTTCTTAACTTAACCACCAAGTCATCAACATAGCACTTAACGGTCTTATGGAGCATGTCATCAAAAATCTTCTACATAGCTCGTTTGTATGTGGCCCCAGCATTCTTTAAATTGAAAGGCATTACTTTATAATAGTATATTCCTTTAGGAGTGTGGGAGGCAGTTAACTCCTCGTCTTTAGGCACCATGAGGATTTGATTGTATCCTGAAGACTCATTCATGAATGACAGTGCCTCATACCCGGTAGTGAAGTCAACCATCAACTCTGTTATTGGTAATGGAAAGTCATCTTTAGGGTAGTTCTCATTTAGGTCCCTAAAGTCAACATAAACTCGAATTTGCCCATTCTTCTTTCTCACCAAGACTATACTAGAAATTCAAGTAGGGTACTTGACCTCCCAGACGAAGCCGACCTTAATGAGTTTATTGATTTTGTGTTCGATTAGGGGAAATAGTTTGGGTCTGAATTGGCATTATGCCTGCTTGACCGATCAGAACCCCTTTCTTACGACTAGGCGGTGTACTGCCACTTTTGGATTTAACCCAAGCATCTCTTTATATGTCCAAGCAAATACATCTTTGAATTCTTTCAGCAAATCAATGTATACTTGAACTTCTTTCTCAGTTAGTAAAGTACTAACATAGGTTGGCTGTAGGCTGTTTTCATCCCCTTGGTTAACTTGTGTCAATATATCTACGGTGGCCTTAACCCCTTCTTCAAACTAGGGAGGGGCAATTTTAACATCCTCCTTGATTGGGTCTTCTTCACTCAATGTAATGTGGTAGGATGACCCAAAGCTCTCTTTTTCATCTTCCTCATCACCCACTTCAACATTTGTGTGGATGATGGTTTGCATCTTTACCTTCAAGACCTTATCACATATGATGATTAAGTCTGTATGGCGCCTTCATTCTTGATGAAATCCGACTTCAGGGCTTTTGGCCCATTGTCTTATTTTGTTTAGGGCTTACTGTTTTAAATACTCCCTTTTGACTTGGGTCATGCCCTTGGTGTATAGCTGAACCAAGTCTATGGAAGACAGACACTCATGCTGACTTGTTTTGGTTTATCGAAGAGTGGTTATCTTCAGTGATATGAATTGTCATTGCCCTATTAATGGCAATATGGAGTGGACCTTGTTCTATATATCCAAGACCAGTGCACGGCTTTTTGTTGGCAGATTGCTAAGGTAGCTTCCTTAATGGCTCCTGTGGGTTATATCCCACTTTGGTGAGAAACTTGTATGCCTTACGGCCGAAACATTTAGATGTTCTCAACTCCTGTGCCTCGGCATGCTCCCCCTTGACTTTTTCTAGTGGTTGAGAGGGGTACCCTTTTGATGTAATAGACTAAAAGGGAGGACCAAACCTTTCAAGGGATCATTCTCCACAGGTTGCTTCGTCGGGTCATGTTTAGAGGAATATGGGTCACTTAGGCTGCCATCGGTAGGCTGGTGCTCCACCATCCTTATCTTCATTTTCAGAGAGGCTTACTTTGTGGTGCTAGCCTCATTCAGATAATAGTTGGCATCTGCATAGTGTGACTCAGCCTCAATGAAGGGCTTGCTGTCACCAAGCACACATTTCACTGTTTTGTTTTAGGTGTATTTGAAGCACTGATGCCAAGTAGAGGGAACCTCTCCATTTTCAAAGAGCCAAGGGTAGCCTAAGAGTGTGTTATAGGATGTAAGAGCATCAATCACATGAAACAAAGCTTGTGATTCCATATCATCTATCACTAGCTTTATTTTGATGGTGCCTTAAGCTCTTTGCCTCCCTTAGTTATATCCCTGAATCATTAATAAACTATTTGAAAGTTCATCTATAGAGATTTCCAATTCTCTAACAGTTTGGAGGGGTAAGATGTTTATTTTCGAGCTCCCATCAATCCAGATTCAATTGATTCTTTGCTCATGAATGTAGTCGGAGACAAATATGGGCCTGTTGTGTGGTTGAGAACTAAGCATTAGATCTTCATCAGTGAAGGTGATTGTAGTGATACAATCCCCTTGTCAACTTCAAAAGGAAGACCTTCTAGCTGACTGCCCCCTTTGACTTGTTCACTGAGGGTGATAGGATTGGCATTTACTTTATCATCCTCTAGTGCAATTTTCTCTAGTTGGACTAACTCTATGACTTTGTCTTTAAACATAAAACAATCATCGATTGAATGTCTAGCTAACCAATGATATTTGCAATACTTAGGGTCATTGACCTTCCCAGCTTTAGTGAGTCGCTTCATTTCAGGCAACTCAATGAGGTTTGCTCCAAGTAGATCATCAAATATGCCCCAAACATCAGAGTGAAATGAGTATGATTTGGCCTGCATCTCTTTTAAGGTTGGTTTTTTTGGTTTTAGTGGAAGAGCCTTCTTTCTTTCAACCAACTTTTCCTTTGCGGATGGCTTGATAGGCTTTGCCTTTGTAGCCATTGCCTTGACTACTATAGGCTCCTTGTTTGGGATTTTAGTAACAGGTTTGTTGATGGAGGGTTTGTCCCCTTTTTGCTTATCTTTAGGTTTTGGGGAGTCTTGCACAGGTGGACCATAGACTCTACTGGTCGCCATG
The DNA here is from genome assembly GCA_019155195.1 of Avicennia marina. NCBI lineage: Eukaryota > Viridiplantae > Streptophyta > Magnoliopsida > Lamiales > Acanthaceae > Avicennia > Avicennia marina. The sequence goes on from CM032760.1 coordinate 5,066,635, forward strand.
CTCAGCTCCATGTCATGGGCATGAGTGGCCAATTCTTCAAAGGTTTTGAGTTGAGTTCCTTACAAAATGTATTTCAACACCCAGTACATTCCTTGAATGAGCAGATTAATGCCAGAGGCTTTGGATAGTCTATCCTTGCAATTCAAATTTTTGTTTCTCCAACGATTGATGTATTCAATGACTGGCTTATCCTTCCATTAGAGAGTGTTAGTGAGTTCAATCATGCTAACCGTTCACCTAGTGCTATAAAAGCGGTTGAAGAACTCTTACTCCAACTGTTCTCAGCTATCAATGGAGTTAGACTCCAAGTCGAAGTACCAATCGAAGGCGTTTTCTCTTAGTGACTGAATAAACTATTTGACAAGGAAGTCATCATAGGTTCCAACATCTTTACAAGTTTTAATGAAATGGGCAATGTGCTACTTTGGGTTTCCTATCCCATCAAATTGTTAGAGCCTGAGAGGTTGATAACCGGCTGACATTTTCAAATTATCAATTCTCGCCGTATAAGGCTTGGCATAAGTGAGGGACGATTTGGTAGTTCCTTCAATCTTGCTCTTGATAGTGCCCTCGATGAAGTCATTGAGTTGACTGAGGGGAATAAAACCATCAGTAGAGACTTGAAGATTCTCGACAGCAGGCTTTTTACCTTTATCCAATTGCTGCCTTGTTGATGTCTCAACTTCATCATAACCCTGGTGAGGCCTTTCTTCTGCCCAGCTAGCCTCAGCATTATCCACCTTCTCAATTAACTTAGAGATGCGAGAGTTTTGGTCTGGTACATGTTTAGCAAGACCTTTAATGATTTTGGTCATAGCTGCAATTTGATCCTCCCAGCTTAAAGCATTAGTCATCATTATTTGAGCAGTATTAGCACTAACGCGAGGTGATTGAGCGAGGGCTAGAGAGCATCGAACCATTCTTGGTGTCTTACCTTTCTTGGCCTGTGTAGAGGGTGTTGTTGACAACTTCAGGGATATAGGTTCGCTCAGGGTAAGTCAATTGTCTGGTCAAGCCTCTTGTGACAACACTTCTTTTAGGAGCGGCCCCCGTGGCACTAGAAGCAGCAAGTTTAGATGACTTAACTTTTCCTCCAGCCATTTGAAATTTCTTTGGTCTTGATGAAAGAACAGATGAGAGGTAGAGATATCCCACTGGACGTGCTAGAAACTTGTAGACAAAAATCCTGCAATTGAATTTTTATTAACGAGAAAGTTGTACAAGTGCAATTATAATTTGAATCAAATGAACTTCTGTAGGTTTTATTCTCTAATTTGGTCATTTGATTCTTCCTTTAACTTGTAAGGCTTGAATATTCTTGGAATTTTTTGAAGCGTTTATGGATTTGATCTTCCTTGCGGCCTTCGGAAAACGCCAAAATTTAATCAATTTGTTGAAGAACATTTTGAATATCACAAAAACAGCTTGAATGTTAATTGAAGAACGCAGCTAGAACTAAAGGAGTTTCTAAACTTTGATCTTCTCAAATGTTGGTTGGAGTTTCAAATAATGTTAATCCACTAATTTAACACCTTGATTGTGGATCAAACGCTAAAATTTGATGAACCTCTATGAAAGATGCCTTGAATGTCAGAAGAATGGCTTTGAATTTGTAGAGAGAGTCTGAACTTCTTCCAAGGAAGGTTTCACTTGTTGTTCTTCTTTTTTTTCTATGTAAAAGCCACCTCTATTTATAGTGGTGGATAAGGTTTTACTGCCATAAATGTTTGGTAATGTGGCAGCATCTGATTGGTGGAGCATAATTGATTTGGTATTATTTCCTTTAATTAAATAATTACAAATTAATTGTCAAATTAATAATATTCTTTTTCCAAATTTATAGGATTTGACAGGTGGCATGATTTGATCAGTTGGCCTTGACACGTTTCATAATTTGATTTGTCAGCCACTTTTATAGTACAATACCAATTTATTTTATTATTTAATTTTAGGAATTGTATTTAATTTAATTCCTAAAACATAAATAATTAGTATTTCATTACAACAAAATGAAACATGCTAGAAACTTTACTTGCTTACAACAACATCAAATAAATCAATTAAACTACAAATGATAAAAATAAAAAGTTATAATAATATGCAGAAATTTTAAATAAATAATAAATTTCATACGCAAAGGCATGGTTATTCTTATCACAATTTAATATAAAATATTTAGGACAAGTGAAACTTTTATTATTGAATGTATTAAATGTGTGATAATGCATTTTATCTTAGTATTTATTTAATAGTTAATTATATTTAATAAATGTTATAGAAAACAAATAGCAAAAGAAAGAGATATGACAATGTGAAAAATTTTAAATAAATAAATTACATATATAAAATGCAATATTCTTATGAAAAAATAATATGTTGTAAAATATTAAAATGAATGAATTTATAACTATCAAGTCTATTAAACAAGTTATTATTGCATAATTATATTATTGAAAATATAACAATAACTTCATTTGAAGGCACTAATGCCATGAATAATGGCTTAATAAACATAAAATAAATCAACAAGTTAAATTTATAAACATAAATATTAATTAAATTAAAATATGAAAGAAGAAACAAATAGAAACATAAATAAAGTTATAATAATAAACTAAAAATTTGAATAAATAAATAAATTTTATACATGTTACAAAATTTCAAATGATTGAATATTTGACCATTAAATTTATTAAATAAGTGATTAGTTAAAATTTTAAGTGAAAGATTAAATTTATTAAATAACGATTGCTATTCTTATTACAATATATTACAAAGTATCTAAAACGAAATAGTTTTTCACCATCAGTTTTATTAACTATTTGATCATTCTTTGAGTATTATTATTTTTACTTTATATTAGTTATTTTTCCATACCCCACCATATAAAACGAATAGTAAGGAAAGTAATGTTACAATAATGTACTAAAATTTTATATAAATAAGTAATTATAGACAAAAGATAATACTCTTATGAAAAACAATATGTTATAAAACAATCAAAACAAACGTGTTTATGACCATCCATTTGGTCGATATATTGCAATTTTTATATTTTTTTATTTTAAAGTTGATTATTTGTAATATAATACCATAAAAATAGAATAACATGTATATTAAGGTTAGATTGTAAAGACAAAATGTACTATACCATTCAAAAATTATCAATAGATATATGCGAATATAATATTATAAAAATATAAGTTATAAATTTCCTATGTGAGAATGACTTACATGTTATAACAAGGCAATCTTTGAAAAAAATAAGTATAAGAAGAGTGTAAATAATATCTTAATTAGCAAAGAAGATACATAAATAATTAATCTCAACATATTACAGATAAAACAAATAATAAAATATATAAAAGATGTCATTAATAATGTAAAAAAGTATTTTTACAAAATAAAATAAAAATTAAAAAATAATAAATAAATATTAAGGAATTATACAAGGAGGTAAGAATATGAATGGATAAATTGATGGTAAACTTTATGATAATTTATCAATAAACCCAATAAGCATAATGTATAACAAATGTATAGTAAACTAATGCATTAAAAAAAACAAATCAATATCTAAACATAGTGTATTCTTTTGGGGAAATAAACTTAAAATTATAAAAGAAATAAATATTATTTAATTAAAAAAATCCCTTCAAATAAAATGCTCCAGAGTTTGTCAAATCAGAAATATCTTGAACAAATACATTAATATTAATAATTTTTAATATAAATATCATGAATTACAACTAATAACATATACATTTTGGAAATTTAAATCATACAAATGAAAAATATGTAATAAAAATGAAATCAAATTTAGAAATGTATAGACAAAAAAATATTTTAAAATTTTAAATGTTTATACACAAAAACGTGGTGGAATGATAAGTTAAAATTCACTGTAATTAATAGAGGTATAAATGATTTTATTTAAAATTTATACAAAACAACAGCAATTTAGTATATATAATTTAATTACTGAACTTCATAGTGGATTCTAAATTATTTTAGTATTAACATCAATTTTAAGTTCGAACAATCTATTCAAGTAATTAATAAATTTTAAATTATAGTGTATGAATTTAAAAATAAATACATTGGATAATAAAATTGAGAAAAGGGGAAACTTAGTGCTACAATAAGATAATTGGAAGATCATTTTCTATTAAGAGCTAAAAAATATTGATCAATATACTAAATTGCTTATGAAACTCAACCAATTTAGTCACCAATTTGTATTCTATTACGAGATTCCTAGCATTTTTATACGTGACGTCCATGAGACTTCTCTAGAGGAAGGTCTATATTTTCGGAGAGTGTCGACTTTTTCTAACTCGCGGGGTAAGGTATGCTTTCCCCACATTCTTGCAGTTGTGAGGAAATTTCATTCCAAGGCCTATAAATAGTAGTGGACTATAGTTTATGGGAACTACTTTGAAGAAAATGCCGTGAAGTTGTGCATTACTGCATCTTAAGGTTGTGTTCTTGACGTAGGAAACTTGTCTCCTAATGTTAGAGATACCCCGTACAAACCTGTAGCCCTAGCTGTCCCTATAGAAAAGAGGCCTTGTTTGCAGATCTTCGACGATAGTACTAGTAGCCATGGGGATCATCACTGGAAGAGAGTTAGGAGAGCCCCTTAGCCTTTAAGTTTGAAAGAAGGCCAACTTTACAACTACCTAGAGTCGGTTAGAGATCTTGCTTAGGATGTGATTTGTTACTTTTCTCTTTGTTGCATTCTTTCTCATCCTTTTCAATTTACCAACATGTTTTTTTTTTCTTCTAGGTGGAGAGGCAAGCCTTTAGAAGCAGTAGCGGGGGTTCTAGCGGTAGTCATAAATTTGTTACGGAGCTAAATCCACTTGTAACTGCAGCATCCACAGAAATTCGTGTTTTGAAAAAGAGCAAGAAAACACATTCTCTTACAGTGACTTTAGTATTTAGAGTAGAGAAATTCCTTTGGAGTTAAGAGAAGGAGCCGGCTATGGGTGAGTCTTTGTGAGCGGTTAGTTGGCACCTCACCCAATCTCATTTCTTCTCTCAAAGGTGAAGTTATGCTTGTCCTTGAATCTATGAAATGTTTTAACTACGTCGACATGTTCCTTATAGAAGACTTTTTGAAGGTGCTTTTGCTAGTGCAGCAATTTGTGATGAAGCGATATCCACAGCAGCTGATATGTCTACCAAAGAAGTCCTCGCTAAAGAGTTGAAAGATGTAGAGTGTCGACTTCAAGGGGCCTTAAATAGGGAAGCTGAAGAAGCTAGGCAAGTCGAGGTTTTCAAGGCCAAATTGAAGAGCATTGAGGAGCAACTTGAACTGTTAACTAAGCAACAACAGGAGCTGTCTACATTCCTTTCGTGGCAAAAAGGAATACCTTAGAAAGGCAGTAGCGGAAGTTGGTGAGCTCCATGGGGAAATTGTTGCTATTCAATTTAGCGAACCTTCAAATGATGTGGCTACAGAGGCCTTGGACTTTCTGAAAACGATTTAGTAGCTACCAAGGACATGTTGGAGAACTTGAACCCCTTTTCTTAGCTTTATTAGGATCATTGCTTAGTTGACATTATTCTTTTGCCAAGCACTTGCCGTTGTTAATAAAATGTCTTGTTTTGCTATTTCTTGCTTTCTTTGTTTGGATGTGCCCCCAACAATAATCATGAATTAAAATATAACCTATCACAAATTCATGACTGAACTTAGTACATATTCAAGCTACCTACGTATCCATAAAATGGGATCAAATCATAACGTAATTCAAACATTTTTAATTTGTGAAATGAAGGGCCATTCACAGTTTATACTATTGCGGGCCAAGAGTAACATATAGTTTAGGCTCGTGTGTCGAGGAGCAACTTGAAGTTGATTTGGGTTTGATAGTTTTAAATTTGTGTCAAGGAACTTCGATTTGGATTTGATTTGACAATTTATGCCCATATCAAGGAGGAGTTGATCTTTATCTCTTCATTTTTATTTATTTATTTATTTTTTCATTAATGTTTTTGGTTGTCTTCAAGCATAATATCTTTTAAAAAATCTCCCTTTGATTGGGCCAACTCTTACACCGTCTTGGTCAACCAATTTGTATGTGCCATTTGTGTAAACTTATCTGACGACATACGGTTTGTCCCATTTGGAGGTGAATTTGTTTCCAGTATGGTAGGTGATGATGATAAGTCTTCTTACTGTGAGCACTAAGTCCCCGACTTGAAAATACTAAGCATGCACTCTTTTATTGAACGCCTTGGATAAGCTAGCTTGATAACACTCAATCTTTTGTTGTGTATCGAGCCTCTTTTCATCAAGTGTTTCTAATTCTTCAAGGTGTAAGTGGACATTGTCTCCCTTAGCCCCTCTTGTATGATGATTTGCAAGGACGGAATTTGCTGTTCGAGTAGGGTTATGGCCTCAGTATCATACACTAATGCATAAGGAGTTATTTGTATAGAAGTCCTATAAGTGGTTTGATAGGACTACAAAGCTTCATTAATCCTTCCGTGCCAATCACTCTTTAATTTTGATGCCATCTTTTTTAACAAATTGCAAAAAGTCCTATTAAAAGCTTCTACAAGGCCATTTTTCAGGGCATGGTACATTGAAGACTTTGCTTGAGGACAAATTTCTGACATAACTTGTCAATTGGGCTGTTGAAAAATAGTTTTCCATTATTGGTGATGATATACCGAGGGACTCCATATCTATAAATGATATTAACACAGATGAAGTCGGCAACATTTTCCTTCTTTACTTCCCTGAGAGCAAAATTGCCTTTGCCTATATTGAGAAGTAGGCGGTTGCAGCAAGAATATAAAGATGGCTGGCATATAATTTTATTATGGGTTCGACAACATCCAAGCCCCAAGCGTTGAACAAGTAATAAGTATAAATTATTTTGTTACTTCATTATTTTTTTATTATTTTATAAATTATATCTTATTATGTTATCCTAGAGTAGAACAAGTAATATGTATAAATGTTTATTTGGATTAAAATGTCAACATATTAAAAATAAGAAAAAGAATTGTTTTAGTTTGATTCATATCCCCAGAATATTACACAAAACAAAATTATTTTTATTCCTTCATCCCTTTGTCCTCTTGAATTAAATCTTTCAAAATAATTTTGCCATTTTCGCCCAATTTCACAAATTTTTAGGCCCTATTTTCTTACTCCAATTGCATGTTAATTGTTTCCCATGATTTAATAAATTATATGGCTAAATTCCACCACCCAAGAATGCCAATTTTCCACCTTAGCTTCCTTAATCGTCCTCTAACAATTTCACCAAAAATTTCATTATATTTTAGCAACATAGTTTCAACTATAATTCCACGATATTTCTCAAAAACTTAATTCCATAATTTCTTCAAAATCTTGGGGTATTACAAAAGGGTTCCAATATAGATGAAAGAAAGAATGATATCATAATATGATTCTAATCTTCTCCTTCGTTTTTCTACATTGCAATAATTCAAGAAGTTTACTTCAATAAATATGCTCTTATATATAGCTATACATAGCACAGAAATCAGACATGAGAAAGATGGACAAAATAGTACTAAGTTTCATATATGGCAATTAGTGGAACCCGTGAATTTATTAAAGAGTGATTACAATCTTAAAAGAAAAGCTATATATATTCTTATATAATGATTATAAAAGTTTTTTATTTTTAAAAGTATAATGAAATTTGTAGATATGGTGCAATATCAAAGTTATAATTAAAAGAAAAAAATTAGATGGATATGAATTTATTTTAATCAATATCATCAATTTGATCATTATATTAATCAATTTTACTTCAAAATGCAAAAGCTATTCAATTTTTAAAATATTTTAAATCTCTAGATTTTCATAATAAATATAAAAATATCTTTCATATTTATTTTTATAAGTCAAAATTTAAATAAAATTATATTTATTATTTTCTTAACTTTACCCAATGGTTTTAAGACAAAAATATATGGTCAAATAGTATTCTAATTGATGGTTGCCAAAAGATAGGCTTTATTTTAAAATTTCTATGCCTCCATCAAAAGGTTAATTTCAAATGGACGCTTTTGTTTAATATTTGGCGGCACATCTCGTGGATTAAAAGTCAACTTTACGCTCTCATATTTCATCATAATCATCAAAGTTGCTAAAATTTTAAATATCAACAATTTCTCTTATTTACCTTATGCCCGTCTTAGGATGAGAAAAATGTCAAAAATCCCGTCAATTGGCTATCTGGTGCATCAGGACGAGGTTAGAGCTTATGCATTATAAAATGAAGAAAGCCTGATGCAAGAATAAACTAAGGAAGAGAGGAAATTGAGGACAAGAATCAATAACTTCTATATTATACTACTCCTACGTACAACGTAGCACTTACGACCATAATTAAGGAAAATTATGAGTAGGCAAGACATCAACGCTGAGATGCCCCCCGAGATCAAGACTCTATGGTATATTTCTTCTTCTTCAATTACTGCACTCAAAGAATCACTAACTTCAAAAGACTTAAGTTGGAAAAACTGTCTAAACGCAAAACTGCAAAGACTCCTCCATCGGCTGTTGATATGCATCTGCTGTGAACTGTTATCAAGTTGTCATCCCAGCCATGAGGATAAGCTCCGTTTCTATTTCCTCCCTCTTCCTATTCTTAATTATTCCTGAAACATTTTCTTTGAACTTCAGCCTACCTGCCATCGTCCCTTATGGTTCTAGTCGGTCCGTAAATACCACTTGGGGTGCTTATATCTCAACCGGGTGGCCCTTTCACATTCTAGTGAATACTAAAGTCAATATGTAAATAGAGCATCTAATTCTATAATACAAATTAACAATCATTCCAGAATTAACATAATATCCATGACAATAGTGTCTAATCTCAAGTACACAGTGAAGAACAAGAACCCATCTATTATATCTAAATGTCTCTAATAAATAACATCAATGAAACTAAGGCTAGCGCAACAACGTCCTTATCTTGGATCTGGGTCTACCATCCCCAGGTCTATCCATTGTCATAATCTTCTTCTGCAAAATGTCAACTAATAGTGATGAGCAATAATTCGCCTAGTAGATGATGACACCTGCCTCTTTACATTCAAAAATGATGCAAGCGAGGAAATAGTAGTTGCTCAAAATACACAGCTGTGTAAAACAATCACTTCCAAGAGAAGTATGAAAGCAATGAGAGACATTCACATTTCAGTTAGAAAAAAAATTGTGACTAATCATTTCATATCAATATTCTCATGGTTTACATATTCTTATTTCTCAGCCAACTCATAATCATATAAATTATGTATGCTCTTCCACTGATCAAGGTCTTAGTCTGTATTCTCCCGATTAAGGAGGGTAACGTCAAATATTGCCTATGCCCACCTTAAGCCCTAGCACTTCAACCTCGAATGGGCAGCATCCCAATTTATTGTTACCTAATTGGTAGGGTCATGTATCAACTTCACCTGTTATCAGTTTCAATACTTCTACCCCGACAAGGCAAGTCACAATCTATTACTCAATTAATAAGATGGAACTTGATCCTAACGCTCATCGACAATTACATGAGTGGGTATTACATTTTCATTACATATATTCGATTTTCAAATACACAGTTCCAAGTCATTCAATTGCAAAAGCTCAAATACAGTTTTAGAAAGAAAAATAATTTTCAAGTTTACAAGAGACATCAAATAAAGTTCGTGTTTTGCAAACAAGTAAGCATTTAAAATTTGCTTGAAATACATGGCAAGAAAAATTCGAATGTTAAAGCAACACAGTTTAGAAAATTGCTATAAAGGCAACTAGGTGTCACCACGTGCATGTTACTTTAACTCTGATAGATATCAGGTTTGCGACTATCACGTCTTGGTTCCCCAATCAAGTACATATACAATTCTCATTTAATACTTGATTCAATTACTATAAACCTATCAATGCATTATGTGCGTCTTATATGTTCGTATTTACTTTAATCCTTTAATTCATGCTTCTCGTATTCTATTATGTTTTATTAAATAAGTTTATGTCTAATTTGGTCCCAAATTAGATAATTTGGCTTAAATTTCTCAAATAAAAAAATCTATCAAGTGGCTATGATCCTGTACCATGACTGTGAGACATATTTCCACAACCACATGGTCTTGGTCTACATTCGAGATGTTCAATTGCGATGTTCACCAAAATGTTTGAAGTTTTCATGTAGAAATTGATTCTCAACCTACCAAATTCAATTCTCCTCTTATTTTCAAGGCTCTAAGCATGATTTTAGGTGTTAAAATTCATAGAAAGAGTACCCTATGTGTTTACATGATGTTTTGAGGTTTCAAGAGACGTTTTTTTTACTACATAATACATCAGTACTCAATCCGTAGAGTTCTTACACATAACTATACATCTATAACTGAGTTCCTTATGATTTAACACATTTAATTTATCCAGAAGCCGTGTTTTTGACTGCCTACCCATGTGAATTGGTCTCTCTGTGCATATGCATGGATAACAAAGGATTCAGCCTTCAAATTACCTCAAAATAGCACATTTCAAAGGCTGAAAAATCTGCAAACACTCTCTAGCTGCCTTCTGCTGTTTCCTAGATGTTTGAATAGGGTTTTTGGCCTTTTAATTTCCTATGTATACCCTGGTTTAATGAGGGTGGCCTTAGTATTTAATTATGCAATTTTTGGCACTTACATGAAGTTTCCATTTTTCTGTATTTTTCATGGATTTTCAGCCTAATTTTCTTATAATTTATGCCTTAATTTACTCTCCTCAAGGGATGGAAATTTCCTCCTATAAAAACCTTAATAATATAGCAATTTTCCATTAACCTTAAGTATCCACATGCCATGCATCCTATGCCTTTGCATTTTAGTTCCCAAAAATCACACATGAAAATAAAATGAATTTAGCATGATTTCAACATATTTACTCTCAAGATAATGCGTACTAATACCCAAAAATTTCAATATGGTTTGCCTAGCTTAATTTAGGCCTACTCTTCAATATTTATATATTAATAGCTCAGCCACTATTTCACGAAAAAATTTCCCAAATTGAAGGTATAAAATATTTAAGATAAGAAAATCAAGAATAATAAAAAATTGTTTGAAAAAAGAGAAATTTAAGAAAGAACATGCATAAAAATAAGTAGTTAAAGAGAAAAGAAGAAAGAAAGTGACAAAAAATTAAAAAATTAACATAAAGATAATCCGTGTGATTTGACAATGTGTAACAAAAATAATTATTTTAAGAATAATATAGTAGAGATATATTATAAAAAACTAATGGTATTTTAGTAATTATATTTGAGTGTGCTTAAATTCTTTTATTAAGAACATTCGTGTAAATTTACTAATCATCCTGTTAATTTACTAATTAAGGCAATGATGTAAATTTAAAACCTGTATTCAAATTAACCCTAAAGTCTTTATAATATAGTAAAGATATAGATTATGCAATCATAGGACCAATCTAATAAGCAACTTCAGAATCTTCTAACATTTGTGCTGACGAGAGATATTCGCTGTTGATTTATTTTCAATCAATGAGAGATCCAACAGACAAAGAATAGAAGAAAGAAAATGATAGAAAAAAAAGAGACTAAAATAAAAGTAATTGTGTGACTTAATAGTGTGTAACAAAAAGAATTCATTTTAATCACAATATGGCAGAGATATTATAGAAGAAAAACTTAATGGTATATTCGTAATTATATTTGAGTGTGGTTGTATTCTTTAATTAAGGATAATATTCTAAATTACTTAATTAAAGATAATTTTGTAAATAAACAATAAATATTAAAATTACTCCTAGAATTTTTATAATAGGGCAAAGATATGGATATAGATTAAGCAATCATAGTACCAATCCAGTGAACAATTTCGGAATCTTCTAACATACTTGCTAGTCAGAGAGATTGGCTGTTGATTCACTTTCAATAATTCAGAGACAGAACGGTAACAACAATGTACACTTGGAATGCTGATAAGTTTACAAAATCTCAGGCTGTTTGGACGCATTTATTAGTTGGCAATGAAAATTACTGTAAACATTTATAAATAATGTAAATGTAAAATGAAAATAAGTCATAATTTTGTAATGATTAGTATATTTGTGTATTGTGGTTATGTTTGGGAGGGGGCTTTTGTTGTAAAATGATGTTTAGTAGGAGCTAAGTTAGGATAACCAGTATGTTTGGAAGGAAGATTTAAAGTGACGAATAATGTAATTTATTTGAATTTGTATTTTTATATATTAAATATATAATAATAATTGGATGACGTGAAATTATATAGGAATAATAATTAATTTTTAAGATATAAGTATACATAAATGTTAAAGTAAGTCAGTGTGCATATATATTTATTTGGCTGTAAATAAGTGTAATAATTACAAAATAATTAATTAGTTATATATATAAAAAATGAAAATTTTGAATTTGAATTCGAAAAAAAATTTTGTGATGTAAGATGATTGGTTATACAAAATCGTTGACATAGTGAAAGATGAAAAGATGATAACAAATACAGTGCAAGTTTTTAATGGGTTGCAGAAATGTTAAAATTTGCCTTCTACAAATGCCACAATATTTGGGTTATTTACTCTGTAAGAAGGCTACTATTAGGCGTCAGACCCTTCAGAAGAGGTACTTTGAAAAGCTAGTCACATGTACTTTAAAAACGCAACGGACTTTGAACCTTTCACTGTTTTTTCAATTTCTCATACCACAAGCTGATCATGACGTTGGATCACATCGAGCAATTTTTCAGACACCTTAACCCTTAACATAGGACAGGGGCCCTGAAAGAAATGACTTAGGAAACAAAAGAGAGAAGAAATCAACTTCAACTACAAAAAAGAAGCCACCCACGGCCATAGCCTAATCTTCCCTACAACCTCATCACTGCTTGATTGCGAGACAATCAAGACTTGTGCAAAAAACATCATTTCCTTAAGTGTAAGCCTTAAGCCAGTGCTACCCTTCTGATAGGCATTCTTTGTTGAAATGACTAGGAAAAGGCAAGGTTGAATGAGAGGTAAACACGCATTGTCAAGCACTAGACATCTAATTACATCAAGAGAACATCTTCTGTTACAATACAGAAATAACATTATCACACTGATATCAAGCTCCTCAGATATGGTTATATTTGCTATCTGAACTTTTATTCACTATGGAAGGCAATGAACATGAACACTATTTCTGGAAGCATTCAAGATATGGGCTTTAACTTTCACGTTGAAGTTGGAGATTCTATTACAATATTCCAACTTGGGAACTTAAACTTCTTCTCAAATTTGCCATGCCATCGGGGATGTCATGGTGCGGACAGGCATTTCTTCTCCTGGTTTGCATTCTTTAGATTTCTAAAATGAGTACATGGATTTTGGAAGGCATCAATCTTGTTCTTAACTAGAAATACACAGTTTATTGATGCTTCTGAATTTCATAACAAATTTTATAATTAAGTTTGTGGAGGTGTCTTCTTGTTATAGCAAATGCCCATTTTCATTTAAAAATCATAGCTAAATGAAGTAAGCAGGCTTTGGAGAATCTTGTGGTTTATATTTCATGGATGAAGTTAGAAGGCCATGGTGACAGTGCAGAATTTCTTGAGGATGACTGTTGTCTAGCAGTCACTGCAAAGTAATTACGCTTACTTATCACAGAGATATCACGCAATTTGTGATGTAGAATATGTGAACCATTATGATTTAGATAACACAAATCTTGCTAGGTGAAATTGGATTCTGTAACATATACGGCTTCAACATTCTCCATAGTCTAAAATCCAGACTTTGGATTATGCAAGTGTTTCCATTAATGTATATATATATATTATATATTGAATTTGCCATTGTGCCTTGCGAAATGTATCAAATTATTTCCATCATTACAGGGGAATTATGAAATGGCAAGAATCTTCAAGCATCACAAAAGACTGCTTGCTACTTTGACTGGGAAAAAATTCATACAAATAGTCCCAGTGGGTTCACACACTAAAGAAATCAAGGGGAAAAGCATTCCTTATCATTGTCATGTGGTCAGAAGCACGGTGGTGGAACCTGAAAATGATGTCACTCTATTTGAGGAATTGTTGTTGTAAAGTTTGCTAACAATTTATGGCAAGCAAAAAATGGATCAAAAACAGAAAGCAAGAAGCAAGAAAAGGTAAAGCAGTAGAAGAATAATTTCATTGTCTTATGGTAAAGGTTATTGTTACACTGGCCTTCATCTTCAAGTTTGGTTATTAATCCAATATGAGTGCGGGAATCTAAAGCTAACAAACGCAGCTTGCCTACACAACTAAAAGCTAACCAAAAATGTAGCCGCAAGAATAATTTAACCACAACAAAATAAAAGGTAACAATCGAATGAGCCACCTAAGCATTAATGTGGAATGCTAGTTGGTGTAGCTTCTATCTACATGTGATTTGGTTCCAATAGCCCCAGCCCCCCCCCCCTCTAGATGGAGAATAGTGGTTAACTATTCCCATCTTGCTCAAGTGTGTAGCTAGGGGTTTTGCCTTCACATTTGCAATTTGTGTTGTTGTTGGGATATGGGTGGTTTTTGTTAGTCCTACCTGGAGTTAATCCCTCCCAATGTGATAATCTATCTCTATATGCTCGCTTCTCTCAGGAAAAAACTAGATTTGTTGTTATGTATAGTGCTGCTTGATCATCACAATGCAATTGTGATGCCTACGGATGCATTATTCCCAATGATACAAGGATGTATCTCAACCATGTCAGCTTTGCACAAGTTAAAGAGATGGCGCGGTATTATGCTCCAACAGATGACCTTGAAACCACTGATTGTTTCTTTGAACTCCAAGATATTACAGACTTCCCTAGGAAAATGCAATACCCCATAATAAATCTTTGAGTGTCTGGACATAACCCCTAATCTGAGTCACAAAATGACCTTAGCTTTAGTTCACTGTTTGATGGGAATAACAAACCTTGCCTTGGTGTTTGCTTGATGTACTAAAGTACGTTATATGCTGCCTTTAGATGTGTGTTTGTGAATGATTGCATGAATTGACTCAGTGTTTGCATACTATATGCAATATTAGGTTTGGTGATGGTCAAATAGAACAACCTTTCAATCAGTCTCCTATATGTGGATGGCTTGCTTAAAGACTTTCCTTCATTCTTGCTCAAATTTCTGTTCTGTCCCATTGGTGTCCTGCTAGGTTTTGCTCTCTACTAGCCAACGTTTGCTAGAATATCAAGCACGTATTTCCTTTGATTTATGAGAATACCAACTCCACTCCTTGCCACCTCCAAGGCCAGGAAATATTTCAAATTTTCGAAATCTTTAATTTTGAACCAATCATCAACAAATTCTTTTATCTATGTTGTTAAATCCTATGAATCACTTATTATAATATCATCAACGTAGACTAACAATACAGTGAAAAAGTTCTTCTTCTGCATAGTGAACAAGTTATAATCAACTTTACTTTATACAAAGCGAATGCTAATCAAAGTTGTTGATAGTATTGCATACTATTGCCTTGAGACTTGCTTTAATCTATATGAGCTCTTATTTAGATTACACACTTGAGCTGTAATACCACCTCATAGCTTAGCATTTTCTTCATGTGTATTTCCTCCACTAAATCTCCATGAAGAAAGGCATTGTTCATATTAAATTGGTGCAAAATCCATCTTTTAACTACTACCACATCAACTAAGTATCTTATTGTTGTCAATTTTGTAATTGGAGAAAAAATTTCTTGATAATTTATTTCCCCTTTCTACGTGAATCCTTCCCATGTTTCTGGATGCTGCCTACTATTCTCTTGTCTAAGTAGGGTTTTCAACCCTTTAAAGTCACTATTTATGGCTTAGGTCAATTGGCATTTGCCTGGGATTAAAATTCTTAGTAACTTTAGGCCCTTAAAATCAATTTTCCACTTTTTAGATTTTTGATCCATTTTCACCTGAATTTTCAAGGCTTTATACTCTATTTTTCTTGCGCTTTATTTATTTACTCATACAGTAAAGTTCCATCACTTAAAAATGTCAAATTTCCATCTTGGGCTTTCTAATTCAATTCCCAATATTGCCACCTCAAAAAAAGTGGAAAATGACAAAATTAAAAATAAATCCATCATATATAATTCCGCAGTTTCCATTTAAAGTAATGTTTTATAATTTTTCAAAATTTTGAGGTATTACAAATAGCATAGATGTCAGCTCATTAACCCCGATATTGAACAAGAATAAGGTTAATTTAGTAACGTAATTTTAGGGACTCATGTAGACTAATTGTGAATTTTATTAATATAGTGGGGAATCTTTTGAATTATTTTCTTCACGTATAAACAAATTATGAACGTATTCGTTATGCTATTCCATTAGGAAGATGAATGTCTACAGGACCAAAAATTCATTTGAGTCTGTTCCATACCAGAAAATAGTTTATGCAAATGCTGTTATCATAACAGCTGCTAATGATCTCTGTTTAACTGAATTTTAGTGTTATTTCATATATAAATTGTTAACTTTTAGCCTCTATAAAAACTAAATAATAAGCACACATCCACAAGGATTTTAAATGCAAAATATCATGATGGGATCGGATGGGATGTCCATCTTTGAAAATTGATTTTGTGACATAGGATGAAACTAAATTTTTTGGAGCAAATAATAAGAGATTATGTGTGTTGGACGTGCGTTTTGTGAAAAAATGAAATGCAATATATGTGTAGGGATGCAATGATCAGTCTGTAATGTGATGAGATGTTAGTGTTTGAAAGCAATGTTTTCAAACTCAGACCGGTAATTGAATCAAATAATCTTTTAGTTCACAAAGTCACTAAGTCAGCTGATTTTAAAAAACAGGTTGATCAGAACTATAAATATAATTACATATATATATGTGTGTGTGTGTGTGTGTGTGTGTGTGTATTTATAGATACCTCTTGACATGTACAATAATATGTTTTTATATAAATTTTCTACACAAAATAATTGATTAAAAAACAAAAAGTAACAACAAAATGTATATATAAAAATTATGAATTAAGGCATCTAAAAATTAAACATTATATTGTGTTTTTTCCTAGTTTGCAACCAAAGTAGCCGAGAGTGTGCAAGCAACAGCGCATTCCTCTTATTTTTAATTTTTACACTATTTCCTTTTTCTACTTTGCAGCCAAACATAGCCTCTGCAAATTGCAACCAAACGTAACCCAAAAGAGACGGCGCAAGAGAGTGGAAGAGTTCTTCGTTCTTCTTTGGCGCGGGTTCTTCTTCGATCTTCTCTAGTTCAACTGAAATGCCTGTGACTTTGTGTTTTCTTTTCGTTTTTTCAATATTTTGGCACACTTGTTTTGTATATCTGGTTCCCCTAATATCTGGACTGAGCAAATGTTCGGTTCTCGGTTGAATTGGTTGAACCACCCGGTTAGGCTTCAGTTTGAAAATATTATTTGAAAGAATAATGTGACATATTAATTGGATAACATATGATTCACTTTTATGTATGTATCTTAGATGGTGTAGAAAATTGTTATTATTTTTATTATTACTATAGAACTTTTTGAGTACCATTTGTTAATTATTGTAAATATGGTATTTGTTGCAATCTATACTATATAAAAAAATGTGAATGTTTTTGTCAATTATAAAAAGATATATATATATATATATTTATATCCTTAATTAAATGACTACATTGATTATGGTAAATAAGATTATATAGATAAAATTAAAATTATATTTAAAATATTTATCTTTTAATGTAGAAAATTAATGGAGTTCTAATATATGTAAATTACTTATGAACTTATTTTTAAATAATTTAAAATAGTAATCTTTTAGTGGAAGAAAATTAATAAAATTTTTAGTTGATACATATTTTAGTAATCGAAGATTAATATAATCCCAACATATTTAAAAAACTTATGTAATTATTTTTAAGTTATGTCAAATAGAAATATCTAAGTACTAGGAAACTAATAGAATTTTAAATTATTTATAAATTAGGTAAAATTCAAAAATTAATAGAAACCAAAATTTAAAAATATTTATACATTTAGATTTGTAGTAAACAAAACTATAATTGCATAACTGCATTTAAATCATAATTTTATTTTGAATTATTTATTTAAACTATGAATGAGAAAATAAATAGTGATAAATAATGAGATAAAATTAAAAAAATAACAAATTTTATATATGAAAAAATCACTATTATTATAACAATATGTTATAAAATATCTAAAGTGAGTGAAACTTTGATCAATAAAGAACATGCCTATTCATTTTATATTATCATTTGATTTAATATTTATTTATGATTAATTAATTTTATAGGGTAAAGAATAGAAAGAAAAATAGAGTTATAACAATGTGATAAAATTTTAAGTAAATAAATTACACATATAAAAAATTAATAATTGAAGAAAAAGATAATATTTTATATAATATTTAAAATGAATAAACATATGACTTTCAATTTTATTTAATATGTTATTTTTGGATTATTATATTTTGGAAAACATAACAATAGATTCATTGGAAAACTTTGATGTCATGACTACATCATCTAATAAACATAAAATAAAATAATTTTTTAAAATATTATAAAAATAAATATCAATTAAATTGAAATATGAAAGAAAGACAAATGGCAACATAAATAAATTTATAATAATGAAATAAAACACTGAATAAATAAATTTTTATATGTTATAAAATATTTAAAATGAGTGAATACTAGATCATCAATATTATCCAATATGTAATGAGGTGAAATTTAAAAAAAAAAATTCTTATATTAATAACGATGTCCTTATAATATATTTTTTTATAAATTATCAAAAATGAACAATATTTGACTATCAATTTTATTATGTATGTGACAATTTTTTGAATATTTTTATATTTATTTTATAGTTACTTATATTTTTATAATTTGTCATATAAAATAAATAGAAAAAGAATATTGTACAATAATGTGCTATAATTTTTAAATTAGTTAAAAATAAATTAAAAAATAAATAATCTTAACATATGCATTATGAAAATTTAAATTATATGGACCAAATATATTTTTCAAAAATTAATTAGAACCAAATTGGCATAATATTAAAAAATGAAATCAAATTTAGAAATGTATAGATAAAAAATCTTATTAAGAATTTTGAATTTATACACAAGAAGGTCATGAAATGATACGCAAAAATTAAATATAATTAATATTGATATGAATAACTATGCTTAAAATCAATGCAAACCAATAGAGAATTAACATAAGTGATTTAATTACAGACCTTCAAAGTATAATCCAAATTATGCTTATAGAAAGATAATTTTTTATTTCAATAAATCTATTTAAGAAATTAATAAATTTTTGTTTATATTGTATCAATTTAAAAATAAAATATATTGGTAAATAAAATTGAAAAGAAGAGAAAGAAAGTTAATGTTATAATACAATAATCAAAAGATCATTTTCCCATCAAGATTTAAAAAGAACAAATTTGAACTTCATATTAGATTGTTTATGAAACTCAGTTAATTTTATTTTAATATAAAGTGATTTTTTTATAAATTATTAAATTTTTATTATTGTACGAATTATATGGTATTATGTTATCCTAAAGTTGAACACGCAATAAGTACAAGTGCATTTTAAGATTAAAAGGTTAATATATTAAATAATAAGATAAAATAGTTTAAATTCAATTTATTTCACCGTAATGTTAAATAAAACTACATACTCATATATGGTGATTAAGAAAGTTTTTTTTTAAAAAAAATAGAGTTGTGTATAATAGTACAATATCAAAGTTTAAATTATAAAAAGAATTCAATCGATGTGAATTTTGACTAAATATTGTCAATTCGATTGTTATATTTACTAAGTAAACTTTATAAATACAAATGCACTTTAAATACAAGAGATATTAAATTTTAAAATTATTTCAAATCCTAAGCTATCAAATAACTATTACCATAACAAATATACATATATTTTTCTCATTTATATGTATTAAGCAAATTTGAAATAATATATTTGTTGTTTATTTTTTTACTTTACTTAATAAATTTAAGATGACATATAAGGTCAAATAATCTTCTTATCATTAGAAGTTTATTATAAAATTTAAAATTTAAAAGATATTTTTTTTCATCATTATTTTCATTTAAATAAAAGAAACTATTATAAATTCATTTGTTATCGAAACTTGTGATATTAAAAGTTAAAATTTAAATTTTTATTAGTTTTATTTAATTTATTAAAATTTTTTAAAAGTAAGAAAATAATATTATTTGTCATATAATAAACACAAGAATGTAAATATATAAACTCAATTTTCGAAAACTTACTAATCTATATACTTAAAAAATTAAAATGAATAAATATTTAAATTGTGCAATTTGATATATTTTTATGTTATTTGATTTTAACACATATTCTATATTATAAGTGATAATTTCTAGTTTTAATGAACACCGTGAAAGGGAGTAAAAATAAGGATATCTTAATTCACCTACGTTAAAGACTAGAAGTAATTATTACAAGATCATTAACTTTAATTAAGTAGTATAGGTAGAGTCGTAGAGATACATAGTTATGTAATTTCCCTATGCAGTGTTCACACGAATTTTTGGGCAAATTCCTTATTTTTTTGTCTCTCAAACATGTCATGACTTGAGGAGTAATGCTTATTTTATTTACCGAAACTTTGGTTGCCCATTTGTATCGATATTCTTTTCCCCACGAAAATCATAATAAAATAATAATAAGACACGGCCTAAATTAATTCCGACACTTACCACCAAAACATAAATAAAACAAATTTGGTTAGGTACTTTTCAAAATTCGATAAAATTTGACTGACATAATGTTGTGTACTTTGCCTTTCGGATCTATTTAATATTATCACAATAATTTCAAACGAAAATAATTGAAAAATTAGACTAGTAACTTAATATATCATCCAAGTGTTTCTATAATCATCAGTGTATCAAAAGCTCCGAGGTATTACATACAAACATATTAATAAGCACCTTGAATGAGGAAAAATAAGGATATCTTAGTTCATCTATATTAAAGACAAGCAGTAATTATTACAAGATCATTAACAATTAAATAGTATAGGTAGAGTCGTAGACATACATATTAGAGATGTAATATTATATTGCCAACGGTACTCTCACGGTCACGCGCCCATTAAGTACTAAACTATGACAAGTGGGACTCACTAATTGAAGGAAAACCAATTTCGATCCACATTCAGAAGTCCAACTAGTCGGCCGCTCTCTTAAATGGAGACACTGCAGCAGCCCCCAGGAAATCACGTATGCAATCAGTAGGAAGGGGCATCTAAGAAATTCAATATTATAAAATGAATGTTGGGATATGCATCTGCCGAGAACTGCGATCAAGTTGTCATCTCAGCCATGTGGATATGCCCCGTTTCCATTTCTTCACCCTTCTTCCTTTTCTTGATTATTCCGGTAGCGTTTTCCATCAACTTCAGCCTGCCTGCCATCAGCCCTGACGATGCCTATCGGTCAATAAATGTCACTGGACGTGCTTATATCTCGAAAGAAGGCATCCAGGTTACGCCTGATGCACCAAATATGGTTGGTCGAGCCACCTACGTAAAACCGCTGCACTTGTGGGACAGGGCTTCAGGGAATCTGACTGATTTTTCCTCTAATTTCTCTTTTATCATAGATTCGGATGGTCGCCGTAATTATGGAGATGGGCTAGCCTTTTTCTTGGCTCCTGCTGGTTCTGTTATCCCCGATGAAGCTGGTTGTGGCCTTGGTTATGCAACATGTCATCCATCGTCAAATTCATCTACAGAGACATTTGTTTCCGTGGAGTTTGACACGTATCGGAATATTCAGTGGGATGATCCTCTTTACACTCATGTTGGTATTAACATCAACTCCATTAGATCTGTCAAAACTGCCAGATGGCCTAATAACATCACTCTGGGGGTAGAAAATTATGCCTGGATTAGTTACAATGCTAGTTCCAAAATTCTCAAGGTGGAGTTTACTGCTCTCAACAATAGCAGAATCACAAGGGGCAACCTCAGCCATGTGGTGGATCTTCGAGATTACTTGCCTGAATACGTTACTTTTGGGTTTTCAGCTGCAACAGGGTCTGCGTTTCAGAAAAATAACGTCAAGTCCTGGAACTTCTCTTCAACATTGGATCTTGATGAGATGAGTCCTACAGAACCAACGCCTAGTCCAGAACCTGGCCCTGGAGGGGTCATCATTGATGGAAAGGCGAACAACAGATTGGGACTACTTGTTGGATTGAGTGTTGGCTTGTCAGCACTCCTTCTTGCATCAGCTTTCGCAAGTTACTGCTTGTGGAAGGAGAAGCACAGGAAGGAACCAGGAGGCAAGGGTTTTATTGATATGGATGATGAATTCGAAAGGGGTAGTGGACCTAAAAAGTTTCCATATAGCATATTGTCCCAGGCGACGAGCAATTTCGCAGAGGAGGAGAAGCTTGGAGAAGGGGGATTCGGAGGAGTTTACAGAGGTTGGTGTGGAGAAACAAATTCTTATGTTGCTGTAAAGAGAGTGTCAAGGGGATCCAAACAAGGGCTCAAAGAGTACGCATCAGAAGTCAAGATTATCAGTCAACTAAGGCACAGAAATTTAGTCCAACTTTTGGGCTGGTGCCACGAAAGGGGTGAGCTCCTTCTTGTTTATGAGTTCATGTCAAATGGAAGCTTAGATTCTCATCTCTTTAAAGGAAATTTAGTATTGACCTGGGAAACAAGGTATAAAATTGCTCTAGGATTAGCATCAGCTCTACTGTATTTGCACGAGGAATGGGAAAGTTGTGTGGTGCACAGGGATATAAAGCCCAGCAACATTATGCTAGACTCAAACTTCATGGCTAAATTGGGTGATTTTGGTTTGGCCAGGCTTGTTGATCATGGAAAGGGTTCACAAACTACAGTTCTAGCAGGGACAATGGGCTACATGGCTCCTGAATGTGTCATCAAGTGCAGGGCCACCAAGGAGTCTGATATTTACAGCTTCGGGATTGTGTTATTGGAAATTGCATGTGGAAGAAGAACAATTGACCAAAGGCTCCAAGACGACCAGGTGAGATTAGTTGAGTGGGTGTGGAGCCTCTATGGCATGGGGAAGATGCTTGATGCAGTTGATCCAAAGTTAAGGGTGGAATTCAATGCACGAGAAGTGGAGCACTTAATGGTGGTTGGGTTGTGGTGTGTTCATCCAAATTGTGACCATCGTCCGACTATAAGGCAAGCTATCCATGTTCTTAACTTGGAAGCTGATTTACCCATACTCCCCTCAATGATGCCCGTGCCAACTTATTACACTCCAACAATGAGGGCGGCTAGGGATTCAGATGCACATTCTAGTGGCGTCAATGATTCTACGAGCCATAATTACTACAGTGATTGGGGCCAAATCTCATGTAGATAGAAGTTGCACCAGCTAGCATTCCACATCAGTGCTTAGTTGGCTCATCTAGTTGTTACCTTATGTTTTGGAATGGTTAAATTATTCTTATGGTTACATTTTTTGTTAGGTTTTAGTTGTATGTAGTTAGCCGTGTTTGTTAGCTTTAGACTCCCTCACTCAGATTGAATAAATAGCCAACCTTGAAGATGAAGGCTAAAGTAACAACAACCTCTACCATAGGGTAGTGAAATTCTTCTTTTGTTGTACTACCTTTTCTCGCTTCTTGCTTTATGTTTTTGATCTATTTTTTGCTTGTGATGAATTGTTAGTAAACTTTACATGGTACTAGAGCCTTGAACAGAAAGGGATGAACTCACAACAACAGTCACCATGTTAACTAGATCCTCATTCGTTGGCAACCATCAACAACCACCTGCAGAAAGAATTCTTAACTTTGCAAATCCAACCAATCCATTCAAGCTTGACAATGGAGATAATCCCATGGTGGCCTTAGTCCCTGACCTCTTGACAACAAAAAATTGTGTAATCTGGACATGTAGCATAAGAAGGGCACTTAGGGTGAAGGACAAATTAGGCTTTGTGATAGGGTAGTTCAGGAAGATAATTGAGTGTGCCTTGCATTAATTGAAGTTTGGGAAAGATACGACAATATGGTGTTTCTTGAATCCTTAACTGCACCTGTTCCTCTTTAAAATCCAGCTTGATGTTCATAGATGATGCTTATAAGCTCTGGAATGAGATGAATTGTAGCATGTCTCAACATAATAGATCAACGATCTTCTAGTTGAAGAAAGTTTTAGCATGCTGGTACAGGGAGATGACATGGTGATCACATACTATGGGAATCTCAATGCAATTTGGGATAAATTTGCACTGTATGATAACAGGCCCGAATGCACATGCGGACAATTGAAATAGGTCATAGACAAATATTAGAAGGATTATGTGTTCCAATTCCTTATGGGACTAAATGAAGCATATGCTCATGTTAGGGACCAAATTCAAATGCTGGAACCTATGCCACCAATTAATAAAGTATTTGCTATGATTAAGACACAAGCATTGACACACAAAAGGGTCAAAACATTATGAAGGGTGGAGAAAAGAAGGGTGGGCCTTATTTCAGGTATTGCAAAATCCCAGGGCATAACTTGGAAAATTGCTTCAAGGAGGGAAATGATAAGGCAGCAATATGTATGTGTTGTAATATGAAAGGGCATATAGCTAAAAGACACTAAGCTAAAGGCCCATCCACCTAGACACAAATTGTAACAAAAAAGAGGCAAGAGAAGTAGCTCAAATAACTCCACTTAAACTGGTGTACAAGGAGCAACAAATCTATCATATGTGGATAGTGAAAGGATGTTTCTAAGTAAGGCCTAATATGAGGTAATGACTATTCTTAGTGTAAAGAAGACAACAATTGAAAAGCAAAATGAGAAAGAACCATCCAACAACCATGCTGCAGCAAATACAATAGTTGCATTTCCTTTCACTCACAATGCTTCCACCTCTAATATAGCTGGTAAACCTTTGCACACACTTTCATAGAGCTTCGATCATGAACAAATACAAGGAAAACCTTGGACTTCTAATAATAGAGCAACAGATTATATGATCTATCATCTAAACTTATTCACTTCTATCACATTAGCGATATCTGGACCTATCAAGCTTCCAAATGATTCACAAGTGGTTGCTCCAAATGTGTTGTGTGTCCCGTCCTTCACTCTTCACCTCAAATTAGTGAGAAAATGCTTCTTGGACCATGATTAGGAAGAGAGAATCTAAGAGAGACCTATACATGTTCTTGCAAAGTCAAAATCATCTACAACAGATACTAGCACTCCAAAAGGCCTACTATCCAACGAACCTAGATCCTACATAATTGTAAGTCTTAGTGGCAAGTATGCCTTTTGGCACTATAGACTAGGTCATGCATCAAATAAAAGGTTAGGACTTATTGGTGATAATGTTGTAAACACAACCAAAGATGAAATGGAAAGTTTTATTTGCTTAATTTTTCTTTCCTCAAAACTACATAGAAAGCCATTTGATCTCAGTCATCCGTATGAATTTTTCACAAGTCAAAGGTGCAAGAATTCTTCTGTGATGCTTTGAGGAGATTCTTCTCATTTCATAATTCTCCCGTAATGATGGAAATAATTTGATATGTTTTTAAGACAAAATTCTTGAATAATAAGAAAACTTGTGTGAGATTGGATAATTTGGATTAAATTAAATTTTTTGGGTTCTACTCTTTAATTTTAATCCTTTGATTCATTCTTCAAGAATGCTTGACTTGAATTTTGAAAAATCTTCAAAGAAAGTGCTTGTGCTCGATCTTTCTTAAGAATTATTAGGTCCTCAATAATGCTAAACTTCCAATTTAGTACCACAGTCTTGGATTAAAAGCTGAATTTGAGGCCTTTGACGAAAAATGACGTAAATTTGGTGATGAACTTCTTGAATTTTAGTGAAAAATGCAATGAACTGATTGAATTTGATGAAAAACGTTTTGAATGTTCTTGAAAATTTCTAGAGAGAATTTGGAGAGCTTCAAGTCTTCAGCTGCTTCACTTTCTGACTTGTCTTTTCTTTTTTCCATGGAGTTTGGCTCCTATTTAAAATTATAGGAGGTATGGTATAGCTACATCAACCAACTAACGTGGTGTGATTTCATTTACCATCAGAGTTTAGAGCATATCAAAAGACTTAACCAAGAGACTTTATCCGCAGAGTCTTCATCTCCAAAGCTTCTTACAAGATCGCGACATTTGTTACCATTTGATTGGCCAATGAAAATATCAATTATTTATTTATTTATTTATTTTAAGAATTATATTTATTTAAATTCCTAAAATATAAATAAAATTTATTTAATTGATATTTTGTAGTGTATTTTTCTATGTGGCATGATTTAATTGGTAGACAAAATTTGTGTTTCTACAAATGTTGCTTCGAGACTTGTTCATGAAAAATTTTATTTTGAATGAATTAGTCTTGATTTATATATATATTCTTTTTTTCCCGCTCATTTCATGAACTTACTTTAAGTAAAGCCACGAAATATTGCGGCCATATTTTCAAGATAGGCCATTAACTGTAAGTGGGTCAATTTTGGCCCATCGGATGTGTGGAGGGCCGTCTAACCAACAGGCGCTCCTGACATAATGCTGGCCCTGCCGTAGCCCTGTGCCGAACGAGACATCACCCGTTGCTGCTAGGTCTAGGGCTTTGTACATATTTGTAAATACTTGTAATTATTTTGTATTTATTTTTAGATGTACTTTCTCGGCTTTTTAATGTCTACTGCTGTCACTTGGCTTTTTTTTGTCAAGCCTATTATAGGGGGGCAAGGTATTACTGAAGTTGAGATTAGTCATCGTGTTGCCATCGTGTGATCGTCGTGTAGCCTGTGATTGTTAGAGTGGCCCCCCTCTCTAACCGTCGCCCATTGTAATTCGATTTATTTGTGAAATGCAAGCAAGTTTCTCTCGCACACCGTGTACATATTTACTGCTTTCTGTACATACTGTCGGAATTGTCGGGATTGTGCCCTGAGGCAGTGCACAATTGGTTTTGCGTGCGGATTCAGGCGGACGTAGTCGGTTGCTGAACGACTACTAGCCACACGGTGCCCCTTTGTCCCTATCCTCGAAAGGAGCCCCGTGACAATTGGTATCAGAGCATGATTTTGATTGGGACTGAGGTGTTGGATCATGGATGCTACAGCATTAGCAAATGTGCCTGAGGGCCATGAGGCGGAAGCCCCACCACGTAAGAATCTCACGACCAAGCAGCGACTGGAAGCCCTGGAGGAGCAGGGCTCCCGAATGGTTTTTGTCACAACGACCTTGGAGGAGAAGGTCGAGAGTCTGGAGACTGAAGTTTCCGACCTCCAAGAGAGTCTAGAGACTGAAGTTTCCAACCTCCAAGCCCAACTTGCCGAGAGTCGGGAATTATGTCAGGAGTTGGTTGAGAACCAAGGAGTTGGAACTATCGAAGAGCTCCGAAGAGAGATGGAACAGATGTCCATCCAAATTAGACTGCTCCAGCGGGCAGTTGGCAATGCCCCAGCAGTCGCCCAAGACGTTGGGCCAAGAATCCGAGTCCCCGAACCGCAGCCTTATGGAGGTGCCCGAGATGCCAAGGAGGTAGAGAACTTCCTTTTTGACATGGAACAGTATTTCCTGGCGGCCAACATTATTGATGAGGCCAGGAAGGTCACCACCGCCACCATGTACTTGATGGGCGATGCTAAGCTATGGTGGCGCACCAAATACGCTGATATCCAGGACAACCGAGTGCGCCTGGATACGTGGGAGCGGTTGCAGGATGCTATTCGGGAACAGTTCTTCCCAGAGAATGTAGAATACAATGCCAGGAGGGCATTGCGAGAATTGAGGCAGTCAGGGAGTGTTCGGGACTATGTGAAGTCATTCTCGGCGCTCATGTTGGACATCCGGGACACACTCATGGATTTTCAGGATGAACCCCGTAAGGAACATCCGACGGTGAGTGCACCCCAACAGAAGGGGAACGGTGGGAGGCCGTTCAGAAATAATTCTAACAAAAGTGGGGGAGATCGACAGTCTCAAACGTCTGTCCATCCCCAAAGTCACCCTAAGAACAGACTTGCTGACAGCAAGCAAGGGACTACACCAAGAAAGACGGGGTGCTTTCTTTGCGATGGGCCACACATGCTTCGGGACTGCCCGAATAGGAAACTAGTGAATGCTCTATCAAGCCTCAAAGATACTGGACCATCAAAACAAGCTCCGGCCCCGGAGCCCGAATCAGATGAAAGCAAGTCAGATGTTGAGGGAAACAATCTTGGGGCCATCTCCCATCGGTGCGGGACCATTTCATGTCAAGCAGCAGCAAATCGTAAGAAAGGGTCTGGAGCCGGACGATCTGCTCCTACCTTAGCAGAGAATCCTCCCAGTGAGGGAAGTTCTAAAGGCCGAAAAAGGAATGGACTGATGTATGTGGATGTAAAGATCAATGGCAAGTCCATTCGAGCCATGATCGACACTGGTGCCACTCATAACTACTTGGCCACCACAGAAGTAGAGAGATTTGGGTTGGCATTGGAGAAGACGGTGGGGCAAGTTAAGGCCATCAATTCAGCAGTCCAGCCAGTTGCCGGTGTGGCAAAAGGGGTGAAAATAAAAGCTGGGCCATTCGAGGGTAAAATCGACCTTTCTGTTGTTCAAATGGATGACTTCAAGCTTATCCTTGGGCTTGATTTCCTACGAGAGGCAAGGGCGATGGTCTTGCCGTGCGGAGAAGCGCTAATGATGGTAGGAAACAAACCCTGCATTGTTCCCACTGTTTCTAGCCGATTGGAAGGGAAGAGCCTGTCGGCTATCCAATTTGAGAAGGGATGCAAGCGCAACGAACCATCCTACTTATGCACCCTGCGATTTGAGGAGATGGAGGAATCTGGACCTATCCCCGATGTTGTGAAACATCTTCTTGAGGAATTCGAGGATGTGATGCCTAAGGAACTTCCCCCTAGACTGCCACCCAAGCGATCAGTTGATCATGAAATCGAACTTCTACCAGGCACTAAGCCGCCTGCTCGGGCCCCGTATCGCATGACTCAACCGGAACTTGTGGAATTGAGGAAGCAATTAAGGGAGATGTTGGAGAGCGGTATTATTCGACCTGCTAAATCACCATATGGAGCACCGGTCTTGTTCCAAAAGAAATCAGATGGATCCCTAAGGATGTGTTGTGACTATCGAGCCCTGAACAAGATCACGGTGAAGAATAAATACCCAATACCTTTAATTGCTGATTGCTTTGACAGGTTGAGTCGGGCAAAGTACTTCTCAAAAATTGATTTGAGGTCAGGATACTGGCAGGTTCGAATCAAGGATGGTGACGAGGCAAAGACTACTGTGGTGACTAGATATGGTGCTTATGAGTTCTTGGTTATGCCATTTGGCCTAACGAATGCACCGGCGACCTTCTGCACCTTAATGAATAAAGTACTCCATGGGTTTCTCGACGAATTCGTGGTGGTGTACTTAGATGACATCGTTGTGTTCAGTGAAACCCTGGAGGAACATTTAACACACTTAAAGAAGGTCCTCGTTCGACTCCGAGAACATGAGTTATATGCAAAGCCATCGAAGTGTTTTTTTGCTCAAGAGACCATCCACTTTTTGGGTCATATTATTGAACGAGGAAGGATTCGAATGGACCCAAAGAAGGTGCAAGCTATTGAGGAGTGGCAACCTCCTAAGGATGTCCATGAGATACGGTCATTCCTAGGATTGACCAATTATTACCGGAGATTTGTGAAAGGATATTCTGAGATTGCTAGGCCACTCACCGATCTTACGAAGAAAGCGGAGGAATGGAAGTGGTCGTCGGAGCGATAGGTCGCCTTCGAGAGATTAAAGATGGCCATGACCACCAGACCCGTGTTATCTCTCCCGGATTTACAGAAGCCATTTGAGGTGGAAACTGATGCCTCAGATTTTGCAATTAGGGGAGTGCTAACACAAGAGGGACATCCTGTGGCCTTCGAGAGCAGGAAGTTGAAGGATGCAGAAAGGAATTACCCAACACATGAGAAAGAGTTGCTAGCCGTAGTCCACTGCCTTAGACTATGGCGACATTACTTGCTAGGAGCACCCTTCATGGTTAAAACGGATAACAGTGCAGTAAGCTACTTCTTGACCCAGCCGAAGCTTACACGGAAGCAAGCTCAATGGCAAGAATGATTGGCAGAGTTCAACTTTACATTGGAGTATCGAGCAGGTTCCAGCAACAAAGCGGCGGATGCCCTGAGTCGAAGGGCAGACTTGGCCGAATTGAGGATGGCTGCGGCCCTCTCCTCGAGCAAGGTGGCTACCTCCATGAAAGACCAAATACGGGAGTTGCTGATGCGAGATCCCGCTGCAGAGTGTTTGGTCAAGCTGGTGCAACAAGGAAAGGCAAAACAATTCTGGCTGGAAGAAGGATTGTTGAGGACTAAGGGTAGCCGCTTATATGTTCCTAAAGGTGGTAACTTAAGGAAGTCACTGATCGCGGAATGCCATGATACCCTTTGGGCGGGACACCCTGGAGGAGAGCGTACATTAGCCCTAGTACAAAGGGCTTATTATTGGCCTCAAATGCGGGATGAAGTTGAGGCATATGTGCGGTCTTGCCTGATTTGTCAGCAGGACAAGGCAGATCACTTGAAGCCGAAAGGCTTGCTGGAACCCCTTCCCATTCCCTCACGACCCTGGGAGAGTGTCTCCATGGACTACATCACTGGGCTGCCTAAAGTAGGAGATTTAGGCAGCATCATTGTCGTGGTGGACCGATTTTCAAAATATGCCACATTCATTGCAGCCCCAAAGCACGTGACGGCAGAGGCGACCGCGCATTTGTTCTTTGCGCAAATTGTCGAATATTGGGGACTGCCGAAGGATATTGTCAGTGACCGAGATCCCAGATTCACCGGAATATTTTGGACTGAACTCTTCAAACTCCTTGGGTCCAAATTGAGTATGAGCTCGAGCTACCACCCACAATCAGATGGTCAAACAGAACGCTTCAATTCCATGTTAGAGGAGTACCTTCGACACTTTGTGAGTGGTAATCAGAAGAATTGGGTGAAGCTTCTGGATGCTGCTCAACTGTGCTTTAATGCCCGAAAGAGTTCCACTACCAACCGGAGCCCTTTTGAGATCGTCACTGGGCAGCAACCGCTACTCCCATACACTTTAGAGTCCCTGCAGAGTGCAAGATCTCCCCTTGCACGGAGCTTCACTGAAGAATGGAAGCGTAACTTGGAGATCGCAAGAAGTTACTTGGAGAAAGCTCAAAAGAGAATGAAAAAGCAGGCCGACCAAGGACGGCGCTTCGCTGAATTTAACGTGGGGGACCTCGTGTTGGTAAAGGCACCAAACCCATTGCTCACCAAGTGTGTTCGAGGGAGAGACCCTCGATTCTTACAGAAATACATTGGGCCGTGCCGAGTGGCAAAGAGGATCGGGAAGGTGGCCTACAAAATTGAGCTACCCCCGTGGTGGAAGACCCACAGTGTTTTCCACGTGAGCCAGCTAAAGCCTTTCACAACAGACCTAGAGGATGCCGACCGCATTAGAGAGACCCGACCCCAGCGTCCATTTGGGAAGGTACCGAAAAGAGTAGCCGAAGCAATTTTAGATCACCGAGTCATAAGAACAGCTAAGCGAGAGATCAGTGAGTACTTGGTGAAGTGGGAAGGCTGCTCAGAGGACGAGAACACTTGGGAGCGGGCGACGGACCTCAAGGTGCTAAAACCTCTAGTGGAAGCATTCCTAGCTTCAAGAGTGCCGAGGGCGTCGCGATCTTAAGTGGGGGAGAATGTGGAGGGCCGTCTAACCAACAGGCGCTCCTGACATAATGCTGGCCCTGCCGTAGCCCTGTGCCAAACGAGACATCACCCGTTGCTGCTAGGTCTAGGGCTTTGTACATATTTGTAAATATTTTGTATTTATTTTTAGATGTGCTTCCTCGGCTTTTTAATGTCTACTGCTGTCACTTGGCTTTTTTTTGCCAACCCTATTATAGGGGGGCAAGGTATTACTGAAGCTGAGATTAGTCATCGTGTTGCCATCATGTGATCGTCGTGTAGCCTGTGATTGTTAGAGTGGCCCCCCTCTCTAACCGTCGCCCATTGTAATTCGATTTATTTGTGAAATGCAAGCAAGTTTCTCTCGCACACCGTGTACATATTTACTGCTTTCTGTACATACTGTCGGAATTGTAGGGATTGTGCCCTAAGGCAGTGCACAATTGGTTTTGCGTGCGGATTCAGGCAGACGTAGTCGGTTGCTGAACGACTACTAGCCGCACGGTGCCCCTTTGTCCCTATCCTCGAAAGGAGCCCCGTGACAAGATGCCTTGGTCCATGCGAGTGTATTCCTATCTATTCGAGCCCATCAAAATTTTTGAATGGGCCCATTTAAATCGAAGGCCAATGTCAAACTTGAATTCCATGCAAGTTCAAACTTCTTTATAGGTCGGCCAATCCTTTCTAGTAACGACATAGTTCGATTTATGGACAACCACATCCTCCCTCTTGATGAGATTTGCCTAAATTAGTAGCTATCTATTAATTTTGACCCTATTTACCTCCAAAGCCAAGTTCATAAACATCACACGAGAATGGATTTCGATTGATGAGAGTCACGTCTCATTAGAACTCTACTATCAAATGTTACCTCTTCTATAAAAGGCGATTTCATCTGATCGAGCTTTAACTCCGCTTAGTTTTAATCATCCTTCTCCTGACCAGAAGGAGGCCGGCGAAGCAAATCCTTCCATTCCATAAATAATTTAGGACTAACTCCATTATTAAACTATTCTTTGCCTTCGTCAATCGACAACCAGAAGTGAGTCTTCTTGCCATTCCTTGATTACTTATTTAATTTTGTTCACTTCTTGTTTTTTTTTCGGGTCATTATGGGTTGAGAGGGCCAAGTCGTCGGTCCTCCATGTGCAGCGATGGTGCGAGATTAAACATGGCGGCAGCAGTGATGGGCTTTTGGTGTGGTAGAGCTGGGCGGGCTTGGTGGCGTGCGGCTGCGGTGCGGCGGTTGACGGATGCTGGCAGTTTCATAGTGGCGACGGGCTTCTTGCGCTGCAGTTGCTGAGGAGCAGTGGCGCGAAGCAGGTAGCAAGAAAGCTGAAGAGCTATGTTTGGGTGCAGATATAGTTTTGGAAAATAAGGCCATGTTTGGATGCAGACTTCCAGAATTTTAAGGCTGTGTTTGGCCGCAGACTTTCAGCTTGGGCATAAGGTCAAGTTTGGATGTAGACTTTCAAAATTAGGGCTGTGTTTGGCCGCAGACTTCCAGCTTCTGCATAAGGCCATGTTTGGATGCAGATTTTCAGAATTTAAGGCTGTGTTTGGCCGCAGACTTCTGGCTTCTGCACAAGGCCATGTTTGGATGCAGACTTTCAGAATTTTAAGGCTGTGTTTAGCCGCAGACTTCCAGCTTGGGCATAAGGCCATGTTTGGATACAAACTTTAAGAATTTTAAGGCTATGTTTGGCCGCAAACCTTTTTAACTCTGCTTCAATTTTTTCACCCCCTGTTTGCCCACAAACACCAGACTTAATTTAGTCCACGTATACTCTTTAAACTTGAACTTTTGAGCCTTTGAGTACCAGGTTTAACTTAACCCATGAGTGCTGTTTAGACTTGAATTTTTGAGCCTTTGAGTATCAAGCTTAACTTAGCTCACGTGTATCATTTAGATTTGAATTTTTGAATCTTTGAGTACTAAGCTTAACTTAGCCTACAAGTACTGTCTATGCTAGAATTTTTGAGCCTTGTAGTACCAGTTTTAATTTAACTCATGTGTACCATTTAAACTTGAACTTTTAAGCATTTGAGTATAAGACTTTATTTTGCCCACGAGTACAGTGTAAACTTGAATTTTTGGGCCTTTGAGTACCAGACTTAATTTTACCCACGATACTGTCTAGGCTCAAACTTTTGAGCCTTTGAATACCAAGCTTAATTTTGCCCACGTGTACCATTTAGGCTTGAATTTTTTAGCCTTTGAGTACCAGACTTAATTTCACCCACTTGTGCCATCTAGCCTTGAACTTTTGAACTTTTGAGTACCAGGCTTAATTTTGCCAACGAGTACCATTTTGGCTTAAATTTTTGGGCCTTCGAGTACTATGCTTATTTTTGCCCACGTGTACCATCTAGGCTTGAACTTTTGAGCCTTCGAGTACTAGACTTAATTTCGCTCACTTGTACCATTTAGGCTCGGACTTTTGAACCTTTGAGTACTAGGTTTAATTTTTTCCATGAGTACCATTTAGGCTCAAACTTTTAGATCTTTAAGTACTAGGCTTCATTTTTGTTGAGCTTGGATTGAGGCCCACAGTCTTGCTTTATTAATGCTGCTTTGTCGGCTCCTTGACTCTTTTGGAATTTACTAATTTTACTTGGATCCTTTAAGAGCTATATATATATTGTGCTTTATAGCACCTTTATTTATTCATGGGTTTCTTTATTTGCTGAAATCCAACCTTAATCATTCCTTGTTCTTTTTTACAGTTGATCATTATGGTGCATTTCAAAAGCTACATGTCTTCCTCCAGCATGGAGTACTTGGTTATTCTCGATGAGGAGGACCATCCTATAAAGAAAGGCACAATTCTGGCAGTTTATACTTTCCTTATCAGTTGTTCTTGGCCTAAGTTTCTGATCCCTCATTGAATGGATAATTGAACTTGAGAAATCCTATTCAGCAAGACTTTGACGGCCTGGGCCCTATAGTCATCTCACCATCATCATGTCGTTAGGTTAGTTTTGCTGCCGAGTTTAGGCTGCAGGATTATCGAAGGGAAGGCTAAATGGGTAGACGCTCTTCCATCTACTATTGAGTTTCACTTTATTAAGGGCTATTGGGAGGGGATAGAAGATGTACTTAGCTAATGTGGGTGTGAGTTGAAGGCGGCTCAAATTTTTAACACGATTTACGCCTCGCTTTTCACTTACGACCATAACTTGAATATCTTATAAGCGATTTATGAGGCATGGTGTCCTTCTACCAATACACTCTTCACGTCTTATGGCGAGGTATCAATGCCCTTTTATGACTTGCAAAACTTAACGGGTTTTCCAATTTATGGTAGACTTTATGATGAGGTCGATCCGAGTGCAAAGCAACTTACGGGTGCTAATGAGCAAGGGAGAGCCAAAACTCAAGATTTGTTCCATGCCTATCACTTGCTTCAAGGAGAGCCAAATGATGCTTGAGCTCCTTCAATTTCTATCGAAGATTGGATCCCCTTTTGGTGTAAAAGGGAAGCAAAGTATTCGACACTCCCAACCTGAAAAGAGAAAAAGATGGCCTGTCTTAGGTCCACATGCAACCCTTCTGGCAAGATTGGCATTCAAGGGCCTTGGCCATTCGTCGATGAGGAACCTTTCACACGTCTCAGCATCGATCAGAATTTTAGAATGAAGACCTACCTAGCGGCATTTCTCGCCTACTGACTTTGTGTCTTTACTCTTCCCATTGAGGATGTTGGTTTCGTTCGTCCATGCACTTTTAAGATGCAAAGTATTATGGCAACCGAGAGAGCGGTAAGCCTGGCCATTCCCATTCTAGCTAGTATTTATCTAGGTTTGGACAGAATTGTACATTCCCAAAGGCCTTCTCGAGTGTTTTCCCTTTTTCTACTTCATTATATCTATGCGTGGTCTGCTCATTATTTTAAGACTCGTTATCTGATTTATAAAGCAATTGATAGCCCAAAAATGATCGCGTATTCTGGCGAAGGTGAGACTAGGTATTATGACCCATACGAGGCACATTGAAGAATTTATAAAGGCGAACTCTTTAGTTGGATTGAGACCATGGTTTCTAAGCAGAGGGATATCTTATACATTGATGAAGGTAGTCATGACCGATTTGAAAATGATTATTTTGCTACCATCCATTCAGGTTATCTTTCATTTAGGTAGGGTAATCAATTCGATGTTAAGTCTTATAGTTCATATTGGTTTAGTCGCCAATTCATATTCTATTAAGAGATTCCTAGCATTCTTCCACGTGACGTCTGTGAGACATTTTTAGAGGAAGGCTTGTACTTTTGGAGAGTGTCAACTTTTTCTGACTAGTGGGGTAAGGCATGCTTTCCCCGCACTCTTGTAGTTATGAGGAAATTTCATTCTAAAGCCTATAAGGAGTGGTGGACTAAAGTTTACGGGAACTACTTTAAATAACATGTCGTGAAGTTATGCATTACTCCATCTTAAGGTGGCGTCCCTGATTTAGGAAGCTTGTCTCCTAATATCAGAGATCCCCCATACGAACTTGTAGCCCCAGCTGTCCCTATAGAAAAGAGGCCTTGTTTGCAGATCTTCGATGATAGTACTAGTAGCCATGGGGATCGTCACTAAAAGAGAGTTGGGAGAGCCCCTCCTCCTTTAAGTTTGAAAGAAGGAAAACTTTCTAACTACCTAGAGTCAGTTAGAGATCTTGCCCAAGATGTGGTTTGTTACTTTTTTCTTTGTTGCATTCTTTCTCATCCTTTTCAATTTACCAACACGTTTTTCTTTTTCTTCTAGGTGGAGAGGTAGGCCTTCGGAAGCGGTAACGAGGGTTCTAGCGGTAGTCATAAATTTGTTGCGGAGCCAAATCCACTTGTAACTGTAGCACCCAAGGAAATTCGTGTTTTGACAAAGAGTAAGAAAGCACCTTTTTCTGCAATGACTTCATTATTTATAGTAGAGAAATTCCTTCAGAGTTAAAAGAAGGAACCGGCTATGGGTGAGTCATTGTGAGAGGTTAGTTGGCACCTCACCCAATCTCATTTCTTCTGTCAAAGGTGAAGTTATGCTTGTCCTTGAATCTATGAAATGTTTTGACCACATCGACGTGTTCCTTATAAAAGACTTTTTAGAGGCGTTTTTTGCTAATGCTGCAATTTATGATGAAGTAATATCCACAGCAGCTGATATGCCTACCAAAGAGGTCCTCGCTAAATAGTTGAAAGATGCAGAGGGTCAACTTCAAGAGGCCTTAAAAAGGGAAGCTGAAGAAGATAGGCAAGTTAAGGTTTTCAAGGCCAAATTGAAAAGCGTTGAGGAGCAACTTGAACTGTTAACTAAGCAACAGCAAGAGCTCTCTACATCCCTTTTGTGGCAAAAGGAATACCTTAGAAAGGCAATAGCAGAAGTTGGTGAGCTTCAGGGGGGAAATTCTTGCTATCCAATTTACCGAGCCTTCAAATGATGTGGCTGCAGAGGCTTCAAATGATGTGGCTGCAGAGGCCTTGGTATTACTGAAGAGAATTTAGTAGCAGCCAAGGACATGTTGGAGAACTTGACCCCCTTTTCTTAGCTTTGTTAGGATTCTTGCTTAGTTGACATTATTTTTTGCCAAGCACTTGCCTTTGTTAATAAAATGTCTTGTTTTGCTATTTCTTGCTTTCTTGGTTTAGATGTGCCCCAACAATAATCATGAATTAAAATATAACCTATCATAAATTCATGACTGAACTTAGTAAATATTCAAGCTGCCTACGTATCCATAAAATGGGATCAAGACATAACGTAATTCAAACACTTTTAATTTGTGAAATGAAGGGCTATTCACAGTTTATACTCTTACGGGCCAAGAGTAACAAACAGTTTAGGCTTGTGTGTCAAAGAGCAACTTGAATTTGATTTGGATTTGATAGTTTTAAATTCATGTCAAGGAACTTCAATTTAGATTTGATTTGACAATTTATGCCCATATCAAGGCGGAGTTGATCTTTATCTCTTTCATTTTTATTTATTTATTTATTTTTTCATTCATTTTTTTCTCTTTTTCATTTTTTTTCAAGCATAATATCTTTTCAAAAATCTCATTTTGATTGGACCAACTCTTACAATGTCTTGATTAACCAGTTTGTATATGCCATTTGTGTAAACTTCCCTGAAGACATACGGTTTGTCCCATTTGAAGGTGAATTTGTTTCCAGTATGGTAGGTGATGATGATAGGCCTTCTTACTGTGAGTACTAAGTCCTTGACTTGAAAATACTGAGCACACACTCTTTTATTGAACGCCTTGGATAAATGAATTTGATAACACTCAATCTTTTGTTGTGTATTAAGCCTCTTTTTATTAAGTGCTTCTAATTCTTAAAGGTGTAAGTGAGCATTGTCTCCCTTAGCCCCTCTTGTATGACGATTTGCAAGGATGGAATTTGCTATTCGAGTAGGGTTATGGCCTCAATATCATACACCAATGCATAAGGAGTTACTTGTGTAGGAGTTCTATAAGTGGTTCGATAGGCCCACAATGCTTCACTAATCCTTTCGTACCAATCCCTCTTTAATTTTGACACCACCTTTTTTAACAAATTGTGCAAAGTTTTGTTAAAAGTTTCTACAAAGTTATTTGCTAGGGCATCGTACATTGAAGACTTTCTTTGCTTGAGGCCAAATTTCTGACAAAGCTTGTCAATTATGCTATTGAAAAACGGTTTTCCATTATTGGTGATGATATACCGAGAGACTCCATATCTATAAATGATATTAACACAGATGAAGTCGGCAACATTTTCCTTCTTTACTTCCCTAAGAGCAATTGCCTCTGCCCATTTTGAGAAATAGTCAGTTGCAGCAAGAATGTAGAGATGGCTTTCTTTCCCACCAAGACTATACTAGAAATCCAAGTAGGGTACTTGACCTCCCAGACGAAGCCGACTTTAATGAGTTTATTGATTTTACGTTCGATTAGGGGAAGTAGTTCGGGCCTGAATTTGCATTGTGCCTAATTGACTGGTTGGACCCCCTTCTTACTGCTAGGCGATGTACTGCTACATTTGGATTTAAGCCAGGCATCTCTTCATATGTCCAAGCTAATATATCTTTGAAATCTTTCAACAAATCGATGTATACTTGAACTTCTCCCTCAGTTAGTAAAGTACTAACATAGGTTCGTTGTGGGCTATTTTCGTCCCCTAGGTTAATCTCCTTTAATTTATCTACGTTGGCCTTAACCCCTTCCTCAAAATAGGGAGGGGCAATTTTAGCATCCTCCTCGACTGACTCTCCTTCACTAAGTGTAATGTGGTAGGATGACCTAACGCTCTCTTTGTCATCTTCCTCATTATCCACTTCAACATTTGTGTGGATGATAGTTTGCATCTTTACCTTCAAGACCTTATCACATGTGACGATTAAGTCTGTATGGTGCCTTCATTCTTGATGAAATCCGACTTTAGAGCTTTTGGCCCATTGTCTTGTTTTGTTTAGGGCTTGCTATTTTCAATACTCCATTTTGACTTTGGTCATGCCCCTGGTGTATAGCTGAACTGAGTCTATTAAAGACAGACACTCATGCTGATTTGTTTTAGTTTGTCTAGGAGTGGTTATTTTCAGTGATATGAATTGTCGTTGCCTTATTAAAGGCAATATGGAGTGGACCTTGTTCTATGTATCCAAGACTGCTTACAACTTTTTGTTCGTGGATTACTGAGGTAGCTTCCCTAATGGCAATGGCTCCTGTGGGATATATCCCACTTTGGTGAGAAGCTTGTATACCTTGGGGCCGAAACATTTAGGTGTTCTCAACTCTTGTGCTTTGGCATGCTCCCCCTTGACTTTTTCTAGTGGTTGAGAGGGTGTACCCTTTTGATGCAACAGAGTAAGAGGGAGGACCAAACCTTTCAAGGGACCATTCTCTATAGGTTGCTTCGTTAGGTCATGTTTAGAGGAAGATGGGTCACTTAGGCTGCCATCGGTAGGCTGGTGCTCCACCATCCTTATCTTCATTTTTGGAGAGGCTTCCTCTATGGTGCTAGCCTCATTCAGATAATATTTGGCATCTACAAAGTGTAACTCAACCTTGGTGAAACGCTTGCTGTCATTAAGCACCCTTTTCACTGTGTTGTTTTAAGTGTATTTGAAGCAATGATGCTAAGGAGAGCGAACCACTCCATTTTCATGGAGCCAAGGGTGGCCTAAAAGTGTGTTATAGGATGTACGAGCATCAATCACATGAAACAAAGCTTGTGATTCCATGTCATTTGTTACTAGCTTTATTCTGATGGTGCTTTAGGCTCTTTGGCACCCATAGTTAAATCCTTAAATATTAATCAACTGTTTGAAAGTTCATCCATAGGGATTTCCAATTCTTAACAATTTGGAGGGGTAAGATTTTTATTGCCAAGCCCCCATCAATCCAGATTAAATTGATTCTTTGCTCATGAATGTAGCTGGAGACAAATAGAGGCCTACTGTGTGGTTGAGAACCTAGTATCAAATCTTCATCAGTGAAGGTGATTGTAGTGGTACAATCCTCTACAGGCACGTGGCATTTCTTTTGGAAGTTGTCAACTTCAAAAGGAGGACCTTCTAGCTGACTGCCACCCTTGACTTGGTCACTGAGGGTGATAGGATTGGCATTTGCTTTATCATCTCTAGTACAATTTTCTCTTGTTGGACTAACTCCATGACTCTGTCTTTAAACACAAAACAATCATTAATTGGATGTCCAACTAACCAATGATATTTGCAGTACTTGGAGTCATTGACCTTCCCAACTTCAGCGAGTCACTTCATTTCGGGCAACTCGAGGAGGTTAGCTCCAAGTAAATCATCAAATATGCCCGAAACATCAGAGTTAAGGAATGGGTATGATTTGGCTTGTAACTCTTTTAGGATTGACTTTTTTGGTTTTAGTGGAAGAGCTTTCTTTCAACCAGCTTTTCCTTTGTGGGTGGCTTGATAGGTTTTGCCTTTATAGCCATTGCCTTAACTACCATGGGCTCTTTGTTTGGGATTTTAGCAGTACGTTTTTTGATGGAGGGTTTGTTCCCTTTTTGCTTATCTTTAGGTTTTTGGGAGTGTTGCACAAGTGGACCATAGACTCTGCTGGTTGCCATGCTAAACTCCATGTCATGGACATGAGTGGCTAATTCTTCAAAAGTTTTGGGTTGAATTTCTTGCAAGATATATTTTAACACCTAGTGCATCCCTTGAATAAACAGTTCAATGCTAGAGGCTTTGGATAGTCTATCCTTGCAATTAAAATTTTTGTTTTTCCAATGATTGATGTATTCGATGACTGGCTCATCCTTCTATTGGCGAGTGTTAGTGAGTTCAATCATGCTAACCGTTCGCTTGGTACTATAAAAGCAGT
Organism: Avicennia marina; assembly: GCA_019155195.1. Classification (NCBI taxonomy): domain Eukaryota; kingdom Viridiplantae; phylum Streptophyta; class Magnoliopsida; order Lamiales; family Acanthaceae; genus Avicennia; species Avicennia marina. The sequence goes on from CM032760.1 coordinate 5,107,748, forward strand.
TGAGGAACTCTGGCCTCAATGGTTCCCAGCTATCGATGGAGTCAGACTCCTAGTCGAAGTACCAATCGAAGGCGTTTCCTCTTAGTGACTGAATGAACTATTTGAAAAGGAGGTCATCATAAGTTCTAGCATCTTTACAAGTTTTAATGAAATGGGCAATGTGCTACTTTGGGTTTCCCATCCCATCGAATTGTTGGAGCTTGAGAGGTTGATAACCAACTTGTATCTTCAAATTATCAATTCTCACCGTATAAGGCTTAATATAAGTGAGGGATGATTTAGTAGTCCCTTCAATCTTATTCTTGACAGTGCCCTCGATGAATTCATTGAGCTAATCAAGAGGAACGAAACCATCAATAGAGACTTAAAGATTCACGACAGTAGGCTTTTTGCCTTTATCCAATTGGTGCCTTGCTGATATCTCAACTTCATCATAACTCTTGTGAGGCCTTTGTTTTGCCCGACTAGCCTTAGCATTATCCACCTTCTCAATTAACTTAGAGATGTGAGAGTTTTGGTCTTGTACATGTTTAGCAAGACCTTCAATGATTTTGGTGAGAGCTGCAATTTGATCCTCTAAGCTTGAAGTATCAGTTATCATTATTTGAGTAGTATTAACATTGGGCGAGGTGATTGAGCGAGGGCTAGAGGGCATTGAACCATTCTTGGTGTCTTCCCTTTCTTGGCCTGTGTAGAGGGTATTGTTGACAACTTTGGGGATATAAGTTGGCTCAAAGTAAGTTAATTGTCTAGCCAAGCCTCTTGTGACAACACTTCTATTAGAAGCGGCCCCCGTGGCACCAGAAGTAGCAGGATTGGATGACTTAACTTTTCCTCCAGCCATTTGAAATTTCTTTGATCTTGATGAAAGAAAAGATGAGAGGTAAAGACGTACCACTAGGCATGCCAAAACTTGTACACAAAAATCTCTCAATTGAATTTCTATTAACGAGAAATTTGTACAAGTGCAATTTCAATTTGAATCAAATGAAATTCTATGGGTTCTATTATTTGATTTGATCCTCTGATACTTCCTTCAACTTGTAAGACTTGAATGTTTTTGGAATTTGTTGAAGCATTTGTGGATTTGATCTTCCTTCAAGTTCGTTGGGCCTTCGGAAAACATTAATTTCTTGGAATGACACTACGATTTTGGCTTGAACGCCAAAATTTAATGAACTTGTTGAAGATCACTTTTAATATTGCAAAAATAGCTTGAATGTTGATTGAAGAACACAGCTGGAACTAAAGGAGTTTCAGAGCTTTGATCTTCTTAAATGTTGGCTGGAGTTTCAAATAACATTAATCCACTAGTTTAACATCTTGATTGTAGATAAAACGCAAGAATTTGATGAACCTCTATGAAAGATGCCTTGAATGTCAGAAGAATGATTTTGAACTTGTAGAGAGAGTCTGAACTTCTTCCAAGGAAGCTTCTTGCTTGATATCTTCTAGGGGTGGAGAAGGTTTTGTTGATATAAATGTTTGGTAATGTGGTAGTATCTGATTGTTGGAGCATATTTAATTTGGTATAATTTCTTTTAATTAAATGATTACAAATTAATTACCAAATCAATAATATTCTTTTTCCAAATTTATAGGATTTTACACGTGACACAATTTGATCGGCTGGTCTTAACATGTGTCACAATTTGATTTGTCAGTCACTTTTATATTACAATACCAATTTATTTTAGTATTTAATTTTAGGAATTGTATTTAATTTTATTCCTAAAACATAAATAATTTGTATTTTATTACAACAAAATGGAACATGCCAGAAACTTTACTTGCTTACAACAATATTAAATAAATCAATAAAATTACAAATGATAAAAACAAATAGTTATAATAATATGAAGAAATTTTAAGTAAATAATAAATTTCATACACAAAGGCATCGTTATTCTTATATCAATTTAATATAAAATATTTAGGTCAAGTGAAACTTTTATTATTGAATGTATTAAATGTGTGATAATTCATTTTATTTCAGTATTTATTTAATAGTTAATTATATTTAATAAATGTTATGGATAACAAATAGCAAAAAAAAGAGTTATGACAATGTGAAAATTTTAAATAAATAAATTACACATATAAAATGCAATATTCTTATGAAAAAATAATATGTTGTAAAATATTAAAATGAATGAATTTATAACTATCAAGTCTATTAAACAAGTCATTATTGCATAATTATATTATTGAAAATATAACAATAAATTCATTTGAAGGCACTAATGGCATGAATAATGGCTTAAATGAACATAAAATAAATCAACAAGTTAAATTCATAAACATAAATATTAATTAAATTAAAATATGAAAGAAGAAACAAATAGAAACATAAATAAAGTTATAATCATAAACTAAAAATTTGAATAAATAAATAAATTTTATATATGTTACAAAATTTTAAATGATCGAATATTTGACCATTAAATTTTTTAAAAAGTGATTAGTTAAAATTTTAAGTGAAAGATTAAATTTATTAAATAAAGATCGCTATTCTTATTATAGTATATTACAAAATATCTGAAACGAAACATTTTTTCACCATCAGTTTTATTAACTATTTGATCATTCTTTGAGTATTATTATCTTTACTTTATATTAGTTATTTTTCCATACCCTACCATATGAAACAAATAGGAAGGAAAGTAATGTTACAATAATGTACTAAAATTTTATATAAATAAGTAATTATAGATAAAAGATAATATTCTTATGAAAAATAATATGTTATAAACAATCAAAACAAACGAGTCTATGACTATCGATTTTTTGGATATATTGCAATTTTTATATGTTTTTATTTTAAAGTTGATTCTTCGTAATATAATACCATAAAAATAGAATAACAATAACAAGTATATTAACTTTAGATTGTAAAGACAAATGTACTATCCATTCAAAAATTATCAATAGATTTATGCGTATATAATATTATAAAAATATAAATTATAAATTTCATATGTGAAAAAGACTTACATGTTATAACAAGGCAATCTTTGAAAAAAACAAGTACAAGAAGAGTGTAAATTAAAATAAAATTATATTTATTCTTTTCTTAACTTTACCCAATGGTTTTAAGACAAAAATATATGATCAAATAATATTCTAATTGATGGTTGCCAAAAGATAGGAAAATTTCTATGCCTCCATCAAAAGGTTAATTTCAAATGGACGCTTTTGTTTAATATTTGGCAGCACATCTCGTGCATTAAAAGTCAACTATACGCTCTCATATTTCATCATAATCATCAAAGTTGCTAAAATTTTAAATATCAACAATTTCTCTTATTTACCTTATGCCCGTCTTAGGATGATAAAAATGTCAAAAATCCCATCAATTGGCTATCTGGTGCGTCAGGACGAGGTTAGAGATGCATAATAAAATGAAGAATGCCTGATGCAAGAATAAACTAAGGAAGAGTGGAAATTGAGGACAAGAATCACTAACTTCTATATTATACTACTCCTAAGTACGTAAAACATAGCACTTACGACCATAATTAAGAAAAATTATGAGTAGGGAAGACATCAACGCTGAGATGCCCCCCGAGACAAGACTTTATGGTATATTTCTTCTTCTTCAATTAATGCACTCCAAGACTCCAAGCAAATAATTCCTCCCATAACCATTGAATCAAACCTAAATGAGAGAATGGTCCGTAAATACCACTTGGGGTGCTTATGTCTCAACCGGATGTTCCTTTTCACATTCCAGTGAATACTAAAGTCAATATGTAAATAGAGCATCTAATTCTATAATGCAAATTAACAATCATTCTAGAATCAACATAATATCCATGACAACAGTGTCTAATCTCAAGTACACGGCGGAAGAACAAAAACCTATCTATTATATTCCAATGTCTCTAATGAATAATATCAATGAAACTAAGGCTAGCGCAACAACATCCTTATCTTGGATCTGGGTCTACCATCCCCAGGTCTATCCATTGTCATAATCTTCTTCTGCAAAATGTCAACTAATAGTGGTGAACAATAATTCGCTTAGTAGATGATAACACCTACCTCTTTACATTCAAAAAGGATGCGAGCGGGGAAATAACAGTTGCTCAAAATACACAGCTGTGTAAAACAATCACTTCCAGAAGAAGTATGAAAGCAATGAGAGACATTCACATATCAGTCAGAAAACAAATTGTGATTAATCATTTCATTTCAGTATTCTCATAGGTCACATATTCTTATTTCTCAGTCAACTCATAATCGCGTACACAATGTATGCTCTTCCACTGATCAGGATCTTTGTCTATATTCTTCCAACTAAGGAGCGTAACATCAAATATTGCCTGTGCCCGCCTTGAGTCCTAATACTTCAACCTCGATTGGGCAGTATCCCAATTTATTGTTACTTAATTGGTAGAGTCATGTATCAACTTCACCTGTTATCAATTTCAATACTTCTACCCCAACAAGATGGGTCATAATTTATTACCCAATTGATAAGATGGAACTTGATCCTGACACTCATCGACAATTACATGAGTGGGTATTACATTTTCATTAACATATATTTGATTTCCAAATACACAATTTCAAGTCATTCAATTGCAAAAGCTCAAATATAGTTTTTAGAAAGAAAAATAACTTTCAATTTTACAAGAGACATCAGATAAAGTTCTTGTTTTGCAAACAAGTAAGCATTTAAAATTTGCTTGAAATACATGGCAAGAAAAATTCAATTGTTAAAACAACACTGTTTAGAAAATAGCTATAAAGGCAACTAGGTGTCACCAGTTACATGTTACTTTAACTCTAATGGATATCAGGTTTGCGGCTATCACATCTTGGTTCCCTAATCAAGTATATATACAATTCCCATTTAATACTTGATTCAGCTACTAACTTATACATGTCACCGCATTATGTGCGTCCTATGCGTTCGTATTTACTTGAATCCTTCAATTCCAATTTCTCATATTCTATTTTGTTTTATTAAATAAGTTTATGCCTAATTTGGCTTAAATTTCTCAAATCAAAAAATCTATCAAGTGGCTGTGATCTTGTACTATGACTGTGGGACATATTTCCACAACCACATGGTCTCGGTCTGCATTCGCAATGTTACCAAAATCTTTGAAGTTTTCATGTAGAAATTGATTCTCAATCTACCAAATTCAATTCTTCACTTATTTTCAAGGTTCTAGCCATGATTTTAGGTGTTAAAATTCATGGAAAGAGTACCCTATGTGTTTACATGATGTTTTGAAGTTTCAAGAGATGTTTTTTTTACTACGTAATACATCATTACTCAATCCCTAGAGTTCTTACACATAACTATACATCCATAACTGAGTTCCTTATGATTTAACACATTTAATTTATCCAGAAGCCGTGTTTTTAACTACCTACACATGTGAATTGGTCTCTCTATGCATATGCATGGATAACAAAGGATTTAGCATTGATATTACCTCGAAATAGCACATTTCAAAGGCTGAAAACTCTGCAAACACTCTCTGGCTGCCTTCTGCTGTTTCCAAGATGTTTGAATAAGGTTTTTGGCCTTTTAACGAGGGTGGCCTTAGCATTTAATTATGCAAATTTTGGGTCCTTACACGCAATTTTCCATATTTCTGTATTTTTCATGGATTTTCAGCCGAATTTTCTTATAATTTATGCCTTAATTTACTCTTCTCAAGGGATGGGAATTTCCTCCAATAAATACCTTAATAATATAGCAATTTTCCATTAACCTTAAGTCATCCTATGCCTTTGCATTTTAGTTCCCAAAAATCACACATGAAAATAAAATGAATTTATCATGATTTCAACATATTTTCTCTCAAGATAATGTGTACTAATACCAAAAAATTTCAATATGGTTTGCCTAGCTTAATTCAGGCCTACTCTTCAATATTCGTGCATTAATAGCTCAGCCACTCTTTCACAAAAAATTTTCCCAATATTTCATACTTGAATCAGCCTCTATCCAACATATTGATCCCAGATTTTGCTGCGTAATGTGTTCCCTACACCTTGCCAAGGTCTTGTAACCTCTGACTTTCACTCTTATGGGCATATTCTCCTTCAAATCCGTCTTGTACTACTTCAAGTCCTCCCCACAAAAATATGTTTGTATGTTATGGCAATGTTTGTGAGGGTGATTTTCTTGTAAGATGATGTTTAGTGGAAATTATGTTAAAATGAGTAGTGTGTTTGGAAGGAAAGATTTGATGTAACAATTAATATAATTTATTTGAATTTGCATTTATATATGTATAACATATATAGTAATTATTAGATGATGTGATAATATATAATAGTAATGATTAATTTTTAGAATATAAGTATAAATAAATGTTGGAGTAAGTATGTTTGTGTGTGTTGATTTAACTTTAAATAGATATAATGATTGAAATTAATTAGTTAGCTGGTAATGATTGCATAGTAGCTATGTATGCAAAAACTTTGAATTTACTATTTTGTAAATTAAAAGCATATGAGAATAATTAAAAAAAATAAAGGTATAAAAATACTAGGAAAGAAAAAATTATAAAATTATATTTCAAAAGAATGGAGAAAGAAAGAAAAATGCATAATGTTCAAATACGGGTACTATAGTATTTGAACATTGTGCAACAAAATTTTGTTATTTTTCTTAATATATGACTAGTAATTTGACAATTGTGCAATTTGATATTGTGTAATAAAAAATCTTTATTAACTTAATTATGTAGTATAGATAGATAAATTTGCACACATATAGAGTGTGCAATTTCATTAGTAGCAAAGACTGGAAGTGAACATAAAATAGCAATAATATTTAATTGTGTTTAGTCCTTTTAATTAATGGTAACAATGTGGATCCATCGATCAAGGGCAATGCTATAAATCTACAACATGCAACAAAATTATGTCCAATCTCTTAATAATATAACTAGTAAAATTACACACTAGATTTGTATGCAAATTCATTTATAAATTGTAAAATTATTAAATTCTAAATAATAGAAATATAACTACTTAAAATTGAAGGTATAAAATATTTAAGATAAGAAAATCAAGAATAAAAAAAATTTTGAAAAAAGAGAAATTTAAGAAAGAACATGCATAAAAAGAAGTTGTTAAAGAGAAAGGAAGAAAGAAAGTGATAAAAAATAAAAAAATTAAAATAAAGATAATCGTGTGTTTTGAAAATGTGTAACAAAAATAATTATTTTAATAATAATATAGTAGATATATATTATAAAAAACTAATGGTATTTTAGTAATTATATTTGATTGTGCTTAAATTCTTTTATTAAGAACAATAGTGTAAATTGACTAATCATCTTGTAAATTTACATTACTAATTAAGGCAATGATGTAAATTTACAACGAATATTCAAATTAACCCTATAGTCTTTATAATATAGTAAACATATAGATTATGCAATCATAGGACCAACCTAATAAGCAACTTCAGAATCTTCTAACATTTGTGCTAACGAGAGATATTGGCTGTTGATTTATTTTCAATCAACGAGAGATGCAACAGACAAAGAATAGAAGAAAAAAATGATAGAAAAAAAAACTAAAATAAAAGTAATTGTGTGACTTAATAGTGTGCAACAAAAAGAATTTATTTTAATAACAATATAGCAGAGATATTATAGAAAAAAAACTTAATGGTATATTGGTAATTATATTGAGTGTGTTTGTATTCTTTAATTAAGGATAATAGTGTAAATTAATTATTTAAAGATAATGTTGTAAATATACAATAAATATTTAAATTAGTCCCAAACCTTTCATAATATGGTAAAGATATGGATATAGATTGAGCAATCATAGTACCAATCCAGTGAACAATTTCGGAATCTTCTAACATACTTGCTAGTCAGAGAGATTGATTGTTGATTTACTTTCAATAATTCAGGGACACAACGGTAACAACAGTGTGCACTTGGAATGCTGATAAGTTTATAAAATCTCAGGCAAGGTTTGGATGCATTTATTAGTTGGGAATGAAAATTACTGCAAACATTTATAAATAATGTAAAAGTAAAATGAAAATAAATCATAATTTTGTAATGATTAGTATATTTGCGTATTGTGGTTATGTTTGGGAGGCGGCTTTTGTTGGAAAATGATGTTCTAAGTTAGGATAAGCAGTATGTTTGGAAGGAAGATTTGAAGTGACGAATAAATAATATATTTGAATTTGTATTTATATATATTAAATATATAATAATAATTAGATGATGTGAAATTATATAGGGATAATAATTAATTTTTAAGATATAAGTATAAATAAATGTTAATGTAAGTCTGTGTGTATATATATTTATTTGACTATAAATAAGTGTAATAATTAAAAAATAATTAATTAGTTATATATGTAAGAAATGAAAACTTTGAATTTGAATTTGAAAATAAATTTTGAGACGTAAAATGTTTGATTGTACAAAATTGTTGATATAGTAAAAGATGATAACAAACACAGCGCATGTTTTTAATGGGTTGCAGAAATGTAAAAAATTGCCTTCTACAAATGCCTCAATATTTGGGTTGTTTACTCTGTAAGAAGCTACTATTAGGCGTCGGACCCTAGAGGAGATACTTTGAAAAAGCCAGTCACAGGTACTTTGAAAACACAACAGACTTTGAACCTTTCACTATTCTTTCAATTTTATTCTTGCAATTTCTCGGACCACAAGCTGATCATGACATTGAATGGCATCGAACAATTTTTTAGACACCTTAATCCTTAACACAGGACAAGGGCTCTAAAAGAAATGGCTTAGGAAACAAAAGAGAGAAGAAATCAGCTTCACCTACAAAAAAGAAGCCACCTACGGCCATAGCCTAATCTTCCCTACAACCTCATCACTGCTTGATAGTGAGACAATCATGACTTGTGCAAAACATCATTTCCTTAGGTGCAAATCAGCCTTCAGCCAGTGCAACCCTTCTGATAGGCATGCTTTGTTGAAATGAGTAGGAAAGGGCAAGGTTGGATGAGAGGTAAACACGCATTGTCAAACACTAGACATCTAATTACATCAAGAGAACATCTTCTGGTACAATACAGAAATAATATTGTCACACTCATATCAGGCTCCTCAGATTTGGTTATATTCGCTATCTCAACTTTCATTCACTATGGAAGGCAATTAGCATGAACATTGTTTCTGGAAGCATTCAAGATATGGGTTTTAACTTTTACATTGGAGTTGGAGGTCCTATTACAATATTCCAACTTGGGAACTTAATCTTCTTCTCAAATTTGCCATGCCATCAGGGATGTCATTGTGCGGACAAGAATTTCTTCTCCTGGTTTGCATTCTTTAGATTTCTAACATGAGTACATGGATTTTGGAAGGCATCAATCTCGTGGCCCTTACACTCTTAACTAGAAATACACAGTTCATTGATGTTTCTGAATTTCAAAGCAAATTTTATAATTATGTTTGTGGAGGTGTCTTCTTGTCATAGAAGACGCCCATCTTTGCTTAAAAATCACAGCTAAACGGAGCAAGCAGGCTTTGGAGAACATTGTGGTTTATATTTCATGGATGAAGTCAGAAGGCCATGGTGACAGTGCAGAATTTCTTAAGGATGAATGTTGTCTAGCAGTCATTGTAGGGTAATTACGCTTACTTATCACAGAGATATCAGGCAATTTGTGATGTAGAATATGTGAACCATTAGATTCAGATAACTACAATCTTGCTAGGTGAAATTGGATTTTGTAACATATATGGCTTCAACATTCTCCATAGTTTAAAATTCAGGCTTTGGATTATGCAAGCGTTTGCATTAATGTATATATATATATATTATAGATATTAAATTTGCCATTGTGCCTTGGGAAATGTATCAAAATTATCTCCATCATTACTGGGAATTATGAAATGGCAAGAATCTTCAAGCATCATAGAAGAATTCATGCAACTTTGACTAGTGAAAAATTCATACAGATAGTCCCAATGGGTTCACACACCAAAGAAATCAAGGGCAAAAACATTCCTTACCATTGTCATGTGGTCAGAAGCACAGTGGTGGAACCTGAAGTGGATGTCGCTCTATTTGAGGAATTGCTGTTGTAAAGTTTGCTAACAGTTCATGGCAAGAAAAAAATGGATCAAAAATAAAAAGCAAAAAGCAAGAAAAGGTAGTGCAGTAGAAGAATAATTTCATTGCCTTATGGTAGGGGTTATTGTTACACTAGCCTTCATCTTTGAGGCTGGTTATTTATCCAATTTGAGAGCGGGAATCTAAAGCTAATGACGCAGCTTGCCTACACAACTAAAAGCTAACCAAAAATGTAGCCGTAAGAATAATTTAGCCACACCGAAACAGAAGGTAAGAACCAGATGAGCCAGCTGAGCATTAATGTGGAATGCCAGCTGGTGCAGCTTCTATCTACACGTGATTTGGTTTTAATAGCCCCCCTCAAGACGGGGAATAGTAGTTAACCATTCCCATCTCGGTCAGATGTTCCTTGAAGGGGTGTGCAGCTAGGGGTTTAGCCATCACATCCACAATTTGTGCTATTGTTGGGACATGATGAGTTTTTATTAGTCCTGCCTGAAGTTTGTCCCTCCCATGTGACAATCTATCTCTAAAAGCTCGCTTCTCCAGTGAAAAATTGGATTTGCTATTATTATAGTGCTGCTTGGTCACCACAATGCAATTGTGATGCCTATGGATGCATAATTCCCAATGATACAAGGTTGTATCTCAACCATGTTAGCTCTACACAAGTCAAATACATAGCGCAGTATTTTGCTATCTCAACCATGTCAGCTCTACACAAGTCAAAGACATGGCGCAGTATTTTGCTACAACAGATGACCTTGAGACCATTGATTGTTTCTTTGACCTCAAAGATATTACGGACTTCCTTATGAAGATGCAATACCCTGTGATAGATCTTCAAGTGTCTGGACATAGCCCCCAATATGAGTCATAGAATGCCCTTAGCTCCAATTCACTGTTTGATGGGAATAACAAACCTTACCCTGGTGTTTGCTTGATGTATTAGAGTACCTTGTATGCTATCTTGAGATGTGTGTTTGAGAGTGATTGCATGAATTGACTCAATGTTTGTAGACTATATGCAATATTAGGTTTGGTGATGGTCAAATACAACAACCTTTCAATCAGTCTTCCATACATGGATGGCTTGCTTGAAGACTTTCCTTCATCCTTACTCAACTTTGTGTTATGTCCCATTGGTGTCCTGCTAGGTTTTGCTCTCAACTAGCCAGCTTCTGCTAGAATATCAACTGCATGTTTCCTCTGATTTATGAGAATACAAACTCCACTCCTTGCCACCTCCAAGGTTAGGAAATATTTCAGATTTGCCACTTATTAAGGATGAAATAAGGAATACTTTTATTATATAATGCATGAGTTAAGCAATTCAGCATAGACGTGTATATATTTCTATTGTACTGTTATAAGAAAGTATGTATTATTATCACTTGGAGATAAAATGCCATGTGTGTGGAATAAATCTAGGGAACGAACAGACATTAGCGTAAACACAATCAATTAAAAGACTGCTTCTGTGCATATAGTTCTAGTGAATTAAGTATTAAAATTATAGTCTGGTTGGCTTTTGTATATGAATATATAAATATGTATGCGTAGTTGGCAAGGATACTGGAACCCATAGAATTTAGGGGAATTTAGTAATCGATATTGTGGATTTCATGATCTTGCCATAAGAATCAAACACATATTAACTACTTGGGGTAGTAATATAAATCCATGATTAAACCATATTGGACTAAGTAGCTATAGAGTGCAGAATACTTTGGGAATTACAGAAGATGAACAGGCCATTATAGGTGGATTCAAGACTCGAATCATGTTTGGAATTAGTATTAATCAGAAATTAGAGGTAAATAGAAAAAAGGGACTGAAAGTTGAACTGCCGCTAACTGCCACATGCAGATTTATTTCTGTGTGACATTAATACAGAGATCACAAAATTCTGTAGAAAGCACCACGTTGATTGAGATTTGTGACATATTAAAGTAGATTCATAGTGCTTTCTAGTCGTATGTAAATTGTATCTACAATATGCCTAGATCAATGCAGTTTATTTTTATAAGATCACCACCAATTTAATCTACAAGTAAACACTTGAAAGTTAGGAACAACAATCTAATAAATTAAGGATGGAAATATTTTGGATTTGGGAAGCTGAAATTTAGATGCATAAGGGGGATTAAGTTTCAATAAGCTTGGATTAAATAGGCATTATTCTGATTTATTCGAAGAACAAGAGTGTGGAGCCAAAGGAAGCCTCATACAAGCAACCTAATTCTCAAGTAAGTAGATATCTTGTTGGTTTCATAAATTCATTTGAAAAATATTTTTATTACAAGCATGAGATTTTTATGTAAGTGGGTTAATTTTGAATTTTTACAACTACTATATGTTAGTGACATTTCTTTAGCATACAATTAGAAAATTACCGAGCAAGTTGGTCGCCTAGAAATTTATTCAAATGTTTGCAAAGATCATGATTTCCAAATTATTTTCATAAATTGTCTTCATACTCTTGCTATTCTCGTGACGAAAACTATTTATGCAAATCTTGATGTTGCTTTCTGAATATGTTTTGGATGTGAACAAATATTATAATGCATTGTAATTATTTTGTATCGATATGTCAAACTTAGATGTTTACGAAAATGTTTTATGAAATGATGTTCATTGGAATGTTTGTTAATGTAATGGAACTAGATCCAACCTATTCAACCGAGGTAAAAAGTTGGGATACGACTCACTCAATCAGGGCTAAAAGGTTGGGATACGATCCACTCAACCGGGGTTAAAAGGTTGGGATATGACCCACTCAACCAGAGTTAAAAGGTTGGGATACGATTCACTTAACCGGGGTAAAAGGTTGAGATATGACCCACTCAACCAGAGTTAAAAGGTTGGAATATAACACATTCAATTGGAGTAAAAGGTTAGGATACGACCCTCTTTAGTCGAAGTTTAAAGACTAAGGTCCTGATTAGTGAATTAGTACATGATATTTTCAAACTAATGAGCAGCGTACATGATGAAATAATATTGGAAATGAAATATTTCACTTATGTGTAGTATTTTATGGATTGATATGGAAGATATTTTACATGAAAAATTTATTTAAAATGATTTTTTCTATAAATGATTGAAGCTGTTCACATCCCTAACGCAGGTGATCTCTTATTGAGCTCTTTCATTCACGAACTTTCTTTTAAAAACCCTTTTCCAGTTGAGGATCTTGAATATGAGATGACGTGGGTTGGTGATGAAGCAGTTTGGGAATTAGCTTAAGTTATTATTCAAAATTCAAATAAGTTGTAATTTTTTTTGTGTTTCAAGTTTGAAGAGTCGTGTGAACACGACCTATAATAATTTTAATATTTCACTGCCTAGTTGTTTGGGGTTGTTGAGAAAGTCTTTTGTCTAATATATATATATATATATATATATATGAGAAGTATTGTATTTACGTTTTGAAATGAGAGGTTTCAATTTCTCTAATGTAATGAGCTTCGGTATCCTCATGGTGAAGGTCCTAAGAGTACTGCCATGTTACGTACTCGATTTTGGGGCATGACAAAAGCTGTTGATGGCATTGCATACCATTGCTTTGTGGTTTGCTTTAATCTATATAAACTCTTGTTCAACTTACACACTTGAGCTGTAGTACCTCTCTCATAGCCTAATGGTTTCTTCCTGTATATTTCCTCTACTAAATCTCCACGAAGAAAGGCGTGGTTCACATCAAATTGGTACAAAATCCATCTTTTCGCTACAACCATATCAACTAAGTATGTTACTGTTGTCAATTTTGCAATTGGAGAAAAAGTTTCTTAATAATCTATTTCCCATTTCTGTGTGAATCATCCCCCATGTTTCTAGTCGCCGTGTACTGTTCTCTAGTCTAAGTAGGGTTTTCAACCCTTTAAAGTCATTATTTATACCCTAGGTCAATTGGCATTTGCCTGAGATTAAAATTCTTAGTAATTTTGGGCCCTTAAAATTAATTTTCCACTTTTTATAATTCTGACCCATTTTCACCCGAATTTTCAAGACTTTTAAACTCTATTTTTCTTGCTCTTTATTTATTAAATCTCAGTAAAATTCCATCACCTAAAAATGTCAAATTTCCTTCTTGGGCTCTCTAATTCAATTGCCAATATTGCCACCTGAAAATAAGTAGAAAATGACAAAATTAAAAATAATTCCATCATATATTATTCCACAATTTCCATTCAAAATAATGTTTTATAATTTTTCAAAATTTTGAGGTATTACAAATAGCGTAGCTGCCAGCTCATTAACCCAGATATTGAACAAGAATAAGGTTAATTCAGTAGCATAATTTTAGGGGCACGTGCAGACTGATTATGAATTTTATTAATATAATGGGGAATCTTATGAATCATTCTCCTCACTTATAAACAAATTATATAAGAACAATCCATTGATTAATGCATTTTTATTCAAATAGCATAGCTGTCAGGTCAGCCGGTTGAACAAGAATCAGATTACTTCAGTAGCGTAATTTGAGGGGCACATGTAGACTGATTCTGAAATTTATTAATGTAGTAGGGAATCTTTTGAATTATTTTCTTCAGCTATAAACAAATTATGTAAGAACAGTCCATTGATTAACTAGTCTGATTGAGAGTTAGAGTAGATCAACGTATTCGTTATGTTATTCAATTAGGAAGATGAATGTATACAAGACGAAAAATTCATTTGAGTCTGTTCCATACCAGAAAATAGTTTATGCAAATCCTGTTATCATAACAGCTACTAATGATCTCTATTTAACTGAATTTTAGTGTTGTTTCATATATAAATTGTTAACTTTTAGCCTCTATAAAAACTAAATAATAAGCACACATCTACAAGGATTTTAAATGCAAAATATCATGATGGGATCGGATGGGATGTCCATCTTTGAAAATTGATTTTGTGACGTAGTATGAAACTAAATTATTGGGAGTAAATAATAGGTGGTTATGTGTGTTGGATGTGCGTTTTGTGAAAAAACGCAATTTAATATATGTGTAGGGATGCAATGATCAGTGTGTAATGTGATGAGATGTTAGTGTTTGAAAGCAATGTTTTCAAACTCACACCGGTGATCGAATCCAATAATCTTCTAATTCACTAAATCACTAAGTCAACTGATTTTAATAAACAAGTTGATCAAAAGCATAAATATAATTACATATATATATATATATATATATGTATTTATAGATGCCTCCTGACATGTACATTAATATGTCTTTATATAAATTTTTTACACATAAAATAATTGATTAAAAAACAAAAGGTAACAACAAAATGTATATATAAAAATTATGAATTACGACATCTAAAAATTATACATCATACTGTGTCTTTTCCTAGTTTGCAACCAAAGTAGCCGAGAGTGTGCAAGCAACAATGCATTCCTCTTATTTTTAATTTTTATACTATTTCCTTTTTCTACTTTGCAACCAAACGTAGCCCCTGCAAATTGCAACCAAACGTAACCCAAAAGAGACAGTGCAAGAGAGTGGAAGAGTTATTCATTCTTCGTTGGCTTGGGTTCTTAATTGTTCTTCTCTGGTTCAAGTGAAGTGCTTGTGACTTTGCGTTTTCTTTTCTTTTCTTTTTTTCAATATTTTGGCACTCTTGTTTTTGTATATATCTAGTTCTGCTAATATCTGGACTAAGCAGATGTCCAGTTTTCGGTTGAATTGGTTAAACCAGCCGGTTAGGCCTAAGTTTGAAAAAATTATTTGAAAGAATAATGTGACATATTAATTGGATAACATATGATTCACTTATATGTATGTCTCTTAGATTGTGTAGAAAAATGTTATTATTATTATTACTATAGAACTTTTTGAGTACTATTTGTTAATTATTGTAAATATTGTATTCGTTGCAATCTATACTATATAAAAAAATGTGAATATTTTTGCCAATTATAAATATAAATATATATATATATATATATATCCTTAATTAAATGACTACATTTATTATGATAAATAAGATTATATAGATAAAATTAAAATTCTATTTAAAATATTTATCTTTTAATGTAGATAATTAATGGAGTTCTAATATATGTAAATTACTTATGAAATTATTTTTAAATTATTTAAAATAGTAATCTTTTAGTGGAAGAAAATTAATAAAATTTTTAGTTGATACATATTTTAGTAATAGAAGATTAATATAATCCCAACATATTTAAAAAACTTATGTAATTATTTCTAAGTTATGTCAAATAGAAATATGTAAGTTCTAGGAAACTAATAGAATTTTAAATTATTTACAAATTAGGTAAAATTTAAAAATTAATAGAATCCAAAATTTTAAAAATATTTATATATTTAGATTCATAATAAAAAAATTATAATTGCATAATTGCATTTAAATCATAATTTTTTTTGAATTATTTATTTAAACTATGAATGAGAAAATAAATAGTTATAAATAATGAGATAAAATTAAAAAAATAAAAAATTTATATATGAAAAAATCACTATTGTTATAACAACATGTTATAAAATATCTAAAGTGAGTGAAACTTTGATCAATAAAGAACATACCTATTCATTTTATATTATCATTTGATTTAATATTTATTTATGATTAATTAATTTTATAGGGTAACGAATAGAAAGAAAAATAGAGTTAGAACAATGTGATAAAAATTTAAGTAAATAAATTGCACATATAAGAAATCAATAATTGTATAAAAAATAATATTTTATATAATATTTAAAATGAATAAACATATGACTATCAATTTTATGTAATATGTTATTGTTGCATAATTATATTTTGGAAAACATAACAATAAATTCATTGGAAAACTTTGATGTCATTGCTACATCACCTAATAAATATAAAATAAAATAATTTTTTAAAATCTTATAAAAATAAATATCAATTAAATTAAAATATGAAAGAAAGAAAAATGGCAACATAAATAAGTTTATAATAATAAAATAAAACTCTGAATAAATAAAGTTTTATATGTTATAAAATATTTAAAATGAGTGAATACTAGACCATCAATATTATCCAATATGTAACGAGCTTATATTTAAAAAAAGAAATTTCTTATATTAATAACAATATCCTTATAATATCTTCTTTTATAAATTATCAAAAATGAGACAATATTTGACTATCAATTTTATTAAATATGTGACAATTTTTGGAATATTTTTATATTTATTTTATAGTTACTTATATTTTTATAATATGTCATATAAAATAAATAGTAAAAGAATATTGTACAATAATGTACTATAATTTTAAAATTAGTTAATAATAAATTAAAAAATAAATAATATTAACATATACATTATGAAACTTTAAATTATATGGACCAAATATATTTTTCAAAAATTAATTAGAACCAAATTGACATAATATTAAAAAATGAAATCAAATTTAGAAATGTATAGACAAAAAATCGTATTAAGAATTTTGAATTTATACACAAGAAGGTTGTGAAATAATACGCAAAAATTAAATATAATTAATATTGATATGAATAACTATGCTTAAAATCAATGCAAACCAATAGAGAATTAATATAAGTAATTTAATTACAGAACTGCAAACTATAATCCAAATTATGCTTATATTAAGATAATTTTTTATTTCAATAAATCTATTTAAGCAATTAATAAATTTTTGTTTATATTGTATCAATTTAAAAATAAAATATATTGGCAAATAAAATTAAAAAAAGAGAGAGAGAAAGTTAGTATTATAATACAACAATCAAAAGATCATTTTCCCATCAAGAGTTAAAAAGAACAACTTTGATCTTTATATTAGATTGTTTATCAAACTCGGTTAATTTTATCTTAATATAAAGTGTTTTTTTTTATAAATTATTAAATTTTTATTATTGTATAAATTATATGGTATTATGTTGTCCTAAAGTTGAACACGCAATAAGTACAAGTGCATTTCAAGATTAAAAGGTTAATATATTAAATAATAAGATAAAATAGTTTAAATTCAATTTATTTCACCATAATGTTAAATAAAACTACATATTCATATATGATGATTAAAAAAAGTTTATTTAAAAAAAATGGAGTTTGTGTACAATAGTACAATATTAAAGTTTAAATTATAAAAAGAATTCAATCGATGTGAATTTTGACTAAATATTATCAATTTAATTGTTATATTTACAAAATAAACTTTATAAATACAAATTCAATTTAAATACAAGAGATATTAAATTTTAAAATTATTTCGAATCCTTAGCTATTAAATAACTATTACCATAACAAATATTCATATATTTTTCTCATTTATATGTATGAAGCAAATTTGAAATAATATATTTTTTGTTTATTTTTTACTTTACTTAATAAATTTAAGATGACATATAAGGTCAAATAATCTTCTTATCATTAGAAGTTTATTATAAAATTTAAAATTTAAAAGGTATTTTTCTTCATTATTATTTTCATTTAATTAAAAGATACTATTATAAATTAATTTGTTATCAAAACCTGTGATATTAAAAGTTAAAATTTAAATTTTTATTAGTTTTATTTAATTTATTAAAAGACAAGCAGTAATTATTACAAGATCATTAACAACAATTAAACAGTATAGGTAGAGTCGTAGACATACATATTAGAGGTGTAATATTATATTGCCAACGGTACTCCTCACGGTCACGCGCCCGTTAAGTACTAAACCATGACAAGTCATGGGACTCACTAAATTAACATTAGGATCAATTGAAGGTAAACCAATTTCGATCCTCATTGAGAAGTCCAACTAGTCGGCCGCTCTTTTAAATTGAGACACCCAATGAGAGGTCCCACTAGTTGAGCCGCTTAAATTGAGACACCGCAGCAGCCCCCAGGAAATCACGTATGCAATCAGTAGGAAGGGGCATCTAAGAAATTCAATATTATAAAATGAATGTTGGGATACGCATCTGCCGAGAACTGCGATCAAAGTTGTCATCTCAGCCATGTGGATATGCCCCGTTTCCATTTCTTCATCCTTCTTCCTTTTCTTGATTATTCCTGTTGCGTTTTCCATCAACTTCAGCCTGCCTGCCATCACCCCTGACGATGTCTATCGGTCAATAAATGTCACTGGACATGCTTATATCTCGAAAGAAGGCATCCAGGTTACGCCTGATGCACAAATGATGGTTGGTCGAGCCACTTACCTAAAACCGCTGCACTTGTGGGACAGGGCTTCTGGGAACCTCACTGATTTTTCCTCAAATTTCTCTGTAGACACATTAAAATTTAATGCCCAGTCAAATAATGCCACGTAGAAAATATGGTGTTAGAAAATATTAATTAAATCAATTTTATTTATTTGGGGAATTAAACAAATACAAATTTCCAGAATAAATAAATAAATAGTTAATGTTTTACCAGCCAATCAAATGATGACAAGTGGCAAAACCTTACTAGAAGTTTGAAGCATGAAGGCTCTAAGTAGCAGAGTCTTACCAGAAGTCCAAACAATAACGACTCTAAGTGACAAAGCCCTGCTAAAAGTTCAAGCAAAGAAGACTCTATTGAGTTGTTGGGTAGAGTACAAACTCTGACGGCCAATGAAATCGCGCCACATCAGCAGGCACTCTATCTCTCCTACAACTATAAATAGGGGTCAAACCCCACAAGGAAAAAAAAAAAAAGGAAAAGAAGAACAAGCAGCTGAAGAGCTCCCCAAATTCTCTCTGGAATTGTCAAGAACATTCAAAAGCGTTCTTCATCAAAATCCAAGAAGTTCGCCGTATTCTTCGCCAAATCCAAGAAGCTCGCTGTGTTCTTCGCCAAATTTAAGAAGCTCGCCGTGTTCTTCGCCAAAATCAAGAAGTTCACCGTGTTCATCGCCAAATCTAAAGAACATTCAAAGTGTTCTTCGTCAAATTCAAAGAAGTTCGCTGTGTTCTTCGCCACATTCAGGAAGTTCGCCATGTTCTTCGCCAAATCAAGAAGCTCGTTGTGTTCTTCGCCAAATCCAAGAAGTCCGCTGTATTCTTCGCCAAATCAAGAGGCTCGCCGTATTCTTCGCCAAATCTAAGAAGCTCACCGTGTTCTTCGCTAAATTCAAGAAGCTCGCCGTGTTCTTCGCCAAATTCAAGAAGTCCGCCGTGTTCTTCACCAAATTCAAGAAGTTCGCTGTGTTCTTCGCCAAATCCAAGAAGTTCGTGTTCTTCACCAAATCCAAGGAGTTCGTCACTAAATTCAACGCGTTCTTCACCAAAGTCCCCAAAATTCAACATTTGATCCAAGATCGTGGTGCTAAACCCGAAGATCAGTGTTACTGAGAAATCAACAACCCTCAAGGAAGATCAAGCACAAGCCCTTTCCTTGAGATTGATCAAATTTCAAGTCAAACACTTTTGAAGGAAGAATCAGAGGATCAAAATTAGAGAGTAGGACCCACAAAAATTCAAGTTGATTTGAATTATTCAGTTAAATACCAAATATTCTTGTAATTCAAGAATTTTGTCCTACAAATTTCTGGCACGCCCAGTGGGACATCTCTACCTCTCATCTCTGCCTACATCAAATTTCAAGCTCCCTTCAAATTTCAAACAAGTCACAATGGCCAACAACAAAGGAAAATCCACCAAGGCTGTTACATCAACTGCTGCTGAGACTGCCATAAGAAATGCCGGTGCTGTCACCAGAAGTGTGGCAAGAAGACTTGCATACTTCGAGCCAACTCCTTTCCCTGAGGCTGTTGATAATCCGCTCTTTACGAATGAAGGCCACAAGGACAACTCTGCACCTTCAAGCCCTCGCTCTAATGCTTCATCCGCCTCCAACATGGCGCCAGTCATGACAACTAACACTTCAAGCCTAGAAGACCAAATCGCTGCACTAACAAAGGTCATCGAGGGCCTTGCCAAACATGTTGAAGAGCAAGACTCCCGAATCTCTAAGCTGATGAATAAAATTGACGATGCTAAAACCAGCAGGGAGGCTGAAAAGGACTGATCCCTATTGATCAATTGAAAGACTTCATTGAGGGCACCATCAAGAGAAAATTCGATGGGGGCATCAAGTCAACTTTGACATATACCAAGCCTTATTCGGCAAGAATTGATAACCTGAAGATGCCAATGGGCTATCAACCCTCCAAATTCCAACAGTTTGATGGGAAGGGAAACCCCAAACAGCACGTGGCTCACTTTATAGAAACATGCAATGATGCTAGAACATATGGGGACCATCTAGTTAAACAATTCGTCCGCTCGTTAAAGGGAAATGCATTCGATTGGTACATCGACCTCGAGCCTGGAACCATTGACAGTTGGGAACAAATGGAATATGAATTCCTTAACCGTTTCTACAATACAAGACGAATCGTTAGCATGATCGAGCCCACAAATACCCGTCAATGGAAGGATGAACCAGTCATTGACTACATCAATAGATGGAGGAATTTGAGTTTGAATTGCAAAGACAGACTCTTTGAAGCCTTAGGTATCGAGATGTGCATACAAGGGATGCACTGGGGACTATGATACATCCTTCAAGGAATTCGGCCCAAAACTTTTGAAGAGTTAGCTACACGGGCTCACGACATGGAGCTAAGCATAGCTGCAAGTGGTGTTGACGGACCACCTATTTCTGAGTTCCACAAATCAAAAGACAAGCAAAAAGTAAAGAAAGGGGGCAAGCCTCCCACAAAAAATGCCACTAAAGAATCCATGACAATACGTGCCAAACTTGTCCTAGCCAAAGGGAAGGAAAAGGTGAACGAAAAGAGGGAAATAGCCCAAAAGCCAAGAAAGCCAACTCTAAAAGAGTTACAAGCCAAAACATACCCATTTTTAGACACGGACGTATCTGGGATCTTCGACGACTTGCTAAAGGCCAACCTCATCGAATTACCTGAAATGAAGCGGCCTGCGGAAGCTGGGAAAACGGATGATCCTAAATACTGTAAATATCACCGCTTGGTCGGGCACCCTATCCACGATTGCTTCATATTCAAAGAAAAGATAATGGAACTTGCCCACCAAGGGAAAATTACGCTGGAGGATGATAGCGTAAATGCCAACACTATCACCATCAGCAACCAAACGGAGGAAAGTCACCAAATGGACAACTCTCCAAATGAAGCTGGTTGCTTCCACAAGAAAAGCCAAATCCCCATAGAAGACTGCATGGCTACTATAGTCTTCACCGACGAAGATCTGATGCTGGGGTCTCAACCCCACAATAGGCCATTATTTGTTACCGGCTATGCTTACGAACAGAAGATCAATCGAATGCTGGTATGGTGGCTCAGCTGTCAACATTTTACCCTTACGAACTCTTAGAGAGTTGGGGATCCTCACTGATGAGCTTTCAAACAGTCGTTTAGTGATTCAAGGATTCAACCAAGGGGGACAAAGGGCCTTAGGAACCATAAGAATGAGGCTGCTCATAGACGACATGGAATCAATAGCTCTGTTCCATGTTATCGATGCTAGAACGTCATACAACCTACTTCTGGGCCGGCTATGGCTTCACGAGAATGGAGTAGTCCCTTTAACCTGGCACCAATGTTCAAATACTGTCAAGATGGTGTCGTAAAGAAAGTTCTTGGAGACTGCAAGCCATTCACTGAGGTTGAGTCCCATATTGCCGATGCAAAATACTATCTAAACAAAGTCTGGACTCCCGAAGCTTCTAACTCTCAAGAAAACAAGGAGCAAGGCAACCTGACAAGAAATGATGCCCCAACTAATATGGCATACGCCAAAAGACACATCGGCAAGGAGCCAGTAATCGATGATGCCCTTAAGGGTTTGACACTACCTTTAACTCAAGTTGACAGTAGAGCACCTACTCAGCCACCCAAAGAAGCTGCAAAGGAACACCAGGAGGCTCAAGAGTTAAAGGCTGCGAAATGCTTCGGCCCCAAGGCATATAAACTCCTCATTAAGACTGGATACGACCCGCAGGAGCAATCGCCACTGGGAAAACTTCCGCAGAAATTATCAAATCAAAACCCGCGAGCAGGGATTGGGTACGAGCAGCCAAAAGGTCCTGTGCGCATTGCTATAAAAAGAGCTTCCACCAACACCATTACAGAAAAAGACTGCTTTTCAAGGATTGAGATAAGGTCAGCACGAGTGTCAGTCTTCAAGAGCTTAGCCCACTCAAAAAACAGAAATACTGGAAGCCAAAAGGGGGCATCACTGAAACACCAAAACAAGAGCAGAAACTCTGAAGCCTAATCCCTTCCCGTATGAAGCGACAAACGAACTTGATTATGTCGTGTGACAGAGTCCTGAAAGCCAGATTTCAAACTATCGTCTTCACCAAACCTCAAGTCGAGGAAGACGACGATAAAGAAAGTGTGGGCTCTTCCAACCACATAACCTTGCAGGAGGGAGGAGAACTCACTGAAGAGGATGCTGAGATGGCACCACCTTAAATGGAAGCAGGTTCCAAGTCCACGGTGGACGAGCTTAAAGAAATAAATTTGGGGGATGATGACGACCCTCGTCCCATTTATATCAGTACCCTACTTACAAAAGAAGAGGCTAATGAGTACATGGAACTACTGAAGCAGTTCAAAGATGTCTTCGTCTGGTCATACAAAGAAATGCCTGGCTTAGACCCAAAGGTAGCTGTACATCACTTAGCGGTAAAGAAAGGAGCTCGTCCCATTAAACAAGCACAACGTCGATTTCGACCAGAGCTTCTCCCCCAAATTGAAGGAGAAGTCAACAAATTAATCGAAGCTGGATTCATCCAAGAAGTTAAGTATCCCACATGGATTTCCAGCATTGTCTCGGTGAGAAAGAAGAACTGGCAAATTCGAGTCTGTGTTGACTTCAGGGATCTCAACGAAGCATGCCCCAAAGATGACTTCCCTTTACCCATCACAGAACTCATGATTGACGCCACAACAGGGCATGAAGCACTTTCCTTCATGGACGGATCATCCGGGTATAATCAAATACGTATGGCCCCCAAAGATGAGGAACTAACGGCCTTCCGCACACCTAAAGGCATATACTGCTACAAGGTAATGCCATTTGGCCTCAAAAATGCTGGAGCCACGTATCAAAGAGCCATGCAGAAGATCTCTGATGACATGCTCCACAAAAACGTCGAGTGCTATGTTGATCACCTTGTGGTTAAGTTCAGAAAAAGAAAAGATCATTTGCATGACTTAAAGAAGGTCTTCGAGCGCTTGAGGAGGTATCAACTAAGGATGAACCCATTAAAATGTGCATTTAGAGTCACCTCTGGAAAATTTTTGGGCTTCATTGTCCGCTACCAAGGCATCGAGATCGAACAAGCAAAGATTGATGCCATCTTAAAAATGCCAGAATCTCGAAACATTCATGAACTCAAGAGTTTGCAAGGAAAACTGGCGTATATTAGACGATTCATCTCCAATTTAGCAGGACGTTTTTAGCCGTTTAGCCGCCTTATGAAAAAGGGTATTCCATTCGAATGGGATGAATCTTGCAAGAAGGCTTTCGAAAGTATCAAGTCCTACTTGACAAATCCTCCGGTACTGGTTGCTCCGATACATGGCCGTCCATTGATCCTATACATTTCAGCACAAGAAAGTTCGGTGGGAGCTCTACTAGCACAAGAAAATGACGAAAAGAAAGAGAATGCCCTCTACTACCTGAGCAAGATGATGACGCCGAATGAGCTGAAATATTCACCAATTGAGAAGATTTGCTTGGCACTCGTCTTCACAATCCAAAAGTTGAGACATTACTTCTAGGCTCATACAGTCCGTTTGGTGTCCAAGGCAAACCCATTGAAGTACGTCATGACAAGGCCCGTTCTTTCCGACAGGCTCGCTAAGTGGTACCTTCAATTCCAACAATTTGAAATCGTATACGTGCCACAAAGAGCTATGAAGGGACAAGCATTAGCCGACTTCTTAGCAGATCATCCTATTCCAGCTGAGTGGGACCTTTCTGATGACTTGCCTGACGAGGATGCCTTGATGATCGAAATCACTCCTCCATGGAAAATGTACTTTGACGGAGCTTCCCATAAAGAAGGAGCTGGTGCTGGAGTAGTGTTTGTAACATCTGAAGGACAAGTCCTACCCCACTCGTTCACCCTTATGAAAAAGTGCTCTAATAACACAGCTGAATATCAGGCCTTAATCCTTGGACTTGAAATCACTGTAGAGATCAAGCAACTGCACCTTGAAGTCTATGGGGATTCTAGGTTGGTGGTCAACCAGCTGTTGGGGGAATATGAAGTCAAGAAGCCTGAACTACTCCCATACTACAACTACGCCAATATGTTCATGAGATGGCTTGGAGCTGTCACCATAAAACACGTACCAAGGAAAGAAAACAAGCAAGCCGATGCATTAGCTAAACTTGCTTCTTCCTTGTCTCTGCCTGATGCAGAATACCGTGTGCCTATATGCCAAAAGTGGGTAGTGCCACCAATACTCGAAGATGAAGGCGGTAGCGAAGAGAATTATTTCTTAGAGGTCTTCAAAATCGAAAAAGAGCATTGGCTCCAAGCCTTCGTTGACTACCTAAAATATGACAAATTACCAGAGGATCCACTCCAAAAGGTAGATATCCGACGGCGAGCAGCTCGTTTCATCTACTTCAGTGGCACGTTGTATAGACGCTCATTTGATGGGATACTCCTGCGCTGTCTTGGCAATGATGAAGCCATGCAAGCTATGGAAGAAGCACATTCTGGCATTTGCGGTGCCCACCAATCAGGACCAAAGCTTCACTTTCGCATCAAGAGGATGGGTATTACTGGCCGACAATGGTAAGAGACTGTATGGAATACGCTCAAAAATGTCAACCATGCCAGTACCATGCCAACTTCATCCACCAACCGCCTGAGCCCTTGCACCCTACAGTTGCCTCATGGCCCTTTGACGCTTGGGGATTGGATATTGTTGGACCTATAACAAAGTCATTTGCCAGTCATCTCTACATCCTCGCTGCAACCGACTACTTCTCGAAATGGGTAGAGGCAATTCCGTTTAAAGAAGTAAAGAAAGAAAACGTTGCTGACTTCATCCGTATCAACATCATCTATAGATACGGAGTCCCTCGGTATATCATCACCAATAATGGAAAGCTATTTGTCAACAGCACAATCGACAAACTATGTCAGAAATTTGACTTTAAGCAAAGAAAGTCCTCAATGTACCATGCCCCAGCAAACGGTCTTGCGGAAGCTTTCAACAAAACTTTATGCAACTTGCTGAAGAAAGTTGTATCAAAATCCAAAAGGGATTGGCACGAAAGGATTGGTGAAACTTTATGGCTTATCGGACTACTCACAGGACTCCTACACAAGCAACCTCTTATGCTTTGGTATACGGTGCTGAGGCCGTCACTCCGCTCGAACGGCAAATTCCATCATTACGAATTGCCATACAAGAAGGGCTGACTGAGGAAGATAACGCTCGCCTGCGCCTTGAAGAACTCGAAGCACTTGACGAAAAAAGGCTCGATGCACAACAAAAGATTGAATGTTATCAAGCCCGCTTATCCAAGGCGTTCAACAAACGGGTGCGTGCCCGATCTTTTCAAGTCGGGGAGTTGGTACTCATAGTAAGAAGACCTATCATCATCACTCACCGCACTGGAAACAAGTTCACCTCCAAATGGGATGGCCCGTATGTTGTCAAAGAAGCTTACACAAACGGCGCCTACAAACTTGTTGATCAAGACGGTGTAAGAATTGGCCCAATCAATGGGAGATTTTTGAAGAAATATTATGCTTAAAGACAAAAATCCCATCGGGTCAGGGATCCCAAAAAAAAAAAGAAACAACAAAAGTCTACTCCTCCTTGACATGAGCATAAACTGTCAAACAAAATCCAAATCCACACTCCTTGACACGAGTTGAAACTGTCTACAAATGTTCGAAAACTCCTTGACACGAGTTGAAACTACTATAAATACCCGAAGATGCTCCTTGACACACGAGCCTAAATTATATGTTACTCCTGGCCCACAAGAGTATAAACTGTGAACGGTCCTAACGTTCACAAATTTAAAAATATTTGAACTATGTTATGACTTGATCCCATTTTTCTGGGTACGTAGGCAGTTTGGATACTTTCTGAGTTCAGTCATAAATTTGTGTGGGTTATGTTTTAGTCCTTGATTATTGTTAGAAGCACGGCCAGACAAAAAAAAGAGAGGGAAATAGAAAAATAAAATGTTTTATTGAAGAAAGTGAGCACTTCGTGAAAGAATAAATGAAAATTAAGCATTAAATCCTAATAAAACTAAGAGAAAGGATTCAAGCTCTCCAACACATCCTTGGTAGCTATTAAATCCTCTTCTGCAAAACGTAAGGCTTCTACAGCTACATCATCTGAAGGCTCAGTGGACTGGATAGCAACAATCTCCCCATGCAGTTCCCCAACTTCTGCCGCCGCTTCTCTAAGGGATTCCTTCTGCTGCAAAAGGGAAGTAGACAACTCGTCCCGTTGTCTGGTCAAAAGATCGAGTTGCTCCTCGATGCTCTTCAACTTAGCCTCCGAAGCCTTAACTTGCCTAGCTTCTTCAGTTTCCCTATCCAAAGCCTTCTGAAGACGAGACTTTGCATCCTTTAACTGCTTTGCAAGGACTTCTTTGGTAGGCATGTCAGCTGCCGCAGATCTCGCTTCATCATACGCTGCGGCCTTAGTAAAAAGAGCTTCTAAAAACTCTTTTATGAGAAACACATCCGCATGCTCAAAACGCTTCATCGACTCAAGGACAAGCATGACTTCATCTTTGAGGGAGGAAATGAGATTAGGCAAAGTGTTGGCTAACCTCTCACGGAGACTCACCCACAATCGGCAAAGGAACTCCTCCTCATGGCTCCGAAGAAACTTCTCTGCTTTAAACACAGAAACCACCACAGGAGAAGGTGCTTCCTTGTCTCCTTTTGGGGCACAAACTTCCTCAGGCACTACAAGTACAGACGGAGTTGGCTCCGCAATAAGATGATCATTACCATTGGAACCCCCACCATCGCTCCCAAAAGCCTGTCTCTCCACCTAAGAGAAAAGTAACTACGATTAGTAAATTAAAGGCAAAAATGCAGTGAAGAGAAAAGTAACAAACTACCTCCTAGGCAAGATCTCTAACTGATTCTGGGTAACTCGAAGGATTGTCCTCTTTCGGATTTAAAGGAGAGGGGGGCCTCCTAATCCTCTTCCAGTGACGATCCCCATTACTACTAGCACTGTCGTCTAAAGTCTCAAAACACGGCCTCTTCTCTGCAAGAACAGTCAGGACTGTAGGTTTACAAAGTGGATCTCTAACATCAAGAGATGAACTTCCCACGCCAGGAATGCCACCTTGGGATGGAGTGATACACAACATCGCGGAATGCTCTTCAAAATAGTTCCCATGAACTTTGGCCCACCACTCCTTATAAGCCTTGGAATGAAATTTCCTCACAACTGCAGGAGCATGAGGAAAGCACGCCTTAGCCCATGAGTTGGACAGGGTAGACATCCTCCAAAAATCCAAGCCTTCCTCCAAAGAGATCTCACGGACATCATGGGTAAGAATACCAGGAACATCTTGATAAAACCCAAATTGACGGCTAAATCGATGTGGACTATAAGGTTCAATGACGAATTGATTACCCTGTCTTAAAGAAAGATAACCCGAACGGATGGCAGCAAAATAATCATATTCAAACTGGTTGTGACTACCGTCGTCGACATAGAAGATATCTTTTTACTTGGTAATCATTGCTTCAGTCCAACTAAAAAGTTCACCCCTGTGAATTCTTCGACGAGCCTCGCGTGCGTCGTAATATCTGACGCTGCCTTCATCAGAATATGCGATCATCCTTGGATTATCAACCGTTTTGCGAACTACATAATGTGTCTTGAAATAACAAGCGGACCACACGTACACATAATGAAGTGGGAAAAGCGAATACACCCGCGAAGGTCTCCGAGACTGTGCAATCCTACCTATACCTCGATAAATGCTAGCAAGAACAGGGACGGCCAGGCTTACCGCCCTCCCAATCGCCATAATACTTGCCATCTTAAAAGTACTCGGACAAATGAAACCAGCATCCTCAATGGGAAGAACAAAAACACAAACCCAGCAGGCAAGGAACGCCGCCAAATAAGTCTCCGTCCTGAAATTTTCAACAATCTTAAGGCAAGAAAAACTCTCTATATTGGCAGATGACCAAGGCCCACAAGTTCCAATCTCACCAGAGGGATTGCATGTGGATTTAGGACGCACCGTCTTCTTCTCTTTCCGGGCAGGGGGTGCCGAGTATCTTGTCTCCTTCTTACACTAAAAGCTAATCCAATCTTCAATAGAAACTGAAGGAGCACGAGCTTCATTTGGCTCTCCCTGAAGCAAGTGATAAGCATGGAACAGATACTGGCAAGGCCGAGGGACATGTCTCTTCCCTTGATCATTGACACCCATAAGTTGTTTTGCACTCGGAACGACCTCATCGTAGAGCCGTCCATAAATCGGGAGGCCTGCTAAGTTACGCAAGTCATAAAGTGACATTGATACTTCACCATATGAGGTAAAAAGCGTGTTGGTAGAAGGACACCACGCTTCATAAATCGCCTGCAAGATATTCGAGTTATGATCATAGGTGAAAAGTGAGGCATAAACTGCGTCAAAAATCTGAGCTGCCTTCAGCTCACGTCCACATCGACCAAGCACATCTTCGGTCCACTCCCAGTAGCCCTTGGTGAAGTAAAACTCGCCAGCAGACGGAAGAACATCCCCCCATTTGGCCTTTCCTTCGATGATCCTGCGACCTAAAGTCAGTAGAAGAACTGATCTAACGACATGATGATGGTGAGATGACTGTAAGGTCCAGGCCTTTGAAGACTTGCCAAATGGAATCTCTCGGGTCCAGTTATCCATCCGTTGAGAAATTGACAACTTAGGCTAAGGACGATTATTAAGAGAAGCATAAACAGCCAAGATCGTGCCTCTCTCTATAAGGTGGCCCTCTTCATCAAGAATAACCAAATACTCCACACCAGAAGAGGAAGTGTTGCTTTTAAAATGCACCATGATGACAACTGCAGAAAAGAAGGCAAGGAGTGTTATAAAAGCATGAAAGAAACAAAGGCCAAGTAAAATAACAAAATCAAAAGGAGAATTAAAAAGCGCCAACAAAGTAATTCCAACTAAACTAAAATTGTGGGCCTCAATCCAGACTCGAAGGCTCAAAAATTCAAGCCTAAATGGTACGCGTGGGCTAAGTTAAGCTAAGCCTGGTACTCGAAAGCTCAAAAATTCAAGCCTAAATGGTATGCGTGGGCTAAGCCAAGCCTGGTACTCGAAGGCTCAAAAAATTCAAGCCTAAAAACAAGCGTACGGGGTCAAAGCTAAGCCTGGTACTCGAAGGCTCAAAAATTCAAGCCTAAATGGTACATGTGGGCTAAGCAAGCCTGTACTCGCTCAAAATCCAAGCTAAACGGTACACGTGGGCTAAGCCAAGCCTGGTACTCGAAGGCTCAAAAATCCAAGCTTAAATGGTACGCGTGGGCTAAGTCAAGCTAAGCCTGGTACTCGAAGGCTCAAAAATTCAAGCCTAAATGGTACGCGTGGGCTAAGCCAAGCCTGGTACTCAAAGGCCTTAAAAAATTCAAGATTAATGCCACGCCGGGGCTAAGCCAAGCCTTGGTCGAAGGCTCAAAAAATTCCAGCCTAAATGGCGTGGGTAAGCAATACTCGAAGGCTCGCAGCCTAAATGGTACGCGTGGGCGGTAAAGCCAAATTAAAAAAATCGCCTGGTCTCGGGCTAAGCTGGTACGAAGGCTCAAAAATTCGAGCCTAAATGGTACGCGTGGGCTAAGCCAAATTAAAGCCTGGTACTCGAAGGCTCAAAAATTCGAGCCTAAATGGTACGCGTGGGCTAAGCCAAATTAAAGCTTGGTACTTGGAGGCTAAAAAATCCTCGCCAAACACAGCCTTGAAGTCCTGAAATTTTTCTGCACCAAACACTGCCCTCAAAAATCCAGAATTTCTGCACCAAACACTGCCCTCAAAATCCAGAATTTCTACACCAAACACAGCCCTCAAAATCCAGAATTTCTGCATCAAACACAGTCCTCAAAATCCAGAATTTCTGCGCCAAACACAACCTTGAAGTCCTGAAATTTCCTGCACCAAACACGGCCTTGGGCTTCTGAAAATAGGTG
This sequence comes from Avicennia marina, assembly GCA_019155195.1. Lineage (NCBI taxonomy): Eukaryota > Viridiplantae > Streptophyta > Magnoliopsida > Lamiales > Acanthaceae > Avicennia > Avicennia marina. Next base: position 5,138,918 of record CM032760.1, read on the forward strand.
TCCAAACGTTGCCTTATCTCAACTGAAAATCAGCAACCAAACGCAGCCTTGTCCTCCAAACTAAAATCTGCACCCAAACATAGTCCTACTCTTCCTTCTTCTTCCTGGAGACCGCCCCACACTCACGGCTGCAGCTGAGTCAACACCACCACGCCCGCCGTCGAGACTGGAAACCAACACCGAAATCCCCGAGCCGCGCCGCCACCTACGGTTCAAACACCGTCGCTGCGTCACCACTCGAAACCGTACGAACACCACTGTCACGACATCTCACCTCACTCTCTGCTGAAATGCATAGCTCTCCGACTCCGGCGAAATACGTAGCAGCAACAAATCTGCGCCACTTAAACCCATCAATCTCGCTGCCGCCGAGGAGACCCACATCGTCTTCTTCCGCTGCTCCGCACCGCCACAACGCCACTCTGGAAGCTGCGCGAACCTCCACAGCAAGCACCGTGTCACATCGTCTTCTTCCGCTGCTCCGCACCGCCACAACGCCACTCTGGAAGCTGCGCGAACCTCCACAGCAAGCACCGTGTTTGCTCCGTAGCCGCCGCTCCGCACCGCCACAACGCCACTGCTGGAAACTGCGCAAACCTCCGCACGAAGGCCTTCTGATCAAGCACCACCGCTCCATCGAAAATTCGGCCACGTGGTGATGGCGTCAGTAGCAGAACCAAACACGTCGTGACAACGGATGTAGTATGTAGGAATATATATATACGTATTTAAAAACATAAATAAATAAATAAAAGAAGATAGGGAAAGCGGAGGGAAGGAGAAAACTGGAGGCACCTGCTAACAAGACCGACAAAATCCTTGGCTATGTTCTGAACCGATGCGTCGCCGCTACGTTCGAGTAGGAGAGAAAAGTCGACGAAGGCTCCCTATTTATATAAGGTTGCGAGCAGAGTTCTAAGCAAACGTGACTTCTTCATATCGAAATCCGAGGCCTTATCTGCTCCGTGTAAGTGAAGAATTTTCGAACAAGTAGCCATGGTGGATTACCATCGCAAGAGGTAGGTTGATGATAGAGTTCTGGCTAATGGCGAAGACTTTCAAAATTTGCGACAAGTCGGATATAGTAAAGAGAGACTTGCACTACATAATTAGCTTGGATTAAACTCACAGGATTTCAAACACAGATTTGCGTTGCATTTGCCTTATCCTTAAGCACGTCAAATTAGCAAGAAATTATCAGTTGAGTTAAGATACCCTCATTCTCGAGATTAAAAATCCGACATCCCTCGGGGCAGCAAATTTCCCAGCCAGAATAAGGAGGGGGTTTATTCTCACAAAGATCATCACGGGCCGAATGATCAAAAAAAGAAAACTTTTCAAGACTTATTCATTCGAAATAAAAGTCTCATGAACAAGTCTCGAGGGGGCATTTGTAGACACATTAAAATTTAATGCCCAATCAAATAATGCCACGTAGAAAATATGGTGTTAGAAAATATTAATTAAATCAATTTTATTTATTTGGGGAATTAAACAAATACAAATTTCCAGAATAAATAAATAAATAGTTAATGTTTTACCGGCCAATCAAATGATGACAAGTGGCAGAACCTTACTAGAAGTTTGAAGCATGAAGACTCTAAGTAGTAGAGTCTTACCAGAAGTCCAAACAATGAAGACTCTAAGTGACAGAGCCCTGCTAGCAGTTCAAGCAAAGAAGACTCTATTGAGTTGTTGGGTAGAGCACAAACTCTGACGGCCAATGAAATCACGCCACGTCAGCAGGCACTCTATCTCTCCTACAACTATAAATAGGGGTCAAACCCCACAAGGAAAAAAAAAAGGAAAAGAAGAAGAAGCAGCTGAAGAGCTCCCCAAATTCTCTCTGGAATTGTCAAGAACATTCAAAATCGTTCTTCGTCAAAATCCAAGAAGCTCACCGTGTTCTTCGCCAAATCCAAGAAGCTCGCTGTGTTCTTCACCAAATTTAAGAAGCTCACCGTGTTCTTCGCCAAAATCAAGAAGTTCACCGTGTTCTTCACCAAGTTCAAGACGTCCGCCGTGTTCTTCACCAAATCTAAAGAACATTCAAAGTGTTCTTCGTCAAATTCAAAGAAGTTCGCTGTGTTCTTCTCCACATTCAAAAAGTTCGCCATGTTCTTCGCCAAATCCAGAAGCTCGCCGTATTCTTCGCCAAATCCAAGAAGTCCGCTGTGTTCTTCGCCAAATCAAGAAGCTCGCTGTATTCTTTCCAAATCTAAGAAGCTCGCCGTGTTCTTCGCTAAATTCAAGAAGCTCACCGTGTTCTTGGCCAAATTCAAGAAGCTCGCCGTGTTCTTCGCCAAATTCAAGAAGTTCGCTGTGTTCTTCGCCAAATCCAAGAAGTTCGTGTTCTTCACCAAATCCAAGGAGTTCGTCGCTAAATTCAACGCGTTCTTCACCAAAGTCCCCAAAATTCAACATTTGATCCAAGATCGTGGTGCTAAACCCGAATATCAGTGTTGCTGAGAAATCAACAACCCTCAAGGTAGATCAAGCACAAGCCCTTTCCTTGAAGATTGATCAAATTTCAAGTCAAACACTTTTGAAGGAAGAATCAAAGGATCAAAATTAGAGAGTAAGACCCACAAAAATTCAAGTTGATTTGAATTATTCAGTTAAATACCAAATATTCTTGTAATTCAAGAATTTTGTCCTACATTCTCCTTTATCATAGATTCAGATGGTCGCCGTGATTGTGGAGATGGGCTAGCCTTTTTCTTGGCCCCTGCTGGTTCTGATATCCCCGATGAAGCTGGTTGTGGCCTTGGTTATGCAACATGTCATCCATCGTCAAATTCATCTACAGAGACATTTGTTTCCGTGGAGTTTGACACGTATCGAAATATTCAGTGGGATGATCCTCCTTACACTCCTCACGTTGGTGTTGGCATCAACTCCATTAGATCTGTCAAAACTGCCAGATGGCCTAATAACATCACTCTGGGGGTAGAAAATTATGCCTGGATTAGTTACAATGCTAGTTCCAAAATTCTCAAGGTGGAGTTTACTGCTTTCAACAATAGCAGAACCACAAGGGGCAACCTCAGCCATGTGGTGGATCTTCGAGATTACTTGCCTGAATACATTACTTTTGGGTTTTCAGCTGCAACAGGGTCTGCGTTTCAGAAAAATAACGTCAAGTCCTGGAACTTCTCTTCAACATTAGATCTTGATGAGATGAGTCCTGCAGAACCAACGCCTAGTCCAGAACCTGGCCCTGGAGGGGTCATCATTGATGGAAAGGCGAACAACAGATTGGGACTAATTGTTGGATTGAGTGTTGGCCTGTCAGCACTCCTTCTTGCATCAGCTTTCGCAAGTTACTGCTTGTGGAAGGAGAAGCATAGGAAGGAACCAGGAGGCGAGGGTTTTATTGATATGGATAATGAATTTAAAAGGGGTAGTGGACCTAAAAAGTTTCCATATAGCATATTGTCCCAGGCGACGAGCAATTTCGCAGAGGAGGAGAAGCTTGGAGAAAGGGGATTCGGAGGAGTTTACAGAGGTTGGTGGGGAGAAACAAATTCTTATGTTGCTGTAAAGAGAGTGTCAAGGGGATCCAAACAAGGGCTCAAAGAGCACGCATCAGAAGTCAAGATTATCAGTCAACTAAGGCACAGAAATTTAGTCCAACTTTTGGGCTGGTGCCACGAAAGGGGTGAGCTCCTTCTTGTTTATGAGTTCATGTCAAATGGAAGCTTAGATTCTCATCTCTTTAAAGGAAATTTAGTATTGACCTAGGAAACAAGGTATAAAATTGCTCTAGGATTAGCATCAGCTCTACTGTATTTGCACGAGGAATGGGAAAGTTGTGTGGTGCACAGGGATATAAAGCCCAGCAACATTATGCTAGACTCAAACTTCATGGCTAAACTGGGTGATTTTGGTTTGGCCAGGCTTGTTGATCATGGAAAGAGGTCACAAACTACAGTTCTAGTAGGGACAATGGGCTACATGGCTCCTGAATGTGTCATCAAGTGCAGGGCCACCAAGGAGTCAGATATTTACAGCTTCGACATTGTGCTATTGGAAATTGCATGTGGAAGAAGAACAATTGACCAAAGGCACCAAGACGACGAGGTGAGATTAGTTGAGTGGGTGTGGAGCCTCTATGGCATGGGGAAGATGCTTGATGCAGTTGATCCAAAGTTAGGGGTGGAATTCAATGCACGAGAAGTGAAGCACTTAATGGTGGTTGGGTTGTGGTGTGTTCATCCAAATTGTGATCATCGTCCTACTGTAAGGCAAGCTATCCATGTTCTCAACTTAGAAGTTGATTTACCCATCCTCCCCTCAATGATGCCTGTGCTAACTTATTACCCTCCAACAATGAGGGCGGCTAGGGATTCAAATGCACATTCTAGTGGCATCAATGATTCTACAAGCCATAATTACTACAGCGATTGGAGCCAAATCACATGTAGATAAAAGTGCACCAGTTAGCATTCCACATTAGTGCTTAGCTGGCTCATCTAGTTGTTACCTTGTGTTTTAGCATGGTTAAATTATTCTTGCGGTTACATTTTTGGTTAGCTTTCAGTTGTATGCAGTTGGCCGTGTTTGTTAGCTTTTGACTTCCTCACTCAGATTGGATAAATGGCCAACCTTGAAGATGAAGGCTAATGTAATAGCAACCTCTACCATAAGGTAGTGAAATTCTTCTTCAGCTGCTCTACCTTTTCTTGCTTCTTGCTTTATGTTTTCAATCCATTTTTTACTCATGATGAATTATTAGCAAACTTTACATTGTACTAAAGCCTTGAAAGGAAAGGAGTGAACTCACAACCGTCACCATGTTAACTAGATCCTCATTTGTTGGAAACCATCAACAACTACTTGCAGAAATATTTCTTAACTTTGTAAATCCAACCAATCCTTTCAGGCTTGACAATGGAGATAATCCCATGGTGGCCCTAGTCCCTAACCTCTTGACAACAAAAAAATTATGTAATCTGGACACGCAACATTAGAAGGGCACTTAGGGCGAAGGACAAATTAAGCTTTGTGATAAGGTAGTTTAGGAAGATAATTGAGGGTAACCTTGCCTTAATTGAAGTTTGGGAATGATGAGACGATATGGTGGTTTCTTGAATCCTTAACTACACCACTTCCTCTATAAAATCCAGCTTGATGCTTTTAGATGATGCTTATGAGCTCTGGAATGAGATGAATGACAAGATGTCTCAACATAATGGATCAACGATCTTCTAGCTGAAGAAAGCCTTAACATGCTAGTGCAGGGAAATGACATGCTGATCACATACTATGAGAATCTCAAAGCTATTTAGGATAAACTTGCACTGTATGATAACAGGCCTGAGTCCACATGTGGACAACTGAAACTGCTCATAGAAAAACATCAAAAGGATTATGTGTTCCAATTCCTTATGGGACTAAATGAAGCATATGCTCATTTGAGAGACCAAATTCTAATGCTGGAACCTATGCCACCAATTAATAAAGTATTTGCTATGATTAAGACACAGGCATTGGCCACACAAAAGGGTCAAAACATTATGAAGGGTGGAGGAAAGAAGGGTAGGCCTTACTGCAGCTATTGTAGAATCCCAGGAAATAACTTGGAAAATTGATTGAAGGTGGGAAATGCTAAGGCACCAATATGTACGTGCTGCAATATGAAAGGGCATATAGCTAAAAGACACTATAAGTTGAAGAGCTATCCACTTGGACACAAATTGTAACAAAAAAGAGGCAAGGGAAGTAGCTAGGCTAACTTCACTTAAACTGGTGTATAAGGAGCAACAAATCTATAATATGAGGATAGTGAAAGGATGTTTTTGAGTAAGGCCTAATATGAGTTAATAACTATTCTTAATGCAAGGAAGATGACAATTGAAAAGCAAGATGAGAAAGAACCATCCAACAACCATGTTGCAACAAACACAATAGCTACATTTCCTTTCACTCACAATCCTTCCACCTCTAATATGGCTGGTAAGCCTCTACACACACCTTCACAGAGCTTTGATCATGAACAAATACAAGAAAAACCTTGGACTTTTTACACTAAATCAACAGATTATATGTTCTATCGTCTAAACCTATTCATTTCTATCAGATTAGCCATATCTATACCTATCAAGCTTCCAAATGATTTGCGAGTGATTGCTCAAAATGTGTTGTGTGTCCTGTCCTTCACTCTTAACTCAAATTAGTGAGAAAATGCTTCTTGGACCACAATTAGAAAGAGTGAATTCAAGGGAGGCCTGTACATGTTCTTAGAGAGTTAGAACCATCCACAACAGATACTCACAAGCACTCCAAAAGGCCTACTATCCAACAAACCTAGATCCTACACTGTTGTAAGTCTTAGTGGCAAGTATGCCTTTCGGCACTATAGACTAGGCCATCCATCAATTAAAAGGATAGGATTTAATGGTGATAATGTTGTAAACACAACCAAAGATGAAATGAAAAGTTTTATTCACTTAATTTTTTTTCCTCAAAACTGCATAGAAAGCCATTTAATCTCAGTCATCATAGAGCATCGTATCTCTTTGAGATGTTGCATTGTGACTTGTGCGGGCCTTTCAATGAGGTTACTTATGATGGGAATAAATATTTTCTAACCATTGTAGATGATTACACTAGGACAACTAGGATATACCTAGTTAAGACTAAGCCAAAAATAGAACAATGGATGAAATCCTTCTTCAATCTTGTTCAAAATTAGTTTGGGAAAGGAATACAAGTTGTCAGAACAGATAATGGTGTAGAATTTAAGATGGGTGATTTCTATCAAGAGAAGGGAATAATACATCATAAAACTTGTTTGGGGACTCCTCAACAAATTGGATAGTATAAAGAAAACATCAACACTTGTTGAACGTAGTAAGGGCATTAACATTCTAGTCTAAGATACCTTAAAGATATTGGATTGATTGTATTCTAGCAGCAACAAACATTATAAATAGGACCCCAACTGTAGCTTTAAATAAGAAAATCTTATGAAGTGTTATTTGGAGTTAAACCTTCTTATCAACATATGAGAGTTTTTGGATGTTTATACTATGCATCCACACTAAGTCAAGGAAGGAAGAAGTTTGATGCTAGGGCTAGGGAGCATGTATTTCTAGGATGCCCTCATGGTGTGAAAGGGTATAAACTACTAGAGTTGAAAAGTAAGCACATGTTTGTTTTGAGGGATATGATTTTCTATGAGGACATTGTTCCTTTCAAAGTGAAAGATCAAAACACAAAACCTCAGCGACCTACATTTTTTCAGCAACATAGCCTCACATCAGATCCTTTCCTTCTCACAAATGATGACCAAAACCTTAATGCACCATGCTAAACACATGCACAAACCAACTTACAAGAGTTAACATCAAAAGAGTTAGTGAGACCACATCAAAGTCCAAATTCAACAGTAGAACAAGATACAGTGCCCATTGAACTACAACTTGTTGTTGTTCCATTGAGTGATGAGCCAGTAGTTCCCCTAAGAAGGTCATTGAGAGCAAGGAACCCTACATATATCATAGAAGTTTTTTTTCAAATTCGAATTCAAAATTTTCATCTCTTACATATATAATTAATTAATTATTTTTCAATCATTACACCTATTCACCGTCAAATAGAGACACACACACACACACACACATTTTAGAAGATTTCAGATTGGTTTTATGATTGCATAATCTATATTTATATCCTTATTATATTATAAAGAGTTTAGCGTTAATTTGAATATACATTTTGAATTTACATCCTTGCCTTAATTTTTAATTAAAAAAATTCAAGCACACTCAAATATAATTATTAAGATGCTATTAGTTTTTTATAATGTATCTCTACTATATTGTTATTAAAATAATTATTTTTCTTACACAAAGTAAAATCACACAATTGCCTTTATTTTAAATTTTATTTATTTTTATCCTTTTCTTTCTCCTTTTCTCTTTAACTACTTATTTTTGTGCAGGTTCTTTCTTAAATTTCTCTTTTTTTCAATTTTTTTGATACTGACATCCCAATGCAAGGGAAAAGGGTTACCCCTGAAAGGTCTGGCTTCTCAATTAATAAGATTAAGAAAACCATGACCAAGAGAAGGAAACCCATAATTTTCAAGGCTAGTGGGAGGTGCATGAAATCCAGTGCTCATGTTAGCTGAGTAAAGAGTTTCCAATACAATAGGGAAGGGCATTAGAGGAGGAACTTAGACAAAAGTAGATTGCTTGAAAAGTGAGAAATGCTAATTAGGGTTGGTAGTGGGGTCATGGGGTAAGTGTTGTAGCCACCACAATTGGCACTATTTTGGTCAAGTTGTTGTTCGGTCATGTTTTGGGCCTAAGAAATTGTCTCTTATTACCAAATGGTTAAAGAATATTGTCCCCATGCCTTTATTAGTTAAAGAGGGTTATGAATTCTCATTTAGGGACAATAGTTGCTAAATTTATTATCATAATAAATTGGTTGGCATGGCCTCATTGATAAATAAGTTGTACTACTTGAATTTAGATGGCAGGCCATTGATCAACATCATCTCAAACAAACATCCTAGGGATGGTTTAAATCCTAAGTACCTATGATCCCTTAGACTTGGCTATGTTTGGGACTCAAGGATTAATAAGTTGGAGAAAGATAGGCTAATTGGCCCATTGGGAGTGGAACCCTATCCAATTTATAGACCTTGCATCCTAAACAAGAAGGCTAGAAATTCATTTGATGGACATGTCGAAAGGACTGTTAAAGTGTAGGAGCTAATCCACACTAATGTTTGTGGTCCATTTAATGAAATGAAAAGGAAGGGATTTCTCTATTTTATAACCGTTATGGATAATTATTCACAATATGGTTATGTGTGCTAATGAAATTCAAGCATGAATCCTTTCAAAAGTTCAAGGAATTCAAAGCACAAATAGAAGTGGCAAATATATCAAAGTACTACGATCAAATCATGGAAACAAGTATATGAGTGTTGAATTTGTTGAATTCCTCAAGGAGAATGATATTGTATCATAATTAACACCACCAGAAACTTTTCAGTTAAAGGTGTAGCAAAACATAGGAATCAAAATTTGTTAGACATGATTCAATCTATGATGAACTTCATTGATTTACCCATATCTTTATGGGCGTATGCCCTACTTACTATAGTATATATTTTGAATAAGATACCTTCCAACTCCATTTCCTCTACCCCTCATGAGATGTGGTTTGGAAGCAAGCCAAGCTCTAAGCACTTGAGGATCTAGGGATATCCGGTTTATCTTAAGAAGATTAAGATGGACAAAATTAAAGGCGATGGCTGTTATAGGCCGCTTTGTTAGATATCCTAAAAATTCCATAGGGTACGAGTTCTACATACTTTAAGACAATAGGATTGTCATCAGGTATCAAGCACTCTTCCTTAAGGAATAGTTCATTCAAGCAATGATACACAAAGACTCAACCAGGTAATAGGAGGCCATGAAGTCTAAGGTTGATTCAATATATGGGAACTAAGCATGGGCTCTAGTAGACCTACTTGAGGGAATTGTGTCCCATCAAATGTAAGTGTGTCTATAAGAGAAAGATTAGTTCGACTAGTAAAGTGGAGACTTATAAGGGCAAGTTAGTTGTCCACTTAGATTATAAGATTTGGAAAAGGGATGTCAAAACACTTTCCTCCATGGAGAGCTTGAGAAGGACATTTATATGGTGTAGCCATACTGCTTTGAGGGCTAAGACGAATCCCAAAACGTATGCAAGCTTAAGAAGTCCATTTATAGCCTTAAGTAAGAATTAAAGAGTTAGAATCTTTGTTTTGATGGTGCAGTCACAACCTTTGTATTCATCAAGAACGAGGATGAGCCCCATGTCCACAAGAAGGTTAGTGGGAGTGCTATAACATTCCTTGTATTATATGTGGATACTATACTACTGATAGGGAATGATGTTGAGATATTAACCTCAGTCAAGTCTTGGTTATATGAAACCTTCTCTATGAAAGACTTGGGAAATACAACCTACATCTTGAGCATTCTTGTCTATAGAGATAGAGTAAAGAGATTGTTAAGTCTCTCTCAAGTCTTGTACATAGACAAAGTACTAAAGAAGTTTAATATGAAGAATTCTATGAGAGGATTTCTACCATTTAGACATGACATCCATATCTTGAAATCTATATGCCCAAAGATAGATGATGAGAAGTGAAGCATGGAAGCCATTCCATATGCTTTAGCTATTAGAAACTTGATGTATGCAATGCTATGTACAAGGCTAGATATTGCCTATGCTATAGGTGTTGTGAGCAGGTTTTAGGTGAATCCTAGCAAAGAGTATTAGAATGTTATCAAGTGTATTTTTAAGTATTTGAGAAGGACTAAGGATGGGGATAGTGATCTAAGAGTAGATAGATATACCAACTTGAACTTTCAGTCAGACATGGATGATAGAAAGTCTATCTCTAGATTTATATTTACTCTTAATGGAGGTGCAACCAATTGGAAGAGTTTCAAATATATTACAACTGCAAACTTCACCACTAAGGTTGAGTATATTATTGCATGTGATGTAGCGTAGAAGGCTGTTTGGATGAAGAAGTTTGTGCCAAAACCTCAGCTGGCTCTAGATATAGATTGGACTTTATTGTGTCAACAATGGTACGATCGCACAAGCAAAAAAACCGAGGTCTCATCATAAATCTAAACATATAGAAAAGAGTACCACATTATTCAAGAAATCATCAGAAGGGGCAACAGAGTCATGTAAAAAATAGCTTCAACTGAAAATATAGCTAACCCACTCACCAAGCTAATGACTCAAGTACAATTAGATCTCCATCTTGAGAAAATGGGTATTAGATACCATAACAACTAACATTAATAGTATTGGCATTAGATTGCAAGTGGGAGATTGTTAGAGATATGCCCTCTAATGTTAATAGAAAATGAGGGATATTAAAAGGACATTTGGTTGTATATGTACTTTTTATAATAATTTTATTAATATCTTCATCAATATTGTGCAAGTTTTTATGCATGTGAATTTTGATTGGTATGAAGTATTGCATGTACCCATGTACAAGAGTAAAAAGTCTTATTCATAAGGAGTTGTGAATATGGACACAAGACTTTCTTAGTACTTAATAACTAAAGCCTATCCACGAGTCACGGACTCTCTAAAGAGTATTAAAGAGTTAGTATGACTTGAACACCTTGAAGAGTTGAAACGCAATTCCTAACCCCAAAATTCATGTGTCCCATCAAGCAAAGGAGAGAAGAAACCCTAGCATGTTTGTTATTTATTTTTGTGATAAAGTTTTGTTTTATAGCCAAACCCCAACAAAATCCAACAGTCCTTTCTTCCCCAAACAATGTTCCAACATAAAAGGCTAGAAACATTGATCTTCCAACAGTCAAATCTTCATAACTTAAATTCAAATTTAATGCCAACATTCTCCTACTAAATGATTGATCAATGTTTTTTTTAACCCTATAAATTCTGCAGCAATGAAGCATTGTATATGCAACAAAAAGGTAAAACATGCCCAAACTAATATTGTTGTTGCAACCCTTGCTTCCTTCTGCTTCCATATATTTTTTGAAATTGTTGCACGAGAATAAAAATAATATAGTTTATGCTATCCCTATTACCAGCCATTCTCGTGTGAATTTGTCTCCTTCCTTTGTTGTTCAACCCAGGATATACTATTGGCGTAGCAGTTAAATTAGTGTGGAGATGGGGATGACATGGCAGCCAGCATGGTGGATGAGGTGGCAACTAACAATGCAGTGAGGCAATGTCATGGCACCAATCAAGCATGAGTGTTGACAATGATATGGCACCAACACATTTGAAAACTTCTTGCGCGGTCTTGCTCGAAAAGATTTTTATGGGAATATTCATTCCTAATTTCAAGGATTTGGTCTAGATTAGTTAAGTGTCCATGTAAGGTAAGAAATTGACTAATCTTATTTGATTAGATTAACAAAACTGTGTGGTTCTTAGTAATTGTTGACTGAATCCCTCTAGATGGAAAGCAAATCTCTCTAGTTAAGAAAGTCAACACTGGTGTTGGAGCACCAGGTGCAGGGACTGTGAGGAAAATTTTGCAAATTTGATTTGGTTTGGATTTCTCAGAGATTGCACATCTAAAATGGATGGAAGTCATTGACCTTAGTGGCTATAAGGTCTGGAGACTTCATTGGACAACTTAAACTTCTGGAATTTCATGAGTTAAGTGAATTAGGTGAGAAATTTGTCCCTTTAGTGGTGAGGATCAATGTATATATCAAATTAAGTGGAAAAAGAGTAAGCAAATGAAAAAAAGAGCAAAAACATGCCTTATTCAACTGAGTTAGAACTAATGGGGTTGGTTGCATGAGCACTTAGAGAGGGTTGCTTGTAAGTATGTGAAAAGGTTGAGGCTAAAGAGGTTTAGTCATGTTGAGTGCTTCTCTTGAAGTTTAGGTATATCAAATGAATCTCCTTCAAATCAAAAGGGAAAAGGGACTCTCAGAATTGAACAAAATTACCAAGGTAATGGATATTGCAGCACTGAGGACAAGGTCATTCTTGCCACATAGAAATTAAAGAACTTTCTAAAGAAGAAAAGAACCCCAAACAAGGTAACTAAAAAATCAAAAAAGCCTGAAGATGCTTACACATACAATAATGGAGATGTGAAGATTGAATGAAAAGGTATCCAGTGTCACAAGCGTGGCAACTTCGGGCATGCCCTTACCGACTATGCAAATATGTTGAAGAAGTAGGAGAAATCAATGGCAACTACATTAAGCGAGGATGGTTCTAAGCAATTTGAGGAAAAACTCATGTCAACTCATATGGCCTTTAATTCCATAGACAGGAAGAATCTTACTTGTGTTACCCATGTTGTAACTCCAGTAGAAACTAAGAGTGATAGTTAAGAAAGGACAAATTTGAAGGCATCCTCAGCAAGGGAAAGATGCTAAAAGACTACCACATAGTTAACTGCTTCGATAATCCAAAAAATGGCATAAAAGTATATACCAAGATTAAATTTGTGAAGGAATCATCACCCGATGTTAAAGCACCAGAGTGATGTTGGAACATCAGAGAAAGAGAGAGCTTGCCATGAAATGAAATGTCTATGAATTCTATTTAAGGCCTAGACACTTTACCTCTACTTGCCTTTCTTTCTTTAAAAACCTTGTGAATGGGAGATAGCATTGTGCTAAGTTTCTAGACAAGTTCAAACAAAGAAAAATTATAAGAAGGGTATAGGTGAGAAAATTAAATCTAAGATGCAACACTTCCCGATCTTCATTGCAAGTAGGTTCTAGGATCACGAAGTATTCTAACGTTATTAGTTCAAAATATGTGACCAGAGAAAAGGCCAACCTAACAAGCTATTCAAACCTCAATAAAGAATTCAAAAATAGTAAAAAAGGGCATGTAATTGATAAAGGAGCTATGAAGACTAATAGAAAGCCCTTTTTGAAAAATGCACCACATCTGAGGGTTGGTGAAGATTGAGGTCACTACAGTGCAATATGTTGCATATCAATGCAACCTGGAGACATCCTTATAAAACCATTGGATATAAGAGAAATTGGAGACTTGAGAAGAAAGTGGGCCTTCACCTGATTTAAAGTTTAGCTTATGACCCAAAAAAAATAAAGGAAAGATCTGGAAAAGATTATAAAGGAAATATTCTTGAAAATCATAACGTATTCACTTTCCTTCTTGTTTGGAGCCTAATTATATCAAATACCCTCTTTGTTTAACATTAAAGAGTTCAAAAGATCTTTTAGAATTCTATCTTGTATATATTTACAAGTTTGAGAATCAAATCCTCTCTGCCTTTGCTCGATTAGATGAAGTCTCAACATCAAATCCACAAATCATTAGCAATGTTCCGACACCTATTGCAATTTTGTAAGATCAAACACCATAGATTTAACAGAGTTGACAATGGTGAAAAGGAGAGTTAATGGAGCTTTCACGGATGCTTCTAATTTCCAAAGTTCTAGATTAGAGCAAAATAGTCATAGTGTATTAGAAACACCATAACATCGCAGATTAAAGATCCTACTAAACTAGATAATGGAACACTAAATGGGAAACCACCCAAGCCTACTATGTATATAAGCTCCAAACTAAAATTTTGAGGGATCTATTGGCATTATGTTTGTTGAAGGGAAGAGAATTAGAAAAAAGACCTTACAAATGCTACTGATGACCAATGGATGCACTTTTGACGATGTTGCCCCTACTAGAGAAGAAGGAAACCAGGAAATTGATGTTCCAGTACTAGACAGTGAGGATAGCGTTAATGATGAGATATCACCACAGTCCAAAAAGGAACCCAACTCAAGTGTCAAGAAGTATCACTATTAGGATGCTATCATTGGAGGTATAGATGAGACAAAGCACACTAGAAATATTGAAACGATTAACTACCGAAATCTTACAAGGTATCCTTGCTTTCTATCTAACATTGAACCAAAAAAAAAAATGGAACTCTACCTAAAGAATAAATTCTAGATTGGTCTGATGCAAGAGGAGTTGAACCAATTTGCAAGAAATAATTTTTGAACACTAGTAAAATGACCGCAAGATGTGAATGTGATAGGCACTAAATGGGCGTTTAAGAACAAGGTGGACAAGTATGGTGTTGTAACATATAATAAAGCCAAATTGCTCATTCAGGTGACTGTTGCCTCAACATTAACTTATACCAAGTGGATGTTAAAGCACATTTCTAAATGGAGTGTTGAAAGAAACGGTTTATGTAGAGAAACCTAAAGGGTTTGAAACCCCATGTATCCTAATGATGTTTATAAACTTAAAAAAACTCTTTATGGTCTAAGATAGGCACCTAGAATCTAGTATGAGATACTTGCAAAATATTTGTTGAAAGAAGGATACGAGAGGGGGAGCTAATCAAATATTGTTCATCTAGCGTTACAATGCCAACATCCTAGTAGTGCATATCTACATTGATGACATCATCTTTGGATACAATTCAAAGCAACTTGCAAAAAATATTTGTGAATTGAATGAAAAAGGAGATTGAAATGAACATGATTGAGGAGCTGACTTATTTCTTAGGCCTATAGGTAAAACAAGCTAATGATGGTACATTCATCTCACAAAGCAAATACGCCAAGAATCTGATAAAGCGTTTTGGCCTAGAATCATCCCAACATGTTGCAACACTAATGTCGCTCAAGACAAAGCTTACCAAAGAAGATGCTAGAGCACTAGTTAATGCGAGTCTATATTGCAACATGATAAAAAAGTCTTTCATACTTGACCTCCAGTCGTCTAGACATATGTTACGTCATTGAAGTATGTGCAAGGTCCTAATCTAATCTTAAAGAGAACCATTTAAGTGTTATGAAGAGAGTTATTGGATACATAAATGTCATGAGCAAACTCGGTATTTTGTGTTCTAAAAGATTATATTTAGACTTAATTAGGCATTAGTGACGCAGACTAGGTAAGTAATATTGATAACTGGAAAAGCACCACAAGTGGATATTTTTATACAAGTGATAATTTGATCTCTTGGTTCAGCAAAAAAGAACAAAAACAAAATTCAATCTCCTTATCCACAGCAAAATCCGAATGCATTACACTAGGTGCTTGTTGTGCACAACTTTTGTGGACAAAACAAATGCTTCTAGATTATGGAGTTCCACAAGGCACTATGGTGATAATTAAAGTGCCATAAATATTTTCAAGAATCTAGTTCAACATTCTCGAACCAATCATATTGATATTAAACACTACTTCATTAGAGAGTTTGTGAAAGAAAGTACATAGCAGTGGATTTTGTGGCACTGAAGCAATACCTATCACTACTGTGTTCCCTAAAGGATATGTCTGCCCTAAACCAAGGACAATAAGAAAGGGGAAAAAAGAACTATTTGTGGGCTAGAACCAAAACCACAAGAACCTAACACAACAGCAAAAAAGAACCCGCCGCCGGTTGATATTGAAGAACCCGCTGTCGGTTGATATTAAAGCACCACTGCTAGCCACTAAAGTAGAACCCATTCAAGGTAAACCTAAACTTGAGCTTGGGCCACAACAGGCATAATGGGAAGCACCACAAGATGATGTTGGAGAGCCCTCAAAACCAACAAAAAAATGAAAGAAAAAGAAGGGAGAAACCTCAACTTCAAAAAAGAAAGGTATCAATGTCTCCAAAGGCGTCAGCTTCAAAATTTTATGATGCTAAGTGTGAGGAACAATATAACCTTGTTTTTTGTGGAGGAAAATGATTGCTAAAAATTTGTTAACCCCAAAAAATATAAGGAGTTTAAGCTCATTGATTTAGTAAAGGGGATTAGGCTTTATGATGTTTTAGTTTCTTTTAATTTCTATTACCCGTAGTGGAAGAATTTTATTTAAACTTGAAGAAGAAGGCCACAGACAATGAGTTGAAGTGGTACGATAAAGCTTATGTGAAAGGAAAATTGGTCCATTTTACACCATCTATAATTGGGTTCATACTTTAACACCAGGAAAATGATTTAAGTGGTTTGTACCTAGAGGACTTTGCCCTAAACTATGACAAAATTACTAAGGGAATTAGGTACAAATAGGGCACATGGCCTTTAACTTTGGCATTACAATCTTTGGCAAATATGTGCAATATGTTCTAGGGTGTCATGAGAAATGGAGGTTATGCTATTCTACCTTAGGACTCATAGGAGACTAAATCTCGGTGTTATAATGTCAACAATGTAATGCAATATGTAGAATCCCACAACAAAGTTGTGCACTTAACTCATCCTAGAATGATCTCTAAGTTACTCACAAGGAAGTTGAAGATAAACCATTTTGAACCCTCTTTAAAGATTCCCTCGATGCAATACAGTGAAAAGGTGTTGAGAATTGGTAAGGTAAATGATTTGCTTACTGTTCCAACACCTAAAGGTACCAATGCACAATCTACCAAGGGTTGTCTTACGGGAGTTATTGTACATTTGGAGGCACTTAAGTATGGGATTGATATACAAATAAATTAGTTACACTTATAGCTCCGTGAATTAACTTGTAATTGGCTACCTTGAAATCTGTACTTGCCTTTGTTCCTAATGCTGAGACTAATGATGTTCCAACATCAACTCCATTAGGGGTTGGATTTTCTAGCTCCTAAAGCCCACATAGGCCATTCCTCCTCCTTAGAGTATTAGCTTTGTCATTGTGTGCCTTAAAGGGTAAGTAAATTGTAGATTGAGTGGGAGCAATGAAGGAGCAATATAAGGGAAACGAACTGGATTTGTTGGGGTTTGGCTAATTTTGGGAATGCTAGATTAGATGATGATGTTGGAGCATGGGTGCTCTTACTACTACTCGTGGATGCTAACAAACTGATGTTAGAGCATGGGTGCTCTAGACACTATTAATGATTTTTGTTGCTACTATTAATGGCCTACTACTAATGGACTTATGATGATGGATTACTACTTTTCTATTTTATTGTACTGATGGCTTATGCTTGTTAGCTCTTTTGGCTAGTAATTATTTTGGTGATCATATTTAATGATGTTAGCATGTGTCTTATTGTGGTGCTGTTATGATAAGCATTTTATTTAAATCCTCCTCAAGTGTTGCTCCACTGCTACTTGATGAAAATCAATTGAATTTTGATAATGTTGCGACACCAATAAGAGGTCACCACTTAAGACTTACTGAATCACCAAGCACGAACAGTTAGAAATTTTTCAATTTTGCCTAAAGAATTCATTGGGAGAGTGTTGTGCTACAAAATGTGAAAGGGAGAGATTATTGGCATGGCAGCTGACTTAGCACTGACATGGAGCTAATGTGGTCGATGACGTGGTACCTAACAATGCACCGAGGTTGTGACATAAGACCAAGCAACCACAAGTGTTAGCAATGATGTGACACCAACATATTTGGAAAGTCCTTGCGTAGTTTTGTTTGGAAAGATTTTGTGGGAATATTCATTCCTAATTTCAAGGATTTAGTTTAGATAAGTCAAGTGTCCACGTAAGCTATGAAATTGACTAATCTTATCTGATTAAATTAACAAAACTGTGTAGATCTCAGTGATTGTTAACTAAATCCACTTAAGATGAAAAGCGTATCTTGCTAGTTAGAAAAGTCAATACTGGTGTTGGAACAGCAATTCTAGAGACTAGGTTGGAAATTGTGCAGATTTGATTTAGTGTAGATTTCTCAGAGTTTACACATCCAAAATGAATGGAAGTTGTTAACCTTGGTGGTTATAAGGTCTAGAGACTTGATTGGATGACTTGAACCTTTGAAACTTCAAAAGTTAAGTGAATTAAGTGTGAACTTTATCCCTTTTGTGGTAAGAATAAATATATATATCAAATTAAATAGAAAAAGAGTGAACAAGTGAGGGACGAGCGTAAACAAATCTTGTTTAACCTAGTTAGGACCAATAAGGTTGGTTATGTGAGCACTTAGGTAAAGAGAGTTGCTTGTAAGTGCATAAAATGGTTGGGGCCAAAAGGGTTTGGTTGTATGGAGTGTGAATCTTGAAACTTGAATGTAATTTTGTTTAATTTGATATAGTAAAATTTTTTAACAAAACAGGTGCCTTGCAAACATAAGTGGTTGGCTCCAAACTATATTAACAATTTTTTGTGTTTGATTTATTAAAATTATATTTAAGAGTGTTGGTATTCTAACATAATAGATTCACAAAAACATTTGGTGTTACAACACCTAGTCAAAACTATCAGGTAACATCATTCAAGTAGGTGAAATCTTAAAAATTACAACTATTTCATGAACCCAAAAGAGGGAGCCTCAGTTTCTCATCCACTATTGCTTGATGAGTTGAACTACTTATGTTGGAAAGCCCACTTGAGGGCATTTATCAAATTAGTTGATGAGAAGGCCTAGTGTTCCATCACTAATAGATGAAGTCCACTCACCAAGATGAATGATAGGAGATTGATGTCCCAAGATGTCAAGGACTAGATTATCGAGGAAGAAAAAGTTGTCTTGGGCAGCTCAAAGCCCATCAAAGCCATACTCACAAGAGTTAAGGAGGAGTAGTTTAAATTAATCTCAACTTATAAATCAGTTAAGGAAGCATGGGACATATTATAAAATGTGCATCAAGAAACAAGCACTATATGCATGTCGAAACTTTAAATGCTTGCTCCTAATTCAACAATCTTAGAATGGGGGAGGATGAAAAGATAGCTTCACTCAATGGCAAACTAAAAGACATAGCCAACCAAGTGTACTAACTATGGAAGCGGTACTTGGAAGCAAATTGGTATGCAGAACACTACAATCTTTACAAGACAGATTCTCAGCAATTGTGGCTATAATTGAAGAAGCTAAGGACATGAAAACACGAGGTTGGATGAGATGATGGTTGTTTGTAGATGTACGAAATGAATCTACTTCAAGTCAAAGTTAAAAGGAAACAACTCTTAGAATTGAACAAAACTTCCAGGGCAGTTGATGTTATAACACAGAGGGCAAGGCCATTCTTGTTGCACAAAAATTAAGGATCTTTTTGAAGAAGAAAGTAACCCAAAGAAGCCTGGGGATGCTCTTTCATACAAGAGTGGAGATGTGAAGATTGAATGAAAAGGTATCCAATGTCATAAGTGTAGTGGCATCGGGTATGCCCTTATCAAATGTGTGAATACCTTGAAGTAGCAAGGGAAATCAATGGCAACTACATGGAGCGAGGATGGTTTTGAGTAATCTGAGGAGGAAGACTTGTGTCAACTCATGTCACCTTTAATTCCATAAATAGGAAGAATCCTACTTCTATTGCCCGTGTTATAACTCTAGTAGAAACTAAGAGCAGTAATGATAACGTCAGTGAGGTTTCACAAGAAAGAATAATAGTTGTCTATGACCATTTATTTGATATATTGTAGGAGTTGAAAATAGACTATGAGGAACTCAAGCTCAAACATTAGGAATCAGAAAAAGATCCATAAATTAGCTATCTATCCTGCTATTCCAAGCTCTTAGCGCTTGTTTGAGCCCATACAATGCTTTTTCAATCACAAAAATTTGCCTTCATGTCTTGGAACTTTAAATCCTTGAGGTTGCTCCCCATAGAATTCTTCATTAATGTATCCATTGAAAAATAAAAATTTCACCTACATGTGGTATATCTTCCATCCTTTCTATGCCATTAGTGCTACTAGTACTCTTATTGTGTCTAATCGCATTACTGGAGCATAGGTTTCAATATAATCAATACCTAAAAGCTACAAATATCCTTTCACCACTAGTCAAGTCTTATTCTCCTAGATTGATCAATCTAAGTTAATTTTGTCGTGTAAATCCATTTTACTTCAATTACTTCTTATCTTTTTGGTGAATCAACTAGTTCCCATGTCTCATTTTTTTCAATCATCTGGATTTTATCTTCCAATCCCTTGACCCATTTCTTTTGCTTAACAAATACCCCAAAGCTGTCTAGTTCCATCATAAATAAGTTGCACATTGCAAATATGTCACTTGATCGCTTCACCCTACATAGTGGTATCTTTAGCAAGGATTCTCATTCATTTGTTGATATAGAGTTTTAGGTGATCTTGGAAATGTTGCCTTCTAGCTTTTAGTCTCCTCCTCAACCTGTTGTTGATGTGACTTTTCTTCTACTAGAATAATTCTTTCAGTTGAGGGCATTATAGTTGTTCTTCTCTCTACTTTTTCTCCTCTACACTTATTTTCCACATTATCTCATGATCTTCAAAATCTTTTGTAAATAATTGGAAACCTTTTTATGCAAAGGTAAACAAGGATTACCATGTACCCCCACTAAACTTACAACTTTACTTAAGATACTTCAAAATACCCTTAATTGGGCAACTGTTTTGTATGAGAATGGATAACGGTCTCTACACAATTCAGTTACTAAATTACACCAATCGACAGAGTAAAAAAATTTTACATACTCACTTTTTCTTTTTCTCCTATTTTTTTTCCGTTCACACGAGTTTTTTTCAAGTCCCATTCTATATTCTTTTTTTTTTCTTTTCAGTTAATCTCCCTCATTTACTAGAAAATTCATCAATGCCTAAAACGAGACTTATATCCCAAATTCAATTATACTATCCTTACTATAGAGCTTCTAAAATAGTCTAGCAACTAAAAGTGAAGAGTGTTGTGCATGAAAATAGGAACCATGTCTTCAATACTAGATTAGTATTCCATTCTCAAGAATAATTAATGAAATAGGCAACAATAACAATTTTTATGCAAGAATTTCATCACAAATTAAGTACAGTGGCCACTAAATTCATGATGAATTCATGCTATCAATTTTACCACAAACTTGCATGCATAAATTTTTCATCAATACCTTTCATATGCAACACAATATTACCTAAATTTTCCTACACCTATTCCCACCCTCACACTTATTTTTGTTGCCCATATCAATTGCATGATCACAAAAATAAAGCAAGGCAACAAGAAATGAGACAACCTAGTAGGGTAGTGCACATTTTTCTTCCTTGTCCACTAGGCTTGCACCATACACTATTGTCTTTTCTAATTCTACACCAAGTGAAATATAAAATAATCTCCACACAACACACAAAACAAATTGAACACAATAACAAAACAAAACAAGCTAAGAGCAATCAAAAAAGCTTGGGTTACCTCCCAATAAGCGTTGTATTTAATATTTGGAGCATTATAGAATATGCATGGACTAGCGCAGATTAATTACGACTTTGAAAATCCACAACCTCTCATGAGTTGCACTTTCCTTCTTTTTCCTTTTCTCCTTTTCCTCATTTTTACTCTTCTTTTAGGACTCAACTACTCCTCCACTTGCCATTAAGGTTCTTTCATAACCGCCCCCACATTCGTCTTTTTGCTTATGTCCAACACTTGCACTATGTCCACTTTTGCACTATGCATATCATTTGAAACATTAGCACAATCATCAAAACACATTTAACATAGCCATATTTTCTTTTATCTCATGCCCTAATTTTTTTAAAGATGTGGGATACATGAAGAAGGTTACCTAACTAGGAGTTACTTGCAAGGTGAGACTACTCTTCTCTATATCTATCGAAGTCTTAAAGGTAACTCCTTTTCTCTTTCCATCTCCATCACAACAAAATCTATGGGCAAAATAAAACCACTTACCTTGATTTGCATGTTCTCTATTATTAGGTTTTTGTGGGATTTTTCTTCAACATGAAAATAATTTGTAAACACAATGGAAGCTATAGAAACAAATTCCACTCGTTTAGTTGTAAAACACTTAAGATATTAAACAAATAAGAACAAATGTAAAAGTTGTATCTTTGGAAAGTTTCCAAGCAAATTTAGACGTGATCCTTGAGTCATAACTCTCAAACCTAAACCTCTAGTTTGTCTACACAGCTAGAATAATTACAAGCTCCTTCCTCACTGCCACAAAACTTTTTTGTAAAACTCTAATGCAAACAACTTTGGGCAAGAATGATTTTTTACAAGAAAAAACTTTGGAGAAGGTGGCTACGGTTTTTGTTTTCTCTTGCTTGACGGCTACACGAAAATTCTAGGTTTAAGTGTGTTTTGAATTCTTCAAAACTCCTTTAAATACTTGTAACTCAAATGTTTGAGATATAGGTTCTATGAGCCCTCCTAGACTCTTTTAATTAAAATAGCCTATGAACTTCTATTTATTAATTTCATTAATAAATTAGTCCATAAACCATTTGATTATTAATTTTCATTAATAATTAAAGCCCAAATATGTCCAATTAATTTAATTTAATTTAATTAATATCATTAATTAAATTAATTCTCTATTATGCTTCTAATAAATGATCTCATCATTAACATATACCATACCATGACAATTTATATAGTCCAATCTACTTGTAAATAAATAAATTATGCAACCAGTAATTTAACACTCACAATACATCCTAACCATGTGCATGTGTGTGATTCTCTAAGTTTATCTTTAATTGCTAACGAGCGTAACTTAAAGGATATGTATAATATATAACCAATAGCTTATATCATAGCCCTATTAAGATGAAGTAAATGGGATTACAATGAATCTTTCTGATCATGAATACTATGTCATATAAATCTTTTGTTTTACTTTGTTCCAACAGAATAAAAGTCATAAATTTAGTCAAATTCATAAACTCAGTTATATGGCCAATTAACATTTTTTCGTGAGGCAAATGTTCCTATCGAAAACTCCTTTCTAATCATACATTACCTTGGCCAAGGACTTCTGTCATATAGAACAATTACATAGGACAAACGTCTTACTCACTTACAAGGAGACAAATCTTTTATTGAATGCACATATGCCTTCATACGTATCTAGGTAACGGCAAGTTGTGCTCATGATCTCATCCCATATTAGGATAAATATATGCCCTTAATACCCTAATGACACATTGACTATTATGCGCACAAGACAATCATGTCGTTTTAGGTTTAAGATCCACAAACACTTAATACAATCATGAAACAGGGTGTTGATAGCCATGAGTAAACTTCATGTATCTACTTTGTTCTGCAAGTCATTACCCAAATGCTCCATTCTCAATAGTGCATCCACACACGTGTATTATTTGTATCTCATAGTGAATATCATAACACTCACCATACAAATATAATATAAGCAAATTGCACCAATGCTCTAATACCTTTTAGAGTATCTGTGAGTCGCAAATAGATTTTAGTAATTAAGTGCTAAGAGAGCCTTGTATCCATATTTATAATTCTTTATGAATAAAACTTCTTAACTTTAACACATGGGCACATGCAATACTTTATATCAATTGAAATTTACATACATGAAAACTTGCCACAAAATTGATATAAAAATCAGTATTTGATTAATTATTGAGTAAAAGTACATATACAACTAAATGCCCTATAATATTCCTCATTCTTTATTAGCGTTAGAGGGCATATAATTAGCATCTACTACTCTTAGGGGCCTTTGTGTAGATCTATCTGCTAGTATCACGAGCATGTGTATAGGCTTCACCACTTTCATACTAAGTGCCTAAAACATGGAATAAGACATGACATTTCTGTTAGCACCTAGGTCACATAGTATATTATCAAATGAATTGCTCCTTATAGAGCATGAAATGTTGAAACTCCCATGATCTTCTAATTTGAGCGGTAAAACATGTCTTTCTTCTTTATCACCTCTAGTCTCTTTTTACTTTCTTTTTCTACTAGCAACTTCTTGTAGAGAATTGAACTTTTTCTTGATTTTTGCAACCAAAGAAGCATTCACATTTAACTTTTCAAAATCACTTAAAAACTTAATTCCTTGCTTCTATATTTTTGCATAAACTAGCTTTGAAGGAGAAGGGATTTTTAGCTTGTATGGTGCTTGCATAATTTCCTCCTTTTCCTTAGGGATGGCCATGGGCTGCAGCTCTTCTTCTTTCTTGTTCTCCACCACCTACATACTTTTTACATGTTCAATTGAGCTATTTTCAATAGTGCTAAGAAGTTTACGTAAAGGTTTATTGACTATCTCCTTGGCAAACTACCCAACTTGGACCAACTTGCACCTCCAAGTTTCTAATTAATGGTTTTTGATTTTGCAAGAAAGTTTCAGTTCTATTTATGTAATCTTACATAGTTTTTGCCAAGTTACCTATCATTTCATGTGTAGACTTTGCAAGACTACTCACAATATCTTCTAAGGACTTTTTTCTTGACATTAGTAAGGTGCATGATAGCCTGGTGAGTTTTATAAGTTCTCTAAGAGAAGTTAAGGTGATTCCTCTAGTCGGAATTATAGGTATTTGAATATAGATTATTGCTTTGTGGAGCTTGATTACCTACAAAATTTATATATTTCCTTTGGCCACTACTCGATCCTTTCCCTCTATACAATTGTGTTGGATACAGTCCTACATACATATCTAACATTTGCACTACAAAAACAGAAGGAGTATTTCTTTCTAGAATATTATCTATCATTTTAGACAAAAGCTTCATTTTTACTGCGAGAGCCATTATTATATCTATATCATATACGCTGACAACCTTTCATGTTGGGGACCTCTCATGTGACTACTAGTAAGCATTAGATGCCATTTCTTCAATTAAGGCCCAAACATCTTCAAACAATTTATTTATTAAAGCACTTCTTACAGTTGCATCAAGAACGATGTATAATTGACCACTTATCCCACTATAAAATATTTGTACCTCCATCTAAAATGAGTAACCATGCTATGGTCACTTTCCGAGTAATATCATATAGGTGGGTAAATAAGTGGGGGGAATTTAAATCGTAGGAAAATTTGGTAGTAAGATACAAAAGAAAGAAAAATGTAAATTGGTTTGAATTTAAGTATTTTTACTTATATTTAATATGTAATAATAATTAAATAGTTTGGTAGTATAGTAGACTACATGATGTATATGTCTATGTATGAATGTGAATGTGTCTTAATTACTGTTATATTACTAATCATATAGTTATTATTATTATCATATACGAGCATGAAAAGAAGAAGGGGCAATGTTTGGTTCTTAGTTGAGTGCAATGTTTTTAGAATCAGATCGGACTAACTAGTTCAATCGCTTCGACATCTCATCCAAGCATTAAAAAAAACTGTAAAGTGAATAAAACCGGAGCAAACGAATGAAACCAGCGACGCAGTTTGAAACAGTCCATCCGATTTAGTCTTTTTGTTGCAAAGAAAAATAATAATAATAATCTGGACAGACATAAGGCCGATGTTTTGTATTCAGGTAACAAATGACTCTAGTGCGACAACAATTTATCATCATTACAAAAGTCAAGAGTTTCTTCCTTTCCTGCACCTTTCATTGCTTCATTTAAAAAAAAAACATAATTTGTACTAATATTAATATTGCTAGGCTTATTTAATGTCATTTTCTTTCTCGTCATTTGATTCCGAATAAAAAAATTTTAATGTATTATATTTACAAGAGTTTTCGTATATGCCAAAAAAACACAACGCACAATGTAAAAATAAAATATTAAAATTGTTAAATATCTAAATATGTTTGTAATTAAAATCATAATATGTTACCCAATGTGTAGTTAACAATATAAGATACAATATAAAATATATTAAGATAAATGAGAAAAATTATATTACGTAATTGAAATGGATAAATATATAATTTTATTTTTGAACCAAAATAAGTTCAATCTCTTAATAATATAGGACAAATATACATATTTACATGTTTAATGTATATAAATTTATTCGTTTATGCATTTATTTTTGGGTCAGACGATTTTTCAAAAACAATTGAATTAATTGAACTGGTAACTTAATAAATTAATAAATTGACCAGTTGAATAGCTAATCCGGCTTTAAAAATATTGTTTAAGTGGGTAGAAAAGTAGAGGAGATTTGAGTGGATATAAAAATCTAGTAGTAAGATATAAGAGGGGTGAAACTTTTAAATTGGTTTTATTTGAACTTTTTTATCTAAATTTTATATATAATAATGATTAAATGATATAATAATATATTAGTTTATATGATACAAATATATATATGAATGTGAATGTATGCATGCATATATATATGTATGTATTGATTTCATTATATAATAATCGAAAAATTATTAATTAGTTATAAAAAATAAGAAATAGAATATTTTGAATTTGAATATGAATAAAAATTTATGAGGTAGAATGTTACATTAGTAAAATTTCGAGTGAGTGAAAATATACAATAAAAATAAAAAAAGGGAAACAAACATAGCCAAGGGAATTAGGCTCTAACAAAAGTCAAGATGGGAAATTGAAGAAATTCCGAGCCGAGAATTCGGGCTACGGGCCGTTTTCTGCTCGCTGACGAGGGCCCAAAGGCTTAAAAAATGCTCCCAGGAGTACATATTATTAGGGTTATAGCTATCTCCAGTTCTGCATCGTTGCTTCCACTCCTCTCTCTCCCTCCCTCGGCAGAACAAAAATGAAATAGGAAAACAAAAATAAAAAAATAATAATAAAAGAGAAACAGCAAACGGCCGTTTCCCTCTTCCGCACTCGGAAGAACTAACCTTCGCCTCCCCATTCACCGGTAAGTCTTTCTCAGTTAATTTCCTGGAAATTTGAAACCCACTATTCCTAATGAAATCCTTTGATCACTGATCATTCCTTTACTTTTTTAAGTAAGAGAATTCAAGTATTTATGATTTCGAGGCATCAGATAATTGTTTGTGCATAGAAACTTGGTTCTTCTTGTGTATTTTATTTTTGCAAATGTAATGTAGATTGCCGAGGATTCTTCAAAGCGTTAAGCTTACTCTGTTGGATGCTGTGTTCTGCGGTTTGGGAAGTTTTAAAGTTAATTGATGTGTGCATCAGTAATTTTTTAGTATCGTATGAGAATGTGGTGGTTGTCAGTTATAACTTGTATTTGCTGTTTTACTATTTAATTATCATCGTTCAGGTAATCTTGATCGTTATTCTTATTGGTTTTGCTTCGGAAAGTTTGGAGTGTGAGTTCTTATTGCTTTATTTAGCTTATACATAAATGCGAACTCACACGCTTACACACACAAATATGTATGTCTACATAGTCTTATTACTAACCTGGTCTGTTTCATTGGGCTTGCTGCCGAGCATTTGGCCCCAAGGGCATTTTGTGATGTTGAGTTACTATTTCTATTTTCTTGATATCCAAAAGTAGTTGCATTAATTTTAAGATTAATTTTTTTGTTTAGAGATTATAATATATCAACTTATCTGGCCACTGAATTTTAAATGTCCAACGAGTGACCAAGCATAACTATCCCATCATACAATGGTCTGCCCCCTACCTGTGCTATGATCTAATGGATCAATAAGATTGTGACAATTGTGATAAAGAATATTGTTGTATAAATCCTCCATATGCAACACATACGGAATATTTCGCAAACTCTGTTGCATATGGCAAAGGATTACACCAAGAATGATAATTCAACCCCTTAGTAGTTGTATTTCCCAACTCATACTAAAGATTTCTCACATAGACTAAATCAAATGATTATTTGGCATTTTTATATCTTGGTGACTGGCAAAATAATGTACTTTTGATGACTAGTGAAAAGGTGTAATTAAAGAGAAAGCTCGAGAGAACACACTCTGTGTTCAGTCGAATTAGAGTAATACACAGTGATTGGAGTTATGTAAGGAGTAGTCAGCTGCATTATTCATTGATGTATTATTTCTCCCAATTTTTACTCTCCATTTCATTTGATCTGCATTGTAGCATTTTTATGTCCTTATTTTTAGCTTATACATATCCATCTAACAACCTTTATATGTTTCTCTGTGTTTGTGTGTTATTACATTGTTACATTATTGCACTGCTCAGCCTTTTCATTCATCAGACTTCTGTATATTAGCTTCTTAGTCAGCATGGTTTAGACTTTGCGGAGTTTGTGTTGATTTTACTGTACTTATACTGTAGGTTTCCCTACCCATAACTCAACTGGGACCAATTGCATGGAGTTTGATGAAACTCTACAGATGCTTCCACCTCCACCTGGGAGTTTCATTGATCGTGAAGAACTTATTCAACATGTTGGGGAGTTTGCAATCTCTCAGGGATATGTTGTCACCATTAAACAGTCTAAAAAGGAAAAAGTTGTAGTCCTTGGTTGTGACAGAGGAGGTGTTTATCGAGATAGGCGTAAGCCTGTTGATGAGACATCTGGTAAACATCTGCGCAAGAGGAAATCTGGTTCTCGACTTACAAACTGTCCTTTTGAGCTTGTGGGTAAGAAGGAGGATGGCTTGTGGGTACTTACTGTTAAGAATGGTTCGCATAATCACGAACCAATGAAGGACATGTCCGAGCATCCTTCTGCCCGTCGCTTCAATGAGAAAGAAGTGATGCTAATTAAAGAAATGACAGAGGCGGGTTTAAAACCACGCCAGATACTTAAAAGACTCAGACAAACAAATCCTGAGCTTTTATCTACACCGAAACATGTTTATAATGTGAAAGCCAAGCTCCGTCAAGGGAATCTTGCAGGTCTGAATTTCCTTATTCTTTTTCGGGGTTGGTGTGTATTTTAATTCTCATTTTTATTATAGTAACAATGGTCATAAAGTCCATGATATTGCAATTTATCTTGATGTTTAGCACTTTACGCCGACCTCTTATACTTGTCATTGTTCACAAACTTCAAATTTATTAAAGATATATATTATGTTTTTTTCTTTTCTATTATTCAAGAGAACTTTGACTAATAGGAAGAAGAGACCTTGCCCCCTATAAAATATAGTTCTAGCACATAATAATAAAAATAAAAGATTTAAATAAAATTACTCTGTTCTCACAGAAAACTAGATGGGGACGAACGAGCAAAAATACCTATCAACTTTTCTTCTAAGGAAGATATGTAAAGCATCTTTTTCTGCAAGCAATTAGATCTAAGTCTGTTCTTTTAGGAGATTAGGGTAGTCCATATCCAGATTGACCAGCTTATAGCAGTTGAAGACTCTGAGCATGTCATCATAAAATTTTACCAATAAATGATATCCAAAATACCAGTGATAATTAAGTCAAATAAGAGTGAGGAGGACTTGGACTTCGTTGCCTATTCTAATATAAGGATCTAGATTTAAAGACCTACCAGCATTGTTGGTTCACTCACACACGAAAGGCTGAGTATCCTTTGTGTTCACCTGCCTTCTTTGTGTCACATGCTGCAGTGAGGAGATTGAAGACATTGAGACCTCCTACATGTGCAGAGGGAAATTCTGAGCCTTCAACATCTTCTGAACCATCATGGAAGAAACGGTATCCCCCGGTAATTTCACACAGTCCATGTTTTAGGTGGTTATATATCCCTTGATACCATAATTATTTTATATCCACATAGATCAAAGAATTTTATGATTATATTCTGATTTCATCAACTTTGTAGTACAGGACTTTCTGGGATGTGGTTTGTGTTCTTGTGTCCCGTAATTGAATGTTATGTGAATTCCAAAATCAGGCTAATGTTAAATCTGAACCTTTGGAATTTTTATTTTGTGCCTTGCAGAGGGTCCCGAATCTCATTGGTGGTAGATTCGTCGATTCACAAGCACCAACATCTATTGATGTGTTAAACCCTGTGAGTGCAGAAAATCTATGCATGCCATTAGCCCTCTTTATCTAAGTTTTTGTCGCTAATAGTTCATAATCATTTGTAGGCTACACAGCAAGTGGTTGCACAAGTTCCTTTATCCCCAGGGGAGGAACTTAAGGCTGCAATATTTGCAGCAAAAAGAGCATTTACATCATGGAGAAATACCCCTGTTACTACTCGTCAACGCATCATGTTCAAGCTTCAAGAGCTTATTCACCGAGATATGGTAAGCTGCTTGTGGTACCTCACATCTTGACTGTTTCAAGTGTTAAACAGTAACTAGAGTTGTAATTGTTTTCCAGGATAAGCTTGCCAGCAACATAACATCAGAGCAGGGCAAAACATTGAAGGACGCCTTTGATGATGTTGCCTGTGGGATTGGTGAGTTCTTCTCTTATTGTAATTTTTAGTTCCTGTGTGGCACTTGGAGTTGAAACATTATGTGTAGAGTTGAAACTTGATGAGTTGACTTGGAATGTTCTTAAGAACGTTTAAACTCTATTTCCTCGGATGCAGGGTGTTATTGGGTTTTAAGATTAAGCTGAAGTGGTAAAAATCTCAAAAAAGAATTACTTGTGATCAGTGAATTTATAGTCATAAATGCAACATTTCAAGAGCTTCCTTTGCTACAGCTTGATATTCTATATTTTATGCAGAGCTTGTTGAACATGCTTGTGGAATAGCAAATTTGCATATGGGGGAATTTTTTTCAAATATATCAAATGGAATTGATACTTTTACCTTCCGTGAGCCCCTTGGTGTTTGCGCTGGAATATGCTCTTTCAATTTCCCAGCCATGATTCCGTTATTGGTATGCTTTCATTATATTTTATTTTTTTCCTTTTGAATGATAACATCTTGTTTCTTATGCTTATTTATTTGATCACTGCAATACTACTTGCGTATAATTAGGATACTAATAAGACTATTTTCCAGTGTAAGTGCTAATCTTTTGATAATGTTGAACCATCTTACAAGAAATCGTCAAGGAATAAACGGAAAAAGGATGATACAGTAACAACCTCTCGATCAATTTAGCACATAAAGGACTAGAGAAGTTCTCATGCAGATTTTAGTGAATGCTAGGTGAGGAAGATTTGTTTCAAATACCCTCAATGATGCTTATTTTCCATTTGAGATTGTTACATAGCCATAGGCAAGTCATTTTGATGAGCTCAATGTTGCCTGTAGTCATCTGGTAAATCCATTTAAAAGTTTATGTTAGTTGGGATAGTTTTTAAGCTTCCCGTGTGAAAAGTGAAAAAAGTTGGTCCTCAAAGCCAATTTCTGTAACATCGCCTTAAACATGTTGTAGTTGGGTACAGAACAACATAATATCAGGCATTTTATGCACAAAAGGTGCTGAGGCAGTTAGCTTATCGTATATGTTGGAGAATATTATAAAATATTATGGAATATTTCTTTTGATATTTATATATTTGGTTTCTTTATTGATAGGGTTAGAACATTTTGTTTCTTAATTTTTAGTATTAGATTTATGTTAAGATATTTTATATGTTTGTTATCTTTGTATTTATCTTATACTACAAATTGAGACTTTTTTTCAGAAATAAAACACGGTTTTATTCTTTCAATTTTCTTGACATAGTATTAGAACAGGTTCCTTCCAAAAACCCCGCTCTAGTTGCAATCTTAGTTTCAATCTGTTGCTGGTGCTACTGTGCATGGTGGCACGTGGAGGCAGGCCCCTCCCCTTCCCCAAAAAAAAAAAAAACCTACTATGCTGATTATTTGCTACTGCTATTTGTCTTTTTACCATTCTATCGGCTTCTACTATTGTTCTTGTCTGTTGCCATAAGCACGACTTTTGTGATTTTCTGGTGTTGCCGGCCATATTGCCATTATTTCTCTAGTATTGCCTACCTTAATAGCTCTACTGCTATCTACTATCTGCTTTTTTTACTATCTACAATCATTATCTCTTTGGCTATTGATGTCTTCTATTTTTCCTATTACCTTCTACTGTTAACTTGTATATGGCTGTCTATTATTGTTTTCTACTGCTGTCTATTGGATACTGCTAAACTAGTGTTTAGTTTCAAGTTGAATATTATAACACTACCCTATATTCAACTTGAAGGGAAGTGTTGGGGAATATTATAAAATATTATGGAATATTTGATTTAATACTTATATATTTGGTTTCTTTATTCAGAGGGTTAGAATATTTTGTTTCTTAATTTTAATATTAGATTTATGTTAGGATATTTTGTATTTTTGATACCTTTGCACTTATCCCATACTTTAAATTGGAACTCTTTTTCAGTAATAGAGCACGGTTTAATTCTTTCAATCTTCTTAACAGCATAAAAAATTAAATGAATTATGCTACATAACTATTCCTGACTTTAGGGTGACGGTGGAAGTCTTTTCCTTTTTCCTTTTTTTTTTTCTAGAATTGACCAGACGACTTACATAGCAATTTAAGCAGATGGTCCATTTCAAATTTCCTATTCTGCCTCTCCTAATAAATATTTTCTTATTTTTTTTTAAGACTCATAGTTTCCAGAGTGTTTATTCTAACAGTTCAGCAATTCACTGCAGATGTTTCCAATTGCTGTTACATGTGGCAATACCCTTATACTAAAACCATCTGAGAAAGCACCAGGTATACAGGAGGCATCATTTGAAAATTTAAAGCATATGGTTTCTTTCATATTTGATGTTTTGATATTTTTCTTTGTAGGTAGTCATCTCTCTTAAGTGTGTTATTTAGATGCCCCTGCAGTTTATGTATGGTGATATCATCTTGGCAAACCTTACTTTGTTGCGTTTGTAGTTTTACATCCGTTTTTGGCTAACAAACTGTTTCTTTGCTGCCATCCCATCGGAAAAAAAGAAAGGAAGTACCCAATTCTTTTCATTAATCACCACGTCCCTACCTTCTGTGCTTTCAGGAGCTTGTGTACATCTTGCTGAATTAGCAATGGAAGCTGGTTTGCCCAACGGTGTCCTAAATATTATTCATGGCACTAATGTAAGCTCTGAGATTTTTGTTGGAACCTTGCTTTTTGGTGTCCTCCTTTTCATCTCAACCCCTGAGGCAATCTGTTTTATTGGTTCTTGATTAATCATTGCATATTGTTTTTGTGATGCTGAAATCTTCTCTGACTATATTCCATTGGCATAGCTGTTTCAGAATGAATTAGTTATTTTTATGTAATTGATTTTAATTATTTGATTTGTAGGATATCATCGATGCCATTTGTGATGATGACGAAATTAAAGCTGTGTCCTATGTTGGCTCAGATGCAGTGAGTTTCTCTTTGGCATATTATTTTGTTCATGTAGTGTGATATTTTGTTCGGCTTAATTATCTTACATGATGATGCAACATTAGTTGAATAGCTTTGACTGCCTGTGTATGTGTGGGTTGACACCTTGGTTTATCTTAAAATTAAAGAAGTTCTACAGGAATAATTGATTTCCTTATCGTAGATGTGTTGCAAGATGGTTATTCAGCAATGTTATTTCTTTCATATTTCTGATATGAAAATTTATGCTGGTCACTTTTAACTTTATTTATTTGTTTTGCACTAGTAATTGAAGATTGATCTGACGATTGAATTCTCTTGAGATTTAGAGGTGGCCACTTTTGATAATTACACAAGCATAATGTGGCTAAAAGTTGCAAACATGTGTTTCTCATCAGTAATGAACACACACACAAGCATATATGCATCATCACTAGAGAATCAAGCTATGCTTATGTTCTCACATGTACCTTGTTTCCAGCCTGGGATGTATGTTCATGCAAGGGCATCTGCCAACAGTAAACAGGTTCAGGTGAAAGACGTCCTCTACTAGTGTGGTTCTTGTGCTCTTGCTGAAGTTTTTCTATTGCATTTTAGATTGATTTTAGTGTTCTCTTCAGATCAATGTTGGGGCCAAGAGTCATGCAGTTGTCATGCCAGATGCAAACATGGATGCTACTTTAAATGCCCTGGTTTCTGCTGGCTTTGGTTCTGCAGTGCAGAGGTGTACAGCAATCAGCACCGTCATTTTTGTTGGAAGCTCAAAGACTTGGTATGCATAGCTAATATTTTGTTTAATTATGGTTTATTATTTTGAAAATATCTTGCACTGTCATGATTATCACTACTAGACCTGTTGCTGGAGGCTGAGGAGGTTTAGGTTGGGTGGTGCAATAGGGATCTTTTATTGTATGATTTGTTGTTCTGTTTATGTATATTCTGTGCCACCGCTTCACTAGTCTGGACTATGCTATGTGTGATTCCTTCATTGTCATTGTATTTTTTGGCTGGCAAACTTCAGTTTATAGAATTGCTTATAAGGGTGTTCCATGAGGAATGTTTATATTAGTTGGTCATAGTTTAATATCCTCAGGGAAGACAAGCTAGTGGAACATGCCATGGAACTCAAAGTAGATGCTGGTACTGAACCAGGTGTGGACATTGGTCCAGTGATCAGTAAGCAGGTGCACCGATGGATGTGTTGTTTGCTTCTTAATAATCAAGTTACTTTTCATATGAAAACATTTTATTAAAGAACTGTGTTATCTGCTTCATTTTTACTTCTTACTTCTTGCTTTTAATAATGGGAACAGAGCCTCTCTTTCCATATGTTTTTGGTTTAGACAATTAGTTTTTGTTGATGTTCATTATTCGGAATCTTTAGGTTAAGGAACGGATATCCAGGGTGGTCCAAACATTTGTTGATAATGGTGCTAGATTATTGCTTGATGAGAGAAAGATTGTGGTATGCTTTCGTATCTTCTACTTCTCCCCATTCTAATGATATATAGAATGCTTATTTATGCATCCCTTGGTTTTGTGCTTGTATTTGATAGTATGTATCTGCCTGTTGCATGCTTACCTATGTCCTTTTTTCTTCCCCCATGTATTTCTCTGTGTTTCTCTTTTCTAGGTGTTCGTGTGTGAGCACACAAAGGTTATTATACTTAAAACAAAGCAGATGCATGGCAAAGAAAATATACAAAAAAAGGGTGTCATAAATCCAGTAGAGTGTATTAGCAACTGTAAAAGCAGCGGAAATTGAGGACACAATTAGTTTAGTGGGCAGGCAGATAATAGGAGGTCCGGTTAACTTTTGTATGGGACAGTCATTTATGTATTTATTTATTTTCCTTGATATATATGCTTTCATTTGGATGGTGTCAGATGGTTTTCTGACAAAGTCCTGCTGAAGTGTATCAGTGATTCTGTTTTCAAATTGCAAATCTGTTTGTTAACTTGTAGTTTTTGATTTAAAAATAGGTTCCCAAATATGAGCTGGGAAACTTTGTTGGCCCCACCATCTTAACTGATGTTACTGAAGACATGGATTGTTACAAGGTATATTAGTCTTTTTTCCCTACAGGAACTCCTAATGTATTGTGCTATGGAAAGATGAATATTGATATGCATTAATGTATGCAGGAAGAAATATTAGGTCCAGTTCTTCTTTGCATGCAGGTCCGTCTGTAGTACATGTTCCCCTCTTACAATATAATCTTTACTGCTGCTCGTATGGGCTGAGTTCTTTGATATGTGTCTCTTTGTGACCTTTCATGCACAGGCTGGAAGCTTAGATGAGGCAATAAGCATCATCAACAGAAACAAGTATGGTGTGCTGGTTATGCTTAAGTTTCAGCATTTTGCGATAATCAACTTTGACTTGATTATTTATCTGGAGCAGGCATGGAAATGGTGCTTCCATTTTTACATCCTCTTCTTCTGCAGCAAGGAAGTTTCAGATTGAGATCGAGTCTGGGCAGGTAAGCATGTTTTCGTCGCATCTGCTTTGCTTTTGAGCAAACCACGCAACTGTCTTTTGCCAGGGCTTTCCTCTATATGCCAGATTTGATTAATCTTTGTTCCCAGGATTCTATTTGCCACATTTTGTGAACTCTCTTTTGATCCTTAGACATGAAAACTGTATGATAATTTGTTGTGTCGTTTGTAGTTTTAACGCTACTTTGGTTCAATCCAGGTTGGTATAAATGCTTCTATTTCCGCCCCATTGCCTTTGTTCTCGTTTACTGGTGCCAAAGCTTCATTTACTGGAGATATCAACTTATATGGTAAACATTCTCACTGAAAGCGACCGCAAGCTTCTGGTAGCCGTTGCTCAACATTGGTTATTGTTTCCCCATAAATGGTAACTAGTTTTGTCATGCTTTGTAGCTAAAAGTGGGCTTCAGTTTTACACCAAGATCAAATCCGTGACTCAGCAGTGGAAGGACTTTCCATCTGCTGGAGTAGCTTGTGCTTTTAACACAGATGATGCGCCAAGCAACAGTGGAGAACCCCATGCGCTGCAATCCATGGACTTCCCAGGCAACGACGTGTCACTGGGATTGCATTTGAGGGATTTCTCAAATGGCGAAGGGGTATCCCTACCGTTGCATCACGAAGGGGTGTCTCTGCCAAAGGATTTTGCCAGTAGCGAAGGGGAATCTCTTGTAGATCATTCGCGGGATATCCCAAACAGCGATGGAATGTCTGCAGGAATCCCGGGGTTGGATGGATCCCAGTGGACTCTACATTTTTAGTTTTCTTTCGCCAACCGGCTTTACTGTACTTGTAGGATTTTGTTGTTACTACAGAAGTTTCATGTAGCAAGTAATGCTATAAATATAAGCTTGTATCTGTACAAATTTTTGTACTTGAAATAAGAATTAGCGTTTGACGTAGATTGAATTTGTCATTTTACGTTTTGAGATGAATTCTTGAGCGCTTTTAGGTGGCGTCCCGCGTGGAGCATTCGTCCATATCTTTATTATCTATAATCTCGAATTGGTGTGTGTTGGATGAAGTTACCAAAACTAAATTGAATCCCTTCATGCTCACTTCTTAATGTGTTTTCTCACCTCCAAGACCATGAAAGACTCCCTAAAAACTCTTTTAAGACTAATTTTTTTTCATGTGTCTTGTATATGTGACAGTTAGGATATAAAAATGAAGTGCAAAAATTGTGTAAAAATATGCATCCAAAAATAAGTTAGACATTAGCCGTTGTGGGTCCCACGACTACAACATCTACATCTGTAGGCACAAGCTAAAACCTTGCCTGTGCAAACCTGAGCGCGGCTGTACATCACAGTTGACATTGTGATCTGTTGTTGCGTCCCTTGTTCCTACGATCATGCAATCCACTTTTGCCCTTGCAACCATCAACAGCAGATTTAGATAGAATGCTATGCGTTTCTTCTCGCGCTTGTCGTGTCTGCAATTGCCATGGCAAATTACACCCTCACTGTCACAACCCTCAGAGGTGATCATCTCTAGAATACTCTACATTTAGAATTGCAACTGCAATTCTCTCTGTTCCAATCGTGACTCTTTCTTTTTCAAGTGTAAAGCTTTCTAAGCCAAGTCTTTTGCTACTTTCACTCATGATGGGGTGGTTTTCTTGTTTGTGGGCACAATATTGTCTTCTGCAGCTACGAGCTTGCAAGCAAACCAAATTTTTTATATTTATGCCCAAAAATCATATTTTACACTCAAAATTCATCAAATCACATCCCTAACATATGATTTTCAACTAAAAGTTCTTTCTTATAGAATTTTAACACTTTAGACCTTAAATAAGAATAAAATCACTCAAGAAAGAAGAATCCAAAATTTACTATAATACCAAGTACAGTCATCCTTCTATAAAGATCTTCCTAGGTGTCAATTTTTCGCAAAGATAACCCTTCATTAATTGGCCAATGATAGCTTTTCCATTTAGCAAATGTTAAAAAAAAAAAAAAAAGAAAGGAAGAAGAAGAAGAAAGAAAGAAAGAAAGGAGGGAAGAAAGAAACCAAAAAAATGTATATTTCTGTACTATTTTTCGCCATTCTTTCTTTAAAAAGCATGCACATTTGAAAAAACTTTTCAACTTAATACATTTAATATTTTTTTCTCTTATATACAAATAAATATCCAAAATTCACTCATTAATTATTACTATATCGCACGCACGCACACGCACACGCACACTATAATGCCTAATCATTTTTCTATGTAATTTCACTTCACTCAATCATTATTCATTATACTGTATATTAAGAAAATAGACTTCTTTACTGTAACCAAATATACAATTAATATAATCCATTACTTATTTCTGTACATATTTTTTATTTTCTTTCTTCAGTTTCATTTATCTCATTTTCTTCTCGCATTGAGTATTATCTATTTATCTCTTTATCCAAGTTCCATTTCTCCAATTTTACCAAAGATATAAAATTAATATTTAAAAATGCCATTAATTCATTTATAATGTTATGCACACATGTTTAATGTACCTCTTGTTACGAGTGTAAACAGAATAAACATGTATATTTGTTATTTTTACATATTTATACTATTTGTCATCCAAATATTCTATTTTTACTTATTTCAATTTTTTTTTATCTATGTTAATTAGGTACATACATTCGTTAATTATGGCTAAATGATAAGATTATTATTTTTTAATAATAAAAATAGAGTTATTTAAATTGAAAGCATATGAAAAAAATAAAATAAGGAGACAGAGAGAAAAGTGTGACTAGAGAAGAGAAAAAGATAGAAGAAATGAATAATAAAAGAGAAATAGAAAAAGTTGGAATTAATTTTAATTTAAATTATTTTAAAAATAGAACACAGTTTTGTTGAAAGTAAAGTTTAAAGTTTAAACATATCTTTTTCCCAAATAAACCCATATTACCAACAAAATATCATTAATTTAGGGTTTGCTGCATGATTTTCCGTCCGGTATGAACATATGATAATCATTATGACAAAAGCCAGTGAGGTAAATATTGTAATTAAAAATAATTACAACTTTTTCTCTGTCTCTTATATTATTCATTTTTTCTATCTTTTCCCCTTCTCTAGTCACGTTTTTCTCTCTTGTCTCCTTATTTTATTTTTTCATATGCCTTCAATTTAAATAACTCTATTTTATTATTAAAAAAATAATAATCTCATAATTTTGCCACAATTAACAAATGTATGTACCTAATTAACATAGATAAAAAAAAATAGGAAAGGATAGTATATTTGGATGAAAATAGTATAAATATGTAAAAATAACAAATAAACATGTTTATTTTGTTTACACAAGTAATAAGAGGTACATTAAACATGTGTGCATAATATTATAAATGAATTAATAACATTTTTAAATATAAATTTTATATCATTGGTAAAATTAGAGAAACGGAACTTGGATAAAGAGATAAATAGATTATATTCAATACGAAAACTCGGATGGAAAATCAAGCAACATATACTTTCCTAAATTAATGATATTTTGTTGGTAATATGTGTTTATTTGGGAAAAAAAAATAATGTTCAAACTTTAAACTTTTCTTTCAACAAAACTGTGTTCTATTCTTCAACTTTATTTTAACCAGCACAAATATCAATAAAATTTAATGTGGAGGTGCAGTGTTCTATACACACACACATACGTATGTATTTCATTAAGGATAAGTAAAAAAGAATACGTCACCATTAAAATAAATAGACCTATTAAACTTCAAAAAATCAAGCATGTGTAAATTTGTTATAAATTATAAAATTTTATGAACTTTATAAAAAATAAAAAATGAATTGAAAAGTATATAAAAAATAAAGAATAGAATTATTTTTAAAAAAAGAATGACAAAAATAGGAAAATAAAAAAATTTGAATAAAGATATTATAGTATTTTAATATTGTATAAGTAAAATGATATCTTTAATTTAGTATAGTGGAAGAGATAAAGAAATTTAATAACTATTGTAAATTAAAATTAGTAAGTAGATGAAATAAATGAAAATTGAAAAAGAAGAGTGAGAAGACAATATGAATAAAATTAAAGGCTTTCAAGTAACTACAAATTGTGCAACTAATTTTTTTTTTTAATGTGCATAATATATTGTATATATAGATTAAAAGTATAAACAACCTTTAGAATAAGAAAATAAATGAATATCAGACAATTTGAAAATTTATGAGAGCAGACAAATAAAAACAAAAATTTAAAAGAAAAGATAAAAATAAAAAAGAATAAGAGTAATTTTAAAAATCTTATTTCATAATAAAATAATATGATTAGAATAAAGAAAAAATAAAAATATATATATATACCGAAAAAAAAAAACTCTAAATCATAAACTAAATACTGAAACTGTTGTGCTACAATGGATTAAGATTCCATTTTTGTTTGTCAATAAGATAATATGTTCCTCATATAATTACAAGAAAATCCAACTCACCTCCCATTAGATAAATACAGGGCAGGGCCAACGCCATTGTGTTTGATGTTAGTTTGGCTGTAAGGAGAGCTCTGCATCCATTTTCTTTGCCGGAAATTCGAGATGTTGCCGTTTTCAATCCAACGAGGTGATCAGTTCAATCTTCATTAACAAGATTTTGTTATGCATGTGTGCACAATAAGTAGTGTTTTTTTGTGGGTCTGGTGGTTGGATGAGTTTATGTAAATGAATTCAAGATTATTTCTAGTTGTGTGGTGTGGATCGTGGTTAAAGATGCTTGATGAATAGCATCTAGAAATCCCTAATCATGGGTTTGGTACTTCCCCCTCACTCTTTTTTGTCACTTTCCTGTGGGTGTGGATTTTTTTTTGTTTTATCAAAGAAATAATTATTTGTTAAACGGTTTTACGCAGTGAAAAACGTTAGGAGATTGAGTCCTCGGATAATTTATGGGGTTTCGAAATTTCAGTTTTCAACTGCTGCTGAACCATCTTGGAGACATGGCAACTCGCTGGTGAGTTATAATGTTTTGGCATTTGTTTCTGATCAACTGAAAGTCGTTTTCCCCTTTTATTACTTGTTCAGATGGAGAATACAGCTTAGAGTGGAAATATGAATCTTACATACCGAATTGTCAATCTACACGCTTGTACCTGCTTCGGAAACTTCGATCAACGTTTGCTAAGTTCAAAAGTGTTAAATAGTTATCAATGAAAACTTCAGATCCATTAAAGTTAAACGTAGAATAGGAAAAAAGTATGGGAAAATAGAAAAGGACTGGAGGTAAGTTGGAATATAAGCTTGTAATTGGATGGCCATCCATTTTCAAAAATTTTACCATTTGGGTTTTTTCTCAAAAATTTTGTAATCCTCATCTTTTTTAAAAAAAGAATTTCGAAGATTCTTATTTTCACAAATTTCTCACCTCGTTTTTCAAAAATTCTTTTTGTTTTTCGCAAATTTCTCACTCCATTATTGCTTCACATCATATCAACTGCTTTTATCTTTTTCATCGCATAATTTCCTCTCCTTCATTACCTCGAATAACAACAACAACAACGATAATGATAATATTAATAATAAGAAAATTAATAATTTTCTCAATTTATTAAAATTCATGCACAACTACTTCAATGCTTTATTCTCAAAAATAAATATATTAACTTTTTCACATCACAACAATAACAGCAACAGTAATAATAACAACACAACAGTAGCAGCAACAATAGTAACAATAATATTATTAATAATAAAATTAATAATTTTCTCTATTCATTAAAATGCATGCATAACTATTTAAATGTTTTATTTTCAGAAACATTTATAACAATTCTTCACATCACACAACAATCATTACATCAATATTACACCATTGTCATTATATTTTTCTCACAAAACTTATCTAATCAAACGAAAACTTTATTATTTGCTCATATTTTTTTTCTCATTTTTCTTTGAAATCCAAATCTGCGGAATTAGGCTATAATCCAATCGCAATGTAACTGTTCCATCTTCAACAATCTAAACTCATAGGTGTAGCCCCACAGTTAACCATTAATCCATCTCATTTTTCAAACTAGAACTCCATGTGCTTGGCGGTGGTGGATATAGAATGATTTTTGTACATGTAGTGTATTTCGTAGAAAATAATCGTTAAAATTTTATGGTATGCAAACACAACAAAGTTATATTTTTCTCTTCTATTTAAGATGTTAAGATTAAATTTGGACAAGATCGTTATTCAATAGTGTAAGTTTGACATTATGTTGTCTTTTACTTGCTTATGACTGTAGCATGGATTTGTCTATGCAGAGGGTTCCTAATCTTATTGGTGGTAGCTTTGTAGATTCTTCTTCATCTGAATCCATTGATGTCATAAATCCAGTAAGTGAATGTTATGTTACAATGATAGCTTTTTTTTGCTTCTCTGAGTTGCTAATAGTTCCTTAGGATGTGTTTTTTTATTTCTTTTACTTGATGTTTTGAGAATAGGCCACACAAGAAGTGGTTTCACTAGTGCCACTAACAACAAAGGATGAGTTCAAATCTGCAGTATCTGCTGCAAAACAGGCCTTCCCATCATGGCGAAATACACCAATCACAACACGGCAACGCATCATGTTTAAGTTCCAAGATCTTATTCGTAAAAACATGGTCAGTGTCGGTTAAATTCTTTTGACATCCATTCTTGTTTAGCTTGTGGCAGTGTTAACAAGAAGGATTGGCCCTTTTGATGCAGGATAAGCTTGCCTTGAATATCACCACAGAACAAGGGAAAACATTGAAGGATGCACAAGGAGATGTGTTCCGAGGTCTAGGTTAGTACTTGTCTGGTTTTTTAACCTTTGACAACAGATGTTCATTTTCATATCATTATTTTTAATGGTATTTTCTTGAAGAGGTGGTGGAACATGCTTGTGGCATGGCAACCTTACAGATGGGAGAGTATATGTCCAATGTGTCGAATGGAATTGATACCTACAGCATTAGAGAACCTCTTGGTGTTTGTGCTGGAATTTGCCCCTTTAACTTCCCTGCAATGATTCCATTATGGGTATGCTTAGTTTTGTTTCTTATTTTTAAAAAGTTCATATTTTCTTAATCTATATTTTTATTCCTCTTACACTAATGTACTTCTTCCAGAGGTGTACTTTGACCTATTTATGGTTGGTGTTTCTTTTTTTTCTCCTTTAATATTTTCCAAATGCTGTAAAAAATAGTTGACAATATTTCTTTTCTGTGTAGATGTTTCCTGTTGCAGTCTCATGTGGAAATACTTTTGTTCTAAAGCCTTCAGAAAAAGATCCAGGTGACCTTTTGCTTTATGTATTGTGTTGTGATTTATTCCCAGTGCTTTAATGCATGAAATCCTTGGATGGAAGGATTGGGCAGAATTGTTATTGGCTTCAACCATGTTAACCTTAGCTGATCCACATACAAGGTTATCCTATATGGGGTTGTAGGATAACGTCTCTTAAGCATATGCTTGTCATTTATCTGTTGCTGCTTCTAAAGCTACATTTATATTTTGATTTATAGTAACTCACATATTGTGGTATGAAGTGATCCAGTTGAAAATTATCACTGCATTTGTTTCCTGGATGTCAATCATAACAACTTTTAGGTGGGCTAAATCAATTTTTTTATTCTTGTAACTGGTGGTGAGAATGATTATTGACCAGGCATTTATTAGAAACACAATAATTCATATACAGCTGAGCCATAGTAGCTGAAACCATGTGCAATCAGCTTCTAAGATATATATGTCCATTTCAATGTGTCAAGATATGAATTCATTGTGCTTACCTTATAATATGTTTACTTTAACTTTTCCCTAAATAAATGAAAATATTCTTCAATTTTTGAAGTTTAACCTTATTGGTTTTCTGTTGAGTAAATGTCCGTTAGTCTTTGTTGTATGCAGTCATCTATATATAGATGTGACATCATATTCCTGCATTTCAAAAGTACTTCTTACATTTTGTTGGGACAATGGTGTTATTAGTACCTGATGACGTCTAATTTGTTTTTCTATTGTTTATTTATTTGTTTCTTTGTTTACTTTTCAGGGGCTTCAATGATTCTTGCAGAGTTGGCAATGGAGGCTGGTTTGCCCAGTGGTGTCCTGAACGTTGTCCATGGCACCAATGTATGCTTTGGTTTGTCCAACCCTTTTTAGTATTTTCATTGTGGATGCCATCAGCAATCATTCAAATCAGGAAAATGATGGCTAACCAAAGAAATACATTTTTCAGTCAGGATCTGGTTTTTAACTTTGATGCTCTTTCTTGCAGGACACTGTCAATGCTATATGCGATGATAATGACATCAGAGCTGTATCGTTTGTTGGTTCAAATACAGTCAGTAATCTCTGTGTTTATTATACTCTGTTTGTAATTTATGCATGTTGTGCACTGTAGCTTTGTGTTCATTACTGTCCAAAAAGCAAGACAATAAAGTTAGAAGGACTAATATTGTAATAAACAAGTCAAGTTATAAGCAATGTGGCTTGAGATTGATCAATTAAAGCTTGCTTGTTCTCTGTCTGTTATACATTATTGACTGAATTATTTTATTGGCTGATTAGTTATGAAGTTCTAGATCCATTGAACAACAAATGAGTTAAATATGTTTGAAGAATCAAGCTACCAGGTCTCAACTTGTATTTGGCTTGTTTGAAGCTTGGGTCATTGAAAATCAAACCAACAAGAAGCACAATTCTAAACTCAATAAGAAATTCAATCAAGCTTGAAATTTTACTCGATTCAATTTGATTGTTTAACACCTCACATGCCTAGTTAGAAGGTGCCAATTCCCTTATTTTATCTGATTGTCTATGACGTTATAGTTTACAATTCAAATAACTTCATTATAATAACTAGCAATAGTGCACACTACATAAGTGTGCAAAAACTAAAAAAGAAATTTTTTTATTAATATATTAGAATTTTAATAGTAAATTATGATAAAT
Source organism: Avicennia marina (assembly GCA_019155195.1). Lineage (NCBI taxonomy): Eukaryota > Viridiplantae > Streptophyta > Magnoliopsida > Lamiales > Acanthaceae > Avicennia > Avicennia marina. The sequence goes on from CM032760.1 coordinate 5,183,645, forward strand.
AATATACTAATATCAAACTTAATTTATTTAAACTTTAGTATAAATATATTATTAACATTACATTTTTATTATATAGTATGCATGTGAATCTGTGTGACAAAGGCTAATAACTTGATATTTTGATAATTAAAAATGAATTAGCATGATATTAAAAAAATAAAACTCATACACTTTCAATCAAAATTTGAAAAGAAAATGTGATTGTTGCTTGGTGTTAATTAATTGAGACAATAGAGGTATAATTGGTAAAATATTAAAAGACCAAAGGTAGTTATTATAAAGGTAAAATAGTCATGAAGGGCATTTTAGGTAAATCATTAAAAACTAATTGAGGATTTAACAATAATATATTGTATAGAATGAATATCATAATTATCTATTGTTGCATTAGCTTCATTGCATTTTTAAGTTAGTTATGCCAATCATGTCTTTGTGATGCTTCTTCATTTCTGGCATTGGATTTGTTTTGTCTATCTCAAAATTAAGAGGCTGTTTTGTTGTTCTCATTTTTAAGGCTGGTATGCACATCTATGCAAGAGCATCAGCTAGTGGAAAACGTGTGCAGGTCAGTGTGACTAAGCAATTCTTGTGTCTTGCAACTGGCTTTCCTCCTATTTAGATATATATTTGGCATCAAACAATTTTTATTTGTAGTCTAAATATTGTCCGCTTAATAAACACCTTCAGTCAAATATGGGAGCAAAAAATCATGGAATCGTGATGCCTGATGCAGACATGAATGCAACTTTGAATGCTTTAGTTGCAGCTGGTTTTGGTGCTGCTGGACAAAGATGCATGGCACTTAGCACGGTGGTGTTTGTTGGAGACTCAAAATTGTGGTATTTCTCCTTGCTATTGTATTCCGTACTTTCTTTCAATTTCATCATCTTCCAGTTAACGGTTGCTGAAAGGCTTACTAACTTGAGTCTTAGAAGATGGTATATGCTTCTTCAAAATTGTTCCAATTATTGTTAACAATGATTGACCATATGGGGTTTTCTCATTTCATCCATTACCTTTTACTCTTGTTTTATATTGGAATATATTCTATTAAAAAGGACTATGCCTATGTCAATTCTTTTTAGTACTTAGTACTGGGGCAATCTCCTGGGTATGCTAACCTTGAATATTGTAGGGAAGAAAAGCTAGTGGAGCGTGCCAAATCCCTCAAGGTCAACATAGGAACAGATCCTGAGGCAGACCTTGGTCCAGTCATTAGTAAGCAGGTGAGTACAGTGTCCATCTTCAATCTGCATGTATCTCCCACCCAATTATTATCTCATGTTGCTGAGAAACTTCATGAACATGCGTCTTAATCTTGGGAATTCTATCCTGTTTAATTATTTCAAGCCACTGTCCATAATTTTAGGCAAAGGAAAGGATATGCAAATTGGTCCTAAGTGGCATTGAAAGTGGAGCCAGACTATTGCTTGATGGAAGAAGTATTAAGGTAATTATTTATGTAGCTTCTGGGAATTGCATGCCAAAGCTTTTGGCCTGTTTGTTAATAAGATCTTTAGTTGTTTTTTGGTTCTTATTCATACTAATCTTATCTACTAATAGAATCTGTGTGACCTTTTAGACATTTTATTGCTTTGTTTTCTCGGATAAAAGTATGATTAATTGCCATAATTTCTATGGAAGAAAGAAAATGAGTAAAAGAAATTATTGAAAAGTATTTTGATGAATTTCCATCCTTCCATGGAACTGATGAGTTTGATATATGGATATGCATGCGGCTTTGTAATATTTTTAAATATTGTGTGCATGCTTTCTTAGAATTGGTACATAATTTTAGGTGATGGTGTTGGATAAGACCCTACAAGCTTACCTTTACAATCCTTGATGACTTATAGGTTCCTGGATATGAACGAGGTAACTTCATTGGACCCACCATCTTAGCAGATGTCAAGACTGATATGGAATGTTATAAGGTATTAATCTGCGTTCTCTCTACATAATTCTTCAAAGATCATTTTGAGCCTTTTGCATGGGATTATATTCGACCCCTTACTGTGGATTTCCAGGAAGAGATCTTTGGCCCTGTCCTCATTTGCATGCAGGTATGTCATTGATTAACACTCATGTTTCTATTTTATTGGGCGTGGTGTTGTGCTGATTGATGCTATTTGGTTCCTCCTCTCAGGCTGACAGTTTGGAAGAGGCTATAAACATAGTTAACAGAAACAAGTATTTCCACGTTTTGGTCCTTTCAACCCATCAATATTTTTCTTTGTTAACAAGTATCTATATTTGACAGAAATAAGTGTTTGTTTGTCATTCATTATCTGTGTTATCTGAATCCTGCAGATATGGTAATGGAGCGGCTATTTTCACAACATCTGGAATAGCTGCAAGAAAATTTCAAACTGAAATAGAGGCAGGCCAGGTACCAATTTTTCTTCTATATATTTTATAATTGTAACTTTAGACAGAGTGGCATAGTTTGGAAACTTGCACTTTTATATGCTGCCTTGACCCATTAGATATGCGTACCGTTAGCTTTCCAGAAAGGATCAGCTTGTTCAAATTGGACACTAATACCATATACTCCACTGGTATTTCCTTAAATCGTCTAAGTTAAGTTTGAGTTCCTGATGTGGGCTTTGTGTGTCTCAGGTGGGTATCAATGTTCCTATTCCTGTTCCATTGCCCTTTTTCTCATTTACTGGTTCCAAGGCTTCCTTTGCTGGGGATCTCAATTTCTATGGTAAAGCACAGTCCCCTTTTCCAATTCGGATGTCTTCTAAACAAGTGATGATAGACAGTTTCTGCATGCTAGAACACAGTTCTTTTTAACCATTTTTCTTTTATCAGAAAGTGTCGTTTATAAAAATGCCTGATCGCGCTTCATTTGTGTGGGTTGGTTGTAGGCAAGGCTGGAGTTCATTTTTTTACGCATATCAAAACAGTGACTCAACAATGGAAGGATTCAGCCGGCGGTGCTGGTATTTCTTTGGCAATGCCTACTTCCCAAAAGCCATGAAGAAAGAGATGTTTTGTGTAATTACTGAATCGCATGTGAATCTCTAACAAGATAATGTTCTCATTTGCTGGTGTGTTGAATAAAATCAGAAAATACCACAAGGAAGTCCCTAAGGAAAGCATCAACATAAGCCTGAGATGCATATAACCCAGTTCCGAGGTCAGGACTAGATAGATACCTTGTGATCTTTACCCGATTGGGTAAATTGGGTATCACCGTACCCTACATTTATTTATATTTTACTATCAAAGAGGTGAAAGTGGAGTAGAAAAAGGAGAAACAGAGATACAAACAGCGGGTGGAATGCAGTACATTTTGATTGTCGTTACAAATCATATGGCAGTATTAACTGTCACTCTGATCCTGGACACATTCTGCATCTTCCATCAACCACTTCCTAATCACGAGGGGAAGGCAACCCACCTTCAAGTTCCAATGTTGGATGAGTGTCGTTTCCTTTCAAGGTGAGAAGTCAGATCAGTCTCGCTAAGCAACTTCACACAGCAAGCGTTGCACCAAGAGGTGGGGCCTTGCATTGAGTGATCCAATGTTGGGGGAGCGTCGTTTCGCTTTAAGGTGAGAAGTCAAATCAATCTTGTGGAGCAACTTAACACCACAGACATGGCACTAAGAGGTCTGAGCGGCGCCACTACCCTACGTTGGCTACGCCTGTCTCTGTCTTTGCTGATTAATAGGCCCACTTGAGCTTTCTTCGTAGATGTTTCGTTGCCTTCAGTGGGTGAGGAGAGTTTGCTTGTTTTCAGGGACTCCCACTTGGCCTTGTGTTTTTTTCCATGGAGACGAGCAAATCTCGATTGTGGTGGTCACCTGACATGGGGTAGAACCATTTCTCTGTCAACTTTCTTCGGGGGAGTCGATTTCGTGTTTCTTTCACTTTCTTCGGGTGGTATAATCTATTTAAACTCAACACCTGTGTCCTTTTCCTTCGGAAACCATCTAACGTTGTTGAACATTCCATGCAGCACCTGCCCGCAAAGTTTGGATTTAGCCTATTATGATGAATGACAGATTCCAAAAGGAAAGGAAAGGAGGAACAAGTTCTGTTTTACACACAAAAGTAAAAGAAATCTCTTTCTTTAGCTCATTTTTATGCATTCACGTATGTACAGTGTGTTAATAAAAAGGAAACGAGAGAATTAACTAGCTGACCGAGGGAGTAATATTGAACCAATTTGTAACTCGTTCCTTTAGATGATAATGTAGTTGTAATATATGGTAGCAGCACAACAAGCATTCGAGAACTCTCACCTGTTTTGCCGTAGTGGACAGACTCCTCTCTGTGGCTTCTACGATTCCAATCTCTCTCGAAGCAGCATCAGCTTCTTTCAACTATATAAGGGAGACAAGATGAATCGAGTATTAAATTAGATAAGAAATGCTTAAACAGACATGGGCGCAGAGTTTTCCTGTTCTAAGGTAGCCGCCACATTTTTCTCATCTGGTTCTTGATCTTGGGCGTCTCTCTGAGAGGTTTTTGGTTCTTTGCAATCTATTTGTAAACAATTCATTGAAAAACATAAGTAACCTTTTTAGAAAAACTAATCAGGGACTCCTCACTTGAGGCTGAAGAAAAATAAGTGAAACTACAATACATGTGTAACATGTCCCCATTTTTTCAGTAAAACTAGAGTCACAATCATGCAGTCATACGAACTGTTCTAGTCATTGTCATTAATTTATTGTAAGGTCAAACATTTGTCTGTCAGATGTCCTAACAGTCTTCTAAATCCATACGTTGGTATGAAAATGAGCTTTGAGTTCGTCTGACTCTAAAACATTCTAGAATTTCAACAATTCAAACTATGTGCTTTGGTTCCTCTTCCATTAAATTCAATCTTGCATCATGATTCCCATATCTTAAGGAAATCAACAAGGAGTCACAATCCACGACATATCCATGCAAAAGAAATTGTTTGACTCAAATCATATGTGACGTGTAGACTTCGAACTTTTGTAAAGTATGGCTAACCTTGCTTGCTAGAAGCTTCTCCAATACATCAGATCCAACCACAAGACAACTATTAGTTTTATCGTAGACCAGAAAGGTATCCTATCCAAACAAAAATGAGAACATATCAAAACATTTATCAACTCTCTCTCATAGTTAATGAATGTCCTTAACATTCCTGTTAAACTGCCCCCCAAAAGAACAAATATCGCTCACCAAATCACAACAAAAAAACATAAACCCCAAGCCAAAGTTCTAAAATGGTGACAAGAAAACTTAATCTTTAATGAAAGCACTCGCACTCAATGATTTTCGCAAAGACATATTCAAATGGTAAAATTAAAGACAAGACGGTCTAGTATGTGACCAACTTGGTTACGTGATACTTGGAACCTGTCTCGATTGCCCTGATGGAAGCACACCTGGAAAATTACGAATTCCTTTTGGTTGTCAGTAAGTAGCGAATCACTTTAATCATCCCCAAATCACCCAAACCTTGTGAAAATTAATGGCATGCGCTCGGAAGCACTTTACTTTTCTAAGGTAGGTGAAAAGCACAGCAAGACCCACACGGAGAGAAGGTAGAACTTACAAAGGATAGTCCAGAGCAATTACAGGCCTGTGCAGCAAGATAATAATAATTAAAAAAGTTAGTCTAAGTGTATAATTACTTGCAGAAATACATGCACACGTATGCATCCAGTGAAAAAATACGAACATATACGATATAAGAAAAAATAGAAAACAAGGATCCATGGGAAGATAATCAGATACTCCCTGTACATCATGAATCATTACAAAGGGAAGAGAGAAGGGGAAAAGCAACAAAAAGGAACAAGTTGTGATCTAAGTGCAGGAAAACTACCAGGCAAGAAAATCGATGCATAGAATAGCAAATTTGAGAAGCTCGATGAAGTCCATTTGGATTCCAATGATGATATCTTCGTTTATGATAAGACGACACCGACAGTACACTAAAGTCCTCCAAGAGGGGAAGCTCCGTTGGTACGTAGAAAGATGCAAGGAAGACTTGAGTAAAGCAACTTCCTGTACTCTTTGTGGGGTTGAAGCCTATTAGCATATTTGAAAAGAGTGCGTAAAAATTTATATATGTCGTAAAATTAAAAATGTGAACATTTGATTTGTGTATGTTTGTTTCAAAATTTTACAGTTAAAAAACACACAATCAATTATTATATTTTTTAAATTTTATATTATTTTTTCTCTTACTTTTATATAATTCTCAATATAAAAATATCGAAAACACACACCAAAATTTGAGAATAAACATAGATAATAATTAGGTAATATATATATATTATATATATATATAAAAATAATAACTAGTTTATATATGTTGTGTAGACGAATATAAATGTGAATAAACGTGTAGGTATATGTAATGTTTTGATTTTCACTTAGGACTAAAATTAGATAGTGATTATATTTTAAAATTTTATTTATACGTGTGTGTATAGGAGACAGAAAAATTTTCTTTAAAATATTAATATGTTTAGATTAGGTATATTTGATGGAAATTAAATTGAGTGAAATGGGATTCAAATATTAATTTCGTAATTATATAATTTTTAAATAAGAAGTAAACATGTTAGAAAGAACTTGTTAAAACTTAAAAGGGGTTGAAAACTGAATATTGTAGAGTACAAATTTAAGCAGTTTTTCAATACTTTATATGTTGCAATGAACGATACTCTAATATTTTGAAATAACGTTTTAATTTGGTAATAAAGGCATGCTGTATAAATTATAAAATTATTATACTGTACATAATAAAAATATTAAAATGTAAAATAATATTTAAATAAGGGAAAAAGAAAGATAAAAACTTTTGAAAAAATAGAAAATTTAAGAGAAAAATAAAAATAATAATAAGTCACATATATGAGAAAAAAGATGGAAAAATAAAAATTTTAATTAAGAAAAATTTGTGTAATTCTAAAATGTTCAACTAAAAAATCTTACTTTCATAATTATACAAATAAATATAAATATATAGTATAGAAAATAAATAATGATATGTTAGTATTATATTTAAGTATATTTAGTTTGTTTTATTCAAAGTAACAGTGTACATTTACTAATTAAAGGTAAATTTTTAAATTCACATCATACAATCACATTAAACCCAAAGTTTTAATATTATAGTATAGATATGTATAATAACATAAGGATAACAACAATATTCCCCATAATAAAAAATTCAAAAAAATATTACACATAATAAAAATAATTAAATTAATTCTATAAGTACAAATATGAGTGTATTTGCGTCTAAGTTGTCCCAAATTGAATGAGTTGGAGATGACCTGAAAAACAAAACCTACAATTGTGTAATTGTCTACACAAATAGTAAAATGTTTGAGAGTATTAATTGACAAATTGAACCATTTCTTGAATTTCTTGACAAAATTCACAAAAACATTTCTACAGTATTTTTGTCCGAAAGCTACTTCTATTTATTAATCCCTGTTAACAATATTTTATTGAAGCAACATATAATATTATTCTTATCAGTTTATTATACTAACAAAATTTTAATCAATCGAAAAGATCACATCTTTGAGACTAATATGTAGAATAATCTATCACATAACTTCGATACCATCCAATGAAAATATCATCATTGTCTTTTCACAAAATTCATCCAATCACACAAAAACTTTTTACTATTTATCATAAAAAGTTAAATCTCACTTAACCTTTCAAAATCACTTTTGAAAAATGGACATCTCATTCAATTACAACCAAAATCTTTGAAACGAATTTGAACTTAATAATATTCCAAAGCTTGATTTGTGTTTTAGCGTGCTTTTGTTTTTTTTTTTTTAGCCAATCATTGTTGACTTTTTTTTTTCTATTATCTACCTCGATTTTTAAGAATATTGAAGTAATAATAGTAATCTAAATTAGAAACTTGTCGACATAAAATATTTTCCAATGAAAATTTCAAAACTATTCGGCTTTGTTTGGTACCACTTTTTGAAGTTAAAATGTTTGGTATTTTTATAAATAGTGTAAAAATAAAATTTTATATGTTTGTTTTTTTTTTTTGATTTTTTGCGTTTTTATATACATTAATTGGTGCGATATTATATAGCTAATAATAATTATCTTTTGTAGAATTGATTTATATGTGAAAATGTGTGTGTTTTTATATATGTATATCTATATTATTAAAACTTTGTGATTACTTTGATTAAAAAATATAAATTTATACCATTATTTATACTATTGTCCTTAATTAAATAATATATAAATTTATGCTATGCTAATTGATTTAATTATACCGAACCCCACCCCCCTTCTTTATATCGAAGTTTTCTTATTTTCTTTTATATTTAATTTAATTGTGTTTCTTTAAATTTATTCTCTTTTCAAACTTTTTTACTTTCTCTTTCATTATATAACAAATTACTGGTACAATCTCAATTTTTAAACAACTTTATTTTATTATCAAAATCAAAAATTTTATAGAACAATATTAACTGTAAGTTAATATAGTTAACACATATAGCATATGCCATTTTATTATAGATAAAAGATTACTCATAAAATATTGTGTGTTCGGAAGTTTATCATTTGTATGAGTTTTTTGAGTGGAAAATAATAGCCTATAAATGCTATTAGTTTCTATCTATTATGGTCGACACTTCTCATCCGAACAATCAAAAAATATTTCTCATGTAGCATCTTTTTGTACAATGTCTCTAAAGTTCAATTATAACCCTAGGTCGTCTGATGAACTGCAATACTTTGATCCAATCTTTATAAAAATCGGAGATTATGTGGGTTCCTTCATTAAGGTAAATCTAAAATTGGAAAGTACAAGATGGAGCAAATATTTGCGCATTCAAATTGAAATAGACATCCTTCAACCTGTCAAAAGCAATTTCACTTCGAACTATTCCTCTCATCAAGTCTTGGTGGACATTAGGTATGAGTGTTTTTGTGATTTTTGCTATCTCTGTGGATATATTGGGCATAAACAAAATGCTTGTCAGGTTCAAGATTGCAAACTAGATAATACCACCTCTTTTCCCTTTGGTACATGGCTCTAGGGAGATTATACCTCAACAAACAAACCAAAACCACCCATCAGCCACCAATCTATTCCACTATTAGTTTCTCAAGCTCCGGAATCAATTCCACTAGGAACAAGTTAGTTTTCATCACCCATAGCATAATACCCAAGATTTTGGGCATTAGTACGTTTTATTTTAAGTAGCATACATTGAAAATGTTAGGAGCTTATTTTATTTTACTGGCATCATTAATTAAAAATTTTTGAGAATTAAGTGTGAAGACCTGTGGTGGTATATGAATATTTAAGTATAACGAAAATTTTTTCACATTGGTGAAATAATTATTGGAGAAAATTTCCAGGTCTTGAGGAGAATAAAATTAGAACCTAACTTATAAGAAAATTCAGCAAAAAAATACTAGTGAAATTCAACAACTAGAGAACTTGTGTATAAGAACCTGAAAATAGCATAATTAGTTACCTCGTCTAGTTTCAATTAAACCTAGGAATAAATAGCAAATAAAAAGGGCCAAAATCCTATTCACATGTTGGAAACCAGTAGACTGTGGCCAGAATACTCTCGGGGATTTTTCGGCTTTCAAACATACTACTTCATTGTAATTTCCTATGCCAAATCCTTACTTAATCATGTACATGTAAAGGACAATTAATTCCACATAATTAGGCACTTAAAAACACAACCTTAGTTGGATTAAATAAGTCAAATCATATAGAACATAGTGTTGGCGTTAGTTTTGTGAAAAAGAACCATATAAATCATGTACCAAGGTGTTACGTATCTGGACCAAAATGTATCTTAAAACTTTCAAATTCACGTAAACTTGTAGGATATGAATTCTATGAGTTTTAGTGGATAAAACCGTGCCTAGGGGCTTTGAAAACAAGTTAGAATTGAGTTGATGGATAAAAAAATTGGATTTGCATGAAAAAAAGAAAAGAAAAAAGAATGCAACCAGTCATGATTCTACGTCAAAGCATGACCATAGGTCATACCGGTGTGAGCGCAGGGCAAGAGATGGCAATTGCAGGATCGACCTCGGGAATTTCAATGCTTCTTGCGATTGAATGTCGCAATTATGGGACTCATCACCATAGTCACGAAAGCATTGGTCGTAGTCGTAGGATAAGTTTAAGAATTTCCAATACATCCCACAAATAGTAACCATGAACACAAGTTGGGGGAGTGCGGTTGCAAACTCCAACAATGTAGTCACGAGCCCTAACTATGATCACTGAATAGATTGTTTGATTTAAGGACATTGATCTAAACTACCCAATTTTGAAACCCAAGCAGGCATAAACTTATTGCATGAGGTGTAATTACACGCAAGAAATAATAATAGAGGAGAATTCGAGTAGGTGTAAATGCATAGGTCACATCCACTGAGCACTTACAAGCAGGAATTGTTAGATTGATAAAGTATTAAATGAGAATTGACTCATGTGAATCACCAAGTGATCCTGAGGCTTTAGTCGAGGAGGCCAATTCTAAAACAAATTAAGTGACTTTAAGTGGAGACCCTATAACTCTTTTGTAATTGCTTTTTAAAATAATTTATTCTCATTGTGAAAGTGATTACATATGTTAAATGTTACATGTTGTTTATTTATTTCCAATACAACTATTTTCGGCTAGTAGCTACAAATAAGTTTTCAATGACAAGCATGAATTTAACATATACTTTCCTGAAAATTATATTTATCTTCTTGAAAGAGAAACTTAGATAAAAACATTAAGAGTGAAGTAGGATCCCAAAAAAAAAAATTCTTTATCTTTTAATTAAGATTTTATTAAAATTTTTGATCAAAAAATAATATATAAAACTTTTTTTTTTATCCAAATTCAAATCACAAATAAATGCTTCAAATTGTGTCACTGGAGCGTGTGATTGATCGACTTGAAAATAATATATAGCAAATCTTCAATAAAAATTACTATACCATTTTTCATATTCTTTATACAAGTTAGAATTTAAATCAGGTGCGCGCGTCTGTTTATTTTGTGAACTTAAGCAACGAGTAATAAATATACCGTTGTTACCCTTCAAAATCTCAAAACATGGCGCCAACCAACGTCGAGCTGTAGATAGCATTATTCTATTCTTTGAACTTGCTTAGTCTGGACATTTTAGTCACTTAAACACAAATAAGAATTGGATAACGATTGTCTGATGAAATTGCATTTGTCTCAAATCCATGATATGGTTGCACGAGTCAACGACTGATTGACTGACCACCCTGACTATTTACTCCCATATGCATTTCATGTGGAACCCTCGAGACCAAGATGACGGACCAAGAGCCATCATGCAAATTCTCTTGCCTCAATCAAATTCACAATTTCTATAGTAAAGCACAGTCCCCTTTTCCAATTCGGATGTTTTCTAAAGACGTGACGATAGACAGTTTCCGCATGCTAGAAAACAGTTCTTTTTAACCATTTTTCTTTTACCAGAAAGGGTCGTTTATAAAAATGCCCGATCGTGCTTCGTTTGTGGGGTTTGGTTGTAGGCAAGGCTGAAGTTCATTTTTTTACGCATATCAAAACGGTGACTCAACAATGGAAGGATTCAGCAGGTGGTGCTGGTATTTCTTTGGCAATGCCCACTTCCCAAAAGCCATGAAGAAAGAGATGTTTGTGTAATAACTGAATCACATGTAAATCTCTATCAACATAATGTTCTCATTAGCCGGTGTGTTGAATAAAATCAGAAAATACCACAAGGAAGTCCCCGAGGAAAGCATCAAGTAACATAAGCCTGAGATGCGTATAAACCAATTCCATGGTCAGGACTAAACAGGTATCTTTACCTGGTTGGGTAAATTGGGTATCCCTGTACCCAACATTTATTTATATTTAAAAATCAAAGAGGTAAAAGCGAAGTGGGAAAAGGGGAAACAGAGATAAACAAACAGCAGGTGGAATGCGGTACATTTTGATTGTCATTACAAATCATATTGCAGTATTAACTTTCACTCTGGTCCCCGAGACATTCTACATCTTCCATCAACCACTTCCTAATCACCGGGGGGAAGGCAACCCACCTTCAAGTTCTAATGTTGGACGAGTGTCGCTTCCCTTCAAGGTGAGAAGTCAGATCAGTCTTGCTAAGCAACTTCACACCACAGGCATCGCACCGAAAGGTGGCTGCTGTATTGAGCATTCTAATGTTGGATGAGTGTCGTTTCCCTTTAAGGTGAGAAGTCAGATCAAGCTGGCGGAGCAACTTCACACCACAGGCATAGCACCAAAAGGTCTGAATGGTGCCACCACCCTGCATTGGCTTCGCCTGTCTTTGCTGATCACTAGGCACCTCCACTTCAGCCCTCTCCGCTGCCGTTCCGTTGCCTTCAGAAGGTGAGGAGAGTTTGCTTGTTTTCAAGGAATCCCACTTGGCCTTGTGTTTTTTCCCCTGGAGATGGGCATTTAGGTTTGTCTCGCTTGTGGCGGTCACCTGGCATAGGGGGCAGATCCATTGCTCTCGATCAACTTTCTTCGGGAGAGGGGGCTTTGTGTTTCTTTCACCTTCTTCTGGTGGTGTAATCTGTTTAACCTCAGCACCTATGTCCTTTTCCATTGGAAACCATCTAACGTTGTTCGACACTCCATGCGGCACCTGCCCCCAAAGTTTGGATCCAGCCTAAGGGGGTCAAAATGAGGAGAAATCAAGCATGCTTGCTTAGAAGATGAAATGGCCGAAAAAGATTCAGATACCGAAAGGAAAGGAGAAACAAATCCTAGAACTGCAACCAAGTTTTACACACAACAGTAAAAGAAATATCTTTCTTTAGCTCATTTTTAGGAATTCACATATATGCCAGTTAACGAAAACAAGAGGAGAAAATTAACTGGCTGACCAAGAGAGAGTACACAGTCAATTTGTAATGCATTCGTATAGATGATAATGCAACCGTAAATATAAGATAGCAAGACAGCAAGCATCTGAGAACTCTCACCTGTTTTGCCTCAGTTGACGGACTCTTCTCTGTAGCTTCTAAAATTCCATTATCTCTCATAGCAGCATCAGCTTCTTTCAGCTATATGAGAGAGACGAGATGAACCAAGTATTAAAGTAGATAAGAAATGCTTAAAAAGACGTGCATGCAGAGTTTACCTCTTCTGAGGTAGCCACCACATTTTTCTCATCTGGTTCTAGAACATGGGTGGCTCTTGGAGAGGTTTCCGGTTCTTTCCAATCCTGCTGAATCTATTTGTAAACAACTCATTGAGAAACATAAGTATCATTTTAGAAAATATAATCAGGGACTCGTCACTCGAGGTGGAAGAAAAATAAGTGAAACTACAATATATATGAAAAATGTGTCCATTTTTTCAAGAAAGCTAGAGTTACAATCATGCAGTGACACAAACTGCACTAGTAATTGTTTTTAATTTATTCCACGGTCTAAAACATTTGTCTGTCAGAATCTGACTCTAAAAGTTCTGGAATTTCAACAATTCAAAGTGTATGCTTTTGGTCATCTTACATTAAATTCAATCTTACATCATGATTTCCATATCTTAAGGTACGTGTGTATCACTTATATCAACAAGGAGTCATAAATCCACCACATATCTGCGCTAAGGAAAATGTTTGACTCAAATCATATGTGCGCTTCAAAATTTTGAGTCATGTAACAGATGTGCAGACTCAACTTTTGTAGCCCATCTTCTATACAATTTTAGTTTTGTAAAGGAATAACTGGGAAAATTGTAGCTCCTCAGTTCAATGTGGAAAGGAATCACATGACCAACAAAATTCTAGTTAGAACTGTTGTAAATTATAGATGACCTTGCTGGCTACAAGTTTTTCCAATGCTTCAGATCCGTTCTCTTCAATGTATTTCTCCGCTACATTCAGAAAAGCTACTGGCTCACGAGGCTTCTCTGCGTTCACTCTGTAAAACCTGTCTATAAGTGCTTGTAGATCCACCAACAAGCATGGGCGTAAAAGACGCCGGTAGGCATGGTAAGCACCATTGAAACGAGGCACAACCAACCACAGGATGGCTATTAGTTTTATGTTAGACCAGAAAGGAATCCTATCCAAACAAAAATGAAAACATATCAAAACATTGATCAACACTCTCTGATTAGAACATTAACAGAAAGAATGTCCTTAACTTTCCTGTTGAGCTACCTTCTAAAGAACAAATATCGCCCCCACATCACAACAAAAAACATAAACCCCAAGCAGCAGCTATAAAACGGTGACAAGAAAACTTATTCTTTAATTAACAATCCAGTGAAAGCACTCACCACTCAATGATTTTCGCAAAGACAAATTCAAATAGTAAAATTAAAGAAAAGATGATCCAGTATGTGACCAACTTCCTCATGTGATAATTGGAACCAGTCTCGATTGCCCTGATGGAAGCAAACCTGCAAAATCACGAATTCTTTTTCGTTGTCAGTAAGTCGTGAATCACTTTAATCATCCCAAATCAGCCAAACCTTGTGAAAATTAACAACACGCGCCCAGTAACACTTTACTTTTCTACATAGATGAAAAGCACAGTAAAACCCACAGGGATAGTAGCAAGAACTTACAAAGGATAGCCCAGAGCAAGTACAGGCCTGCAATAAACGTTCAGAAAATAATAATAATTAAAACAATTAGTCTACGCGTATAATTACCTGCAGAAATACATGCATACGTACGTATCCAGTGACAAAATACCAATATATATGACATACGGAAAAATGGAAAACGATGATCAGTGGGAAGATAATCAGATACTCCCCTGTACATCATCATGAATCATTACATAGGGGAGAGAAAGGGGGGAAAGCAGCAAAAAGGAAGAACTTGAGATCTGAGAACAGGAAAACTACCAGGCAAGAAAATTGATGAATAAAATAGCAAATTTGAGAAGCCCGATGAAGCCCATTTGGATTCCGATGATGATATCTTCGATTCTCAGATGTTCGTGAAGGCAACACCAACAGTACACTGAAGACCTCACAGAGGGGAAGAAGCTCGGTTGGCACGTAGAAAGACAAAAGGATGACTTGAGTAAAGCGGCTTCTTGCATTCTCTGCGGTGTTGAAACCTTTTTGGATACTTGAAAAGAGTCTCTGTAAGAATTTCTATATGTTGTAAAAATAAAAAAAAGTGTCTTTGATTTGCGGATGCAAAAATGCTATATAATAATTAGATAATATATATATATATATGAATTAAAAATAATAACGATTTTATGTTGTATAAATATATGTAAATTTGAATAAGCTAATGCTTTGATTTTAACTAAAAGTAAAAATTAGATAGTGATTTAATTTTAAGATTTTATTCATACATGTGTCTACGAGGGATACAAGCTATGTTTGTTTTGCTCTGTACTATTCAAAAACACTACAATTATACAAATAAATTTGGATAATTCTACAATGTTCAACTAAAAAACCTTACTTTCATAATTTTACAAATAAATATAAATATATAGTATAGAAAATAAATAACGATATTTTAGTAATTAAATTTAAGTATATTTAGTTTGTTTTGTTCAAAGTAATAGTGTGTGTCTACTAATTAAAAGTAAGGTTGTAAATTTATATCATACAATCACATTAACCCCAAAGTCTTAATAACATAATATAGATATGTATAATAACATAACGATAACAACAATTTTTCCCATAATAAAAAATTCAAAAAAATATTACACATAATAAAAATAATTAAATCAATTCTAAAAATACAAATATGAGTGTATTTGAGTCTAAGTCATCTCCAATTGAATCGAGTTGGAGATGACTCGAAAAACAAAACCTACAATTGTATAACTGTCTATGCAATAGTAAAATATTTGAAAGTATTAATTGACAAATTGAACCATTGGTTCAATCTCTTGCCAAAATTTACAAAAAAAATTTATAGTATTTTTGTCCTAGAGTTACCTCTATTTATTACTCTCTATTAACAGAAGCAACATATCATATTATTCTTATCATTATATCATACTAACAAAATTTTAATCAATGAAATGATCACATCTTCGAAACAAATATACAGAATAACCTATCACATAACTTCGACACCATCCAATGAAAATATCATCATTTTCTTTTCACAAAATTCATTCAATCTATCACATAACTTCGACACCATCCAATGAAAATATCATCATTTTCTTTTCACAAAATTCATTCAATCACACAAAAACATTTTACCATTCACCATAAAAAGTTAAATCTCACTTAACCTTTCAAAATCATTTTTCAAAAGTGGGCATCTCATTCAATTACAACCAATTTGAACTTAATAATATTCCAAAGTCTGATTTGTGTTTTTAGCGTGCTTTTGTTTTTTTTATAGCCAATCATTGTTGACTTTATTTTTCTATTATCTACCTCGATTCTCAAGAATATTGAAGTAATAATAGTGATCTAAATTAGAAACTTGTTGACATAAAATATTTTTCAATAGAAATTTCAAAACTACTCGGCTTTGTTTGCTACCACTTTTTGAAGTTAAAATGTTTGCTATTTTTATAAATAGTGTAAAAATAAAATTTTATATGTTTGCTTTTTTTTATTTTTTGTGATTTTGTATACATTTATTGGTGCGATATTATATAGCTGATAAGAATTATCTTTTATAAAATTGATATATATGTGACAATGTGTGTGTTTCTATATATGTATATCTATATTATTAAAATTTTGTGATTACTTTGATTACAAAATATAAATTTATACTATTGTCCTTAATTAAATAATATATAAACTTATGCTATGCTAATTGATTTAATTATACCAAAAAATTTTCTTATTTTCAATTATATTTAATTAATTTTGTTTCTTTAAATTTATTCTCTTTTCAAACTTTTTTACTTTCTCTTTCATTATATAACAAATTTCTAGTACAATCTCAATTTTTTAATAACTTTATTTTATTATCAAAATCAAAATTGTATAGAACAATATTAATTGTAAGTTCATACAGTTAACACGTATAGCATATGCCATTTTACTATAGATAAAAGATTACTTTTAAAATATTGTGTGTTTGGAAGTTTATCATTTGTATAAGTTTTTTTGAGTGGAAAATAATAGCCTACAAACGCTATTAGTTTCTATCTATTATGGTTGACAATTCTCATCCGAACAATCAAAAAATATTTTTCATTTAGCATCTTTTTGTACAATGTCTCTAAAGTTCAATTATAACCCTAGGTTGCCTAATGAACTGCAATACTTTGATCCAAACAAAAAATCTATTGTCTTCAATACCTAAGGCAAAGTGAATACATATTTGTATATATGCAACCAATCTGTAACTTGTGCTCAAATAAAAATTTTTCATCTCTCGATAATAGAGTTCTCCTACTAGATTCTCCCTATCTACTTTCCCTATTTTCTTGAAATTAGGTTTCCTTCTCCGGTTTAGAGTTCTCTTCTTTATCTCATTTCTCTTCAATTTCTTAATTTCTTCCAATGGATATTATTGAACGCCCACCAACAAAATCCCTCATCAACCACTAACTCCCTCACCCTCATTGCCAAAGTCATTTCTAACCAAGAACTAAACCTAAATGCTCTCAAATCCACCCTCATCAAGGCTTGGGGCCTAAACTCCACTGAATCCTTTGACTCCATGTAAGGAAGCACCCTGGCCTTCATCCTAGACTGTGAAAAAGACGAAGAAATAAATACTCAATCAATGCTCGTGGTCTTTTAGGGGTTCACTTGTAGTTGTAAAATAATGCTTGCAAGATGTTGCCTTTTCTAATCTTACTTTCAACAGCACTTCTTTCTAGATCCAAGCCCATAATATTTCAGTGAAATGTGACAAATTAAAAAATGCCAAAAAAATGGGAGATTATGTGGGCTCCTTCAATAAGGCAAATCCAAAATCGGAAAGTACAAGATGGAGCAAATATTTGCGCATTCGAACCGAAATCAACATCCTTCAACCTCTCAAAAGCAATTTAACTTTGAAGTATTCCTCTCATCAAGTCTTGGTGGACATTAGGTATGAGTTTTTTGTGTTTTTTGCTGTCTTTGTGGATGTATTGGGCATAAATATAATGCTTGTCCAGTTCAAGATAGCAAACTAGATAATATCTCCTCTTTCCCCTCTATTTAATGGCTTCAGGTTGATTATACCTCAAAAAACAAACCAAAACCACCCATTAGCCACCAATCTATACCACTATAAGTTCCTCAAGCCCTAGAATCGATTCCACTAGGAATAAGTTAGTCTTCATCACCCATAGCATAATACCCAAGATTTTGGGCATTAGTACATTTAATTTTAAGTAACATACATTGAAAATATTAAGAGATTATTTCACTTTATTGGCATCATTAATTGAAAATTTTTGAGAATTAAATGTGAAGGCCTATGGTGGTTTATGAATATTTAAGTATAACGAAAATTTTGTCACATTGGTGAAATAATTATTGGAGAAAATTTCTAGGCCTCGAGGAGAATAAATTTAGGGCCTATAATGTAATCTTCTACGGCAAAAAATACTAGGGAAATTCAAAAAATAGAGAACTTGTGCATGAGGACCCGAAAATAGCATAATTAGATACCTAGTCTATTTTCAATTAAACCTATGAATAAAAAGCAAATAAAAAGGGCCAAAACCCTAGTCACACGTTGGAAACTAGTAGACGGTGGTCAGAATACTCTCGGGGATTTTATGGCTTTCAAACATGCAACTTCATTGTAATTTCCTATGCCAAATCCTTAATTATTCATGTATATGTGTCGGACTATTAATTCCACATGCTTAGGCACTTAAAAACACAACCTTGGATGGATTAAATAAGTCAAACTGTATAGAACATAGTGTAGGCGTTAGTTGTGCGAAAAAGAACCATATAAATCTTGTATTAAGGTGTTACGTATTTGTACCAAAATGTATCCTGAAACTTTGAAATTCTCATAAACTTGTAGGATATGAATTCCTTGGGTTTTAGTTGATAAAACCATGCTTAGGGGCCTTGAAAACAAGTAGAAAATTGAGTTGATGGATAAAAAAAAATCATATTTCCATGCAAAAAAGAAAGAACAATGCAACTAGTCGCGATTCAACATCACAGCATGACCGTTGGTTGTACTGACGTGAGCGCAGGGCAAGAAATGGCAATCGTGGGATCGACCTTGGGTTTTCTAATGCTTCTTCCAGTTGAATGTCATAATTGTAGGACTCATCACCGTAGTCATGAAAGTATTGGTCGCAATCGAAGGACGGGTCGAGGAATTTTCAATGCATCCCACAAACAGCAACCACAAACGCAGGTTGGGGTGGTGCGATCACAGACACCAATAGTGCAATCACAAGCCCTGACTGTGGTCAGTGAATAGATTGTTTTATTTAAGGACATTGATCTAAACTACCCAAATTTGGAACCCAAGTAGGCATAAACTTACTGGCATAGGATATAAGTACGTGCAAAAAATAATAGTAGGAGAGAATTCGAGTAGGTGCGGATGCATAGGTCACATCCACTGAGCACTTACAAGCATGAATTGTTAGATGGATGAAGTATTAAATGAGAATTAGCTCATGTGAATCACCAAGTGATCCTGAAGCTTTAGCTGAGGAGGCCAATTCAAAAGCAAATTAAGTGACTTTAAGTGGTGACCCTACAACTTTTTTTATAACTACTTTTTAAAATAATTTATTCACTTTGTGAAAGTGATTACATCGGTCAAATGTTTCATGTTGTTTATCTCTTTCCAATACAACCATTTTCAACTAGTAGCCGCAAATAAGATTTCAACTACAAGCATGACTTTAACATATACTTTCATGAAAATTATATTTATCCTTTTGAAAGAGAAACTTAAATAAAAACATTAAGAGTGAAGGGGATAAAAAAAAAATAAAAAAATATATATATATATATATATATATTCTTTTATCTTTTAATAAGATTTTATCAAAAATTTTCATCAAAAAATAATATATAAAACTTTTTTTTATCAAAATTCAAATCACAAATAAATGCTTCAAATTGTGTCACTGCAGCGTGTGATTGATCTGCTTGAAAATAATATATAGAAAATCAAGTTGGGTAAATTTGGTATCCCTATACCCTACATTTATTTATATTTTCCAATCAAAGAGGTAAAAGCGAAGTGGGAAAAGGGGAAACAGAAATAAGCAAATAGCAGGTGGAATGTGGTACATTTTGATTGTCATTACAAATCATATGGCAGTATTAACTTTTACTCTGATCCTGGACACATTCTGCATCTTCCATCAACCACTTCCTAATCACAAGGAGAAGGCTACCCACCTTCAAGTTCTAATGTTGGACGAGTGTCGTTTCCCTTCAAGGTGAGAAGTCAGATCAGTCTCGCTAAGCAACTTCACGCCACAGGCGTCGCACCAAAAGGTGGCCGCTGCATTGAGCATTCTAATGTTCGACAAGTGTTGTTCCGTTTAAGGTGAGAAGTCAGATCATCTCGCGAACCAACTTCACACCACAGACATAGCACTAAAAGGTCTAAGCGACGCCACCACCCTGCGTTGGCTTCACTAGTCTTTGCTGATCACTAGGCACCTCCACTTGAGCCCTCTTCATTGCTTTTGGGTTGCCTTCAGAGGGTGAGGAGAGTTTGCTTGTTTTCAGGGACTCCCACTTGGCCTTGTGTCTTTTCCCCTGGAGATGGGCATTCAGGTCTGTCTCGCATGTGTTGGTCACCTGACATAAGGGGCAGATCCATTACTCTTGATCAGCTTTCTTCGGGGGAGGGGGCTTTGTGTTTCTTTCACCTTCTTCTCGTGGTGTAATCTGTTTAACCTCAACACCTAGGTCCTCTTCCTTGGGAAACCATCTAACGTTGTTTGACACTCCATGCAACACCTGCCCTCAAAGTTTGGATCCAACCTATTATGATAAATGACAGATTCCAAAAGGGAAGGAGGAAAAAGTTCCGTTTTACACACAAAAGTAAAAGAAATCTCTTTCTTTAGCTCATTCTTAGGCATTCACGTATGTACAGTGTGTTAATAAAAACGAAACGAGATAATTAACTAGCTAACTAGGGGAATAATACTAAGTCAGTTTGTAACTCGTTCCTCTAGATGATAATGCAGCTATTAATATATGATAGCAACAGAGCAAGCATCCAAGAACTCTCACCCGTTTTTCACCAGTTGGCGGGACTCTTCTCTATGGCTTCTACGATTCCAATATCTCTTAAAGCAGCATCAGCTTCTTTCAGCTGTATAAGGAAGACAAGATGAATTGAGTATTAAATTGAATAAGAAATGCTTAAACCGACGTGGGCGCAAAGTTTACCTGTTGTGAGGTAGCCACCACATTTTTCTTACCTAGTTCTTTGCAATCCTGCTGAATCCATTTGTAAACAACTCAATGAAAAACATAAGTAACCTTTCTAGAAAAAATAATCTGGGACTCCTCACTTGAGGCGGAAGAAAAATAAGTGAAACTACAATACATGCGTGAAGGGCCTATTTTTTCAGTAAAACTAAAGTTACAATCAAGTAGTCATATGAACTGCACTAGTCATTGCCGTTGATTTATTCTAAGGTCAAACATTTGTCTGTCAGATGTCTTAACAGTCTTCTAAATCCACACGCTGGTATGGAAATGAGCTTTAAGTTCGTCAGTCTCAAACGTTTTGGAATTTCAACAACATGATTTGCATATCTTTAAGGATATCAACAAGGAGTCACAAATCCAAGATATATCTACGCTAAAGAAAATGTTTGACTCAAATCATATGTGACATGTACAGACTCAGAACTTTCGATAGGCCAACTTGTATACAAGTTTAGTTTTGTAGCTCCTCAGTTCCATGTGGAATGACCAACAGAATATTAGTTAGAACTTTTGTAAAGTATGGCTAAACTTGCTTGCTAGAAGCTTTTCCAATACTTCAGATCCATCCTCTTCAATATATTTCTCTGCTACATCCAAAAAGCTTCTGTCTCACCAGGCTTCTCTGCCTTCGGTTTGTAAAGCCTATCTCTAAGTGCTTGTAGATCCAATGACAAGCATAGGCGTAAAAGACTTCGGTAAACAAGTCAAGCGCCATTGAAACGAGGCATCACCAGCCACAAGACAGCTATTAGTTTCATGGTAGATCAGAAAGGTATCCTACCCAAACAAAAATGAGAACATATAAAAACATTTATCAACTCTCTCTCATTCTTAATGAATGTCCTTAAAATTCCTGTTAAACTACCCCCAAAAGGACAAATATTGCCCCCCACATCACAACAAAAACATAAACCCCAAGCCGAAGTTATAAAATGGTGACAAGAAAACTTATTCTTTAATGAAAGCACTCAACACTCAATGATTTTCGCAAAGACATATTCAATTAGTAAAATTAAAGACAAGACGGTCCAGTATGTGACCAACTTCCACCCGTGGTACTTGGAACCTGTCTGGATTGCCTTGATGAAAGCACACTTGCAAAATTACAAATTACTTTTCGTTTTCAGTAAGTAGCGAATCACTTTAATCATCCCCTAGTCACCCAAACCTTGCGAAAATTAACGACATGCACCCAGCAGCACTTTATTTTTCTAACATAGGCAAAAAGCACAGCAAGACCCCCACATGAAGAGAAGGTAGAACTTACGAAGTATAGCCCAGAGTAATTACAGGCCTGCACAGAAAGATAATAATAACTAAAAAAGTTAGTTGAAGCGTATAATTACCTACAGAAATACATGCATACGTACGCAACTAGTGAAAAAATACCAACATATACGATATAAGAAAAAAAATAGAAAACAAGGATCTGTGGGAAGATAATCAGATACTCCCTTGTATATTGTGAATCATTACAAAGGGACGAGAGAAGGGGAAAAGGAGCAAAAACTAACAAGTTGTGATTTGAGTGCAGGAAAAACTACCAAGCAAGAAAATCAATGCATAGAATAAAAAATTTGAGAAGCCCGATGAAGCCTATTTGGATTCCGATAATGATATCTGCGATTCTCAGAAGGCGACATCGATAGTACTCTGAAGACCTCCCCAATAGGGGAAGAAGCTCGGTTGGTACGAGGAAAGAAGCAAGGAAGACTTGAGTAAAGCAACGTCTTGTATTCTCTACGCGGTTAGAAACTTATTAATATATTTGAAAAGAGTGTAAAAATTTAAGTATGTTGTAAAATTAAAAATGTGAACGTTTGATTTGCATATGTTTTTTTTTTCAAATTTTAGAGTTTAAAAACACACAATCAATTATTATATTTTTTAAATTTTATTTTATTTTCTCTCTTACTTTTATATAATTATTGAGATGAAAAATCTAAAAACCCACACCAAAATTTAAAAATAAACATAAGTAATAATTAGGTAATATATATATATATATATAAATTACAAATAATAACTAGTTTTTATTTGTTTTATAAATATATACAAATGTGAATAAACATTTATGTATACGTAATGTTTGGATTTTAATTGAGAACAAAAATTGGATAGTAATTTAATTTTAAGATTTTGTTTATACATGTGTGTGTACAGGAGACAGAAAATTTTTCTTTAAAAGATTAATATGTTTAGATTAGGTATATTTGGTGGAAATTAAATTGAGTGAAATGGGATTCAAATATTATTTTCGTAATTATATAATTTTTAAATAAGTAAACATGTTAGAAAGAACTTGTCCAACCTTGTCCAAACTTAAAAGGGTACGAATACTGAAAATTGTCTACTGCAAATTTAAATGGTGATTAAATACTCTATATGTTGCAATGAACGATACTCTAATATTTTGAAACAATGTTTTAATTTGGTAAAACAGGCATGCTATATAAATTATAAAATTATTATATTTTAAATAATAAAAATATCAAAACTTATAAGAATATTTATATAAGAGAAAAAGAATGATAAAAAGAATTTGAAAAGATAGAAAATTTGGGAGAAAAGAAAAAAAAAATTAATAAGTTAAAAAAGTGAGAAAAAATATAGAAAAATAAACATATTTAATTAAGGAAAATTTGTGTAATTGTACCATGTTCACTAAAAAATCTTACTTCCATAATTATACAAATAAATATAAATATATAGTATAGAAAATAAATAATGGCATATTAATAATTTTATTTAAGTATGTTTAGTCTTCTTTATTAAAAGTAATACTGTAATTTTACTAATTATGGGTAAAGTTATAATTTCAAATCATGCAGCCACGTTAACTCCAAAATTTTAATAATATAGTATAGATATGTATGATAACATAAAGATAACAACAGTATTCTCCATAATAAAAAATGCAAAAAAGTCCACATAATAAAAATAATTAAATGAACTCTAGTATAAATATGAGTATTTTTGTATCAAATTTTCCCAATTCAGACTGAGCTGAAGATGAACCAAAAAAACAAAGGCTGCAATTGTTAACTGTCTACGTGAACAGTAAACATTTTTGAGACTATTAATTCACAAATTGAACCATTTGTTCGGTTTCTTGAAAAAATTCATAAAAAAATTTTCACAGTATTTCTGTCCTACGCCTGCCCCTATTTATTCATCCTTGCTAACAATATTTTATTGACGCAATATATCATATCATTCTTATCATATATAATACTAACAAAATTTTATTCTATCAAAATATCACATCGACGATACAAATATACATACATATATATATATATATAAATATATATAATAATCTATCACATACTTCCCATACCATCCAACAAAAATATCATCATTTTCTTTCCAAAATATTCATCCAATCACACAAAACTTTTTACTATTTACCATAAAAAGTTAATCCCCAATTAATCTTTTAAAATCATTTTCTAAAAGTGGATCTCATTCAATTTCAAGCAAAATCCTTCAAACGAATTTGAACTTAATAATTTTTGAAAGGTTGATTTGTGTTTTTAGTGTTGATAGGTTGTGATTTTATATTGGATTTCTACCCATTACGACTTATTTTTGCATTCATTTTGAGGTAAAAGGGCTGCAATAAGTTTGGATGCAAGTAGAAATACTATTATGTGAAAATTTGAGGTGTCTAGCTGTAGTTTGGGTGAAAATTGGTTGTCAGATATTATCACACTTAAACACGAATTTTGCTCGAATTACAAGTCTCACAATAATAAGGAAGGAGTTTGTGACTGTAAAAGATGAGGTTGCAAGTGTAGAAAGGATTCCATACATTTTAGAGTTGTCCATGTTTGAAGCTCGTAATTGTGAGGATGGCCATCGCGACCACGACGATGGATTTCGTGAGCGCGTGACAGGCTGCAGTTCGCAATTGAAGCTTGTAACCACAACGAGAGGATGTGCGATCGCAAGAATTAGGAAGCGAGCTATGTAAATGTCATTATCAAGGTTCGCACTCGTGGGGAAGAGGCTCATGACCACGGCACTAGTGTAGATCATAATGCGACAGAATTTTTGATTACAATTTTGAAGACTGTTTTCGTCATTTTTCATCTATTACTCAAACTCTAACCCATGCACCTATTTATACATGTTCTGTTCGGTTTGTGGAAAGTCTTTAGCTAATTTTAGTCCTAAACATAAGATTCAAAGTTTGAATGTTTAGTGTATTTTGACTGTAAGTATTTCCATAAATAGTGTAAAAATTAAATTTATATGTTAGCTCTTTTATTTTTATTTTTTGTATTTATATAGGTTTAACGGTGCAATATTATATAGGCGATGATAATTATCTTCTGTGGAATTGATATACATGAGAAGAATAAAATCAGAAAGCACCATAAGGTCACCCTTGAGGAAAGCATCAAGTAACACGAGCCTACGATGCCCTGGTCACAAGCTCCGATCCACGTCAACACGTGTCAACATCCCAACAAATCCTCTGACATAGTTTGTTTACAAATTTTACGATACAAAATATACATTACAATTTTTTAATTTTACTTTTTCTTCTTTGCTCATAATCTTCAAAAACTCACACATCCCCCTTCCCACACATTAACACACACATCCCAAAGCATAAACAAATTTAGCGTCTATTTTCTAACCCAAACCCAGTTCCGAGGTTGGTACTAGATAGATGCCTTGTGATCTTACTCGGTTGGGTAAATTGGGTGTCCACATTAATTTATATTTTACAATCAAAGAGGTAAAAGCAAACCGGGAAAAGGGGAAACAGAGATAGGCAAACAGCTATTACAGAGGCCGAATACGAATATCAGTGCTTACATTTTGATTCTCACTACGAATCCTAGCAGTATCAACTTTCAATCCCATCCTGAATCTTCCGTCCACTGTCCACAAGGTGAAGACCACCCACCTTCAAGTATTGTCATGTTGGACAAGTGTCGTTTCCCTTTAAGGTGAGAAGTCAGATCAATCTCGCTAAGCAACATCACACCACAGACACTGCAGCAGTGTTTAAATTTCTGAGCGGCAGCACCACCCTGCATTGCCTTTGCCTGTTTTTGTTGGTCGCCAGGCGCCTCCACTTGAGCGTTTTGTGAAGACATTCCCTGGGATCCTTTACCAACTTTACTCTTTGCTGCTGCTCCGTTCCTTTCATTTGATTTAACCGTTGGCGACAGCGAGGAGAGTTTGCTTGTTTTCAGGGACTCGCACTTGGACTTGTGCTTTTTCCCCTGGAGATGGGCATTCAGTGTTGTTTCACTTGTGGCGGTCACCTGGCACAGGGGGCAGATCCACTTCTTCGGGCAAGGGGGCTGCGTGTTTCTTGCACTACCCTCGGGTGGTGTAATCTGTCTAACCTCAGCACTTGTGTCCTCTTCCTTTGGAACCCTTCCAACGTTGTTTGACACTCCATGCAGCACCTGCCCACAAAGTTTGGATCCAGCCTAAGGGGGTCAAAATGACGAGAAATCGAGCATGCTTGCTTAGAAGATGAAATGGTTGAAAAATATTCAGATACCGAAAGGAAAGGAGAAACAAATCACTGAACTACAACCAGGTTTTACACACAACAGTAAAAGAAATATCTTTCTTTAGCTCATTTTTAGGAATTCACATATATGCAAGTCAAGGAAAACAAAAGAAGAAAATTAACTGGCTGACGAAGAGAGAGTACGCGGTCAATTTGCAATGCATTTGTATAGATGATAATGCAACCCTTAATATAAGGTAGCAAGACAGCAAGTATCTGAGAACTCTCACCTGTTTTGCCTCAGTTGACGGACTCTTCTCTGTGGCTTCTACAATTCCATTATCTCTCACAGCAGCATCAGCTTCTTTCAGCTATATGAGAGAGACGAGATGAATCAAGTATTAAATTATATAAGAAATGCTTAAACAGACGTGCGAGCTGAGTTTACCTCCTCCGAGGTAGCCACCACATTTTTCTCATCTGGTTCTAGATCTTTGGTGTCTCTCTGAGAGGTTTCCGGTTCTTTGCAATCCTGCTGAATCTATTTGTAAACAACTCATTGAGAAACTTAAGTGTCATTTTTATAAAATATAATCGGGGACTCGTCACTCGAGGCGGAAGAAAAATAGGTGAAACTACAATATATCTGAAAAATGTGCCCATTTTTTCAAGAAAGCTAAAGTTACAATCATGCAGTGACACAAACTGCACTAGTAATTGTTGTTAATTTATTCCACGGTCTAAAACATTTGTCTGTTAGAATCTGACACTAAAAGTTCTGGAATTTCAACAACTCAAACTATATGCTTTTCGTCATCTTACATTAAATTCAATCTTGCATCATGATTTTGATGTCTTAAGGTACGTGTGTATCACTTATATCAACAAGGAGTCATAAATCCAACTCATATCTGCGCTAAAGAAAATGTTTGACTCAAATCATATGTGTGCTTGAAAATTTTGTGTCATGTAACACGTGCAGACTCAACTTTTGTAGCCCATCTTCTTTACAATTTTAGTTTTGTAAAGGAATAACTGGGAAAATTGTAGCTCCTCAGTTCAATGTGGAATCGAATCACATGACCAACAAAATTCTAGTTAGAACTGTTGTAAATTATAGATAACCTTGCTTGCTAGAAGTTTTTCCAATGCTTCAGATCCATTCTCTTCAATGTATTTCTCTGCTACATTCAGAAATGCTTCTGTCTCATGAGGCTCCTTTGCCTTCAATCTGTAAAACCTGTCTACAAGTGCTTGTAGATCCACCGACAAGCATGGGCGTAAAAGACGCCGGTAGGCATGGTAAGCACCATTGAAACGAGGCACAACCAACCACAGGATAGCTATTAGTTTTATGTTAGACCAGAAAGGAATCCTATCCAAACAAAAATGAAAACATATCAAAACATTGATCAACACTCTCTGATGAGAGCATTAACAGAAAGAATGTCCTTAACTTTCCTGTTGAACTACCCTCTAAAGAACAAATATTGCCCCCACATCAAAACAAAAAACATGAACCCCAAGCAGCAGCTATAAAACGGTGACAAGAAAACTTATTCTTTAATTAACAATCCAGTGAAAGCACTCACCACTCAATGATTTTCGCAAAGACAAATTCAAATAGTAAAATTAAAGAAAAGATGGTCCAGTATGTGACCAACTTCCTCATGTGATAATTGGAACCAGTCTCGATTGCCCTGATGGAAGCAAACCTGCAAAATCACGAATTCTTTTTCGTTGTCAGTAAGTCGTGAATCACTTTAATCATCCCAAATCAGCCAAACCTTGTGAAAATTAACGACATGCGCCCAGTAACTTTTCTACATAGATGAAAAGCACAGTAAAACCCACAGGGATAGAAGCTAGAACTTACAAAGGATAGCCCAGAGCAAGCACAGGCCTGCAATAAACGTTCAGAAAATAATAATAATTAAAACAATTAGTCTACGCGTATAATTACCTGCAGAAATACATGCATACGTACGTATCCAGTGACAAAATACCAATATATATGACATACGGAAAAATGGAAAACGATGATCAGTGGGAAGATAATCAGATACTCCCCTGTACATCATTATGAATCATTACGAAGGGGAGGGAAAGGGGGAAAAGCAGCAAAAAGGAAGAACTTGAGATCTGAGAACAGGAAAACTACCAGGCAAGAAAATTGATGAATAAAATAGCAAATTTGAGAAGCCCGATGAAGCCCATTTGGATTCCGATGATGATAGCTTCGATTCTCAGATGTTCGGGAAGGCAACACCAACAGTACACTGAAGACCTCACAGAGCGTAAGAAGCTCGGTGGGCACGTAGAAAGACAAAAGGACGACTTGAGTAAAGCGACTTCGTATATTCTCTGCGGAGTTGAAACCCTATCGGATATTTGAAAACAGTCTCTGTAAGAATTTCTATACGTTGTAAAAATAAAATAGTGTCTTTGATTTCCGTATACAAAAATACCATATAATAATTAGACAATACATACATAATATATGTATATGTATATATGAATTAAAAATAATAACTAATTTATGTTGTATAAATATATTTAGTTGTGAATAAGCTAATGCTTTGATTTTAACTGAAAGCAAAAAATTAGATAGTGATCTAATTTTAAGATTTTATTTATACACGCGTGTACAAGGGATACAAGTTATGTTTGTTTTCTTTTGTACTATTCAAAACACACTATAATTATTATATATTACAAATTTTATTTCTTTTTTATTTATACACTTTTTAAAAAAACACTAAAAAAATACACGATAAACAAACATAACTAGGAAAATTTTCCTGAAAAAATTAATACGTTCAGATTAGGTATATTTGATGGAAATTAAATTGAGTGAAATGGGATTCAAATATTATTTTCGTAATTATTTAATTTTTAAATAAGAAGTAAACGTATTAAAAAGAATGTTGAAAGGGGTCGAATACTAAATATTGTAGAGTACAAATTTGAGCAGCAATTCAATACTCTGTATATTGCAATGAACGACACTCCAATATTTTGAAATAATGTTTTAATTTGTGAGTAGTAAAAGAAGCCTACTTTGTAAATTTATTTATAAATTATAAAAGTATTATATTTTAAATATAAAATATTAAAATTAAAGTATAAGAATATTTAAATAACAGAAAAAGAACGATAAAAAATTTGAAAAAATAGAAAATTTAATAGAAAAATAAAAAAAAGTCATAAATGTGAGAAAAAAGATGGAAAATAAATATTTTAATTAAGAAAAATTTGTGTAATTCTACAATGTTCAACTAAAAAATCTTACTTACATAATTATACAAATAAATATAAATATATAGTATAGAAAATAAATAATAATATGTTAGTAATTATATTTGAGTATATTTAGTTTGTTTTGTTCAAAGTAATAGTGTACATTTACTAGGCAAAGTCGAAAATTTATATCATACAATCACGTTCACCCCAAAGCCTTGATAATGTAGTATAGATACATGTAATAACATAAAGATAACAACAATATTCCCCATAATAAAAAATTCAAAAAAATATTACACATAATAAAAACAATTAAATTAATTCTATAAGTACAATATGAGTGTATTGGAGTCTAGGTTGTCCCAGATTGAACCGAGTTGGAGATGACCTGAAAAAAAACCTTACAATAGTGTAACTATCTACGTGAACAGTAAACATATTAGAGAGTATTAATTGACAAATTGAACCATTTGTTTAGTTTCTTGGAAAAATTCATAAAAACAAATTTTATAGTATTTTTGTTCTAGAGCTACCTTTTTTTATTACTCGCTAATAACAGTATTTTATTGAAGCAACATATCATATCATTCGTATCAGTATATTATACTATCAAAATTTTAATCAATAAAATGATCATATTTTTGAAACAAATATTTAGAATAATTTATAACATAACTTCGATCTAATGAAAATATCATCATTTTCTTTTCACAAAATTCATCCAGCCACACAAAACTTTTTACTATTAAACCATAACAAGTTAAATATCATTTAACCTTTTAAAATCATTTTTAAAAAGTGGACATCTCATTCAATTAAACCAAAATCCCTACAACGAATTTGAACTTAATAATATTCCAAAGTTTGATTTTGTGTTTTTAGCGTGCTTTTGTTTTTTTATAGCCAGTTATTGTTGACTTTGTTTTCCTATTATCTACCTCGATTTTTAAGAATATTGAAGTAATCATAATGATCTAAATTAGAAACTTGTCAACATAAAATATTTTCCAATAGAAATTTCAAAACTATTCGGCTTTGTTTGCTACCACTTTTGGAAGTTAAAATGTTTGGTATTTTTATAAATAGTGTAAAAATAAAATTTTATATGTTTGCTTTTTTTGATTTTTTGTGTTTTTGTATACATTTATTGGTACGATATTATATAACTGATAATAATTATCTTTTATAGAATTGATATATATGTGACAATGTGTGTGTTTCTATATATGTACATCTATATTATTAAAATTTTATGATTACTTTGATTACAAAATATAAATTTATACTATTGTCCTTAATTAAAAAATATATAAATTTATGCTATGCTAATTGATTTAATTATGCCAAAACCCCTCCCTTGTTTTTATCGAATTTTTCTTATTTTTCTTTTATATTTAATTAATTTTGTTTCTTTAAATTTATTCTCTTTTCAAACTTTTTTACTTTCTCTTTCATTTTATAACAAATTTTTGGTACAATCTCAATTTTTAAATAACTTTATTTTATTATCCAAATCAAAAATTGTATTGAACAATATTAATTGTAAGTTCATATAGTTAACACTTATAGCATATGCCATTTTACTATAGATAAAAGATTACTTTTAAAATATTGTGTGTTTGGAAGTTTATCATTCGTATGAGTTTTTTGAGTGGAAAATAATAGCCCACAAATGCTATTAGTTTCTATCTATTATGGTCGACACTTCTCATCTAAACAATCAAAAAATATTTTCATTTAGCATCTTCGTGTACAATGTCTCAAAAGTTCAATTATAACTCTAGTTTGTTTGATGAACTGCAATACTTTAATCCAAACACAAAATCCATTGTCTTCAATAACTAATGCAAAG
This sequence comes from Avicennia marina, assembly GCA_019155195.1. Lineage (NCBI taxonomy): Eukaryota > Viridiplantae > Streptophyta > Magnoliopsida > Lamiales > Acanthaceae > Avicennia > Avicennia marina. The sequence continues at coordinate 5,215,553 of CM032760.1, forward strand.
TGAATACATATTTATATACATGCGACCAGTCTATAACTTTTGCTCAAATAAACATTTCTATCTTTCGATTGTAGAGTTCTCCTACTAGACTCTCCCTGTCTACTTTCTCTATTTTATTGAAATTAGATTTCCTTCTCGTCTTTGGAGTTCTCTTCTTTATCTCATTTCTCTTTAGTTCCTAATTTCTTCCAATGAATATTATTGAACACTCATCAACAAAATCCCTCATCAACCGCTAACTCCCTCACCCTCATTGCCAAAGTCATTTCTATCCAAGAACTAAACCTAAGTGCTCTCAAATCCACTCTTATCAAGGCTTGGGGACTAAACTCCACTGTATCCATTAACTTCATGGAAGGAAGCACCCTGGCCTTCATACTAGACAGTGAAAAAGACAAAGAAATAAATATTCAATCAGTGCTCGTGGTCTTATAGGGATTCACTCATAGTTGTGAAGGAATGGTCCCAAGAAGTTGCCTTTTCTAATCTTACTTTCAACAGCACTTCTTTCTGGATCCAAGCCCATAATATTTCAGTGAAATTTGTCATTGAAAAATGCCAGAAAAATCAAAGGTTATGTGGGTTCCTTCATTAAGGCAAATCTAAAATTGAAAAGTACAAATGGAGCAAATATTTGTGCATTTGAACTGAAATCAACGTTCTTCAACCTCTCAAGAGCAATTTCACTTTGACCTATTCCTCTCATCAAGTCTTGGTGAACGTTAGGTATGAGTGTTTTTGTGATTTTTGCTACGTGGATGTATTGGGTATAAATACAATGCTTGTCAAATTCAAGATAGCAAACTAGATAATACCAATTCTTTCCTCTTTGGTACATGGCTCCAGGCTGATTATATCTCAACAAACAAACCAAAACCACCCATCAACCATCAATCTATCTCACTATTAATTCCTCAAGGCCCAAAATCAATTCCACCAAGAATAGGTTAGTCTTCATCACCCATAGCATATTATGAGCTCATTTTATTTTACTGGCATCATTAATTAAAAATTTTTGAGAATTAAATGTGAAGGCCTACGGTGGTATATGAATATTTAAGTATAATGAAAATTTTGTCACATTGGTGAAATAATTATTGGAGAAAATTTTTAGGCCTTGATGAGAATAAATTTAGAGCCTAAATCATAAGAGAATTTGGCAAAAAATACTAGGGAAATTCAAAAAATAGAGAACTTGTGCATAAAGACCCGAAAATAGCATGATTAGATATCTAGTCTATTTTCAATTAAACTTGGGAATAAATAGCAAATAAAAAGGACTAAAACCCTCTTTAGTCATTGGAAACTAGAAGACAGTGGCCCGAATACTCTCAAGGATTTTTCGGCTTTCAAACATGTTACTTCATTGTAATTTTCTATGCCAAATCCTTAATTATTCATGTACATATGTAGGACCATTAATTCCACATGATTAGACACTTAAAAACACAATCTTGGATGGATAAAATAAGTCAAACCACATAGAACATAGTGTAGGCATTGGATGTGTGAAAAAGAACCATATAAGTCATGTATTATGGTGTTATGTATCTGAACCAAAATGTATTATGAAACTTTCAAATCCACATAAAACCATGCCTAAGGGTCTTGAAAACAAGTAGAGAATTGAGTTGACAGCTAAAAAAATCGGATTTGCCTGAAAAAAAGAAAGAACAGTGCAACCAGTCGCAATTCTACGTCACAGCGCAATCATAGGTTGTACTGACATGAGCGCAAGGTAGGAGACGGCAATCACAAGATCGATCTCGGGATTTCCAATGCTTCTTACGGTTGAATGTTGTAATTGCAGGACTCGTCACCGTAGTCATGAAAGTATTGGTTGCAATCGCAAGATGGGTTAAGGAATTTCCAATACATCCCACAAATATCAACCATGAACATAGGTTGGGGTAGTGCGGTCGTAGACTCCAACAGTGCGATCACAAGCCTTGACTGTGGTCACTGAACAGGCTATTTGATTTAAGGACATTGATCTAAACTACCCAAATTTGGAACTCGAGTAGGCATAAATTTACTACTTAAGGTATAATTACATGCAAGAAATAATAATAGGGGAGAATTCGAATAGGAGCAGACACCAAGGCTACATTCATTAAGCACTTACGGGCATGAATCGTTAGACGGATATAGTATTAAATGAGAATCGGCTCATGTGAATCACCAAGTGATCGTAAGGTTTTATCTGAGGAGGCCAATTCTAAAGTAAATTAAGTGACTCTAAGTGAAGACCCTACAACTCTTTTGTAACTAATTTTTAAAATAATTTATTCTCATTGTGAAGGGATTACACCTGTTAAATGTTTTATGTTGTTTATCTCTTTCCAATACAGCTATTTTTGGCTAGTAGCTGCAAATAAGATTTCAACCACGAGCATGAGTTTAACACATACTTTCCTGAAAATTATATTTATCCTTTGAAATTCAGATGTGAGTTTTTGCAAAACGACCATCTTTACTACAAATCCCTTGGAATTGCATATGCGCCATGATTGAGTTACTAGTTTATAACATTAAGATATAAGATACTTATTTCGTTATTTTATTTGTTTTGCACAAAAATTGAAGTAACTATATTATAAAATTTTCTTTATGATATTATATGTGTATTTTACACCTCATGGTGCCCCTTTTATTCTCTTCTTAGTGCATTATCTAATAGCAATATGTATGATTGATCTAACAAGAGCTCATTTCTCTAAAGGAAAATGACTGGTAGCCCATAATGTATTATGCAAAACCTACCTCACACTGCCCTTATGAAGGATCTGATAGGTTAGACGTTCGTCTATCCTCCATCCCCACCTTCGGTCCAACCGCAACCCCAACTAATGGTTGGGTAGACTAGTCTGAGGAGGGACCACTTATCTACCATAGTGACAGCAGTAGCCCAAGTGATGGGCACGCAGCAATAGCAAGCTACTCAACCTGCGACCTAACTTAATGAAAGGACCAAGACCCATTACGAGGTGCTGAGGCATGCACATGTGTCGACATTCGATAGGTCTCATGATCATAAAGCCATACCATCAGTTAGAATGATGCTCCCTTCACTAGAGTCCACTCTAATAATTCTAAGCCTTGAAGGCCATCTGCACGTCAACCTAATAATAACAAGAGGCTGAATCAAGAGAGAACTGGTGGAATGATGCTTCCTTCACTAAAGTGCAGCACTTGTGGATGCCGACATGACAGCATGTGTCGACGCCTAATGAGCACAAGTTTTATATGTAGGCAACATGGACATAGGGCTGTTGAGTGGCCCAACAATACTAGGAATCCTATCCCAGTCAACAACTAAAATGGTGGCAAACGTGTCAATCATTGCAAATAGGGTGGTGCAAACACCAATGGTGGACCTCGAAATGGTGCTGATAATAAGCCTTGTTAAGCCCAAACTAACCAGAGGCCTAGAAGAAATCCAAGAGTGTTCACCATGACTCAAGAGGAGGTAGGCAACCTCAAGGATGTGGTGACAAGTAACATCATTGTAAACCAATTAGATACCTATGCATTATTTAACTGTAGTGCATCACATTCTTCTATATCTAAGAGGTTTGCTAGACATCTAGACCCCAATTTCGAATAGTTAGAACACCCACATAGAGTAACTACTCTAAGCGGTGAGGCTTTCGTACTTAGCTTGGTCTATAGAGATTACAACTTGAATCTGGGTAAAGATTGCAAGTTTAAGGCCGAACTTATTCAACTTAACATAAGAGAATTCGATATGATCTTAAGAATGGACTGGCTAGCTAGGAGCGTTGCTCATGTGAATTGTAAGTGTAAAATTGTCAACTTTTAATCTCATATGGGCAATGGATTCTCCTTCCACAAAGGAGACCAACGGAAGGCCAACTAGTTTAATTCCCTCATCTTCGCAGCTGTTGTGGTAAGAGCTATCCAAAAGGGGTACAAGGCATCCCTAGCATGTGTCGTTGAGATGGAGGAATAAAAATTGAGATTAGAGGACATCTTGATGGTTAGTGAATTTCTCGATGTATTCCTAGATGACTAACCTGGACCACCTCTAGATAGGCAAATTGAGTTTAAGATAAATCTAGTTTTCGGATTGCACCCATTTCAAAGGCCCCTTATTGAATAGTTCTAGGTGAGTTAAGGGAGCAAAAGGTGCAATTGTAAGCATTGTTGGATAAGAAGCAAATAGGGTCAAAGAAGAAGGATGGAAGTTTGCGATTGTGTATTGACTATCAAGATTTCAATAAGGTGACCATTAAGAATAAATACCTTTTGCTTTGGATTGATGATCTATTCAATTAATTTAAGGAAGCTAGGGTATTCTCAAAGATTGACCTGAAGGGAAAAGCAATAGTATACGAAATTCAACATATGTGAATTTTAACTCAGGACTATGGTATTTTTAAGGCACATGATATCTAAAAATGGAGTGTTAGTAGACCCTAAGAAAATTAAAGCCATCCTAAAGTGGTTGAGACCCTCCAACATGACGGAGATGAGAAGTTCCTCAGACTTTTCAGATACCACTGGATTTTTATGGAGGGGTTCCCTAAGATTGCTACAATGTTGACTCAGTTGCTGCAAAAACGAAGGAAGTTCGAGTGGACCCCAGATTATGAACATAGCTTAGAAAAATTGAAAGAAAAATTAACCTCCACCTTAGTCTTTGCCCTACCAACTGAAGATGGTGAGTTCACTATGTATAATGACGCTAGCAAGAACGAGCTTAGCAGTGGTGAATAGCAAAAACAATAGAGTCAGCACTTACGAGTCGAAACAACTAAAACCTTATGAGTTGAATTACCTAACTCATAACTTGGAGCTGATAGCAGTGGTGTTTGCTCTTAAGATATGGAGGCATTGCCTATACAGTGAGATGACAAAAATATACACGGATCATAAAAGCCTTAACTACTTCTTTACACAAAAGGAGTTAAATATGAGGCAGAGACGATGGTTAGAGTTAATCAAGGACTACGACTTGGTTATGAACTACCCTTTAGGAAAGGCTAATCAAAGGGTCGATGCTCTAAGTAAGAAAAGAGCTAAAGCAATGGTGGCTATGTTAGCCAACCAACTCGACTTCCTATAGCTATAAATTGTCGAGTCGATCAAAGGGACACTAACTGATCTTAGTGCCAAGTCCTCAATCATTGAGCAGATGAAGAAGTCTCAAGTAGTCGACTCAGCTACTGTGGAACTAAAGGAAAAATTGAACAAGGCTGACTTCTAGACTTCCAATTGGGAAAAGGTGGAAGCCTGTATATGAGGGAAATTATGTGTCCCAAATGTAAAGGGAAAATGTGACCAAATTTTATGGGAAGTACATCAGTCGAGATATTTAGTGCACTAAGGAAGTACTAAGAAGTGTAAGGACCTTTAAAAGAACTTCTGGTAAAATGGCATGATGCAAGACATTGTGAATTATGTGACCATATAACCATGGTGATCGTGGATTGTTTAACTAATTTTGTACACTTCCTCCCTATATGAGTAACATATACCCCAGATAAGTTGGCTAATGTGTATATAGATAACATCATGAGATAGCTTGGAGCACCCACGAGTATAGTGTCAATTGAGACCCACAATTTATGTCTCACTTTTTGAAGAGTTTTCAAGAAGTTATGGACATTAAGTTAGACCTGAGCACCGTTTATCATCCATAAATGGATGGGCAATTAAAGAGAACTATCCAGCCAATGGAAGACATGCTTGGGTCATGTATATTGGATTTTAAGGGGACTTGGAGTGATCACTAACCATTTGTAGAATTTTTTTACAACAATAGCTATCATGTGAGTAGGTAAGATTTCTTCGACCCATGGAGCGATGCGGTTCAGCAAGGTAAGAAAGCTAAGTTCACACTTTGTAGGACCCTTTGAGGTATTAAAGAAAGTGGGAGAGGTGACATATCGCCTACCCCTACCCCCGCAACTAGTAGAATACACAATGTATTCCATGTGTTAGAGTTTTGGAAAAACCTATCGGACTCGAGTCACATCCTAGAATCAAAACCCCTAGCAATGAACAAGAACCGGATGTATGAAGAACACCAATATGAATAACAAGAAAAGAGGAGCGAAACTTGAGAAAATTGATTGATAGCATACGTGAAGGTTCAATGATCAAACCACTTCGAGGAGGAAGTTACTTGGGATCTAGAAGAAGAAATGAAGAAACAACACCCCCACCTATTCGCTTAGGTTATATACAAGTTTAGGATGAAACTTAATGTATTAGGGGATGTAATAGCCCAAGATTTTGAGCATTTATAAATTTAATTTTATGTGAAATACATTGAAAATATTATGAGCTCATTTTATTATAGTTGTATCATTAATTAGAATTTTTTGAGAATTAAATGTGAAGGCCTACAATCGTATACAATTATTAAAGAATAATGGAAATTTTGTCACATTGGTGAAATAATTATTGGAGAAATTTTTTGGGCCTTGAGGAGAATAAATTTAGGGCCTAAATTATAAGAAAATTCAGCCAAAAATGACTAGAAAGTTCAAAAATAGAGAAATGACACATAAGGACTCGGAAATAGTATAATTAGATATCTAGGATATTTTCAATTAAACCTAGATATAAATAGCAAATAAAAAGGGCCAAATATCCTATTCACACATTAGAAACCAGAAAACGGTGGCTAGAATATTCTTGGGGATTTTTCATCTTTCAAGCGCATTATTTTGAGGTAATTTCCTATGCTAAATTCTTAATTATTCATGCACACATGGAGGATGATTAATTCCACATGATTAGGCACTTAAAATTACAACCTTGGATGGATTATATATGAAAAACCATAGAGAACATAGTGTAGGCATTAGTTGTGTGAAAAGAACTATAGAAATTGCATATTAAGGTGTTACATATTCGAACCAAAATGTATCTTGAAACTTTCAAATTTATGAAAACTTGTAGGATATGAATTTTCGGGGGTTTTAGTGGATAAAATCATGCCTAGAGGCCTTGAAAACAAGTAGAGAACTAGTTGATGGATAAGGAAAATCAGATTTGCATGAAAAAAAAGAAAGAATAGTGCAACCGATTGTGATCCTACGCTGCACCATGGTTGTTAGCATAACCGTGGGGCGAGAAATAACAATTGCAAGGTCAACTGTGGGATTTCTATCTCTTCCCACGATTGAATGTCGCAATTTTTGGACTTGTCGCAGCACTAGTGGTCGCGGAATTTTCAGTACATCTCAAAATAGCAATTGCAGACATGGATTATGGTGATGCGATCGTGTGCCCTAATTACGGTCACTGAATAGATTGTCTAATTTAAGGAAATTGTTCCGAACTATCCAAATTTGGAACCCAAATAGGCATAAACCTATTGAATAAGGTATAATCATATGCAAGAAATAATAATAGGGAAGAGCTCAAGTAAGTCTAAACATATAGGTCATATCAATTGAGCACTTATAAGTATGAATCATTAGACAGATGAAGTATTAAATGAGGATTTGCTCATGTGAATCACATCACTTCCACAACAAAAATCATAAAGTGTTCTAGAAAATTTGAGCCTTCCCATCCAATATAACCAGTTCACCATCAACCCATCGAGGACTCTGGAAACCAGGCTCAGCTAATCTTCTCTATCCTCTATAATGAGCAATCTACATAACGATACAACTTAAGACAAGTAGACAAGAAAAGAAAAGAAACCTATTTACATACATCTCTCTTTTGGATGAAACATTTAGAACATTAGTCAACATACTGCACCAAATTCTTTACGGATAATCCCTTTATGTGGAAGCTGGTATTCTTTTCCATCACGAGGCTTTAGTCGCAGATGCCAACATCGAAGCAAATTAAGTGGAGACCCTGCAACCCTTTTGTAACTACTTTCTAAAATAATTTATTTTCATTGCAAAAGTGATTACATCTATCAAATGTTTCATGTTGTTTATCACTTTCCAATACAACCACTTTTAGCTAATAGCTGTGAATAAGATTTTAACGACAAGCATAAGTTTAATGTGTACTTTCCTATATCCTTTGAAATTTGGAAATGAGTTTTTGCAAAACAACTATTTTTGCAATGAATGCCTTGAAATTGTGTATGTGCCATGAATGTATGTAAATACGGATAAACCACTCATGTAATGATAATGAGCGTGAGAAATTAGTTCTGTCCTACCAATTGGATAATAAATTTGGACTAACAACAGGTGAGAGATGACATTTGGCCCTACTAGTCAAATAACAATAAATTGGGATATTTTTTAGGTAGGATTGAAGCCTTAGGGCCACAAAGACATACTTTTTAGGTAGAGTTGAAGCCCAGAAGCCACAAAGGCATAGGTAGAAATTCGACGCACCCACTTTAGTCAGAAGAAGATACACTAGGTCCTGATTAATGGTAAACATGCATAATGTACATGACTATGAGTTAGCTAAGGAATGAAAAGAAAAAGAAAAGGGATAAGAGGACCACGTGCATAATGAAAAGGATTATCAACTGCTACTTACTTTTAAATGATTTTTGAAAGTCCTCAAATGCTCCTTTACTTATTTATCTCTTTAAAATGTTTATTTTACGCAAAATAATTCTCTCAACTATTCTTGCTCACATCCATTGGTAAATTAAAAGCAAATGTTTCCATTTATTGAGTGAGTCATCACTCACCACTTTAGTCAATTTCTTTTGCAAAGGACGTTAGTAGACAAAACCAGACTTAGGGATAGTAGAGACGAAAGCATGAACAATAGGCTAAAACATGAAGTTGATTTTTTTGATGTTGAGACTATTCATGGATTTAATAGATAGGCTATTTTTATTTCCACTGCAAAGAATTGTTATTTGCAATGCAAGTGACAATTGAATGTTGAATTACTTTGGTAAATTGAATGGATATGTTCAGTTTAGATTGTTTTATTATACATTTAGTTTTAGTATTAATCGAGTTGGTTTGCAAATACTACTATATCATGATTCCAAGTTTGGAGCATGACACATAGAAAATCAAAAAATCGACCATGCACATCAACCCCTCATTTCTTCCACGCCAACAACTTAAAGTGCACTCTCACTACTAAATGAAAAGAGACAAGATTTACCTTTTGAGCCGCGTGAAACTTTAGTCCGTTGCACTTGTGATACCTCAACTCCACAAAACTTTTGTCTCTCAAAACCTATAAAAACACAACTACTCGCTTAGTCCTAAATACTCTATTCAAAAACAAACCCACAAACTCATTGCCTTATCATTTCTAGCACTTTAGCTACTTGGAGTCCAGAGTTAAACATGCCTCAAAATTTTCAGCCTTCTCTTATATTTACAATTCCCTCTAGCCTAATTATTCTCCTTGAGCCCTCTACATAAATTTGAACATTGCTACTTCTATAGTTAATGAAGGCCCTCAAAGAAGCCTCTCGCACCCCTTCTTGTCTATTAAAAGAACTTTTATCAATAGCCTTCAAAAAGATTCATTGAAAATGAGCTTGAAGGTGACAGATCTATTAAAAGAATAAAGCTCAATAGTTCTAAAGCAGCTAAGTCCCTATCTTCTCATATTGAGGATATCGAAGAACCCTTTGTTAAACAACATTTGTCCACTCCTTCTCACACCTCTGCACCTATGTCCTTAAACGAGAACATCCACCAAAATATTAGAGAAAGGTCATTCTCAAAGGAAAAAGTTACCATCACTGAAAGAAAACTTGTCAGAGTTAAAAGGCTTGCCTGGACCATTTACTGCTTGAACTTTAAAGATAATTCCTCCTAATGTCCCTTAAGGGGACATTGGAGAAATGATCATCCTTTTATGGAATTGCTAAAGGCTTGCTAAGCCTAAGGTAATGTGCTGTTAAAGCACTTTTTGTCTCATAAACTTGATGTTCTTTTCTTATGTGAAATGAAAAAAAAAAAAAAAACTCTTTCTACCTATATTTACCATATCCTTTCTACTACCAACCTCACCCATCAAGACTCATTTCCTCCACTAGGATTTGCAGGAGGCTTATGTTTAGCTTAGAAAACTGATATTTCTCTCCAAATTCTTATTAAAAATTCCTTTTTGTCTCATGTTTAAATCCATTATGCCTCCCCTCCAAATCCCTAGCATCTTACCACTTTATATAGTCCCTCTCAACTTCTCCATAAGCCTCTCTTTTAGGATTCTATTACTCTCTTAGCTAGTAACATTCAAGGACCATGGTTGTTGATTGATGATCTTAACATTGTTTTTTGTTAAAAGGAAAAGAAAGGTGGACGACCTATTGCTTGCTCCCCTATAAGCTTGTTTAAAACCTTTCTTTTTGATGTTAGGCTTTATGACCTTGGCTTTCTCGATTATCCTCTTACTTGGAATAACAAAAAACCAAGAATGGTTAATATCCAAGAACAATTGGATAGAGACTTAGCAAACTCCTCTTGGAATCTTTTATTTACATATGTTGTAGTTAACCACCTGCCTCCTTTTAGTTCTGACCATTGCCTTATTCACAAATCCCACCCTAAGTTGTAGCCCAAAACCTTTTCCTTATAGGGAAATATGAATTAAGGAAAACTCATGTGAAACTCTTATTTGGGAAGCTTGGTCTTACCACTCACATGGCTCTCTTCACTACATTTTTTACCCGAAAATCAAAAATACAAAAAATGCTCTCAAGGTTTGGAACAAAAATACATTTGGTCATGTCAAGCATCATCTCAACTTACTAAACAGCTTGCTTCAAGAACTTCAGTCTAAGGATCAATCAATAGAAGCAATTGCATGAGAAGAAACTAGTCTTGGAGAAATTAATGAACTTCTCTATTGAGAAGAAATCATGTTGAGCTAAAAATCTAAATAGTCATGGTTTCGAGTACAAGATTCTTCCACCTCTCAACAATTCTACACCACAAGAGAAGCAAATGGACTCTATTTATGTTCTAATGGTTCTTATACTTGTGAATGGATTAATATTGTTAGAGTTTTAAAGAATCACTTCATTGATCTCTTCAACACTAGACATCCAAATTTGCCAAATGGTCTTAATGGCCTTTTTCTTCTAGTGAACACCTCAGCTGATAATGACTCCTTTACTTTGCTTCCATCTCTAGAAGAAATTAAAAACACTCTTTTCACAATGGCTTCATATAAAATCCCAGGTCTTGATGGTTTTCCCCTACTTTTTTTCAACAATATTGGCACATTGTTGGGAATGATCTCATTAAATCCGTTCAACACCTTTTAGCCATGGGATTCCTCCCTCGTGCCCAAAACCACACCTTGATCATTTTAATCCCTAAAAAACTTACTTTTAGAGTTGATCATTTTAGGACAATTAGCCTTTATAATACATCTTATAAGGTGACACCTAAAATCCTTACCTTTAGAATTAAACCACTTCGACATAAAATTATTTCTCCAAACCAATTTTCCTTTGTCCTTGGTAGGAATATGAATGAAACCGCTATCCTCTCTAATGAAATAATGCATAGTCTTAACCATAAATCTGGTAGTTCTACCTATATGGTCATCAAACTTGATTTACCTAAAGCTTTTGACCGTGTTGAGTAGCCTTTACTTGCTCTAATCATGTGTTGCTTAGGTTTTAGCCCTATTTTTGTTCATTGAATTACTTAGTGTCTCTCTATTCATCAATCTCCATTCTTACCAATGGCTCTCCTTTTGATTACATCAATCCTTCTAAGGGTATTCACCAAGGTGACTCTTTCTTCCCTTTTCTCTTTATTTTTTATTCTGAACTTCTCTCTAGAATCCTCAATCTTGCTAACCAACTCAATCATTTTTAAGGTATAAAAATTAGTAAAATTGACCCTAAAATAAACCACCTTATGTATGCTAATGACATTACCATTTTTTCTGAGGCGACATGTTCAAATGCTTGTGCAATACAACATTATCTTGACACTTTTAGTGAATGGTCTAACTAACTTATCAACCAAGATAAATCTTTTATTAACTTCAATAATAATTCATATGAATCTCTTCATCGATCTATTCTAGACATTTTTCAAATGAAAAAGTGTCGCCATAATTCCAAGCACCTTGGTCTACCTTTTTATAAAACAAGGAAAAAATCAAATCGCTTTAACGAGCTTGTTGAAAAAATGGAAAGTAACCTTGCAAGTTGGAAATCTAAAACTCTGTCTTAGGTTGGTAGAACTATCCACATCAAGTCTATTACTCAAGCATTGTCTATCTATTCGATGTCCACCTTTCTCTTGCCTAAAAAAATTTATCATCAACTTGATAGCCTCATGTGCAAATTTTGGTGGGGTGATTGATCAAACGAAAGAAAAATTCACCTTCTTTCTTGGGAAAAACTTTGCACCCTAAAAAGCCTTGGTGGACTTAGCTTTCATAGATCTATAGACATGAATAGGGCTCTTGTTGCTAAATTACGATGAACTCTATTCACAATCACCAAAATTTTGGTGCACCACTCTTCAGAATAAGTATCTTTGTCATCACTTTTCTTTCTTAGAATTAAGTTCTTGTCCTTTAAATGCCTCTTGGATTTGGGGGGGATCTTTTTAAATGTGAAGACTTGATTCTTGAAGGAGCTTATTCCAGTGTTTCTCAAAATAAAAACATCCATATTTGGGAAGATCTTTAGATCCTTTCTCTTCTTTGTTTTTCTCCTAAACCCCTAACCCAAACTTGCTAACCCTTTTAGTTTAGTGTTTCAGATCTTTTTTCTCCTTGGTTGAGACTCTAATGTAAAACTTTTCAATCAAAATTGTTCATGCAATTTTAAAAATTAAAATTCCTCCTTTGGAGGAATCTAGGCGGCTTCTTTGGACTCCCACAAAGTCTATTTGTTTTGCAATCAAAAGTAGTTATCTTGTTGATCAACTTAATCACTTTTCACCTTTTACATATTTCTCTTCCCATCCATCCCTTTTCAAGCTTCTTTGGAAGGCAAAATTGCATGACAAATACAAGCTTCTTCTTTGGAGAATTACAATTAAGTCTCTACCTACCCAAAAAAAAAATTGGTGAAATCTTCCAAATCCAAAACACTTCTTGCCTTTTTGTCAATCTCACGAGAAAACTTATGAGCACCTTCGCCTTATTTGTCTATTTTTTGAAAAGATTTGGTTTTCTTTCCATTGGAGTCTTTGCCTTCATCCATTTCAACCACTGAACATTTGGCACAGGTTACTTTTCATCCTAGATAAAAAGAGTCCACTTCTCCCCCATTACTTCTCTCTTTAATGAGTTTTTTTCTTTTGCTTCCATTGTGATCCACCTCGCCTAGCAAGCTAGAAATCAATTTGTCCACAATAATAGGCATCTTATTGAATTTTAGATTGCTAAACATGCCCTCAAACTTTCTTCTAAATATTAGAAAGCACAAATCTTAAAATGGTTAGATTGTCTTTACGTTGATTCTCAATTTGTTTGGACTCCACTCCCATCACGTTTGCTCAAAGCTAACATAAACTCAACTTTTTTTCAAGGTAGATCAACTATTTCAATTGTTGTTCCCAATCGCAGTGGCTCTATCATCTTTTTCTTTAGTAAAGGTCTTTGCGCTAATAATATCACAAGTGTTGGAGTCTTAGCTATTGAACTTGCTTACAAACTCATCAACAAAGTAAAAATCCAAAAAGTTATTTTTGAAAGTGAATCTCTTGAAACTATCCGTTTCATCTTTCAAGTTGACATCGACACTCATTGGATGTCAAAAGTTGACATTGAAGAAGCCATTGTCATAAACAAGTTGTGGCCTATGTGGAAGTTTAACAAAATGCCAAGGATTGGCAACAAAGTTGCCCATAATCTTACAAAATGGGCACATGTTGAATTGTTGGAATGGTCCTATGCCCCATCATTTAATTCCTTCATATTGTTTGGGAGATTTGAGATCTCCACATTTTGACTTTTGTATAAATTTGACAGATATTTCTTTTGGTGAATGAATGCTATTTACCAAAAAAAGACTCGTGCTCAAATTAAATTCAACCAGGGAGAGTGTGTGTGCTCTAAAAGTTGTGTTTTAAATATTATTGTTTAAAAGTTTTAAGCAATTTTCAAGCATAGACTAGGAAAAAAAAATTTAACTATTTTATTAATATTGGCCCCACACCCAGATAATGATGGCAAGGAGGCTTGCTCGTAGAGATGCCTCCCCATCTCCAGTTTCGAACTCTAAGCGGTGAAAATAAAACTTAATTTTATTTTAAAATTTGTTTGAAAATAGAGATAACAAATTTGCCAATAAGTTTCTACACGGTAAAATGCAACTAGTACATTTATCAGAAAAGTTGAGGGAAATTTTGAGGAAAAATAAAATAAAATTGTAGGGCCAAATATTGACTAAGGTGGAAACTTTAGGCTTATTTTAATTTTAATTTATTGTGATGAATTTGATTTCCTTATATTTCTTAATTTTTATTGTGAAGAAAAATATTCATCTGTATAATGAAATGTATATTTAGTCACAATTGCTAATTTTTAGTAAATAGGTTAAATTAGTAAATTTAATTAAGTAACTATCAAATTATTTGAATCTAAAATAAATATGTTATTTAATTGTAGTGGGGATATTCGCTCGCCCCATTTAAAACATGAAAAAAAATATTTCTACCACCCTGTCCCATTTTGTCCCCTGCAAACACTCACCTCATTGTTGTCCCTAAATTCAACTCTCATAAAATTAGTAGCTTAAACTAAAAATAATTATTTTGTTGAACTTAGAGTTTTAAAAATTACCTCAATTGAGCAGTTAAACTTATCGGACCATTGATCGATTAGAAAAATGATTTGAGTAGAACTTAAAAATCAAACTATAAAAACAGAGTAAAAATGGGTAAACCCACGTCTGGATTGTAAAAAAGGTGAATTAGTCATGATTCATAAACCAAATGATACAAATTGATAAAAATAACAGATATAAATCTTTAAATTTTAGTTCTTGCTTCTTCTTAAATCAATTTTCATTTTCTTTATAGTCGTCTATCCTCAATTTTTTTCCTCCATATAAAAATTTCATGAACCAAATAATTTATTTTTAAACATGTTTAATAGTATTTGACTTAAACTTATATATAGAGCATTATTCAAATTCTAATATTTTGATTAAATATTATAATAAAGGTATCAAATTATTGTGTGTATTTATGTTTTTAATATGTATAATTTTTAATTTGTGTTATTTTTATTGTATTAGTACAGTATATTTAACTGTTAACAATAATACAAAATATTTAATATTAAATTTAAATATTTTGTATATTTATTGTTTTAAGTATTTTTAACATATTAATTAATATCTAAAATATAAATATGACATCACTAGTTCAACTACAGTTGAACCACTAACTGGACCAATGTTGCTTTATATTGAGAAAATTTTTTGTTTGATGTTTGGTCCTAATTTTAAAACACTAGTTGAACTTAAACTTAATTAAACCTAGTAAATAAGAGTATAATCTAGTTGAGTTCAACTAGCAATTTTAGCTCAATAAGTGCTCAAGTTTGGCTCGACTTAATTTTTTAGAATTTGAACTTAAACTCAATTTTGAATTAAAAAACAAGTTCAAGTAAAAAGTTTATAAAATTACAAGTTTAAGCTCAATTAGATTTAAAATATTTTTGAATTTAATCAAATTAGTGCTAGTAGCTAAATATATTGACAACTCTACTAATAAATTCAAATCAAATTGATATATGTTAGATCTATGCATTCAAAATCATTTCTCACCCGTTTCAAATCAATCGTGACTAACATAGTCAATTTGCCTTCCATTAACATATAAAGACTAATGTGTGTGAATATATGTATACATATTAATTAGTAAAAAGTATATACTCTATGTGTATGGAGATTTATTTATAAATTATAAAATATTGTATTTTAGAAAAATATAAATAATATTATTTAAAAATTAAAGTATAAAAATATTTACAATAAAAAATAGAGAAAGATCAAAAGAATTTGAAAATAAAGGCAATTTGAGAGTAAGCATAAATTAAAATAGTAAATTAAGAGAATAGATAGAAAAAAATTACCAAAAGAAATAAAAGTATGTAAAATAAGCATATTTATGTAATTTTATATTACACAACCACCAAACTTTTTTAATACTAATAAAAGTGTATGTGTGTGTATATTTCAAGAATTATATAAATTTATAGTAAACATAAGAAAATACAATTTTGGAGGATTATAATAATAAAATAAAATAATTTAAAATTGAAAATTGTACTAGAAACTAGAAAGTAACATATTTGAAGAGAGAGAGAAAATTAATTTACAAAATAAAATAAATTAAGTATAAAAAAGAAGAAAATAAAATATAAAGAAGAGAAGGAGCATTATATACAATTGATATTGGTAATCCGTCTCTCTTAACACATAGTATAGATTGGTAACACATTAATGTAATTTAATGAAGGGATAATAAGGTAACTCAAAACATTTAGTTAAAAATAACAATGTAAATTTATATTTTACAATCAAAATAGCCTCAATATTGAATGATTTATGGAACAAAATTTTGAGGGAGGTAGGCACCCTATTTATGGGTGAAATCGAGTCGAGTCGAGCTTAATTTTTGACGAGCTCGAGCTTGAGCAAAATTTTACAACTAGAGCTTTAGCTTGCTAGGTTTAGAGCTCGAGCTTATCGAGTCGAGCCCGAGCTCGAACTCGAGTTCAGTGCACTGTAGAGTGTAAATTATGTTTGACAAAAATCGAAAAAAAGAAAAAGAATCGAGCTCAAGTATCCCCATGAAATACTCGAGTTCGACTTGATAACTATATCGAGTCGATTTGAACTTTGACCGAGTTGCTCGATCGAGTCGAGTCGAGCAATTTGATTGACTAACACCCCTAACCCTATTCAGACTCGACACGTGACCAACAAGATATTTTCACATATGCCCCTAACACAGCGTGTGTATACACACACACACACACACACATACCTATTCAGACTCCGCACGTGACCAATGAAATATTTCCACGTATGCCTCTGACATGGTGTGTGCGTGTGTGTGTATATAAATCTTCTTGTTGCCATAATCTCTCCTTTTGGAACTTTCAAGCTATTTTATTTTATTTTTAATAGTCTGATTGGTTTTAAATTACTATAATTTAATTAGATTGAAATGTTTAAATATGATGTATAAATTTAATTGGTTATGCGTAACACTCAATGTGTATGTCCGCACCTTCATTGAAAGGACATCATTTCTTACTCGTATGGAAACCTTGCATTGTTGCCATGTTTGTAATCTACTTTCCAGCTATATTTCTAAACATATAATTCAATAAGTTTTTTTTTTAAATTTAAATTTAAATTTTCTCTCTCTAACATTTATAACTAATTAATTATTTATTAATTATTACACATATTTATAATCAAATCAATATTTATATTTATACACACACTCATATTTATATATATTTATATCTTAAAAACTAATGAATTCTTTTATATACTATTACATTATCTAATCATTATAATATTATACATATATTTAAATAGATTCAGATTTTCACATATTAAAATATTAAAGCCAAACATATTATTTATTTTAATACAACTCATGTATTATGTATTTAAAACCAGACCAATTATCGAATTGAAAAAATTAACTACATCATTAAATTACTATTCTGACCAACCGTAATAAAAAATTAGTTATTTTAAATTAATTATAATATTATATATGTGCACATAATAATATTAAATCAATTTTGCAAAATAGTATACAAATAAAAATAATTAAATAAATAAAATTAAAAAAAATAGTCAGTGAAAATTATATGTAAAAATAAATTTTTGATGAGGTTCCGATTTTATAAAATATGAAAAATATTTTATTTAATTTCATTTTAAATAGGTGATATTTTAAATTTTTATTAATAAAAAACCAATTTTGATTGATTTTGGTTGATTTTGACCTGTTTTTAATTGAGTTTGACTAAGGTCAAAAAGCTCGTTGGGTCTGCGATGAATTTAGGTCTCCTAACTGCTCCGTTCGGTGTAGGTTCGAAAACCATTATCAAAACATTCCTTTTAAATATAATCTATAAATTTTGAAAATAATTTTTTAGAATTATATATATATATATATCCACTACTTAAATTATCAATTTCACAATTAATTGTTGAGATACACCCTTCTCAGAAAACTTTGTAATTATTTTTTTAAAAATAATTGAAATAAAGTTAGTTGTAGTGAAAAACTTAATTGAAATAAAGTTCGTTGCAGCGAAATAAAGGCTGTGTCAGACAACTGATTCCCTCGAAGGGTAAAACAGTAAATTCGCTTCTCGCTCGATTGCTCCCCGTCCTCGTTGTTAATTATAAGGTTTTCGCACCAAATCCAGTCCTATACTTCCCCCAACTCTCTCTCGTCCTCCCCGCCTCTCTCCCGCTCTCTCTGTGCACATACAAACGTATACATATACGGATAGAGAGAGAGATGGGAGGCCAAAAGTTCGCCGTTCTCCTCTGCGCCGAGGACTCGGAATACGTCAAGAAAATCTACGGCGGCTACTATGGAGTCTTCGTGAGAATGCTGAAAGAAGATGGGGAAAAGTGGGACGTATTCAAGGTGGCGAGGGGCGAGCTTCCGGAGGACGATGAGATCGGCGATTACGACGGCTTCGTGATCACCGGAAGCTGCAATGACGCTCACGGGAACGACCTTTGGATCTGCGAACTGCTTACTCTGCTCAAGAAATTGGACGCCATGAAGAAGAAAATTCTCGGCATTTGCTTCGGTCTTCAGGTATGTCTTCTAATTCTTTATTGCGCTTTTTTATTTTTTATTTTCCTTTTCAGTACAGTTCCGATCTTTCGCTTGATTCTTTTTGGTCGCACCATTTCCATGTGTTCTGCTGCCTCTGTGGACAGCTGTCCTTTATTTTCCGATTTTATTTTCTCATTTTTATTAAGAAGAAACAAGCTTAGTACTTTTTTCCCCTTGGATGATTAAGGCCTGATGTCTATTTATATGTTTCTTAGAAGTCTGGACTACTAATACATCACAAACTCTCAAATAAAGAAGGAATTGGTTATGTCCGTATTCCTGTCGGCTCACGCTGTTGAAGTTTGAGGAAATAAAATACAACTTTTCATTTTTCAAATAAGTTTTAAAAAGATTGTTTGGTTATAAATTTGGAAACAGTCAGAAAATTAAATTCTAACCCGGAATGATTTTTATTATAGAAGGATGTATTAATTAGTGCAACCCAGAATGATTTTTATTGTAGAAGGATGTATTAATTAGTGCATCTGAATAGCTATTTTATATTTATTTTACTTTTTCTTCTCCAGTC
Source organism: Avicennia marina (assembly GCA_019155195.1). NCBI lineage: Eukaryota > Viridiplantae > Streptophyta > Magnoliopsida > Lamiales > Acanthaceae > Avicennia > Avicennia marina. Next base: position 5,234,831 of record CM032760.1, read on the forward strand.
TTTACATTTTCCTTTTCTAGCATCATTTTTATGCTATTTGTATTATTTATTTTTTCTTTAAACTTTGTTCTCTTATTTTGTATAATCTTTATTGCACTTTCAAAGTTTTATAATTTATTCTTACTATTTTTATCAAAATGTTGTTTTTTTTTTTTTTTAAAATATAATCTACTTTTTTGTTATCATCATCACATATCTAAAATATGTGATTTTTTTTATGAATACTAAATTAATAAATAAAATACAACGCTATATGATTTAATAATATATATATATATATAAAACTTATTTTTAAATATTAATATTTAAAAATCATTATTTTATACGTGCACTTAATGAGTTGTATTTAAAATTTTATATGTACACATAATGAATGCGCTTACACGCCAACCGTTGGGATAATGTATAAATATGGTGGGCTGCCATATATAGCAGTCCAATGACAACTACCGAGAAAGCTCTCTTGAACTCTAGCTCCTTTATTAAAGGGAATTTATTGCTTAAGCTGGAGAAAATTATTTATGAAATCACTTTATTAAAATGTCAACAACACTGTCATGTGGGCCCTGTCTGGATGCGTAAAATAATGTTTTTGACAATATAAATCTAGATGCCCCATTTTAAGAATGATTCCCAAGACTAATTATAATTTCGTTCACGGTCACTGCTTACTTACTCGCAAAATATGGGTTTATTTGTATAAACTATTATCAAGGAAGTGGACATTTAGTTGTATGCTTGTAAGGGAGTATTCTTCTCTTGCGAAGAAGCAGGTGTGTGATTCAAATGTAAACCTACGTAGAGAAATGATTTGGGGTTGTTATTGAGGCTTAGTCTTATGGACCATCAAGTCCAATAAATGGCAGCTGAGAAGATGGGGGAGTAGGCTTTCCATGCAGCTAGTCGTCCTTTACTATGTGGTCCAGTTTTCACAGTTTGGTTTTGGGGCAATGGGAAGAGCAGTGGTTGTCCTAATTAATTGAGCAAAGCTATTAATTTTACACGAGTTACCTGACTGGGGCTTTCGCTTTGCTCTTATTAGCCGACGATCAATTAATTAATTAATACAGATCCACTTTCATTTCTCGGTTCCCATTTATTTATTTTATGCTTACGGTCTGGCACACACGAGGGGATCATTATTGTTGACTTTTGATTGTTTTTTCTGCAGAAAAGTTGTGTGGGTTCGTTTTCCCTGTCTAAGTGGTTCAATTTGTTCTTGACTAAAATAATTTTCACTTCTTACCATTTTTACTGCCAATGTCTCGAAAATTTGCCACCATTTGATTTGCGTGTTCATATTTTTCAGTACAACACATACTACGATTGAAATTCTGATTTAGCACCTTGTGTGAACGTTCCCATTCGATTAAATTTCTATTTCCAGGATGCAATTTTATGATTACTTTTCTCTCCGCGTGCGTGCGTGTGTCTGAGAGAGAGAGAGAGAGAGAGAAGTAGAAGAAATACTATTTGTATATAGAAAAACATTCACAAAATTCCATGTGCAGACTAAAAACAGGAACAAAGACGGGGCATTTAGTAAGTGAACAGTGAGTCCAATCAGATTGCTACCTACATTAAACAACATATTTCGATGATTAGAACTTTTGTGGATCTAAATTAGTAGTCATTCCAGCACCATTCTATGTTTTCCCATATTGAGTGGATGGAATACTGCCTAAGACCACTAACTCGTGTTGGAAATCAGGAACAGATAAAAAAGCTTTTAACCTGATGGGACAACTGGGCTCCAGTAGTGGCGTTATTTCATGTAATATCATTCAAAAATCTTTTTCTTTCACTAAGCAAGCTAATAACCATTCTTTTTATTACCAGTCTTGCATTACGTGTATAAATATCAAAAGTTTAAATCATGATCTTTTATTAAAATGTAAGTACAGAATTACAGTAGAACAACATTCTACATTTTTATTATGTAATATGTGTGAGTGTCTTGTGAAAAAGATAAATAATTTTGTTCCTTGATAATTAAAAAAGACTAAAAAATAAAAGTCATTAACTCTCAATTCAAATTTGAAAAATAAAATAATGTGTTAGTTAGTTGATTAATTAAAAATAGTGTTATATTTAATAAAATCATTAAAAGGCAAAAGATAATTATTATAGAGAGTGCGTTTAATAATATAATGTAGGTTAATGGAAAAATGGGAGAATTGGTAAAACATTAAAAGATTATATAATAGTTATTATAAGGGTTAATAACTTGATAATATAGCATAGAAGATTTATAAGGGTATTTTAGAAAGATTATTAAAAGACCAAATAAAGTTTTAACAATTATATAATAGTGTGTGTGTATATAGTATTACCCTGATTTTATAAGCAATGAAGAAAAGATATAAGAATTGTGTACATTAGAAACTGCATAAAAATAACTGTAATAGGTTTTTTATAGTAGCCGTGAATAATCAGATTTAATAAAATTTAAAGATAGTGCGTTCTGTGCCCTTTATTATAATAGATATAATTGCACCCTACTTTATGAATGAGAAATAGGTAGTGTCCAATTGGTTTTTCCACCTTTTTCAGACTGCATTATTCACAGTGCTTTATGCTAAGAATAGTAATGGAAAAAGACAGATTGCTTACGAACGTGTAATCCTCATGCTGGTACCATTGTCGACTGCACGGTACATCATTGTTGAATATTCCAACAAACAGATTCTTATATAGTGTAGTACACGTTATCTGACTCATTGTTCCTCCACACAGAAAGTAGGGAGTGATTATTCAACAGGGGTTTTTGTTATAAAATGCAAAACCTGATGTGGTGCTCTGAAGGGGGCTTATACGGACACCCGATAACACTACACACGCTCAAGTGAAATTCATGCTACCATACTTCCGCAGATTACATTAGTTTCTTCCTTCTTATCAGCACGACGCACATAACTTGGCTTTCTTATGCTTCCCACCGTGCTATGCCAGCATTGCACCGGTATTTCTGGGAAGCCGTATATATCATGTGTATTGGCTGTTTGTCCAATTGAAACTATATGTTCTTTGAGCGTGCAATTTCACATGATTGGAAACATGAAAAAAGAAAACAATGAAAGGGCTTTTTTATTATGTCAATTAGATACTGGGACGAGCTCTAGGGGGAAAGACTGGCCGAGCCAGTGCAGGATGGGACATTGGAATCACAGAAGTTTATCTGAATCCATCACGGATATTCACTCATCTGAAAATGCCCGCTTCCCTCTCTGTCATTCAGTGCCACAGGGACAAGGTTGATTCCTGCCACCTAATAATATTACAACCCCTAGGATACCTTGGAATCAATGATCATGCTAAATATATATATATAACCTGAATGACTTAGGTGTGGGAGCTTCCCCCGAAAGCAGAAGTTCTTGCATGGTCAAACATGACTGGAGTTGAGATGTTTAGGTATGGCGATCATATTTTGGGCATTCAGGGTCATCCTGAGTACACAAAGGAGATCCTCTTACACCTAATTGACCGTCTTCTCAACCTTGATCTCATTCAGGTGAAAATTCTCTCTCTCTCTCTTTCTCTGTCTCTCTCTCTCTCTCAGAACGAGCTTTTTTTTTTTAATTTCTGTCAAGTTCCTAGTCAAGTTTATATGGCCTCTGTCCTACTCCTACAGGAGTCTCTTGCTGAAGACGCCAAGAATAAGTTGGAGGCCAAAGAGCCAGACACGGAAGCATGGAAGAAGCTGTGCACCAGCTTTCTCAAAGCGAGATTGTGATTCGGAGTCTGAGAAAATTTGAATGAGTAAATATGGACAACCTTGGGGCGGGCAGTCGGGCAAGAAAATTCTCGATGTCAGCGAATGGGGTGTGTTATCTCAAAAAAACTGAAGTTGACCGCCTCTGCCAGTTCACTTTTTAGTTTATTTCATTTCAAATGTTTAATGTTGACCAGATATACGATGTCAGAAACTCTGGTGATAATTCGCCTTACCCCTACTTTATCCCGTGTGTGATGATTTGCGACTGAATTCAACATTTTTGTTGCTCGCGGTCGAATGTGGGACTACAACGGGAGCAAATGGGGTGGGACAGGTGTCCTCCTGTTAATCAAATAATATATTTATATAAATTATTTTAAGATTATAGCTAAACTTAATATTTGGCTAATTTTAAAATTAGTCAACTAAATTAGTAATTTGATTACTGTCACTAAAAATTAAAAGAAAGAATCTCTTGTGAATAACTATACATTTTAATTTTAATTGTAATAAAATATATTCCATCACAAAGCTAATGTCTCTCGTCGCAATTAAAAAGTATGAAATATGATAAAATTAAATTCATCGCAATAAATAAACATAAAAAACTTAAAGAGTTTCCACTTGTTTATATAATAAAGTAGATATTAAATAAAAGTTTTAATTTCTAATTTTAAAATAATGTACTTTTTAATGTGTTTATAGTTCTTGGATATGTGACTATTTCTTGATTTTGATAAGATGACTTGCTCTACTTCAATATGTGTGTGTGTGTGTGTGTGAGAGAGAGAGAGAGAGAGAGAGAGAGAGAGAGAGAGAGCATGACCACTAATAATACATTGTTTTATAGAGAAGATGATAATGATTATGTTACGAAATACATTTATGGTTTATTTGATTTGATGAATTTGAAAGGAAGTATTTCAAATTCATAATAGTAAATACATTATATTTATTTGAATGATGATGAATTTGAAAATTTTAAATTCTTGTTTTAAACTATAATTTTAGTAAATTAAGTAAATTTGAAATTCTTTTTATTTGAAATAATTTGAACTCTTTTTTTAAATACTTTCTCCAAATTTAAATCTTTATATCGAAGTAAGACTTTAGCCTTTTCATCTAATTTAGACATTTCTAATTGCTCATTTTATTTTGTTTTTGTCAACTTTTGCTATAGCTATAGCTATACTTGATCTATTGTTGCATTTTTGTTGTATAAAAAGCTTATTTAGAATATTGTTACTAATTATCTCTATTTGTGTGAATTTTAAAATAAAATTAAGGTTTTATATTAGTATGAATGAACGTGAGATGGGGATGGAATGAGGACAAAAGGAGTGGGAGTAGGTATTGGGCAACGGGATAAAGTAGAGAGGGATATCAGGTAAGGGTGGGGCAAGGAATCCCCAGTCTCACTGTGTCTCGTTGCCATCCCTAAACGTGCTATTGTATTTGCTTTTAACAACATGTATGAAAATTTAAAGATATTCCAATATTTTAAGAAGAATTAGGTAGTTTTAGCAGAAGATGGAGTTTTCTAACTTTTCAGTAGAAAACAAAAAAATATGATAGACATTGAAAACCGAGTAAGATAATTTACTAATTTTACCCCAATTGAAATGTGTTTGGTGTAAATGATTTGCTAATCGGTTGCCCTTTTCAAAATACAACAGCTAGTTTTCGTCATGTACTGCACTCTCAAGTCAAGACCTTAAACTTGGTATTGATTACTCAAGACCACATTTTGAAAAATAAAGAAAGGTGATAGAGTAGAAGGAATGAAGAAATAAAGTGGAGTTATTCTTTCGGCAGAAATTCATGACCTTCGTTTATAGGAATGCAACAATCTAGACAGATTTACATTCACAATCACAAGTAAAGCAAATGTTCAAATGAATTTTTTAGAAATGTATCTTTGAAACAAATGATTCTTTAAAAAACATGAAAAGAGAAATTTATCAACTATTTTTACAAATTTGAGGCACAACTTTAATTCTCCACAAGACTCAAATTTAAAATATGATAATGAGTATAGAACTTTAAATTGTAATGAGTAATGTCTTTTAACTCATATTACTATTTAGTGTACTCAACTTAGAAGAATACAAAAAACTAAATTTCCATATGTCTAGAACTTGGTGCACAATTTTTAAAGAAACTCCTTAGATTTCAAATGCATGTAACTTGCGGTTTAGTGCTATTTAAGCCATGCACCAACCTAGATTTTCATGAGTGCTCTAGAGATGACCAAACTCTCAACGAGTGCAACTTCCACTTCACACTCATGTAGATGTTTATACGTGTGTACTACCACACACCACTTATAAAGGATGTTTAACTCATTAAGAACACTTATCTTGACATATTATAAAATGGTAAGCGCTATTTATACAACACAATGTAACTTGTTATTACCCATTGAACATATTTCATGAGATATTCGCTAATGTAGGTTGGATAGCCATAGCATTTGATTCCCATAATATGGGTTTAAATTTCATTCCTCTACATGTTAATCAAATTAATTTTTGTTCATTCCTTTTGTTAAAAGATCGGCCAAAATTTTGTCAACCCTTACAAACTCTATGGTAATTACCCTACTATTCATGAGTTAACCCTTACAAACTTTATGGTAATTACCCTACTATTCATGAGTTATCTCACAATGTTGTGTCTCAATTCAATATGCTTGTTTTGGCTCTCATTAATTGGTGCATGTGAATCATAATGCTTTAAGAGACACAAGACACATACTTTTTCAAAAAGGGATGCTAGATAATAGATTTCACATACTTTCTCAAAAAGGGATGTTAGATAATAGATTTCAAAGCCACTTCACTTCCAAACTTGTTGATTTTAAGACAATGAATCAACATTTCATTGTATATTTAGCATTACAAGAATGTTCAGATGATTTCACAATACCACTTTATCAATAAGAGTGAAGACATAACCTCTAGCGGAGTTAAAATCATCATTATCAAGTATTCTTTTAGCATTACAATAGTCTTCCACCATAGAAGGGTAACCAACAAAATGAAGTCTTGAGCACATTGTGCCATTTTGAGATTTAAGTAATCTAGACATGTATTCTAATGACCCCTATCATGATATAATGTGTAACTACTCAATTTGCTTAGCAATATTAGGATGATACACTTTATTAAATACACTACACTTCCTATTATTTACTCATACTTAGATTCTGATATAGATTATCCTTTATCATCTTCAATATTAGATTAGAATCATAAAGGGTTTTATAGGTTTTATATCAAAATGATAAATTTTTCCTACATTTTTTTTCACGCAATGAGATTAAGAAGTACAAAACCATCATCAAATTTAGCCATTTAAGACCATATATCATATTTACTTTACTCACATCTTTCATGTCAAATTGAGAGATCAAGTAGAAAGATTTTGCTTGCTTAACAATAGTGTCAATAGTTTCAAATATATGCATGCCATCAACACATATAGCAAATTAATGACTCCATTAGTTCCATGAAATTTGTAGATGAGGACATACAATGTCTTCTTCTAGGTGTGAGAAGAAGCATAAAAAATTCCTATTAAATCAATCACAAGGGCTCGTGCAAGCAAAATAAAGAATCACTTGGAGTTTTTGTAAAAAGACATGCATGCATGAACAAATGACTAAGCTAAGGAGTGAAGATATTAAGCTCGAGGCCTTGATGCAAGCAAATAATGAATCAAAAGAGTTTGCAAAAGTGACTGATGTGATTCCTTTAAGGAAATCACAAATTTTGCCTAAGGATTAAACAACAAATCTACAACAAAGTTTCAAAATGGAGGTGGAAGTTTAATCTAATACTCTAAGTCACACTTAAAACCTTGATGCTCAATCAATACTTCAAGTTAAAAACTCAAATCAATAAAACAAGCAAACAACCACAATTAACCTACCTAACTCAATTGATATGCTAGTGGATTAATTCAAAAATATTGAATTAGAGTTGTCCAACAAATCAGAAAATCAAAGAAAACTCTCAAACTTTAAAACGAACAAAAAAGAAACTTCATTTCATTGATGGTTAAGATTTTTATATAATAAAGGCATATTTATAGCTTTGGAAATGTGTTACAAATCTAAGAATTTCTTCCCTCCAAAGACAGGTCTAAAAATATAAACATATGCATATAGTAAGTTTTCATCTATTTCTAACTAAAATATGTCTTCAAAAATTATTGTAATAAGAAAGAAAACCTTAGCAAAATATGGTAGAACATGGTATTGCATTGCAGTCATAAACAATTTCAATGTCATGTTGTGATTGCAATTCTCTATACAATTGTAGTAAGGTTGCGCTATGGCCACAAATTTCCCTTATGCATTTTTCAAGGTTGTGACTCCAGGAAAGAGTACAACTATAATGCTCTTACCTGCCATGTTGTTATTTGTCTCTAAATTACTATTTTGCATTTTCCAAGCTTTTTTTTGGCACCCAACCTTCAATATCTTCTTATTTAACCATCTTAGAACTAGATTCTTGTGTAATGTGGATTGTTATTTGTCTCTAAATTACTATTTTGCATTTTCGAAGCTTCTTTTTGACACTTAACCTTCAATTTCTTCTTATTTAATTATCTTAGAACTAGATTCTTGTATAATGTAGAAAACACTCTACTGGGCAAAGATATTTTCTTGTCCTCGTCATGCCCCTTCACTCAGTGAGGAATTTTCTCAATTCATGCCCACGCTTATAATCTACGTAAGTAAATCCAAGTAAGAAATATTTAAGGTAATGCAACATTTATACTTATTTCTCACTTTGAAGATATCATGACTTGGAAGCTCCTCTTTAAGTACATGTTTCAAGCTTTCAGAAAATTTCATCTTATTACCAGTATCAAAGACAAATTTTTAAAGTACATTTAGCTTCCCCTTAGTATCACAAGATTTCATCAAGTCCCATTGAAACATGGGATAAGATGGAATGCATGACTCACTCACATGAAACAAATAATCCTCAAAGTGTATTGACTCCATCACGCCCACAAGTATCAAACAATCATATCTTGTCACAATTAACATAAGGTGGTTCTATAAACTTAACTCCTCAACACTTCACATATGCTCCTCTATTCACATGAATTTGATCTCTATCAAGAGATGCAATATACAAATAATTCATAAGTTTACATTAAAAGTCTCATGCATGCATGTCACACCAATGCCCTCAACACCTAAAATATGAAGTCGTCATATTTTACAATACACTTAAGATGCCTAACATAATTTCTCAAATTTCCATTATTTACATGCAAATTACAAATAATTATATATATAGAATTTTTCAAAAGAATGTAACTTGATGCTAATGCACTTCGACAATAGTCACGTTTAATGTCAAACATAGCACACAAAGTATCATAATGAAACATGCCTAAATGATATATAAGTGAAAAAACTCATCAACAAATTAGCACTTAAAGCATAACATAATAGCCATCTTACCTCTTCCCATGGCATGAATTTACATTGTCTTATCAACTCTTTGCCTTAGTGTAAGTTTTTAGCTTAAGGTTGGTTCTTTACGGAAAACTCTTGCCTAACAATCTTGTCTTGCTACAAAAGAAAAACATTTGAATACATAGAATATTTGAAGCTATTAACAAGTGATTGTAATCTTTTGGTCTCAGTACCATTAAGAAATTATGTTCTTATTGTTTATTTGTTTTTTTTTAAAATTCTATTTTTAATTCTTTATTAAAAAATAGACTTAAAACTTAGAGAGTTTAAATTTTTATTCCTTTACTGGAAACCCAGTTTTTGGAAAAGGAATAAAAAAAATATACAAATTTATAAACCCGAAATCTCAGATCCTAACTTTGTTGCCACAAAAAAATTAAAAAAATTATGGAGCGAGATTCCAGTTTCATTATGAAAAAAATTAAAAAAAATTATGAAGTTTGGCTATTTAATGGTAAGACCTAATTTTTTTAAAAAAATAAATATAAGATGTTGTCTTCTACTTTAACAATAGCCACAAAAAAAAAAAAAAAACACGAGAAACCAAACACTACCCAAACCTATCCTTTTCTTTTGCTCATAACGATAGCATACCAGCCATCTGTCTTTGCCAAAGGTTGTCACTAATGCCTGTTGAAAGCCAAGTTCGGATAGTATACGACATTACAAAAGGGACTTGTTTGGTATGTGGCATTTTCCCTTTTTATTTCTACTCTTATTTTTTATATTTTCCTTTCATTTTTTTACTACTAACTATCATTCTTCTACAACCACTGCTAACGTCGTCGACTTGTTTGTTCAGCCAAACAGTTCTAGTAAATTTATTCTTTTCATTAGCATTGAATCACTTTATGTATTCTTTGGTAGATGCTAATATTTTAGGTGTTAGTTTGGAATCTCACTGTCTTGCTGTTGAAATTGGATGTTTGAGCTTACTTGCATATAAACAAGTTTTGTAGATGTTTCAATGATTTCTTCTATGTTTTGGATTTTTTTGTAGATCTGCTTGTCCCAATTAATCTTTTGTGGTCGCTGACAATGAGAAATATTAGCAAATGTAGGCCAATGTAGTTTGAAATATTGGACTCTCTATTTCTAGAATCTATAAAGATTTTCTTTTAATGCTTTATGAACTAATTAGAAAAATGTGCTTCGTATCAAAGGATTCAATGATAAGGCAGATGTGGAAAAATTTTATTATGAATAATGGACTTAAGGGATAGATTCTAATCATTGGCTAAATGAGCACGGTAAATTTGTTCTTTTGATTAACATTGAATGTCTTTATTTATTCTTTGAAAAAACAATTGTTTATTGGTGAATTGGTAGATGTTAATCTTTTGGGTTTTAATTTGAAATTTTAAAAATCTCAGTAGCTTCTTGTTGAAATTGGATTTTGAGCCCCTTGCATCTTGTTATGTTCAATTATACACTTGTGGTGGTGCTGTGTTGGGCATTTGATTGAAGTTCATATGTACCAAATTTGAAGTAAATTGAAAGGATTTTCATCATTCATTGGTTCCATGTTATTTGTAGTTTTTGTGAATTTCATTTTAATGTTTTTTTTGACATTTTTAATCATGCTATATGTGTCCTTAGATTACATAAATTATAGGTTACATGTTATGTTTCATTATCTTAACCATATGCATTTGTTCATGTTTATGCTTATATTGTTCTATGGATGATAGGTTGATATAATTGTATTTATTCTATTGCATATTTCATTAATTAATTTATTTTTGGTTCAGTCCAATTAACTTAGAATATTCTATTTTAAAGTATTATACTATTATTGATTGGGATGTAGCATCGTTTTAGTTTTGTATAAATAATAAACGATTGTATATAGACTATAAATCAGACATTGATATAAATTAGTAAAATTCATAATACATAAGAAAATAATTAGTAGATATAATTAAATATTAACAATGGTATTGTTAGCGGCCATGTTTACAACCTTTGTTTCAATTTTACAGCATCTTTTCCAACTATACCTCCAACATAAGCGATTCAACAAATATATAATTAGTAGATATTTAGTGTTTTATGATATTTTTAATCACATTATATGTATTTTTAGATTACATAAATTTAAGTTACATATTATGTTTCATATATGCGTTTGTTCATGCTTATGTTTATATTTATATTATGCTATAGGTGAAATGTTAATATAATCATGTTATGTATACTTGTTCTATTGCACTGTTGTATGGATTTAGTTATTTATCATTCGGTTTAATTGATTTAAACTATTTTCTGTTAAATTGTTATATTATGATCAGTTGGTCAATAGTGTTATTTTAGTTTATATAAATAATAAATGATAGTAACAATTAATAGAAAATCGTAGAATTTTAAAATTATTAATTACAAAAATTATGTTTAATTATGAATTTAAAAATTATTTAGTCCAATTGATAGTTTTGAAAAATATTTAAAAGTTATAATATGTTAAAAATATTTTATACAAATTTTTAAAGATAAACTATTAATTATGAATTAATTAGTAATATTGTGTGTTAGTTATATCGTTTGAATTATTAAATATAAGTAAAATATTTTTATTATATTATAAATAATTTCTTATCTCTTTATCATTAAGAAATTGACAATGGACAATAAAATAAACATATTGTTTAGGAAAAGTAAAATATATTTCAATTAATTTTGATAGGAACTATTAATATTTAGTTAATAAAATAATTTTTAGAGCTCAAAGAAATAATACGAATATCCAATAGGCATGCAAAAAAAAAAAAAGATTGTTTGGGAAAATAGGTATTTGTAAAATTTGTATACAGATATTAAAAAAATAATATTTTTAGCTATATTTAATTTATACTTAAGTCTATGCTTGAATACAACTTATATCAATTTTAATTTTTTTGGTCAACTACCTAATTCAGATTTAGTTGAAATTTTCATTTTTTGGTCAATTACTTAATTTTATTTGATTATTTTTTGTAAAGAGATGTCAATTGGGAAAGACTAAATACAATTTGTTTTGTATTGGGACAGTCTTATATTGCATGATGAGAATTGTCGTAAATATGATCAACAACCACGAGCATTTGATGTTATCAGCCAGAACTTGACTCTATTGCAATTGTTTACAAAAGTATATGAACTGAGTAGTGTTGATTATCATCAGTACGGGTTGACAGTGCAAACTCTATTTGTACTTAGTTACGAACATGGGCTCTAGAAAACAACTTTAACAAAGCTTGACAAGGAGGATAATTTGAGGTTTTGTTTAGAACCCATTAATGGATTATATTTTTTGAAGTTGTTTGTGGAGTTTGAGACCTTGACATAAAATCAAGAGTATTAAAGTTCTCCTAATGTGGTCTATGGGATGCAAAACCAGAATATTAATGAATTACCTATAATAATAGAAGTACTTGTAGCAATAGGGGTTTAAGACAATCTAGGGGCATAGGAATACGATGTAGGACTTAGTAGAGGCAAGGAAGGAGATGCAGAGATAGTGCAATAGTTTGAACAAGCATTGCAGGTTGACTTACCTGGTATCTATGAGGATAATTTTAACCCAAATTGAGGAGCCACAAATGACCCTTCAGATAATGATACAGGAGATACTAATAAGGTTGAAAATGAGGATGTGGTTGTCATAGCATTGTCAATGTCATGCATATGGCAAGATGAAGTGAACCCATCCAGTTAACTAGTCATGCAGTGTGGCACCATGCCACATGATACCTGTTGACGGAATTCTTAAAACATGTACCTAGGGACTGTGATCATGATAGTATAAAGATTCCATGAGGATGAAAGTGGCGAGTTAGCTACTAAGATAAATTTTATGAATAAAGAGCATGTTATTATAGCAGTTAAGGAGTACTCATTTAGTATGACATAATGTGAGCATAAAATTGTGAAGAGCACTCCTAAGATATAGAAAGTCTAGTGCGAGTATAGCACGGATGAGGGGGGTGTAGATGGAGATTGTAAGCTATATTTAAACCAAGATTTGCTTACTAGAAGATTACAAAGTATGTTGGTCTATGCACTTGTTTTCCTAACTTGAACAAATCATAGAAATTTAGACATAAACACAATCGTATAGTTATTTATGGGGATGATCCAACGGACCCATCATATGAGATCAAGTTCATAATGCAGACAGTTTAAGATAGATATAGGTTTGAATGTACCTATGGTAAGGCCTAACATGGATTGAGGCGGGCTTTGGAAATGGTTTATGAGACATGAGAAAGTTCAGGGCAGAAGTTGCACCAGGTATCGTTGCATTTCAAATGTATAACCCTAGGACTATTGTCAAGTGGCGCTATGTCAAACGTGGCACATGGAGCTAATACACATTGGAGTATGTATTTTGGGGTTTTAAATAATCATGGATGGATTTGAACACTACCTCAATGTCATTAGCTTTGATCAGAAACATTTATATGCGAAATATTAGTACAAGATGCTTATTCTAGTGACCTTAGATGCGACCTATAAGGTGTTGTCACTAGTGTTTACCATTGTTGATGAGGAGAGCTCGAACCCTTAGCATTGATTCCTTACACTTTCAAGTTGTTATGTTGTGCAAGAAAGAACCCTAACTTGTTTGATATTTAATCATTATGCTGGTCTGCTAGCTACTATAGAACATGACCCTAACTTTCAACTACCTCATGTGATTAACTGATTTTGTTTGAGGCATGTGGTTTTAAAGGATTGGTGATGCAGGGCAAGCTCAACACACGAGCTCATCAGGTTTGACAGGTGTATGGCCAAGATTAATAGTTTAAATCCTACTGCATATAACTAGCTAATAGTGATTGACTGTGAGAAGCAGACTATTACACATGACGGGGAATATTGTTCAGGAATACTAAGGACCAACATCTTAGAATCCCTAAATGGAGTGTTGAAATGTGCACGATGACTCTCAATTACATCTATTGTGCAAATTACATTTGATTATGTAATTGCATGCTTTTTGAATAGGTTGATGAGACCACAAACATATAGGAAGATGGTTGGGACTGGCTTACATAGCTGGCTAAAATGTTCAGTGACGCAGAGTAAGAGTTTATTAGGCACACTTCATAGTTGATTGACTAGCATACTTCGTTAATAGATGTGTGCATGGTGTACGAGGGAGTTGTCGCAGGACTAACTATTCCAAGAGTATTACATGATTGGAGTGCAACTATGGCGCAGGACTAACTATTCCATGAGTATTACATGATTGGAGTGCAACTATGGAAAGTAAAGTGCACATGGGATTTCATATGAAACTTATTTTGTATATTGTTCATGATTGAAACTACCATGCATAAAATACATATTAAAATGCAAACTTTTGTTGATGATAGATAATAACAAAAACCATAAGATAGTTAGAAGCATACATACTTTGATGATAATTAAAACATAATATGAGTTATACACAACTAACATCAGTTGAGACAATTTTATTCATCTTTATCAAACATATAATAGTCCGACTTGCTTACATAGTAGGGCTATATACATATAGATTAAGCAGAATTTTTATAAAGATAGATTAAAATTGTAACTAATCTAAAATATATCCAAAAAGTAGTTCACAATGAAGTTCAACATAAACATTAGTGTGTACATGGTATCTACATGACCTAGATGTTCTCTAGATCTAGTACATTGTTGAACTTGAGCTCTTGGACTTATTTAAACAACCGCACACACAATACTTACACAACTATCATGCTAGAAATACGCTACTACTTGTCATCTAACATCTCAACATTGGACATATACATTGGATGCTTAATGCCCAATAGAAATGTGCTTCTTCTTTCTCTCCATGTGCTGTACATTTGTGAGTTGTGATTTGTTAGTTATTGCACTATGGACCCATGAGCATTTTGCTATTTTCTTCTCATATCCAATTCAAAGTTAGGGTCTTCTCCACAAGTATTTTTTTTGACATGGTTACTGCTTTCCTATGGGGACAACAAATTCCTACTTTTTGAATCTCCACAAAAATTTCACGTTGTTACTACATTCGATATTGCCATTTTACCTCCAATGTAGCAAGGTAAGCAGATGAGTATCTCTTATTTGGATATAAATTGTATTGAAAATGGCCATCAAGAAGTCACGATCTCCCTATTGCTCAGAAGAAATCCTCATCATTATGGTGCATTTTAGATGCTTACAAAGGCTCCATTGATGATTTTTGGTTAGCGATGGCACATGTATTTATAAAAAGAAACCTAAACTCGCCTCCAATGTGTGGTCATACCAACTGTTCACTACTGCCTGTATTGTCCAATCAAACCAACCTGCTTTATTACAGATTAGAATGATAGTTCAACTGGTTTAGGCACTAGGGCTTCAGGTGCATTAATTAACCAACCATATTATTGCAATGGCCCATCCCGTCAATATAGGGCCCTCAACTTTTTATGTTTGTTTATTAAAGCTTTATTTCCACATAGGTCATGAAAAGTGTTCCATTTTCAACCTACGAGCCCTAATACTAAATTGAATTATCGCATCAATATATAGGTCCTTAACTTTTAATTCCTCCAATTTCAGATTTTGAGTCATGTAACCCTATTTAATGCATTGAATGACATACCATAACTTTGTACGTTATCTTATTTCATTAATATCAATATTCATTTACAGTGTGCCATCCTTGTTATAACTTTATATATCATTATATGGGGGTTACTTGATTCTTGACTGATAAGCCCCATTATTGAATTGATTTAGCCCATCAATAATTGGGTCCTCAGCTTTTAATGTCATCTTATTACAACTTTATTCTCAACAGGATATGAAACTACTCCATTTTTTTACTAATTAGTCCTATCACTAGATTAATTTTTCACATCAATAGACGATCATCAACTTTTAATGTCTCATTACATCAAACTGCTAGGTATATGACCTTATTCAATACATTAAATGACACACCATAGATTTATATATTGTTTTATCTTGTCAATATCTATATCCCTTTGCAGTGTGATACCTTTATTACAGTTTTATTGACATCAATAAATGAGGGATGCTCAATTTTCAACTGATTAGCCTACCATTAAATTGATTTATCTCGTTAATAGATGGGTCTTTAGCTTTCAATGTCTAATGATATGAAATTATGAGGCATCTGTATTTTGCAGTGTGTCATACTTTCATATTTCCACATACAATTCCATTACATTGCTCCATGTAGTCAAATTAGTGCCCCTACCCTCTACATATCATAGTCCATTTTATTTGTATTGTATCCACAATCTTACATACAATTATAAATATCAATCTCATTTAAAATCCAATTCTCACATAAAATGATTTACATTCTTACTCAAAAGTCATTTTATTTTGTTCATAAGTATATGAGATTATCCAAATTTTAGGCTACAAGGGGTATGGCTTATTATAGAAAGAAATGATGATTTTACACCTCTTATTAATGACAACCTAATTGAATTCTATTGTGGTCTAAGAAGAGAATGAGCATACAAAGTAAAAGAATCTGAGGCATTAGTTCGTGATCTCCATGCCTTGGCTGTGGAGGTTCGAAAGCGACAATCGTTGTCCATGCCCAAAAACTCAGTAGAAACATACGAAGATGCTGTCCAACAAATAAGACAAGAAAACAATTGGATGTCATATTCAACAAAGATATTATTGACTATTTTTTGTCCAATTTTGCTTCTTTCAAGTTCAAAAAATACCCACTTTTTCCAAACATCCCCTAAAATTGTAGCTTAATTTTGGAGTACGTTCTTTAATCTATAAGAAGTTTTTTGTGTCTTTGTGTGTAATTTTGTAGAAAATATGATCTGCAGATAATATAGCTTTTCCCACATATCATTAAGCAAACAAGAACTTATCATTTATCATGTTTCTTTAAGTTGATGCATTTTTTGAGGTAGTAGTTTACTACTAAACAACTCAAGCTCAACCTTAATCGAGTCAAATATCAAACTTAATAGAATTCAAAAAAGTGGTAAAAGGTAAAGATCAAACTCAAAAAAACACTTGCATATTCAAGGAACACACCACCACAACACCAAATGATTGTTTTAGTTGTATTTAAAAAAGATTATATTCTTAAGAGAATTAAATAAAAAAGAAACTAATAAAGTGCACCTCAACATTTGAATCAAATGGCTCTCAAGTTTAAAAGAACATCCATGCTAATAGATCAACTACTTGTTATGCATTTTATAATCCAAATATATACTTTAATATAATGAGTTGCTCAACAAGTATCAAACTAAAATAATTTCTACTTGATTTCGATTTTGAGCTTTGGATTGAGTTGATCAAGGGGCTAAGTGGCTCAACTCACCCGTAGTCCTATTTTAAGTTATGCTCTTTCTTTCAACAATTTCATTAAAATGGAGTGAATATGGTCGAATTATTTCATTTATTGTTCCACTTTCGGCACATGTTCTCATGAATAAATTAAAATAATATTTTCACCTTTATACAAAATAGAACTTCTAATTTTAACATATACCATCTTATGTTTTTTGAATTGTCATTTATAAATATTGCATGATACTTTTTACATTATCTACTCATGTAATTCATAAAATCATCATCGAGATCAATGTGGATCAATCATATAAGGCTAGTTGTTCAGTCAAAAACTTTGGAACTTTTTATGATGTTTTGCCTCTGCACAAATTTCAAATTTTGAGATTTTATAATTGGACATGTTAAGAATTAGATCCAAGTTTCTTGTATGTTTAACTAAATTGATGTGTACATGATTTAATCTATGTTGCAATCAAGTCAGCAAGCCGCCTCAGCGTTTAGGTCTGTTTTTAGGAGCTAATTCCTACAACAATAGATGTCTTCTCTTGGCCATTCTTTTTGGATTATTTTCTCCCTTGTGATTAGTTAGGCCTTTGTACCTACTTGTTTCTATGTTTGTTAGTTTTTTTTTTGGTAGGGATTCCATATAAAGAGGCCACGCACGCTGGCCATTAGGGAATGTAACAGTAACATTGTCATTGGAAGATAAACCAAAACATTTTCAAGGCTGCCTCTGCTTCTATCTTCTATTCTTCATTCATTTTAAAAATTATATTCTCTGCATCGTATTAGAGTAGGATTAAAGAAGAAAAGTAACTGTATAATCAACCAATACCCATGAATAAAGCCTCATCTTCCATTGGGAATCAACAACATATGCCAACACATCAGTTTCTAAATTGGTGATCCATCCAATCCTTTCAAAATTGACAATGGTGACAACTCAGTGGTGGCCCTAGTTCCAGACCTTCTGACAACTAAGAATTTTGTCTTATGGTCATGAAGCATGAGGAGAGCCCTTAAAGCTAAAAACAAGTTGGGTTTTATTAATTGATAGATCAAGAAACCTGCGGCAGCTAACATAGCACTAGTGGAAGCTTGGGAAAGATATAATGATATGGTAGTTTCTTAGATATTAAACTCCATATCAACCGCTGTCAAATCTAGCTTGTTATTTCTTGATGATGCTTGTGAACTTTAGGATGAATTAAGTGGGAGAATGTCTTAACATAACAGAAAAGTCACTTGCAACACTGGTTTAGAGGAATGATTTGATGTTGACTTATTATGGTAAGCTAAAGGTTATTTGGGATGAGCTTTCAATGTATGATACAATGCTTGAGTGCACTTGTGGGCATCTAAGAATTCTCGCTGAAGGGATGCAGAGGGATTGTGTGCTTCAATTTTTAATGGGGTTAAATGAAACTTATGCTCATGTGAGAGATCAAATCTTGATGCATGACCCCATTCCTCCAGTTAACAAAGTATTTGCAAGGGTGCAACAACAAGAAAAGCAACACTAAATCCTTGGCATAGTGTGAGGAGTGGATAGCATGGCCTTAGCCACATAGAAGGGGTTTTCATCACCAAAACTAGTAGCAAGAAAGGATAGATCATATTGCACACATTGTAAGATCTTAGGCCACAAGCTTAAGTCTTGTTTCAAGATAGGAAATGTTGAGATTCCCATATGTTCACACTACCATATGAAAGGACATGTGATGGAAAAATGCTACAAACTAAGGGCTAGCCCCCAGGGCATAAACTTCACCAGAAAATTAGTAAGGTTGTAGTTTATGCTAACTTGTCATAAGTTATGCAGTAGGGATAAACCAATTCTGAGGCTGGATGTGATGATAAGATGAACTTGACTAAACCTCAATATCAAGAGTTGATGGCAATTCTTGCTACTAGAAAGGCAACAACCATTAAAATTGATGATTAGAGCCAATCTAAAACTATTCCAGCAACTAGCATTGTAACTAATACCCTTTTTTACCTACAATGCAAACCTTTTAAATATGGTTGGTGACCTTTCAACATCAACCTTATCAAACCACAACTATACTCAAAACATTGATCTTTCTTGGATAGTTGACACAGGCAACAAATCACATGATCTGTCACCCCAACTTGTTCACCTTTACTTCCCTTGAAGTTTCCAGACCAATCAAACTCCCTAATGGATCACATGCACAGCCACACATATAGGGATAGTAAAATTGAATGAGAGTCTTAGTTTGCATGATGAGTTAATGTGCTCTCCTTTTCAATTAATCTTCTATTAGTCAAAAAAATAACCCAAACTACTTCTTCTTGCTTTGTGTTCACTTCTTCTTCTTGTTTCATGCAAGACCTAGCTACTTGGACCATGATTGGGAGGGGTGAGGTTAAAAATGGCTTGTACAAGCTATAGAAAGGGCACTGCCTTATGTATTTCTATAATATGGTCACCAACCAACTTAACAAAAAAATAAAATTGATCAGGATAGACAATGACTCTAAATTTGCATTAATCAATTTTTATCATGAGAAGGGACTAATATGGGAATAATACACTAAAGAACTTGTGTTGAATCACCTCAACAAAATGGTACAGCTGAGAGGAAGCATCACATCTGTTGAATGTGGCCAGGGTTTGGAGATTTCAATCTAATATTCCTATAATGTATTAGAATGAATGTGTGGTGATAGTAACCTATCTCATAAATAAAATGCCTACCACTGTCCTAAGAAATAAGAGTCTTTATGAAATGCTTTTTAAAATTAAACCAACTTATAAACGGACAAAAGTCTTTGGTTGTTTGTGTTACATAACATCTTTGAAGCAAGGAAGAAGAAAGTTTGATGCTAGAGGTAAACAATATGTTTTTCTAGGCTATCCTTAAGAGGTAAAGGAATACAAAGTGTTAGAATTGGAAAGTAAGCGTATATCAATTTCAAAGGATGTGACTTTTAGTGAACGCATTTTTCCATTCCAATCTAAAGATCATTCAAACATTTTTCAACCATTCCAAGATCACTCTAATCTTGCTTCACCTCCCTATGTCTCCCATGAATTTTTTAACTCAACTCTTCCTCAAGAAATTCCCAGCTAAGTGTCCTTAGAAAGTTCTCAAAGTGGTGAGCACAATGATGATCATCAAGTCACCATGCCAGACACTATTCCATCAAACACTAATCATGCTCTTGGCTTAAGAAGGTCCTCTAGGCTGAGAAAGGCACTTGAATACCTTCGAGACTACTATTGTAACCAAGCCATTTCGCCCTTATCTCTGTCAGCAAGTCAGACTCACACAATACCAGAAACACATACATTGCACTCCCTTGAAAGTATGCTGAGTAGTCATAAATTCCTTCCCCATTATCAAACTTTATTGGCTGCTATTTCTTCACAAAAAGAGCTATATATTTATAATGAGGTTGTTAAGGATTCAAAGTGGCAACTAGCTATGAACTCTGGTTAGAAGCACTAGAACAAAATCAAATATGGACTTTGACAGACCTACTAGATGGAAAGCAAGCTATAAGATGCAAATTTGTCAATAAGATCAAATATAAATTGATGGAAGCATAGAAAGGTATAAGGCAAGACTGGTGGCAAAAGGTTTCACATAAAAGGAAGAGAAAAATTATCAAGAAACCTTCTTACCAATGGCAAAATTAACCACAATCAAAGGCCTTTTAGTAGTGGCAGCAGTAAAGAATTAGAGGTTGCATCAGTTTGATGTTAACAATGCCTTCCTACATGGGAAATTGAAAAGAAGAAATTTACATGAAGAAGCCTCCAAGATACAATAAAGGAGGATTTAATCAAGTATACAAGTAAAAAGAATTTATATGATTTAAAGCAAGCTTTAAGACAATGGTTTGCCACATTGTCCATTGCCTTGGTAAAGTTTAGGTTTCAGCAATCTAGGGCTGATTATAGTCTCTTTATCATAAATAGAAGGGACTCCTTCACAACTCTATTAGTGTATATAGATAACATTATGGTGGCAAGTAACCTAGAAGAGAACATAACTGCCATAAAAAACTTCTTATATGACAAATTCAAGATCTAAGATTTGGGGCATTTGAGATACTTCTCAATGATAAAAGTTGCGCGGAGAAACAAAGGCTTATATATTAACCAATGAAAATATGCTTTGGATATTCTTGCAGATAGTGGGTTACTTGGAAGCAAGCCATGCAAGACACCAATGGAATAGGGGCTCAAACTTGGCAAGGAAAAGGGAAGTTTACTGGTTGATCCTTTTATTTACAAAAGACTGATTAGGAGACTCCTTTACCTTATATTAACTAAGCCTGATATATCTTACTCCATATAAGCATTGAGCTAATTCATATAGGCACCGACAAACCTACATCTAAAGGCTACTCATAAAGTCTTTCACTACAGTAAGACAACTCCTTTATTCTTTCCTTCAAAGTGTGATTTGAGACTTAAAAGCTTTTTGTAATTCGGATTAGGGCTCTTACATTGATACATGCAAATCCATAACCGGCTATTGTATATTTCTTGGTTAGCCTATAGTGTCTTGGAGATCAAAGAAACAATCCATTATTTCTAGGTCATCAACCGAAGAGAGAGTACCAAACTATGGCAACAACATACAATGAGTTAACTTGAGATATATTTTAAGGGATTTAGGAATTGAACATTTAGAACTAATATTGTTGCATTGTGACAATCAAGCTGCTATCCATATAGTAGCTAATTCACTGTTCCCTAAGTGCAGCAAACATATAGAAATGGATTATCATGCTATAAGAGGCCAAAGGAAAAATTGTCTCCTGCCATGTTCACATTAGAAATCAAATTGCAGACATCATAACCAAGCTACTTGTGTATGATCTATTCAGAAACCACTTGAGCAAGATAAGAGTGGCAAACTACCATTCCTCATCTTTAGGGGGGCTGTTGCAATCCAGTCAAAAAGCCACCTCAGCCTTTAGGTCGGTTTTTAGGAGCTGATTCCTGTAGCAATTAGCAATTGATTCCTTCTCTTGGCCATTCTTTTCAGATTGTGTTCTTCCCTATGATTAGTTAGGCTTCTGTACCTAATTGTTGTTTGTGTTTGTTTAGTTTGTTTTGATAGGTATTCTATATAAAAAGGCCAAACACGCTAGCCATTAGGGAATATACCAATAACACTACCATTGGTAGGTTAACCAGAATATTTTCAAGGTCACGTCTGCTTCTTTCTTCTATTCTTCATTCATCTCAATTCCATATTCTCTACAATCTAACGTGCCAATTATTTAAAGGGTCAACACAGTAAGCACTAGACGAACCACTACTTGTGATATCACACTTAATATCTATCATAAATAGACCCCACAATAGAAATACTATCCCACAAATTGCTCACTTTAATAAAAAATTGTACTTCCACCATCAGATACAAATTTTAAACCAACTTAATTACACAATACATCAAAAAGCAATTTTAATTTATGGAAGGAACACATAGCACATCAATCAATACAATAGATTTACCTTAATTAAGTTTTAAGATAACTTTTTGCCTAAAACTCAAGTCCCTCTATCGTCTCAAAGGAATGTGCTTTCCACCGTCCACAGCTTTATACTCATAAAGTACTTATTAATAATACTTGCTTTTTGGGATGGTAGTGGGGCGGTCATCTCCCACCTCCATTTCTCAGAGGGCCTATTGGAAAAAAAAAACCTTGATTTTGTATTTAAAAATTAAATTTTGAAATGCATAATTTAACCATATTTGCTTCCATATGAACTGCAAAAATCCGACTTATTGTCAATAAAAAGAACAATACAAAATAACAGCAAGTGACTTTTTGTATTACCGTGATTAAAAACAATCTAATTAGCTAATTTCAAACTCGTCTAATATAAAACCATATGTAAAATTATTTATTTAAAATTATGCATAATTAATTAATAATATAATTTATTTTAATTGACATAATGTGTACTTTTAATTTAATTATACAAGAGATGGAGTGGGAATGCACTTCAGTCTTCCAACCCCCATTTGCTCCCCCCACATTATGAATCCCCCTAGACATTATTCCTATTGCTATCCCTACTTGCTTTGTTGCCCAATGTCAACACCTCACTCAGATTTATGTTTAAAAATTTTACCATCAAAAACTTGACATTTTGACATATTAACTCTAATATTGGAAATGATAATTATTAATCAGAATATAAAAATCATTTTTAAAATTGTTCGAAGAAATGGAGTATTTAGATTTTTGGTTTTAAAATTAAAAGAATGTGATAAATTTACAAAAGTTGATACACAGGGGTACCCTACAGTCCTCAAATGTAATTATACCCCATAGAAACATGCCTGTGGTGCAAATGATTCACGAAATGATTAATCTCCAAGATACAACATTTGAGTTGAATATTGATTACTCAGTATTACAAATTAAGAGTAATAGAGATGAGAAGAAGTGGATGAAGGCGTTATTTTTTCAACTGAAATTCCAGCCCTTTACGTCAGAGAAACAATAACGTACATGTACAGTAATTGGAGACATACATGAGCTTAAAAAGAATGTACGTCGAGTAACTGTATAAATGCGTCTCAAAGGATCATTTATCTTAATAATTAATGATCAAATGAAATTATTTTCTTTTTTTGAGGGATGCTCAAATGAATTTTAAGATGCGACCATTCCCATAATTCTCTAAAAAGAATGAATATTCAAATTAATCTTGAAAAAATAAACATTTAAAGTGAATGCATTTTTAAGAAATGTGAAAAAGATGTACCAAATACTCCGATAATTTAACTCACGATTTCCCACAAATAGAAAGGAATGGATAAGCATGAGTTCAAAATAAAAAATATCTAATAATAATATCATATTACTTGAATGAGAACTACAAACCAAACACAATTAAACACACTCACTAATATACGGTAATATTAGTACATGCTTCCTTAACGTCTTCAGACCTTACCCTAGTGCTAAAGGGCCAGTTTCCTACCGAAAAGGTGCCATTCGTTTATAGAGTTCCCGTAAGTTTCATGGCCTAGTTAAAAAGCAACACCCATATTTATTCTTATATCCAAAATTAAAAACAAATGAATGAATGAATGAATGATCTAACATATAAATCATCCAATCCTCGTCCATTTTGTCTTAGCCTTAGAAATAACCTTCATAACATGATCATTCCTCCCATTTATGTTGCTGTCAATTTTTCTGGCCCACGTTAAAATCATAGAAAGAATTTATTCAGTTCCCAGAGTCTTATCCGTAAAAAGATGGCATTAGTTTGGTAAGAAGCAAACTAAATCACTATTTATTGTAGTCAAAGTTCACTGGGACCATCTGATTCAACTGGAACATCCACTGATTGGAATCCTTAATAATTTGTCAATGCCCATAGATTCAAATGCAAATCGCACTGATTGGAATCCTTAATAATATGTCGAAGAGAAATAGATTAGATGCAGACGAAGAATCAGATTCAACGAAGCAGGACGCCACTTAGGAGATCATGGTAGAACCAGAATTCCTCCTGCATTCAGCCAACATATCCATGTAGAACTGACACTTGCTGATGTCATTTCCATAGCTATTGAGGCACTGCACAAAATCAGCATATCAACATCAGAATTTTCTTCTACATTCAAGAGCAACTGAGATTCGTTCACTGGAGATTTCAGTGAGAATTGAGCAAGCAAGACACCATGTACAAAGCAGTGTTCCTCCTTTTATTTCGGTTATGCCATCATACTAGCCTAGTTTTACTCTCCAACCTACTTACAATTTCAATGTAATTAAAAGATCAGTAGCATTACTCTGACAGCATGCACAGTAGTATCAATAAAAGACTTTCTGTGCTCAAAGGTTCATTACAACTGAAATAATTAAAGCTTAAGAGGGGTGATGAGCAGTTCCTATCAGACCGCAAAAAGGCTTCACAAACAGAACCCAAGGGAAAGTGTAGTTGCACTTACATCCTGGAATGCCTTAGAGTGCACACTGCAAGCGTCAGACCCACCCATGCTGGTTGCAGTAGGAGCTGGAGCTGCTGCTGCTTCAGAGACAACTGTTTCATGCTGAATTGTCCGAGGGCCCAAAACAGCATCTGCGGCCCTGTGTGCAACAGCACTTCCAGTGCCAAATGCCATTCCTGCAGGTAGAGAGAGAGGAGAAGATGAGAGAATCTAAATAACGAAAGATACAGAAAGTCATGTTCAGATCTCTAAATATCCATACTATGCAGATAGTGCAGAGCATATAAATAATCACTGTACCTTGGGCTATGGTTGAACCAATGCCTCCAAGCATGGACCCACCAGAACTACTTTGAACAGGAGCTGGAGGAGCATGCCTCACTGCATATATGATAGGCCAAAATATAAGCAAGGAAGCAACATGTGTAAGCTTGATATCAAAGTATAATAGCATTCCATGCTCAACAATATTTAGGCCTAAAGAGATAGATGAATAGACAAAAACTACTTATTTCTTTATAATTTCTTTTTCTTTAATTATTAAAAGTCCACAAACTCAAAATAAATCAAAGTACTCTAAGGATTCAGAATAAAGGAACCTGGTTGTGGAGGAGGGCTACGTGCAGGAGCAGGACGGGGAGCTGAGCGAGCAGATCTACCTGCATAATTAATTCAGCAAGTTAAGAAAACTTAACTCCTAGGAACATCTAGTCAGGACAACTTTGCATTGACACAAAATCTTGCAAGATCAGGTCACGCCTGAGAAATAACAGCATCAAATAGTAATATATGATGTACTCTTTCCATATGAAAACTCACGTGATCTTAACCCATTAAATTACAAATGATAAATGAGCATAACATGGCGAGCATATAGAAATGCCCATTATACAAAGGAAGGCCATACAGTTACATTTCCACATTGAAGGGGTCAGATCTAGAGTAGTCATAGCAACAAGCTGATCAAAACCAACAACGGTAAGCAATAGATTAAGGGATGGAAAATCTACGAAATATCCTCAACCAAACAAACAATTTATCAGCAATCAATTGAGATTATGTTGCAAAACAAGAAAATATATAGCAGTTATAACCTATTAAGAGTCATAAGTATCTTCAATTAACCAATATTCAACTGAGCTTTCACCTCAAGACAAACAAGTAGTGTCTTTCAGGCCTAATCAATTGACAGTTCAACTAGTCAAACAAATACCAAACACCCTAAAAATCTCATGCCATTAACCAAGAGTGGGCCAAATTAATCTCATGGTTCCCAACTAAGGACAGCTGAATGATCTCCAGATTAAAGATTCAAGCTTGAGCGTTTCAACTACACGTGCCCACAGAAATCCGAAAGTGGCGCCATGAAATAATTAAAAAGCATTAGCGATACTCTCTTCTCAACGTTAAAATACAAATTTCACATGAGTGCCACTAGCCCCACATCAATTGAAAGAAATAGAAAACCAATTGCATCAATCAAGCAAGCATCGAAAATTTTAAAAACAGGTCAAATAAAGAAAATAGGATACCACAAAGCACCAAACGATGATGTTACTTTGTCCAATATTACGAAAATCAGACACACATTGTGTACTTCAATTAATCAAATCTAACAGAAAATGAATCATCACAATAGCAAAATTGACTGTTACAGATCGGCAAAATTATGAACGCAAAAAATTAAAAGATCAAAGTAGCAGCCTCAAAACTCACCACCAGAACTACGGCGAGCCATCGTTCCTACTGTGTCGGAAAGGTGGTCTTTTAGCGGCACCCACAAAACCCTCGTTCTATCCTTATATATAAGCACGGAGACAGCGAGAGACTGGGAAAATGGTGTAGCGATCCTGTGCACCTTGGTTTTAGTGAACTCATTACGTGTCAAGAAATAAATGGTTTATATAATTTCGTAACCAATCACATGTGAGGCACAGATGATTCTGATGGGTTACGGTGCGTTTCGTTTTCCTGTCATCCAATAGATTCTTCGTGGAGGATAAGCCATCTAGCCTCAGATGGGATGCTCTGGCAAAGTTTTTGACAAATACGGACTGCCATTTTTATTGGCCACGTTGGTTACCTAATTGTTAATCTCCTATTATGATCAATTATTTTAAACAATAAAATTTAAATTTAAAATTTATATTTTTATTTAAATAATTTAAAAATCATTTTAAATATTACAAAATTATTTACAGTCAATGCTCATAGTTTATTTACAAAATTAATAGATCAATGCTCATAGTCTATTAAATAATAGATCATTGACTATTAAATAATTTAGTCAATGCTCATAGTCTATTAAATAATATCTATTAATAAACTATGGGCATTGATCTATTAATTTTGTTATTATAACATAAACTATAAAATATTATAATTTCGAAAAAAATAAAACACTTCATCTTAATTGTATTATTAAAATTTAATTTATAACTTTTAGAAGATTTTTTCTGGTAAAATCGAAGTTATAAAGTTTGATTTTGCTTTTCTCAATTTTTTGCTATGCATGCATTTTGTTATTTTGTAATATTTTAGATTCTGACTTATTTTGAAAATATTAATATATATCTATTCGCTTTTTTAAATTTAGTAAAATTATATGTTGTTAATGTATATTAGGGTTAAGAGGTTATATGAATAATAAAGTACATAAATCCAGTAAGCGAATTGATTAAATGACTTGGTTATTATGATTAGTTTTAAATTATTAAGATATTATTGTTATTTTTTAAAAAATACAGCATTGATCACAGATTTAATTATTAAATTTTTTAATTTCTAAATTCAAAATTTTTTATTTTGTAAAATCAGACTTATAAAACTTATTTTTCCTTTTATTTTTTTTCCATATATGCATTTTAATATTGTATAATATATGACACTGTGATCTGTTTTAAAAAATATTATTATAAATCTATTTATCACATTTATTTGAATAATAGTATTGGGATTAAGAGCAACGAATAGGGTAAAAAAGCACCATTGTATTTTGATTATTTTTATATAAATACTTTTAACAATATCACTGATTTCAACCAAAAAAGATGAAAAAATAATTAAAAAAATAGAAGATCATAATTCCATTTACCACATAGAAAGATAAAGTACATGCCTAATTTCAAAAGCAATGTTCCCCTTTACCTTAATTTATAATAATATATTCATATTTTAAAACAAAATAAAATCTAAATTATATGTTATAAAATTGAAAGCTAATCCTAAAACACAATAGTGACTTTCGAATTTTTCATACCAAGCCTATAAAATATAAAAAGAAAATGATAAACAGTTGTAATATTAATTGGTTAAGCATTCAATCTTTAAAGTGAAAGAGAGAATTTATATTTCAAAATTATTTTGGATTATTAAAATTACAGATGCGAAAGTAAAAGAAAGTTACTTCATCAAAGATATTGCAGGCTAATAAACTGATAGTTTTACAATGTAAGGAACATTTGACCTCAAATTAGATTCGATGCATGAAATAATAATAATTTAGTTTAAAAAAATTATAATTCGTAATCCAATAATATAGAAGTGGATATTGTGAAATCTAAATATACACTTCCATGCATGTTAATTTTAAATTGTGTGGACTAATTAATTTAGAAATTATTTAACATCGTTATTAAAAACTAAACAATTATTTGCTATACCAAAAATTATATCGATTAAGCTCAAGATATCAATTAATTCAGGTTATTGAACTCGACATGGCGTTAAAATAATTAAGGAGCCCTGACTTAGAAAGAGAATGTTTTGTTTCTTTTTTAATTCAAAACTTCATGTACTTAATTATTATATTTTTTAATTTTTATTTTATTTTTTAAAAAATATATTTAAAAACACGTACTTAAAAATCAAAACAAAAGAAATAAAGAAAAATTATGTCACCATCTCTCAAAGTTTGAACTTTACACAGAACGTCACCTTTTAGTATGTGAAATTACGTATACATTTTTTCAATTGACAAAATTAATGGTCTTTTCCATTCTGCTCATTGACCAAAAGACGTAAATGAAATAAAAATGTTAAAATATCTAATTTGTAAAAAATCTATTGTACCCCTATATCATCTAAAAAGACTTGGAGGGTTCTTTGAAAGGATTTTTTCAAAAATAAAAATCATATACAATTTAAAAATAATTAACTTTCTAAAAGAATAAATTATTTTATATTTCTTGAAAAGTATATACCTCAAAATTTTTAAATTTTATTTAATAATAATTTTTTATATTTTACATTTTTGAAGACATAAATTTTCTTGAAATTTAAATTTCTGAATTCTTATTTCTTATTATCAAATTTCTTATATTTTTGATAAACTATTTTGGTATACCTTTTATATTTCTATGGTTTAATATAAATATTTTTTTATATTTTTTATAAAACTTGTTTTTTTAGATATTTTATATACTTCAAAAAAAAGTTTAGAATATCTTTATGGGAAGATATTCTAAATTAATATTTCTAAATTTTATTTAATTTAAAATTTTATTTCATGACAAATGATTCTTAAAATATGTATTTTTATTTTTAGATAATATATTTCGAATAAATAACAAATTTTGAATTTTTTAAATTTTATTAAATAGAAATCTTTATTTTTTCATTTTTAGGAAACTTTTAAATTGAAATTTGAAATTTATTTTTATGGTTTAGAAAATAAACTTTCTATGCTTTTATAAAATAAATTTTAATATTTTATGTTTTAATTATATAGTAGAAAATATTTTAAGAAAGACATGCCGTTCCCAAGAGGAGGCAATAGCACCAGTTGTCACTTACTTTGACAAATCTTCGAAAATCAGAATAATATATTTTTCTGAATATACATAGATATATATGAACAAAAAAATTCCTTTTATCAAATATGCTTAGAATGAATGTCTGCCAACATTTTAATTATACTTTGTTTATAGGTTTTCTACACCAATTTTTTTTGTTCACTATCTTAATTTTTGTTTGATTGGCATGCACTCCTCCTCCGTACTTGATATAAGACAGGACACCTTTGAAGTTGGCTTTTGCTAGGATGCCGTTGCTCCCCCAGAAGTAACCAAAAACCCAAAAGTTGATTTTTCTGAAGAGTGGACTGTCCCTTGGTAACTATGGGCTAGTTTCTTCTCGAGTATAACACAGACACAAATTTATTGTACCTTAAAACACCATATGATCACTTGACTGCATTCTGACGTTCTCTCTGTTGATTAGCTAAATATTGACAAACCTGACCAATTGCATAGGTAAGTTGAGTACACTATTGCATACAACCAGCTTTCAGACTTTCGACTATGAGAGCATATGCAAATTTACTCATATATTCCTCTTCCTATGTTGGGTTACATTGGCTTGGGTGAAAGAAATTGATTTTATAACTTTGCAAATCATTCAAATGCCGTGGAATAATTAATTCCAAACCTAATCAAGTATAAAAAGAAAAGATTCAATGTTTATATCTCTTCCTTTGTGATTTCATTGCTACGAACTTCACTTGTAGACTCTAGTTCGTTCTTATGAACAAGTACTGTGTAAAAGTCTCAGTCTTTTCCCATAAAACTCTTTTGTTTTAAATAGGAAAAGCCAAAGGCAAGAGAAAAGAGTGGAAGCTAGAAATTTCTCTCTTTCTCTATCAAAGTGAGCATCGTGTACTCTAATGGAATTACTGTTGGGTTGTTTATTCCAACCTTATTTATTTATAAGACATAATCCCTTCTATAAGGTAAGAACACCTTCTTCTATAATTAATGAGTGGGGTGTATGGAATAGGTCAAATCATACTTTTACCTGGACATTTTCTAATTTAAAGACAATCAATCTTTAATTATTAATCTCATTAATAATTAAATCTCATTCATGTCTTAATTTTTAATTTTAATTAACTTCAATAATTAAATTAAAATCTCTGTATATTTTAACTAATAATCACATCATTAATAAAAACATTGAAGAGTAAATAAAATTCAGATGGACCACAAATTTCAATCACTAGACTTCTCTATTGTAGGGCTATATCATCTTGCCCTTACATTGGTCTTTACGTTTAGATGAAAAATCATCTTATCCTTACGTTGTTCTTTTGTGTGTGACTATATATATTTATCTTTTGTTAATAATGTGTATAATTTGAAAAATATAGGTAATACTTAGTCCTCGGCCCATACCAAATCCCAACCAATGTGAAGTAATTTGACCACAAGAACCCTTCCAATCATGAATGCCTTGTAGTAGAAACCTTTTGTCTTATTATATCCTAATTAAGTGAAAGTTGATCATATGACTAAATTGGCATGTCTTATGAGAGTAATGTCCATTAATTGGCCTGTAAACTCATTAACTTGATTGTATAACTAAATTGACATGTCTTATGAGAGTAATGTCCATAAATCTCCTTCCCGACCATGTATTAACATTGACTAAGGATTTCTATCTCATACAATATTAATTGCATATAACATAGGCATTACTTAGTTACAAAGAAACAAATCTTTTATTGAACACACATATACCTCCATTCACACACAACTAAAGACATTTTGAGCTCATAATCCTATTAAGGAAAATACAATTCTAAATGATTAAATGATGCATTGTTCATGATATGCACAAGGTCATCATATTGATTCAAGTTTAAGCCCTTTTACTTTAACAAGATCACGATATAAGACATTGACAATAAAGAGAAAGCTCCTTGTGTCTGCATCATTCCTCGAGTTAATATTTTAAGACATAATTCTCTAATGATGTATCTACACATGCGTTTTCAATACCTCATCTTGAATAGTATGACATTTCATACAAACACAAAGTACGCAAGCCTTACTAGTATCTATAATGCCCAATTAGAGATTTGACAACATGAGAACTAGTTTTAATTATAATTTAGTACAAAGTCTTATATCCATATTATAATCCATATAAAGATGGCTTCTTATCACAATCATATAGGCACATACATTACTTTATGCTAATTTTAAAATTTACATGCCTGATCAAAATTGTCATATAATAATGAAATAGTAAATCAATATTTTATTAATAATATGCAATATTTACAATTAATATCTCTACAAAAGCATGAAGTTTTAATGTTAGAGAGCATACCAGTAATATCCTCTTCATTAGTTGGGCATTGTTTTGAGTGAAGTTTAAAGTGACTAGTAAGAGGAGTAGAAACAAGCTTAGTCTTGTCCATTCCAAACTTTTTAACAACTTTCTTGATATACTTTCTTGAGAGTTATATCTTACTATTTAGTCTATCTCGAAAATGGGCATACTGAGTATGTTCTTGTTAGGTTTTAAGTTCTTTATTTTAAATGACTTATTCAACTCCTTTTTCAACTTAGCAATTTTCTTTGTATATCGGCTAATGATCAACATTTCATTAATATACAATAATAAAATCATAAATGTATCATCAAAATGCTCAATATAAATGCAAGGGCCGGTGTTAGTTTTGTTTAAACCATGTTCTAGCATAAGTGTGTAAAGTTCTTAAATATTGTCTTAGCACTTGCTTAAGTTTGTATAATCTATTCTTCAACCTAAAATAGGGTTTCCTTTGCCTTTTCCTTGAATTCTTTTGGTTGTTCAATGAAGTTCTCTTTGTAAAGATCTTTATTCAAAAACACCGTTTTAATATCAAGGTGCTCTATTTCTAAATTTGTATTTGTTGCTAGACCAAGAACAACTTAAATGGAGGTTATTGTGATCACTAGAGAGAAAATTTCTCCAAGATAAATACTTTTTTGTTGACTTAAGTTTTTATCCACTAATCTTAATTTATACCTTGATTGTGGAATCCTATTTACTATCTTTAACTCGCACATTCATTTGTTCCTTTGACCTTTACTTCCTTGTGTATTTTGTTATCATAGATTGACTTCATATCTTTTTCCATGACTTTTCACTATTCATTACTTTCTTTATGAATGATTGCCTCTTTGAACATCTTTAGTTCTCTTTCTTCAATTAGCATCAAATATTCATTTAAGGTATACTTTATGGTGGGTGTCTAATTTCTTTCAAATCTTTTTTGTGTTTAAGGTGGAGTAGTTAAGGAAACTTTTTGTTTTGCTTCCTTATGACCTTTGTGTTATGGCTCATCTTCTTTACAGTCCACTGGAGTTAGGAGACCATTAAAAGGAATCTTTAGGTTGGTCATGGACGGGTTACTCTTTTCAATATCATTAATCATTTAATATTCAATAAAGGTAATATCTCTATTTCTTACCAATTTCTTTTGCTTTAGATTTTAAACTTTTTATCTACATCCTTCATGGTCATAGTTGTCATCTTTTAGGATATAAACAAAGGCTCTACAATAAAAAACTCTTAAATGCTCAAAAGAAATTTTCTTACCAAACCATACTCTTTAAGAAATATCTCCGCCTAGTGGGATTATGGCAATAGATTGATCTAGTCTACCATTGTTCTCGTTACCTCCCCCAAAATGGTTTTAAAGGCTTAGTGTGTGGGAGCTTGGCCTTATACTCTTTGTGAAGGTTTTATTCATTCTCTCTACAGTTTCATTATGTCGTAGGGTTTTGGAATGCTTTTGTCCATCCAAATCTCCTATGTTGTAGTACTCTACGAACGATCCTCAATATTTTTCTCCATTGTTAGTTAGACACTTTTAAACTTTCGGCCAATTTCTTATTTGACCTTTTATAGAAAATTCTGAGTTTCTAATATTTAGTCCTTAGATTTAAGGTAAAGGACCATGCCTTTATGAAGTGATTCATTAATAGAAATTATAAAAAACAAGGCACCTCTAAAAAATCTTTCATTCATTTGACATGCATTGGTGTATACTAGCATAAAGGATTTTGATTTTTAAAGAGAGGATATTGATTGAAGGCTACCCTATGTGTTTTTCCTTTAATATAATCAACACATGTTAGGAAGTCGTAGCCTTTAAATTTGGCAAGTACTCCTTTGCCAGAATTTGCATACCCTTCTCACTCATGTGCTATAGCTTTTTGAGCCATAGTTCCATTAAGGTATCTTGCACTACGTGAATATTTTCATTTTTTACCTTGGCCTTCATGATGTTGAGAGTGTTTAGTTTTCTTTCTCCAACTATCACCAAATTTTCTTTGGTGAGTTTCCATGTGCTTCTAAAGAAGTAACTCGAGAACCCTTCATCAATGAACTTCTCTATTGATATAAGATTTAGCCTAGGTCAATGACATATATTATATTCCTTAGCTTTAATTGGCAGCCAAAGGTGGTTGTTAGTAATGCATCTCCAATTCCATTAATTTTTACAAAGTCCACCATTTCGCAGTCTAACATGACTAAACTTAATTGATGTGTAAGATGATAGAAGCTCTTTGTGTGGAATCACATGATAGAAAACTCCTTAATTAATGATCCAACTAAAACCATGCTTCATTCTTCTCTTTGGTCATTTATCCTTTTAGAATTTAGTGTTCACTCTTGACATGGCCTTTTCTTTTCCAATATAGGTATTCCAACCCTCTTCGATTGATTGATCTCTCTATTGAGCATCCCCTTCAATAGTTTGGACCTTTACTATAACTTTTCTCCCATTGATTCGCACTTCTCAAAGACTAGGGACTTGTGATTTAACTTTTTATCCTAATTCTTTCCTCTTCTTTGATTATGTCCACAGTTGGGGCTTCATTAGAGGTGGTTTGTTATTATTACAAATAAAGTCTCTCAACTATCAAACAATTTATTGAATGGTAAAAGAGGTTGAACTTCCTCATCTAAATTGAGCTTTAGGGTAATATAGAGGTTTATTACCACTTGAAACTCATTTTGATTTTCTAATATACTAGTTTTTTCTTTATAGTGAAGTATTGTGATTTTCTTTTGGAGAGAAAGCTAAATGAGGCTGTGTTCCTTCATATATGGGTTTGAGTTTCTTCTAAAGACACTTTGGTCATTCTATTCTCAAATTTGACCTATTGTCTTTATGTGCATCCTTTCCCACTTGACATAGATTTTTTTTAAGGCCAGGCTTAATCACCTAATACAAGATTTCAAATATCTTTGATTATTAGGTAATTCTCTATTTAAGTTTGTTAAATGGCATAATTTGTAGGTGTAAGCTAAATAACAACGTCAGAGGTTAATTTTGTCCATTGATACTAACACTATTGTATTAAAATTTTAACTTTGAGACCACATGCTAGAGAAAATTACAACTTTGATACCACATGTTAGAGAAAATTACAAACAATGATTAGGTTCTTAATGTGGAATGCAGAGAGAGAGAGAGAGAGAGAGAGAGAGAGGAATTATAACAACTCTTATTGTATGGAAGAAAGCATGTATATATAATGATTTGAGTTACAAAACACCACATTGAGGAGGATTTGTTTACTTAGCTAGGCTCTCTTAGAAGGCTTTCTAACTCCTTGGACTCACTCTGGCTAATGGTTACTTTAATTTCTAACTTGATTAAGACAAGTGAGGGTCACCCCTATGTACAATAACTCCAATGACCTATTTGGAAAAATTGTTGCATTCATTGCCTTTCCAAGTACCTGAGCGAGCTGTCAGCGAGACATGAAAATTAGTTGATCATTGGTCCCATTGCCTAAGTGATGCGATAGGTAATACTTGTTGCTCCTTAGCAGACCTAACTGATGCAACTAAAATGAACTTTTTTCTTTGTTATTGCTTAGCTAAGCTGCATGTAATGGTTAGTAGCTCATTATTATCTTGAAATTTGTTTTGTCACTTGACGATGCATTAAGTGAGCCAAGAGGTGATCAAGTTTATTTAGGTGGATTTTTGGTTTAGATTTATCCAAAAGAATGTGCAACAACTCCAACAATGGATAATGACATGGCAAAATATAAAGTCATTTCCAAAAAAGATGGCAACGCAAAGTGTTATTGAAAATTCACATATAGGATTCCTATATCTAAGAACGTAGAATATGATTGGCTCGATTGTAATGCCTTTCAAGTAGAAATAATCCATTGAAGGTTGTAAACTTGAATCCACGCATAATCCCCTATCCCACCTTACCGCATCACCATAAACAAGCTAACTAATCAACCAACAACACAGTAACCACTTCACACCCATTCACCCATCAACATTTGAGTTGTGTTTATTGCAATTATCGGATGAATAGAAGTTGCTCCGGTGGCCAATAATGAAACCAATGATTCTCATTAATGAATGTCACAAAAAATTGAGTTCCTCAACACACGAAAATCCACTAAGCAACATTGCTTGGCAAGGTCAAGACAAGCAACCTACACTGAGATATTGCATATAAAATACTAACTTAAGTTAGAAAACCAAAAAAGGGCAAAATGGAACTCACTCAAAGCCTAGTGTGTGTAATAATTTGATGTCCAACGGATTTTACAAAATTTAAGATTTCTAAAGGAATAAGAGGAGAACCATATAGACATGTTTGAGAGAGAGAGAGAGAGAGAGAGAGAGAGAGAGAGAGAGAGAGAGAGAGAGATGTAAAATGAAAGTGTCTTTCAAAAGAAACGGAAATTTTTGAAAATTTTATTTGAAAAAAAAGTTCAACTTTGATCACTTTTTGTAAAATTTTCACAAAAATGATTTCCAAGAAGTAGGATGCAGCTGAATCCATGACTTTTATTTGTTATTGTTCGGTCAAATTCTTTTTACTAGTCATAAGTGCTCTTGCATTCAATTCTTTTAGCTAGTCAAAATATTCACTATGGTCAAAAATATTATAATAATAATAAGAAGAAGAATGGTACTAAATGTTGCAATAATTTTGAAGAAAACAAAAATTTAGTACTATTTCCGTATTTATATATTTGCATTGTGTGTATATGTTATTTTAACTTTCATCAACAAAATTCTACAAAATGCATTGCTTACATGTATGTGTTAACAACCATTTAAAATTGATTCAACTCAATTTTATAGAATTCAAACTCGAACTCAAGATTGAGTCAAACAATGAATTTGAATCGAGTTTGGTTAGATTCGAAATATTTTAAATCCTAATTGAGTTCAAGTTGATAATTTGGTTCATTAATGCTCCTTCAAAAGATGCAAAATAAAATTATTTACTCTTTTATGACATATTATACATAAACATGTTTGATATGGCTCTTTAATTTATTTATTTTAAAAATTGTTAATTACAATAGTGATGAAACATGAACCACTATGAGTCTATTACGTGAGTAAGCCAACATTAAAATAGGAGACTGATATATAAATTAGAAACCAGTTAATAAATCCTATTTGGGATCAAATTCAAGAGATGAACTAGTTCTCTTTGGTTGGAGATTTTGATGGGGAAGAAATTGATGATAATTTTTTTGGTAGATGAAAATTATATTTGGTTGTAAAATTTTAATGAAACAAAAATTTTAATTTATTTGAATTTGTTTAGTTATATTTGTGTAAAATATGATATTAAATAATGATAATAATATTTTTTTTTATAATGTGAGTATGTTTACGTAGATGTAGGTATTGATTTGACCGTGAAGAAATATAATGAATGAATTTTCAATATTTGTATATTTATGTAGGAGAAAAAATAATTTAAAATCAAATTTAAATAAAAACTTTATTAAATAATATGTTTAAATTGTGTAATTTTTCATGAGATGAAAACCCATGTAAATTTAGAACCAAACATAGCCACTATAATTCATTTAAACATTTAATCAATAGTGGTTTCATAGCTTATAGTCATATGATGTATGGCTTTCCTTCGTTAAATTACGTCTAAGCCAATTTAAAAGGCATCAACTTTGTTTATTTCCCTATATTAAATAATTTTCACCTACTCAAATTTTACAAATCAAATATTTTACTTCATAAATTTTCATTCAAATTTAAAATTTTTCTATTTTATATATGTAATTAACTAATAATATTTTAACTATTGTATTGATTTATGATCTAATCAACAACTGTATATATCATATTAACACTCAAATTCATATAAATTTATATCCTATAAATTTATATACCATCACATCTTTTAATTATTAATACATACTAAATATATATATAAATACTCAAATTCAAATCATTTTAAAATTTTCCTCTTTCTTATATCTTACCATCTAACATATTTTTTTTTTAGCCTTTAAAATCTCATGTGTTATCATCCCTATCCAAGTGGTGAAACAAACATAATACCTAATTTTCAAGCTTCTATAGTCCTATCAAATTTTACACAATCAAATATCTTACAATATAAAACTTTCATTCAAATTTAAATTCAAATTTTACATCTTTTACATATCTAACTAATTAATTATTTTTCAATTATTATAGATATTTACAATTAAATCAATACTTATATAAACACGTCTACTCACATTCATTTGTATTTATGTTTTATAAGTTAATCATTATTGTTTCATGCTTTCACATCATTCTATTATTATTATTATTATTATTAGTATAATAAATAAACAATATTATTGATTGCCCCAAAATCTTTCTTCCAAATATACTAATACCTTAATACAATTATTATCAAATATCATTCATTACCAACATACTCCATCCAAACATAACCACAAATAACCTGCACACCAACCCCACCAATAACACAACACCAACTGAATCGCACAGGAAAAAAAAACAGGAGCAAACGGGCAGCCATGACCATACTTTAAAAATAAATATTGTATTTTTATAACAATTAAAATTTATGTGCGAAGAAGGCCCTTCCTCTCGTGAATGCATCACTCTTTGTCGAACTATGTAAATTCTTCAATTCTAATTGATTGATTGATCATTATCAATTAAAACTATTAGTTTATAAAAAAAATTAAAACAAATTATCATTGTCGAAGCCATATTTGTACAGAAGTTATATATTGATGAGACACATGCAAAAAGCTGAAATTTGCTGCAACTTTGTATCGCGAAAACACATCAAATGTTGTTGGAAAACATCACACACGTCCATTAATGCGCGAAATTTGAGAGAGAAAAAAACTGCCAATGCATTATTACATTCAATGTCAAATGACATTGCACCTTGTGTGACCTATTGTTCCCTATCTGTTACTTTATAATTATTATTACCTCAACTAACAAATTAGGTGAGGGTCCGAACAAATTTTCACATGGAATGGGAAATCTGCTCTAATAATAGATAACTCCAATAAGTGAAAATAATATTGTATTGATCCAAAGGCACAGCAAAACATGGTACTATTGACTAACTAGACTTAATTATTTTAAAAATAACAGAACAATGCGGATAATAAGCACAAGGCCTATCAATATTTCTTGCCAAAAATGTTGCCTTTGTTTTTGTTCATTGCTGTTTATTT
The DNA here is from genome assembly GCA_019155195.1 of Avicennia marina. NCBI lineage: Eukaryota > Viridiplantae > Streptophyta > Magnoliopsida > Lamiales > Acanthaceae > Avicennia > Avicennia marina. The sequence goes on from CM032760.1 coordinate 5,274,611, forward strand.
ATTTTCGAGAGTCTAGAAGTACAAATCAAATATATGTTTATATGTCAACTTTTTGCAAACATCGTACTAAAAGTTAATCTAAAATGATCATATATATATATGTATGTGTGTATGTATGTATGTATATTCTATGTTAATGACCAAAGAAATCCATCCACATAGCAAATGATCATTCACACAGTTCAGAGCACCAGCGGCAGCCGATGGCCTCTCTTGTGCAAGCTGTTTTGTGTCGGTTCAGCAGATTTTTTTTTTTTTTTGAGCTGGAAAATAATCATGTGATCCGTGCGTGAGTGTAGATGGTTGCGATATTCTTTATTTTTAAACTCGATAGAAAGAAAGCAAGGGAGGTAATGGAACAGTAACATTGCCAAAAATACAAACAACTGGATTTCCAGAAATTCTGGTTCCAGAAGTTCATTTCCTGATTTTTCTTCCATTCTTTCTTGATCGTTCAATCTGATTGTTATTCTACATGGTATCAGAGCAAGGTTGGAAAGGCAGTGAAGATTTCGGTCATCTTTGAAACATGGATGAATCATCTGGTTCAATTAAAAATCCACCACAACCAGATCATCCTCCTAACTTTGCTGATTCGTTCAACCCTTACAGAATCGATCATGGTGGAGATGATAGAATGACCTTAACCAAATCCCAGTATGAACAATTGATGGCTATTCTTGCAGCTGGAAGAGGAGCAACCATTGATAATGGCAACCAACCTTCTCCATCTCTTGCAACTAGCACTGTTGTTAGCAATTGTCCTACTCAGTCCTTAAGCTATCTAAACATGGCTAGTAACCACTCCACTTTGACCATATCAAACCAAGAACTCACTCAAAGTCCAAATCACTCCTGGATAGTGGACACTGGGGCAACAGATCACATAATTTGTGACCCCAACTGGTTTTTCACTACTCCTTTTAAAACTTCCAGGCATATCAGACTCCCTAATGGTTTACAAACTATTGCTACTCCTATAGGGACAGTGACGTTCAATGAAAATCTCATTTTGCATGATGTGCTTTATGTTCCATCCTTTTTGGTCAATCTTTTGTTAGTTAGGAAAATAACACAGTCTTTTTCTGCCTGCTTTGTTTTCACCTCTTCTATTTGTTTCTTGCAAGACCTGACTTCTTGGGCCATGCTTGGAAGGGGTGAGGTTAAAGATGGCTTGTACAGAATACAAAAGAGCCAGCCATTAGACAACAAATTCTGTGCAAGTTTCACACAACCACTGGAACTACATTCAGCTTCATCTTCTGAATTCTGTAATGTTGCTAATTCTGACCTTACTGATAACATATGGCATTATCGCCTTGGTCATCCTTCGAGGAAAGTTTTACAACTCATTGATGATGAATTTGTGAAATCTAAATCTTCTGCAATGAATGAGAACTTTTGTTCTGTCAATCCCTTGGCCAAGATGCACAGAAAACCATTTTCCATTAGTGAACACAAAATATCACATCCTTTTGATTTAATACACTGTGATCTGTGGGGTCCTTTCAATGAGGTTGCACATGATGGAATTCAATATTTTTTTGACTATAGTGGATGATTTCACTAGGACAACCTAGGTATATTTAATGAAAGCCAAATTAGAAACCAGAAAATGTTTGATATCTTACTGCAATATGATTAACAATCAATTTGATAAGAAAATAAAGATGATTAGGACTGATAGTGGTTCAGAGTTTTCACTGGGAGATTTTTATCATGAAAGAGGGATAATACACCGAAGAACTTATGTTGAATCACCTCAACAAAATGGAACAGTTGAGAGAAAACACCAACATCTTCTGAATGTAGCTAGAGCTTTGAGATTTTAGTATGGTATTCCCATAGGATATTGGAATGAACGTATTTTGATAGCCACTTATCTCATAAATAGAATGCCAAGCCCTGTCTTGGGAAATAAAAGTCCTTATGAGATGCTTTTCAAAGCTAAACCAGCATACAAACACATAAAAGTGTTTGGTTGCTTGTGTTATGCAACAACTCTTAAGCAGAGAAGAAGAAAATTTGATGCCAGAGGAAAAGAGTGTGTTTTCATGGGATATCCATATGGAATAAAAGATTATAAGGTTATAGAGTTAGAAACCAAACGGATGTATATTTCAAGGGATGTGACATTTTGTGAACACATATTTTCTTTTCATTCTAAGAAGATGTTGATTGACTCTCAAAACTCCCATAATGGTGTCAACCCTTCAACAGTTCCACATGTTCCTCATGATCTTCCCAGTCCAAACATTCCTTAACCCATGTCTGACACACCATCCATAGAAAACTCTGCAGACAATGATCCCAATCAGTCTTCATCATGCCCTACTCCAATGAAATCCAATCATTTTCCTCCATTAAGGAGATCTTCCAAGATAAAAAAGGCACCTGAGTATCTTAGAGATTACCACTGCAGTCAAGCCATCTCAACCTCATCTCTATCAACTAGCCAGAGAAGTTCAATCCCAAAAGGAAGTGTTAGATATCCTATACAAAATGTTTTAGAAAATCCTAAACCCTGTTCCCATTATCAATCTTTCTTGGCTTCTATTTCTTCCCAGGAAGAGCCAGTAACATGCCATGAGGCTATCAAGAGTCCCAAATGGCAACAAGCCATAAATTTTGAGTTGGAACCACTTGAACAAAATCAAATACGGATTGTGACAGACTTACAAGATGGGAAGCAGGCAATTGGATGCAAATATGTTTTTAAGATTAAATATAGGTCTAATGGAAGCATAGAAAGATATAAGGCAAGACTAGTTGCAAAAGAATTCGCACAAAAGAAAGGAGAAGATTACCAAGAAACCTTCTCACCAGTAGCTAAGCTGACCACACTGAAATGCTTATTTGCAGTTGTTGCAGCAAGGAGATGGAGGCTGCACCGGCTTAATGTCAACAATGCCTTTCTGTATGGTAAATTAGAGGAATAAATCTATATGAAGAAGCCTCTGGGATATAACAAAGGAACAAATAATCAAGTATGCAAGTTAAACAAAAGCTTGTATGGTTTTAAAAAAGCATCAAGACAATGTTTGCAACATTGTCAAATGCACTGCTAAAATTTGGTTTCCAACAGTCAAAGGCTAACTATAGCCTTTTTACCATGCTCTAAGGAAAATCTTTTACTGCTTTATTGGTATATGTGGATGACATTGTAATAGCAAGTAATCAAGAAGAAAATATCACAACTGTGAAGAACTTTTTGCATGACAATTTTAGGATTAAAGATCTTGGTGAGTTGAGATACTTCTTAAGATTAGAAGTTGCTCAGAATAAGAAGGGATTCTATATTAGCCAGAGGAAATATGCCTTGGACATTCTAGCAGACAGTGGTTTGCTTGGAAGTAAGCCCTGCAAAACATCTATGGAACAAGGAGTAAAACTCAGCAAAGAAAAGGGGAAGCCTTTGGATGATCCTTCCACTTACAGAAGATTAGTGGGCAGACTACTTTACCTTACACTAACCAGGCCTAATTTGTCATTCTTTGTCCAGACATTGAGTCAGTATATGCAAACACCAATAGATGCTCATTTAAAGGCAACCCATAGGGTCCTACATTACATCAAAGCCACAACATCACAAGGATTATTCTTTCTTTCAGAGAATGAGTTGAAGCTTACAACCTTCTGCGACTCAGATTGGAGAGCTTATGTTGATTCACGAAGATCCATTATAAGTTATTGCATATTCCTTGGCAGTCCTTGGTGTCTTGGAGGTCCAAGAAACAGTCCATTGTCTCTAGGTCTTCAGCTAAAGCAGAATATTGAGCAATAGCAACAACATGCAATGAATTAACATGGTTGAAATTTATTTTAGCAGCTCTTGGAGTTGAGCAACTGGAACTAGCATTACTACACTGTGACAATCAGGCAGCCATGCATATAGCAGCTAATCCTGTATTTCATGGATGCAGCAAACACATAGAAATGGATTGTTATCTAGTCAGAGATCAAATTCAAGAAGGGAAGTAGGTCACCTGTTATGTTCCTACTACCAATCAAGTTGCAGACATCATGACCAAACCTTTGGCTCATGATTTGTTTACAAATCACATTTGCAAGATGGGAATGATGAATCACCAATTCTCATCTTGAGGGGGGCTGTTACTGACCAAAGAAATCCATCCACATGGCAAATGATCATTCACACAGTTCAGAGCACCAGCAGTAGTAGATGGCCTCTCTTATGCAGGCTATTTTGTGTGGGTTCAGTAGATTTTTTTTTAAGCAGGAAAATAATCATGTAATTCGTGCATGTGTTGATGGTTGTGATATTCTTTATTTTTAAACTTGGTAGAAATAAAGCAAGGGAGGTAATGGAACAGTAACACTGCTAGAAATACAGAAAACTGGATTTCCAAAAATTCTGGTTCCAGAAGTTCATTTCCTGATTTTTCTTCCATTCTTTCTTGATCATTCAATCCAATTGTTCTTCTACATTCTAACTTTATACACACACATGTGCGTGCATGCACACTAACATTCCATTATTATCTATGTTAAAAAATGATAAAGTATGTTTCAAAACTTCCACTTGCCATACATGAATTGATATACACAATATTTTTTGTCCCTCAAAAGTATAAAAAATTCCCATTGGGTTTTGGGTCAACTTCTCAAATAAAAAGTCAAGAATTCTTCAACAAATTATTGGAGGAATTAACACTTATGCCAAAACTATGACTCTTTATGCCATCAAACAACTCTTTGCATACATTCATCTGTTTTTCACCTCTTATGTGGAAGAATTGTCCCTTCCTTCCATTTTAGGAGTCTGTTTCTTTCTTTGCTTGCTTGCACCAAAGTGACACATTTTAACTTGTTGAGCTTCATGTTTTCATATCTACGCTTAGGTTCCAATTTTTTCATGACTGTTTCTAATGAAAGTGTAGGACAAATTCTTGAATAACAAGAAATTCGTGCAAATTGAATAAATTGGGATTAAAATGAATTTTGTGGGTCTATTCTTTAACTTCAATCTTCTAATTTTTCCTTTAACAATACTGTTTAAAATTTGAATAATATTCAAAGAAATGATTTGTGCTTGATTTTCTTTGAGAGTTGTTTGGGCTTCAATTAAAGTTCATCTTTGAGTTTCGCACTACGATCTTGGATCAAACATTAAGATTTAAAAAACCCCTTAAATTTGACGACGAACTCCTTAAATTTTAGTGAAGAATGTTTTAAATTAGACGACAAACTCTTTGAATTTTAGTGAACAAGACCTTGAATTTGACGATGAATTTCTTAAATTTGTGGAACATTGTTTGGAATTGATGATGAACTTCTTGAATTTAATGACGAATGCTTTGAATCTGAAAATAAACTTCTTAAATTTGCTAAAAAATGACTTGAGTGTTCTTGAGATTTTCGAAGAGAATTTGGGGAAAGCTTAAGTTTTCAACTACCTCAATTCTGTTTTTTGCAATCTCTTTTTTATGGAATTTGACCTCTATTTATAATTGTAAAAAAAATAGTATGATTGTATCGACTTACTAACATGGGGCAGTTTTTTTAGTTGTCACAACTTGGACTTTATCTAAAAATTTAACCGATAGGCTTGATCTTATAGAGTCTTTATCTCTTAAACTTCTAATAGGATTTTGCCACTTGACATTATTTGATTAACTGATTAAAATATCATTTATTTATTTATTTATTTTAGAAATTATATTTATTTAAATTTCTCAATCAATAAAAATTGATTTAATTAATATTTTAATGCAATATTTTCCGTTGTGTTATTTAATTAGGCCTAGAAACTAATTCTTTAATCTTTTTTGCTCGATCTCTTATCTTGGGTTTACTAAGAATCATTAAGGTTCTTCATCAGGCACTACATACATAATTTGATTTGAACTCTGCTCATAGTTTAAAAATGTCATAATTTGGAAAATGCTACAATAAAATTCAGTAAATATAACATTAAAATCCTAAAAAACTTGGTTGCATTGCAACATATCCAACAAACATTGCAATATGACTCTTTATACTATTGAACGATTTCTTGTAGGCTTTTATGTGGAAGAATTTTCATTCTATCAGTTGTTTTTGAATCCATGTGCGATTCTTATTTTTGCTTCTCATTTCAAATTATTGGTTTCAAATTAAATTACTATTAGTGGATACCACGCACCATATTTATGTGAAAAATATTTATGAATTAGTAATAACAACACACTAAATGCATGCTAGAAATATTTTATGATTTTATAACTCATAAAATTTTATTCATTGTCATAAATTATAAAAACGGTTCAGTGTAATTAAGCTACTATTTTTCGTAAAAGATTTAATTATAAAAACTTTGATTTTTACCATTAATTTTCATTTAAGGAGGTTGGTGAGAATGACCATGCATGTATAAAAGGTAATATAGCTATAGGAAAACCTTGCAAAACATAAGGGCACTTACGGGGACACATTACCATGCGAAGACAAAGCCAAATAAGAGAGATTAGAGTTAGATTTTAGGTTGAAAAATTTAGAGAATTCCATGTGAAATTCTACCCAAAATAAGAGGGGAATTATTTTCAAGTATAAACACATAAAGTTCTAGAATAAATACAATCACCTCATACCTAGATCAAAAAATTTGTTCTTCCACCCTAGAATGTTGAGTGGCTGTCCAAAGGTAGAGAGAGAGAAGCAAAGACTTGTTGGCTTTTTTAGTCCGAATCTTGTAGAATTCACGCATGCATGTACGAACTTTGTTTTACATGTTTAGTCACCTCAAGCATGAAACTTTCATACGAAAGACATGAATTAAAATGAGGACGTGATATTGGAATTATAATAGTGGAATCATGCGTAGGGACTTGGATGTAAAGACCACATATAAGAAACATATTGTGTTTCGGCGGAACTTTAGACTTCTTGAACTTGCAAGGGGATGACCCTTCAAGATTAAATCTTTATGTTAAAAAGATAATCTAGGGGCTTTGAGAAACTCTAGAACACATTTGCATGTCGAAAAGAGGGATTAAAATTGAGTGGAAGAAATTTGGAATCCAAACACAATGTTTGTGCATAGGCAAACTCATGTTGCGATTGTTGACTACAGCTTGAGATTGTGTGTCACAGTTGAGGTGTAAGTCTGCGCGGTTGCAAGAGAAATCGTGGGTAGATCCAGTACATGCTACTGTAGATGCCGTGAGTGTGTTAGTGTGGTTTGCAACCGTGACATGGCCCTCTGTGGTCGCAAAGTAGGTAGCGGAAATTTTGAAACACTTTGCAGCTGTGACATCATTTTCCATAACTGCAAACATGCACATAATGCCTTGCATATTGTCATGCAGTTGTAGGACCCATTTTTGTAGACACAGATGATGCTCTTACAAGAGCAAGGCTTGGAAACAACCAGAATTTGATTTTTAACAATTTTAATACTCAATTTTATCATTTTAGAACCGAAACGAGCTGAGTCAAATGGAACATGACCACTAGATATAGAGAAAAAGGGGAACAACACATAAAACTACATCAAAAGCATGTGGGGATTAATTTTTTATTGAATGAAGGATTGAAATGAGAGTTGCTCTAATTTGAATAGGAACCCAAGGGGATAATATTGGTGAATTTTAGGAACTACAAGTGAGTATCGAGTAAGTGGATGTTGGTATATTTTTCCAATTGCCTTTTTTAAAAGAATTGTTTTTTGAAATACCATATTTTTTTTCTGAAATTGTTTTAAATTATCCTCCTAAAAATCTTGTATTTATTTTTAAATGAGTATTTTGGGAAAAGCATTTCGAATGTGGACAAATGCCAAATGATATTTGTTATGAACTATCTAAAAATATAATTGTGATTGTTGAAATATTTTGACTGGTTAATTGATTACATTAGAATGTTGCAAAACATGACTTAGGGGATCAATTGGGATAGTATAGGGACAATTCTACCAACTCATTAGGTAATAAGTAAGATATCTGACCTACTTAATCAGGGTTATAAATTGAAATACATGACCCACACTAGGGTTGGAGGTTGAGTCACGTGACCCTCCTTAGCCGGGTTAGTAAACTAAAGTTCTAATCCGTTTGACAACCTAGGCATGCTGGAGCATAGTATATGGGAATTATACGTGAAACATGAAACTTATGGACTAACTATTTTTCTTGTAGATGTTGTGCAAATGTTTTGACATGATTGCATATGAATTTTATAAATGTTTTGCTCTCTTCACATACCAACAAAAGGTAAGTATATGCTTATTTGGCAATTTGTTGCTCATGTTTTTCCTTCACTTTGTAGAGGATGGTAGAGAGAGTGGTCATGCGTGAGGATGGTAGAATTAAGAACTAGAAGAATTAGTTATTTTCTTTTACTGTTAGACAAATAAGATAATGAGACTATACTAGATTAGTTCATTTACTTTTTAACTGTGACGTATTAAATGTTTATATTGTACTAAATGAACTTTTTGGTTTAGTTATTTTGATAAGTTGACTTTAGTATCCACTGAGGTTGTTAGCTAAAACTGCCTGCTGTGTTGCATTTTGAGATTGGAGGTGTGACCAAATAAGTGTTTGGGTAAAGGGAAAGTAAAAATTATTTTAAAATTAGAAGCATATAAAAATTTAAAAATTTGTATATATTTATTGAATTTAAGATATTGTAAATATGAAAGGAAAAAATAAAGATTTATATTAAAATATAATGCAAAAGGAAGAAAATTGTAAGATATTAAAATAAAGATAATTATAATAATTTAACAATATGCAACCAAAATTAAGCCTTTTAACCTTAATATATAAATATAGATGGATATGGAAAAAGAAATTGTTAAAGCTTATAAAATAGATATTTGGTTTTATTCTTTGGATGTGATTAAGAGAAAACTTAAAGGGTATTTTAGGAAATGAATTAAAAGACCACAAGGAGTTTCTCCTATTCTTAAATAGTATAGATTATATAATTTTGTTAGTTTATACTGTAATACCGTTATTTGAAAACTTTGGAGTATATTAGAGAATTTAAAAATGATATATAAGAAACAAATACAAAAGAGATATCAAAATAAAAGAGATAAAAAATAATTTAAATAAAAATATTTGAGAAGATAATGTGTGGTATGGATAGATGTGATTTACTCTAACAAGTTTTAAACATAAAATTGATATGTTTATTAAGTTTATTTTGATTCAAATTGTTTTTAATATATGGTCCACTGTTTCAATTCAAACATGTACTTAAGTATAATAGTTGAATGCATATTTCTAGACTCTAAAATTTGAAAATAAAGATATGGTAATTAGCATGCATATAATAATCTATCTCCCTAATCATTTAAAGTAAATATGGTCATATTTTAAATAATCAATATAATTATTAATTCAAAATGTGTTTAATTGCTCTACTTAATTTTTTTCAATCAAAATTTAGAGTAAATTTAACCAAAAAACTAGAGTTAGCATGCTTACTTCTAGTAATAATAATAGTGACAGGCATGATGCACATATAATTTCTTTATAAATTATAAAATTTAATTTATTGTAAAATGTTACAATAAAAATAAGGGTACATTAAAATTGAAAAATGGGATTGAAAAAATATAAAAATTATGAGAGAAGAACTTTTAAATTATATTAAAAAGGAAACGAAAAAGAAAACAACATAAATATTTTAACACTTTTTCCACTTTTTATCCAACCATAGAATTTATATTTATATTTTACAAATTGTATAATTTGTTAAATGCTTTTTATATTTCCTTATTTTGTATTTAAAATATTTATGCACTATTTGTTATTTATACACATTTTCATGTAACTTGTTTGTTTGTGTATTTTCTCAAACTCTCTTTTTTTTTCCTTCAAATTCTATAGATATTTTCTTATTTAATTATTTGAAATTTTATGGAAACTTTATAGTATTAAATAATTTTGTTGTTAATATTTGAAATATAATAATTTTATAAATTTAAGATAATGTTGTAGGATTTTTTATGCATTGTAATATTAATTTCATTAGCAATTGAAAACAAAATTAAAGAACGATTTGATCATAACATATGTGAACACATACGTAGTTTAGTAATAACATATTCGTAAAAAATAAGCACAATATATGAAAAGCTATACATAGCTACCATTAGATGGCATCATTTATTCATTTTCATCAGACATATAATAGTTTGATTTGTATTTTGGACGGCTGATTATATTTAAAATTTCATGGTATGATAGTCTATGATCTCGAGCGAATGCAGCTTCTTCAGCTAATTGGATCATTTGATACCTAAGTAATGCGCAAACATCAAATTATTTTCTTGTCTTATTTGTTAGATGAAATCTTTGAATATTTCTACTGATTTTTTGGACATAGACAACAACTGTCGCTTTGGAACCTTCATTGGCATGGCTTGAAGATCGTGAACCAATGCCTCAAACTCCTCTACTTTGTGTGCTCATTCTCTCTTTATATTAAGTAGTATTCAACTGGGTCGTCATCAATGAGAGATGCAAAATTGTTATTTCTTTCTGTAATAAGCCACTCCCCTCATAGCTTGGAATTTGGATAATTTCGGATACTTATGAACAAAACACAATTACTTTTACGTAGGGATGTATATCATTTTATGTGAGAACTAGACTTGAAATGAGGTTAATAGTTATAGTTACATGTATGATGGTGAGTACAACACAAACAAAATGAACCACAACATGTAGAAGGTAGGGGCATTGATTTGACTATATGAAGTAGTGTAATGGAATTGTATGTGAAAGTGTGAAAGCATGAAAGTATGACATGTTGTAGAAATACATATGCCTCATAGTCTGATATGACAAGACATTAAAAATTGAGGACCTATCTATTCATGGAATAAATCAATTTAATGATAAGTCTTGTTAGTTGAGAATCGAGTAATTCCTATCTATTGATGTCAATAATGTTGTAATAAGAGTGGCACATTGCAAAGGGTAATTGATATTGAAGGGATAAGATAATGTATAGATCTACAATGTGTTATTTAATACATTGAATAAGGTCATATGCCTCGCAGTCTGATGTGATGAGATATTAAAAGTTGATGATCCATTTATTAACATGATAATTCAGTTTCGTAGTAAGACTCGCGGGTCAAAAATGGAATAGGCTTCATGACCCATTTTGGAATAAAGTTATAATAAGAAAACATTAAAAGTTGAGGACTCCATATCTTAATGGGCTAAATCAATTCATTGGTAGGACTCATTAGTCGAGAATTGAGTAGTCCCCATTTATTAATGTCAATAAAGTTGAAATAAAGGTGGCACACTGCAAAAGAGTATTGATATTGATGAGATAAGACAATGTACAAAGTTACGGTGTGTCATTCAATGTATTGAATAAGGTCACACGCTTCACAGTCTGATGTAATGAGATACTGAAAGTTGAGGATCCATCTATAGATGTAATAATTCATTTTAGTAGTAAGGTTTGTGAGTTGCAAATAGAGCAGTCTTTATGACCTATTTGGGAATAGAGCTGCAATAAAAAAACATTAAAAGTTGAGGACCCATCTATTGATAGGATATGCCATTGCAATGGAAGGGTTGGCTAATTAATGTACTTGAAGCCCGTGTGTTTGAACAGTTGAACTGTCACATTCCAATCTACAACGGAGCAGGTAGGTTTGATGGGACAACACGGGCAACAATGAGTAATTGACATGACTATGCATTGGAGGTAAGTGTAAGGTTTCTTATTATAAATGCATATGTCGTTGTTGGCCAAAAATTATCAATGGAGCCTTTTCGAGTATTCAAAATGTAATACACTAGCTGAGATATCTTTCGAGCAATAAAGAGATGGTGGCTTCTTGATACCATTTTTAATATAGTTTAAATCCAAATAAGAGATACTCACCTGCTTACCTTGCTACAATGGAGATAGAATGGCAACATCAAAGCAACAACAACATGAAATTTTTTGAAATTTGTTGTCCCTACCAAAAGGCGACGATATCACAAGAAATGCCTAAAGAGAGGATACTAGCTTTGAATTGGATAAAAGAGGAGAACAATAGAATGCTCATAAGTCTATAGTGCAACGGCTCTCGCAAATGTGCAGCTCATTGGGAGGAAGAAGACGTACATGTAAATTGGGCATTGGGTGTCCAGCCAATGTATATATTCACTGTTGAGATGTTGGATGATGAGTAGTGACATATTTCCAACCTGCTAATTTAGTAGGTGTTGTGCGTGCGTTTGTTTAATTTTTTCAACTATGTCGAAATAAGTCCTAGAGCTTGCATTCATTGGTATCCTAGATCTAGACATTATGTGGGTTATGTAGACACTATGTACACATTGATGTTTGTCTTAAACTTCATTTGTAAACTACTCTTTGGGTGTATGTCAAATTAGTTACAATTACAATCTATCTTTATGAAAGTTCTCTTAGCCATATAATATGACATCATGAAATTTTGAATGCTATCAACTGTTTGGATTACAAGTCAAACTATTATACATTTGATGAGAATAACTATATTACTTTCGTGTAATGTTAGTTATATAGGCTTGGGATTATGTTATGATTGATTTTTAATGAAAATGTTATTTATGTGTGTCTTGTCATATGTTTGTTTTGTATGCATCATAATTTTTTTGTTATGTATACAAAAAAGTTATTTATGTGATGTGTTTTCTCAATTGTTGTTGAGAGTACTACGCATAATATATTTATTATGAGTAATAAATTTTGTGAAATATGTTGACACTGAAGTTCTGTTTTACACAACAAATAATTGGATAAGAAAACCTAAAAATAACAATGAAACCTAACTACAATTATACATGCCAAAATACGAGGTTTAATGGCGCTGACTCCCTATCCCACACAAAGAGGGTGCACAAGTTGATGAGGTCTTGTTGGAGCTTGATCACCCATGCACATGTCATCTACCTTTTGCTGGGGGTGCATAAAAAGTGTGATGATGACTAGCCTTCGTCTTATACCCCTAGAGTAAATGCCTCATACTCCTATCAAATAGGCGACATGCCAAATTATGTAATTGCATATTGTGAAAATATTAGATAACAAGTGTAATACATGTAGTGTTTAATGGTTGTTAATCAAAATTACTAATGTACCTGAGCTCGGCCTTTAAAGTCTAAAATCTCCCGAAGGATGCAAACAATGTTATTCCCAATCTTATTCAATTACTGCTTATGGCTCGTCCATTTGCACATAGAGCAATGGTGCAATAGTAAATGAAAATGCATTAAAATTATTGACATTAAGAATTAATAGTTAAAACATATACACGAAGTGACTTATAAGGTGCCATAAGATGCTACTAATAGTGCGACACCTCCCTACACCTGTAAAAGCCCAGTGCCAAAGCATTGCAATGATAGATGTGGGCTTGTGCTTGGGATACCAAGCCCATATTTGCATATAAAGATGTATGTAGAATTTCAATATGTTCTTGTAAAGATGATGTTAAAAGCAATAACGACATGTGTATGTTCATATGTGAATCTACCTGCAGTAGTAAAGCTGACCTCGTAAGTGTGGTTCTCTTTTGCATGCATCCACACATAGTCCTCAGTAAAGATGTGCTAATGCTGCACTCTCTCAAATCCATAATGGTGTGCAATTCTAGCGCATAAGATGGTATAGATACAACAAGTTGACCTAAGTTCGCAATGAATCAGGGAATATAGAGCCACCCACAGTAAGTATAGCAAATCTGCATACCCACTGCTCCACCTCCACTTGCAAACTATCTATTCGTAGAGGGTGCTCATAAAAGTGAATGTAAATCCTTTTTAAAGATATAGAAGCATCCCTAAATGCTTGGTCATCCGAACGCCATCCCAAGGCCCCTTGGCATATATCTTGGAGGTCCGCATGTGTGGCATCTAGTTGTGTGCCTATTATCGACTCTCTAGTGATCAGCAAGTGTCATATAATTGCAATATATTCAAGAGTAATGATCGCCTCACGCGATACTAAATGGAAAGTGTGCATATCTCGACATCATCTCTTGAAAAAAATTGTAACGAGATAATGATCAAATAGTACATTGCCACATCTGTGGATTCCGCACAAGCTAATACGGTGCAGAAATCCAATACACAATTGTCAACTGATGCAAAAACTCGTCTGATAACTATCGTGTGCAATCAGTGTCACGGTGTCATCAATTTGACTAGCCACTTGTCCTCCAAGAGGTGCACCAATTACTAGCGAAGCAACAATCCATAGATTGGATCAAAGTGTATACTAGGGTCAGCGGATATCTTGATAGATTATGTAGGAGTATTTGAATTTTTATATCAAATCAATTAATCATGTCTGCAATGGAGAGTACAAAAGAACCAATGTCAAATTAGATGTATCAAATAGAATACATGAAATAGCACAAGAATACAATAAATACACGAAATATCACAATAATATAGCATTCCAGAGTATGCATACACTAGCTCAAACAAATAAAAAATACAACAATACATTGATAATAAATGTAAATAATAATTCTACCGTTGTTGTGAGCTCTGTGTTCTCTGATCAATATCTCCAGTACATCATTGACTACGGTTGGGTGCATAATTGACAACAGTACATGATATTTACGAACTACTACACCTGCATACGACAAATTAAACCGAAAGAAGCTAGGGGTCTGGAATTACTTCTCTCAGGAACAAGGACAACCACTGATCTAGGTTTAGATCTCTGCTGTGAACTTTGAAAGCCTAAAGGGTTTAAGAATTTAACAGATATTACCCTTCCATTCAAGCGGCCTTCATATAAAGAAAGCCTCAGGATGGTTCTGAAATCCGCACGAAATCTTAGTCACCCGAGTCTTCTGATTTCTGCTGTCATGGGCTGGATCTGTGAATCAATGATTGCAGGCTGAAGCTCAGAGAATCATTTATAAACTCAATACAGAAAACAAGCATTCCACCTACAAGATTGTTCAAAAATTCATGTTACATGCACTTCATGCTGATCGGAAGGGAATTTTATGTGGATTCCAAATTATGGACACCAATAATCATGATCCAGACACGAGGGGCCGGGCTAGTATCATTCATTGTCAAATAGCTACATTTGATAATTATAAAAATTAATACTTATTTTTTATTTTTAAAGTTATTAGAGTTACATATATATTTTTTTCTCTATCCAATAGAAGTTGCTCCATTTTTTATGATTTGAAGTCAAAATTTTAATATTTTAATGCATTATATTGTTTTCTTTTTTTATTTTTTTGTATTGTTGGTGTTATTAGTTTTTTTTATTATTAATTCTAAGTTTGCTATGTTATTTAATAATGCTTTCTCAATCTCGAAACAAATATTGGGATATTTTTAAGCAAAATAGATAAATAGGTAAATTTAGTTAGCAACAACTTTGAATACAATAAAAATTAAGTTATAGTTTTTAAACTATATTAGCATTTTAGTATATACAAAGTAGTGCACAATAAAATTAAACATTATATTAGTTATTCAGAGATAAAAATTTTTGTCAAATTTTCATTCCTTGCAGTAAATGTTAGTTGAATTTCTTATATAATTGTTTTACTAGCATTATTTTGTCAATTTAATTTTTTAAAGCATAATAATGAGAAAATAAAACTTCTGCTATTGCACTATTAAGTTTTTAGAATATAAAATATTGATAAATTTAACTATACATAATAAGATGATAAAAATACTATATAGACATTTGACACACAATCAAAATAAACTAATATCTTTAAATTAATCTAACATCAAATTCAGTGGCAATTAATGAGAAAGGAATATATTACTAGAATTATTAAAAATTTATTTGCATTCTCATAAATATGAATATTTTTTGGCAAAAAATATATACATATATTTAATATTATAATTATTTTCTAATTGTTGTATTTTTTTAGAGGGATCAAATACTAAAAATTAATTTAATTTATACATTAAATGAATCCGTTCTTAAATAATAACTTTTTTGGAATTTTGTATAGGCATATCATAGGCCATATTTGTTTACGATTTACAAACACAGTTAATCACTATTTAAAACCCTTATCAATTAAATATTTTATCGTTCAAATTTTATTCTAATTCAAATTTAAATTTTTTCATCACTTTTTTTTATAACTATCTAATAATTTTTTAATCATTATACATATAATCAAATCAACATCTATATTTATTTTTCTACTTATATTTATCATATCTATGGGTATAGAGGAGTATAGGATTACCCAACAGTGTGCAGAAAAATCCCTGTGATAAGGAGCACTTGGGGAGATGTTAAGGGGCATAGCAAGACAGAATGACCTATGGACTCCGTTATCAAGTTGGACAATCCAGCATTCTTTTTTTTTTATTATTAATTTATAAATCATATATATATTATGAAACCATTTAATCATCATTATTAATTACATATATATAAAAATAATTTTTTCATTCACGTAAATCTTTCCAACCAAACATAAATTCTAACCTCTTTTAAATCACCAAAATTTTTCTATCTATAACTCTAACATACACCTAAACTCTCCATTCACTATGATAAATAAAAGCTCTTACATTGGGATGGGGGAATCGATCCTCGAAACGTCCGTTTAACCATAAGATTGAGCTTAAATCACAGAGAGATAACACGTTTCTACTACGAATTGTTAATGAAGTGGAAACCAAGGCCAAGGCATGCCACACGCGCATGGTGAATCTTAACTGACTTAACTGCCAAGAAGCTGGTTGGTACTGCCCTATCTCTGTGCTTTTCCTTGTGTCACCTTTAAATCGTCCTTCAAAGAGCAAACCCAGTTGTCAGCCAAGAATATCGGGTTTTTTCTACAAATTGAAGACCGAAGAGAAGTCCGTTTGATTGTGCTTCTCTCACCACCAACAATGGCAACTTGTTTTAATTTCGGCTGCCTGCCTATCAGCCGGTTTTTCATCGCTTTGGTCTTATTTTGCGTTGGGAGCACCCTCATTCATATCCGTTCCATGGATCGAAAGTTTGGCAGAGTACTTTCTGTTCCCCACAAAATTTTTCTTCTTTCATGTTCACTGTTTTGGACCAACTTTTTTGAGTACTCCTCTCTTTGGTGTGTGCATGTGTAAGATTGCTGATTTTCGGAAGGTTGTGAAGGTTGTTGGCAATGTCTATCATTCTGCGGAGGTTTTTCGGATGAATTATGCAGAAATGGAGAGGAAATTCAAGATTTATGTGTACCCAGACGAAGATGACGACAGCACGAATTATCAGACGATTTCTGGGAAGTATGCTAGTGAAGGTTATTTCTTCAAGAACCTCAAAGAAAGTTCGTTTCTGACACTTGATCCCAACTGGGCCGACTTGTTTTTCATACCCATTTCTTGCCACAAAATGCATCAAAAGGTTCGTGTTTCTCTTTACGTTTTGATCAGAAATAACTTCATTCTCTTTTTATGTGCGAGTGACGAATATCAGGCCCAGAACTCCGTGTTTTATGCATGAAACCCCCATGCCTGTGCGTTCTCGGATCCTCTATCGAAGTCAGAAACCCTTTCTAGTTCGGAATTTGGTCATGCACTGAACTTTTGCTTCTGTGAGGAAAAATTAAAATTAAAAATAAAGACGCACTCGAGTAATACGACATTTTTAAATAAAAAATAAAAATAGAGACGCATGCGAGTAATATGTCTTTTTTTTGTTATTAACATTTAAAAAAAAAAATTTGCAACGAGTACGATCCCTTGTATAAACAGAAATAGGACTCTCAAACGTTGCAGATTGGCTCTACGCATCCTATATTGAAAAGTCGTGTCTGTTGCGAATAGACGCCATGCGAAGTATATATACATACTCTAGGCGAACTGTCAAATTGGGATATTGCTTCTAGTTCTGCAGGAGAAAACACAAAGAAGGAAAGACAAAGGCAAAATGCGTCGGGTCGAGGCGGCGTATGGCGGGTGGGGGTTGGGGTCGGTGGCGGCATTGCTCTGCATAGTGACACTTTTGATATTCCTGCCGCTTGGAATGGGGCCCGGCCCGGTTCATCCCCCATCCTTTACAGAGTTATTCATATTCCCTGTCTTGATGGCTGTTGTTCTCATTTACCTTTCTTATGCTTCCAAGACTGATCATTAGTTTTCCAAAATACTGCAAATTTGTACTGGCAGTTTTAATAGGCTCAAGAAGATCATCATGTTCCCATAAATTTCTTATTATATTATCCAGGGTCTCTCTTCCACTCTCTCTCTCTCTCTCTTCGCTTTATTTGTCTAGTGTAATAACCTGGAGTATCTTTTTGAGATTCTGCTGGAATGCAAGAGTAACGTTTGACAATGAAACGTGTAAATATTTGCTTATGAATTTGGTTGGTTTCTTCAGTCTTAAATGTGTATTCTAAGCGGAGGGATGTAATGGATGATCATTCATTGAACAGATTGTACTTCAAGGAAAAAGCATGCGGAGTAATCTGATGCTGGAAATTAGATTTTTTTTTTCTTTTTAGTTGTTAAGTGCACAAGCAAATGGACTACCGATTTTTCGGCATCCCAAATGTCAAAGATTCACGCCTTTGAATTTGCTAATGAATCCGAATTTAATCTATTGGACTTGGGTAAACTGATGAACATCTTGTTTCTTAAAATTGTCTGCTCTTTAATGCTGCTGTTCAGGTGTCATCTTATGAGGAAATGCAATCAATTATTGGGAAATACGTAGACGGCCTAATCCACAAGTACCCCTACTGGAACAAATCCCTGGGTGCAGATCACTTTTTCTTGACTTGCCACGAAATAGATGTCAGAGCAACTGAAGGCGTTCCATTGCTGGTCAAGAACGCAATCCGGGTTGTGTGTTCAGCGGCCTACAATACCGGATTCATCCCGCACAAAGACGTTTCACTTCCCTTGGTTTTGCAGCCATTTACGGAAGCCGCGGGAGGAAATGACATCCCCAGACGGTATGGTTGACGTACACGCGTGCATCCTAAACCAAGAACACATGTTAATGGAGGTGATGCGTTGTGCAGGACGACACTTGGTTACTGGGCTGGCATTAGCAACACCGAGGTAAGAGAGACACTGGTGGACCTGTGGGAGGGGAACGGAGAACTCGACATCCAGAGCAAGAAAACGATAACACACGAGGCCGGCAGAATGACCAAATTCTACACTTCTAAATTCTGCATCTGCCCTGCTGGTTCAAGACTCACTAGCAACCGCATCACTATGGCAATTCACTATGGATGCGTACCCGGTAATCCCCTCCTTAATAATTTGGCAGAGAGTTGTGTGCTTTTTCATCTGTGCTCCTTAATTATACATACAAGGAGTGATATCTGGCCTTTTTTTCGTTTTTTTTGTTTTGGTTTTGGTTTTGGTTTTTTCCCCCCGCAGTAATCTTGGCGGATTATTATGAGTTGCCATTCAACGATGTTCTTGATTGGCGAAGATTCTCTGTCATTCTCAAGGAGCGCGACGTCTACCAGCTGAGGGGCATTTTGAAGGACAGAGCAGACTCAGACTTCAGGGTGTTGCACAGAAATCTAATGAAGGTAAATTGAGTCACGTTGTGGCAGTTACCAACAGCAGTTTGAATAAATCTGTGTGTGTGTGTGCAATTTGAATCAGGTACAGAGACATTTCCGGTGGAATTCGCCTCCTGTGAAATATGATGCATTCCACATGGTCCTCTATGATCTCTGGTTGAGGCGGAACGTAGTCAAATACTAAGCGACAAAGACAAAAACACTAGTAGCTTATCTTTCATTCCTGCAACTTTACACCTCACATAAGGTGAAAATGGGGAACGGGAAAATGTTTTGACTCTTAGATAGGTTGGTTCAGGGAACTGAGGAAATATGGTGTAGGCCACGGATAGACTGAGAGTGTGGAAACATTTTTTCTTCTTTTTTTTTTTTTTTGGTCGTTCTTCAATAAATGTTAACGAATCATTTGCACACTCAATGCATCCCCGTTCAGTCATTATTGAAGGATCGTATGGCGTATAAAGAACTTTGTATGACAGTTTCATACAAATAATCATAAGCTTGTAATATAAAAAATAATTAATGAATCTATGAATACAAATTAGTGAAGAGGAAGAAAAATTAGCTTGTAACATGAATGTATATGTATATAATAAAAATTCTAAAATTTTGTTTTTATGTCTAAAAGAGAACGATGAATAAGCATGATATAGTTCTCAAAATCTTGTATGTGTTCTTAAATCGCTATATAACATTGGCATATTATTTCAAAATAAGAAACCTATACATGTTCAACTGTAATACGCTTGTTAATGTTTAATAATATGATATGAAAGACTGTGTGTAGTGTAAATAATACTTCAAATATTCTCCTACAATTAAAATTGAATTACTAATTTATTCTATATTATATAATTACACATAATTCTGCTAAAAACTCCAAATAAATGAAAAGGATTTATATAAACAAATTAAGAGGCACAGGCGTTGCATATATATAAATGAATAGCGATTTTCGTTCTAAGATATCCATTTTGTATTCAATTTATAATTGTAAATTTGTAATACATTTTGTTTTTTTTTTTTTTTTTTCTAATTTAAAGTCTCTGTAATGGTCACTTGGGCCAATGACGGTTTAGGGTTTAGGGATGCTTTCTTCTCCCTTCTCGACCCTTCTCTCTGCTACCCGTTCATTGCGCCACCCGGTTTCTCGCCGCCAGTGGCTTGGAAGCGACCGACCCTTCCTTGTTTTGACCCTCCCTCATGTTTCCGATCCATGAATCAGAACCAAATCTTGAATGGCGTCTCCAATCTTCGAACCTGGACCTCCGATGACCCGAACCTTTCCTGGCTGAGGACAAGGCCCTCCCCTTCTTCAGATGCTACCCCTTTCTGACAATGGGGTCTCAGTGAGGATGGAGTGATGGAGATGAAAAAGCAAGAAAAGAAAACGGACCGAAGCAGAAAGAGGGAGACGGAGGAGAAGGACAAGAAGGAGAAAGGATAAGTTCTGTTTTCACACATGCATTTCCTTGTACATTATAGTTATTTTTATTATTCTACAGATCTTTACTTCAATAAAGACTAGACACTGCTCTTGATTCTTGGCTTCTGGCTCCAAATTCATTATTTTTGTACTTTCAATGTTTTATTTTTATAGCATAATTTTTTTAAATATTGTGTTATTTATTTATGCGTTCGTATTTATCATATCACAAATAATATTAATATCTTATCTTTAAAAATAGATTTATTATTTAAATAAATATACAAGATATTACAACTTTAATTTTTAATAATTAGACTTACTCACACTATTATATTAACAATAAAAAATTGTTTTTAATTGTTTTTTCTAATTAAGTAAAATAATGAATAAAGAAAAGGCTTATTAAATTTTAATTCATATGAATGAATTTTGATTAATAAAAAAGGAGTTATATATTTTTATCTTCTATCTCCAAGCTATTTGATAAAGTTAAAAAGAAAAATAACAAAAAGTTGTTTAAATTTTGATTTATATAAATGAACGAAAAGAAAATTTTAAATTTATTTTTTATGTGGAGAAAGTAAGATTTTTTAGAATTTAATAATATTTTTAACTTGAAAGAATATTTATGTTTTTAAAATTTATGTTTAGAAAACAATGACTGTATTAATGACATTTACATAAAATTAAATATATATATATATATATCTAATTATTTTTTAAACTCCTTGCATTACATTTTCGTATGAAAATTTCATTAAATTTTTTGAATTATTTTTATTACTTTTGTTATTTTAAATTCATAATTCATGTAATTAAATAACTTCATATACTATTTTTGAATTAAAATTACTTTTCTTTGTTACGTAGTATAAACTCTTAAGTTAAAATTTTTACATCTATGCCATGACATAATAAAAAAAATAATTTACACCCAAAAAAAATACATAAAGAATATTGTATATTAAATTAAACTTAATTAGTCTATAATTTATTCATCTTAGTTCTATGAGAAATTCATGATAGAACTTTAAATTATTGTTTTAATATTCCTTTTATTGCATTATACTTCTTTTTTCTGATTTACTTTTACAATAGCTTTTATATTTAAATTGATTGATATTTTTATTGATAAATTGATTCAAATAAAATGTTCTTGTTACTAATATAATTGCATATGATTTTATGTTCTATACATATATTGTTCGTATTATTTTTTAATTATTTTATAGTGATAGTACGTACATTTATATATAACAATATAATTTTTAATTTTTTAAAAAACACTATTTCTTTCTATTTACACACTCTATCGCATTCATGCACTTATCTAAGTTTGAACCCAAGTCTTCATGAATGATGAATGAGATAATGGACTCAAAGTCAGGGGATGTCCTCTTTGGGACATTTTTTAACTTTTTATCAAATCATTTCTATATAATATATTATAGCAATAAGGAATATTGACTTAAAATATAAATTCTATTTAGATATTTTAAATATGTATTGAAAATATAGACAATTATTTTTATGCCCTATAATTATTTATTAATTTTTATATTCTAACGCATTAATGTATTTTATATTTCTCCCAAATCATATTTACAAAAATTCATGCAATTATAATAAATTTATTATTATCTAGTTGAAATGATTTTTTCTTAATTATTTTATCCATTATTCATATATCTAATTATTTAGTTAAAATTGATAAAGCTAACATTTATGCATTTCTAACTTTTAATTTATTGTTAATATTTTCTTAATATCTTTTCATTATGAATTTACTAATATTTTTTATTAAACATGTATTGTTCTTTATTCAAATTCTTATATTGCGCATTTTACTTATTTAAATTTATAATATTTGTATTAAAATTATCATATGAATGCATTCATTTTGGATTCTTCATAAATAATTTTAATTTGGCAAAATTTATGGCAATTTACCTTCAAGTTGATTATCTAATTATTTAATATTTATTTACTATTTTTTTTTTCAACCTATAGTTTATTTCTTAAAGAAAGCTACTTTCCATTAAGATATCTTAAATAAATATCTGTATTTATAATATAGATCGCTACTTTTATGTAATATAATTATTCATTTTTTTTTATATTTTGACACATTAGTTTATTTTATATTCTTTCAATGATTATATTTATAAAATTGGTATGCAATTATAATGACTTACCATAAATTTACCTTTCTAAATTTATTATTAAACATCATTCTTTCATATTTTTATGTTAATTTTTAAGCTTTGTATTAATGCTGTAGCATTAATTTTATTGTGTTAGATTTTATATTTTTCTACTTTTTTGATTTGAGCATATTTGTAATATATTAAAGTAAAAAACTTAAATATTAAATTGGATTATTCTTTAGAACTTTTCGTTCATGTTTGTGCATTGTCGTATTTGTAACTTTTTTCATAAATATTTCTCTTTTTATTATATCATTTTATTTCTCATCCTATAAGACTATTTTCCTTTTTTAAAATTTATTTCCAGTAGTTACGTGATATAATTGAAGGTTAGTGTCCTCTAAAAAATTAATTATTATTTAATTAAAAGATAATTAAGCACTTAATATATAATATAGATAACTAATAATTATAATAACTACATAAGTAGTTAGATAATTTAGAATTCTAATAATTCTTCTTTGAATTAATTCATAAATAACCATACAAGTAATTTAAATAATTAGAATTCTATTAGTATTCAACTACTCAAGGATTTATGTTTTAAATTGACAACAATAAGACCTATATTTTAAATAGAATTTTATTTTTACTTAACTAATCTTATTTATAATACATATGAGTATATAACTAAAAGCATAAATGATTTTCACAATTTGTCAAAAACACTTGTAAGGATGCATACTTTTATATATATAGTATAATATAGTATAGATGTTTTATATCTTAATAATTGTTATTCTACCTTTATATTAATATATTGCAAATAATTAAAATTTAAAATAATTTTAATTTATATCCAAGAAACATCACATATTTAATTAAATTTGCAGTCAACTTTTGTACATTTAAAGTAGTTTATATCATATTATTTATTTCATAACAATAGTTCTTTATGATAATAATTTATTTATTTATATATTTTGAGATTTTAACTCATTGTAATGTTATTTGTATTGCTATTTATTTTGTCTTTAGTAATTTTATGTGGTTGAAATTTATTTTTATGATTTTTAACAAAATAATTGATTTTGCATCTTTTAAGTGATATAGCTGAAGGTTAGTCTTCTCTAATAAATTAATTATTATTTAATTAAAAAATAATTAAACACTTAATGTATAATATATATATATAATTAATAAATTATAATAACTATACCAATAGTTAGATAATTTAGAATTCTTTTAATTCTTAATTGAATTAATTTGTACATAATCACACAAGTAATTTAGATAAATTTAAATTCTAGTGGTATTCAACTACTAAAAAATTTATATTTTAAATCAACTAATAAAAGATTTATATTCTTTAAAAAAATTTACTTAAACAACTTTATTTTTAATAAATATAAGTATATTATTAAAGACATAAATGTATGTTCACAATTAACACTTGAAAAGATGCATACTTTTATATAAAATACTGGTGAGAACCTCACACTTCATGCACGTACAAATTTAATTATAAATTATAAAATTATGATATTTTAATGATAAAAAATTATTTAAATTAAAAATATAAAAATATTTAAAATAATAAAATAAAGAATAAAAAAAGACTTCTAAAAAATTGAGAGAAAACACCAGATGAAAAAAAAATAAAAAGGAAGGAGATAAATAAAATGAAAGAAAAATAAAAATAAATAAAAATAAAAAGAATTATATAATTTGAAATTATGCAACTAAAACCCTTTATTAATGTAATAATACAGTATAGATATAGATAAATAAATTCTTAAGAATAGCCTCCACTTGGACAATGACAATCCAATTATTAATTTAATCATTTTCCAGTGACACTCTTACATACAAAGAAATAAGCATTGCCTATCTGGATTGTCACTATAATTGATCACAATAAGACTCTTGTGCGGCATACGCCAATTTCAAACCGAATAGCAAAAATGATACCAGATATAGGACAAGGGCAGACGTTTCCTTCTCATTTAAATGGAAAGATCATACATCCCCTCAAAAAACTACAATGACAATCTGATCATAATTTTATCGGGCAACTTCTTGCTCTGAAAAATGTATGGTGGACAACATATGCATTCTGTAATAACTATTTCCCTAATTTTCTTCAGCACAAACATGCGTCACAGATATCATGATGTGGGTGCAACACAATTTCTGATAAGCGTCATACGCATTTCCTGGAGAAACATCAAATATTCAAATCTAATTCCATCATAAATGGGGTATACCACCAAACCAGGAAGAGACAATGAAGGCCCATATGCAATCCATATCTACTCGACCACTATCGCTTGCAATATATGTACAAACTCATGTGTGAATTAACTCGAGAGATATTGTACAGGTTGCTCCACGCCAACTCAGACATTTGACACTGCAATAGCTGCAGGGAAGGTAACTTTTTTACGTAACATTGAGCAGTCAAGGATGATTAGTTGTCACCATTAGAAGTTGTAACAGCATTGGCAGGAGGCATGACTGTACTGCCTGCATTCGCTTCCCTGTTGGGCTGTGAAGTAAAAGAGACAAATAAAAAGCAAAAACTGACAGCCCAAACTTTATTTTTAACATATTATATTAATATGAGAAAATTTTGATATATTGAAGCCACTCACAACTTCGCTAGCCTTCATAGAATGATGCTGCATTGTCATAAAGGTAACTTTTGAAAGGTCCCTCAAGACTCCCTGCAATATTTGAAGTTTCAAGTAGTTAACCAGAGCAGCAATACATCAGTTTCTACAGGGGAAATCTTGAACTGGATTATGGCATTAATTTATTAGCAAGGGTGAATACAACGGTATAATATATTCACACTTCATCATAAAATCTATGATTGCTTTACATACTTGGAACTTGTTATGATATTAATTTGTCACAAGGATGAATGGTACAGTATAATATATTCAAACTCCATCATCAAATGTATGATTGCTTATGTACCAAGTACTTTTTATGTATGATTTACTCCTAATAAAGGAGGGGGTACGTGAGAAGAAAAGATCTGTAGAAATTGGTAAAATGAAAGTCTGCAGCACATAGTTCATGAACAGAGATAGGGAACCGACAAGGGGTTGAAGCACCTGCTTGCTGGGTTGGCTAAATGCTGTAAGAAAAATACTTATTTATTATTCCTATAAATAGGTCGGAAGACTTTCAGTTCATCATGCTATATTGCTATTTTTATGGGTTTATATACAACTATAAAGATCTTAGCAACAGGCTATAGATGCACACATTTCCAAGTTAATGCCACATTAAAAAGCCTTCAGTGATAGTTTTCCAAGCGATGGCCCAGACATGTAATGACCAAAAGTCAGAAAAAGAAATTAATAGGAGATCTGAAATATTCTAAACATAAATAAAATATCATAATCACAAGAAGCCTCTATTCCTTTTTTATGTAAACCAACTGCAGAATCGAACCAACACCACCCTGAAAGCAGCAAAGAGGGGTTATTCGGGAAAATGAAAGGAAGTGCCATCTGGGTAGAGATATTACTCACCAAGAATGATACAATAAAGGTAGAGAAAAATCTAACAGGGTAAAGATTGAAGTTCCTAATTATACAGAAAAGTTGACCCAAAGGTGTATTAATTTATTAAATATCATTGCTATTATTTTATTTATATTATCTTTTTAATTGCTGTGCATCAATTGAAGAATATTTCTGCTGGTACGAATAGAAAAGAGAAGGCTGAAGCTTGTAAGGAATGATCCCTTGGCAAGGGTTTCTGGTATACAGGAGACAAAACATATTTGTGAAGTCTGGTCTTCCCCCACCAGCATTTGGCAAGAGATCAGGACATTATGAAAGGCTCCTCAATATAGCTGTTACACATTGAATAATAATACCTAGAATAATCTTCCCATATCTCTTACAAATTGAGCATTGCCACTTATTTCAATCAATATCAGATTCTTGTTTTACTGCATCTGCGGTGGGAAACTCCCCAGAGTCGGAAACAACAAATAATATAGTCTTTTACTTAACAGAAAATTTATTGCAGAGACAAGGCCATACTTATGCCCAGATAATTTGTTGCACAAAAGTTAAATTCATGACAGAACAGAAAATGATATGATCCAAACACATGAAAAGCAAATGGTAGAAAGAAAACAATTGAGCTGAACTGTAACAATCAGATCGCTTCGTCGATCATTCCCGCACCTTGTTGGCCCACTTGAGTCCACATGCGTTGCACAGAGTTCTTGGCCCATCTGGTCCACGTCGCATCATAGGAGTGGACTTCGAGCTAATCCCACAATGCCTACATCTGTTGAAAGCCAAATATGAGAAGTATTATTTATGCAATATCATAAAGGCAACAAACCAAAAGGGAGATCTCCAACAGATATGCTGCTTAACCAATCATTCAATTTCATAAGCCCAAATATAAGCAGGAAGACAAGGAAAATGTTCTGGACCACCAGTAAATAAATAACAAAACATGAACAAATTCAAATCTTAGCACTCACGAGGTTTCCTGCTCTTCTTGGCCAGAGCTTCCATTCCAATCTGCAGCAGATGACCCTGGCTCTTCAGATAATGACTTCGACGATGTGAACTGGCCTTTCTTACGCTGCATCCTGGCAAATCAAGCATGCATGATTAGTCAACAAATCATGTCAAACATTGATGCGCCAAAGCAGAGATGAAACATACAGTTTGTTCGTTAAAAAACAATCCACAAACCAACTTTTCGTGCTAGCACCAGACATCACAAGTTTAGCATCTAGATTGACAAGCCACATATAAGCTGACGAGACTTTGTCAGTGCAAAACTATTTTCTTTTAAATTTGGCGTTACTTCTCCAGAGAGATGAATATTTTTCACTCAAAATCCGTTTACATTGGTTGGCACTAAATAAGCATTTAATTACATTCCACAGTACACAAGGACAATCTCTTTGATAGAAATTTGCATGTCCTTAACACTTAGCTAGTTATCTTTTGAAAAAATTTTCCCATTCACACAATTAGTCATAAAAATCACTCATTTTTGACAGTGAACATTGGTATACAATTAAGGATGCAACAGATAATAGCCAGAAAGCCAATCCTCAATCAGACCATTCATCCTTTTGCCACACCAATCAAAATGACATGAATTTAACAAAATGACTTCAAACTCGTGAAATTAGGGGGAAGGGATTGTAAAGAAATGAGCATCAATAGAAAGTTTCATAGCCCAAGTTCAAAACAACTTAATTAAAGAGAAAAAAATACTTTCACATATCTAAAGACATATGATCCCGCACAGCAATAAAGAATTGCCATTATTGTTGTAACTTTTTACTACCTGAGAGCAACTTCCTTGCGAACAGTATAGCGAATCTTTTTATCAAAGCATCTCTCTTTCCTCTTCTCTCTAAACCGGTTCAAAGAGGCAGCCCTTTGTGGTTGACTTGACCTCCCAGGATAATCACCCAAATTCTATATAAGCAGTAGAAAAAGTGAAAACAAACAATAAAACCAAAGTTATGTGATTTCAGTTATGGAAGATTGAACAAATTTGAGCATACCCTATGGTTTTGAGGAGCCATTCCTGGAGTAGGAATTCCAGTGGGTACCTCATACCCACCCAACAGTAGCAATACTGCCTGAACCTGAGAGAGAGAGAGAGCCCAAACAGAGAAAAGAAGAAGAAACGGAAGTAAGAAAGAAACCGAGGTATTACTCCTAGAACCCTAGCCCAAAAAACCAATTATAGAACACATTAAGGGCCCTGATGCCCATGAATACAAATCACTTAATGTTCATAAATTGGCCAATAATTAAGCCAAGTGTTACCAATCCCAATCCATTGCATAACAAGAACTATAACTCGGAGAAATTCTTTAACAGGCACAAGTAACATAGAAGACGCCAACTGCATATAAGTCGAGCCAAAAATGATAATTAGGTTTGCATTACCATAATCACTGGCAAAGATACATTCAGATTGGGAAAAAGAAGGGAAGGGATGAAAAAATGGTAACAATAGTTCGCCAAAATTTCACAGCCTAATCTTAATTCAAATGTAAAGGCCGAGAAACATAAAATTTAGTTAATTGAATATATAAGATGAAAGGCAAATGATAAAACAAAAGGTAAAGAAACCTTTTCAGGCGAAACCGAGTCGAAAACGTAAACTTCTCCCTGAAACGACAGCGTAAGCTGGTCGGCCCCACCTTCCCCGGTAGGGGGCGCCGCGGCGGGAGCCATATCAGAGGCATAGAGAGCGTGGGAACCAACGGTGTCGATGACCCCACCTCCAACAAGCGCGTGCGGCGAGTGAGAGTTGGTCGGAGGGTCATACCTGATCTGGGAAGGAGGGTTGTCTAAAGGGTCGTTAGCATTAGAGCAACGGACGACGTCGCCGTCGTTTTGGGCCTCGTCGATGTGAGTTGCACCGGGGCGGTGGTGATGGTGTACCTTGTTGGTATCATTCACGGAGGCGTGCGGTGGTCCGTACATGGGAGCTTCAAGATTTGTCTGAGCCGTCCAATGCTGCATTTGCACTTCCCAGCTTTATTAATTCATTTATATGTACGTATATATTTAAAAAAAATTTACAATAATCCATTAGCAAGTTTACAAATAAGAGAATTTAATTTTATTTTATTTCTATATTTATTTATTTATTTATTTTGCCAAACGAGAATCTAATCTGTCGACATTTTGTTTTTTCTGTGTCCTCAAACTTCTTCCTTACTTCTCAGTTTTTATATATTTTTAATAATTTGAAGTTTCAAAAATTTTATTTTTATTATCAAACTTGTTAAAAAAAAATATGACAATTCAATATTTAATTATAAGAAGGAAATCAAATAATTTCATGAAAATCGATGCATACCTAAAATGTGTGACATGTTAATTATCAGAGTGGAGTTAGGATGTTAAAAGTAGTGAAATGATAGAAATACCCTACTTCCATTAGCCCTTAAAATTTTATATATTTTTAAATATGAGCAAGATTGGACATCTTATATACTGCTTGGAACAACAAAAATACTTATTAAAATAAATGAGAAATGGTATTTTGATACTAGGAATGTCTTGTTTATTTTTGTGGATACGGATCGAATTAAAAAATATGGAATGTGAGTGTAGCCAAGAAAAGTTTTTGCTCAATCATATGGTGTCATGTGGTATGTTATTATAATAAAATGGTAATTATTAAATATTAAATTTTAGAAATTTGAATGAATATAATTCTTAAAATTAAATAACTATTTTACTATAAATATGGCCGACAAATCAAATTGTGGCTTGTGGCAAGTGTCAAAGTTGATCAATTAAATCAAATTATGTGCCTGTAAATTTGAAAGTAAACGATTGTTGATTTGACAATTAATTTATAATTATTCAATTAAAAGAAAGGATATCGAATCAAATGTTCTTAATCAATTAGACGTTGCCACATTATTAAACATTCATGGTAACAAGATCTTTTTCACTTCTAAAAATAGAGATGGTTTCAACAATACAAAGGATAAAAAAAAAAAAGACAAACATCAAGTAAGAAACAGTTTTGAAAGAAATTTAGATATTCTCTCCACAAGTTCAAAGTCATTCTTATAATATTCAAAGCGTTCTTTTCGGAGGTTCGTCAAATTCTAACATTTGATTTACTATTAAAATGATAAACTAGTGAATTGAAGTTATTTAAAACTCTAACCAACTTTTAAAAAAAAAATCAAAGCTCATAAATCCCTTTAGTTCCAGCCACAATTTTCAAATCACATTCAATGCATTCTTGTAACATTTAAAATATTTTTCAACGAGTTTATTAAATCTTGGCATGTAATTTGAAATCGCAGTATTAAATCAAGAAATGAACATTTTTTGGAGACTAACCTGTGAAATTTAAAGAAGAACAAATCTACAAACACTTCAACAAATTACCAAAACATTCAAGCCTTTCAAGTATAAAGAAGAATTAAAAGATTAAATTAGAAAATATAATTCACAGGAATTCATTTTATTTAAATTGTAATCGTATTTGTATAAATTTTTTATTAATAGAAATTCAATTGGAAGAATTTTGTCTATAGCGTGCTAAGTATTTAATTAAAAAAAATTCGTAAATGAATTTGATTTTATGAGTTAAAGCAATGATGTGTCTAAGCGTATTTCAACCACAACAAATGTGATAATAAATAACAAATTAAATTGCATTTTATTATTTTTTATTTGTTTATTCGCTTGATTGTGTCTACTTATTTATTTTTACTTATATCTATGTATTTCAGAATTTTCTATATCCTCACCAACTCACAAGCATCACTACAGCAAAGATTGGCCATCACCACCACCATGCTAAATTCGGATGCAAACTACTTTTAATTTTTCTAAAATCTAAATATACATTAAAGACTAATTTACACTTCCCAACATACAATCTAACGAATGAAGTAACTCTTTTTTCAATTTCACTTTCTTACTTCTATGATATATCTAACCTTTCACAACTATTTTTCCCTCACAACAAATTTGCATTTGAACAAAGTTATTTTTTCATTATTATATTTATTTTCTTTTTTTTTTCTTTCAAAATTTTCTATTAAAATATATACTTTCAAACATTTTATTTAATAAAATGATTATTTTTATCACTTTTCCACTTTTATTTTTACATTATTTCTAACTTGCTATGCCAACATTCCTCTCCATCATAATTTGCATCCAAATAGAGTTCATCTTTTTTTTATTATCATATTTATTGAAATTATTCTCCGCCCCGCCCCGCCCCGCCCCGCCCTTCCTTTTATTTTGTTTTGCATAGCAACCCACCACTTCTCTCGTCATTGTTGTCCCATTTGTGCTAGTTAATGACAACCACTTATTTTCTGTAAAATCATGCAAAATCAAAATTATATCATCATATTTTAAGTTAAAACCTAATATACATCAAGCATTCACGTTTGTGCAAACACTAACTACAAGGAAGAACCAATAAATTCTAACAAATGTTTCACAAATGTTCTTTAACCAAATGCCACATTTGACAAAAGCGCTCAAGTGTAATCTACTTCATGACCAAGTAATTTTGTTAATATAACATTAAAAAGTCTTCTAATCTAACTCAATTAATGCTTACATTCCAACTCCCACTCTAAAATGGTAGTGGCTCTTGTAACATTTTACAAAGCAATTTTAAATATTTATCCATTAAAATTAGTTGTCTTAAAGTCTCAGTGTAGGTGCCTAACACATAATTTGTTGTTTGAACTGTGGAATATAACTTTGAATGCAAGTATATCTATCCCTTTGTTGGAGATACACAGTCCCTTTCAATGTTCAAATTTGATCTTTAAAATATGAAAAATCATTCCCAACTCTATTTTCTCTTCACAAACAACATAGGAAAGAGGGAAAAGATTAATAGCAACATTAAGTAGGACACCCTTATGTAGACCTTTCAAATGGAAACCACACACCCTAATAATTGGCATGCACTAGAAGCATTGTTTAAGAGCATAATAACATACACAAAACTTATCAAATGCTTTTTGATTTTCCACTATCCTTGTCATTGTTTTTCAAGATTGCTGGTCCTTGAAGTTCTTTTTTTTTTTTAAGAAAATCCTACTTTTTGTAGGACTTCTTGAAGGAGTCCGACTTTGTAGGATGATTAATTTTGAGTCTTACATTCACAAGTTGAAATTTTGAAAATAGATCAATTTCAATTTTAGAATCCATGATTTAGAATTGAGCTATTTCAACCAAAATATGAAAAAAGGCGCTCATTGTTGGGATCCAAATCCCAAAATTAAGCTATTTTAGCTAAATAACAAAAAAAAATGCACTTAATTTTGGGATCCAAGATCCCAAAATTGAGCTCATTTTAGCAAAAAAAAAAAACATAAAAGTAGCTTAATTACGAGATCCTGGATCTCAAAATTGGACGGTTTTTCAAAAAAAAAAAATCCTGTTGGAGGATTAAGGTTTTGAATTATTAGGATTAGGGTTATGTGTGTGGTTCAAGGTTAGGGTTTTGAGTTAATATGGTTAGGATTTTTATATATAGTGATGTAGAGATTTAAGAATTTTCTATATAGTGGTGTAAGGTCTTTAGGGTTTTCTATATAGTGGTTTAGGGTTTTTAAGGTTTAATCATTCAAAGTTTTCTATATAGTGGTTTAAGATTGATTGTGTGTATTATATTTTTGTACCAAAAATTTTAAATTTATTAAATTTAATATATTATCACAAAGTCATAATGATAGATTTTG
Source organism: Avicennia marina (assembly GCA_019155195.1). Taxonomy (NCBI): domain Eukaryota; kingdom Viridiplantae; phylum Streptophyta; class Magnoliopsida; order Lamiales; family Acanthaceae; genus Avicennia; species Avicennia marina. The sequence goes on from CM032760.1 coordinate 5,307,943, forward strand.
AATAAGAAAAATTAATAATATATGCTATGTAGATTCCACAATGAACAAAGTATAATACATTTTAACAAAACTAAATACTTAATGGTTATGATATTTAATGATGTATTATCCTATGACAATTCTTTGAAATTGGTGATGAATTGTAACGTTTTTATTACAATAAAAGACATCTATAATTGATCAAGTGACTGATAGTATAAACGTAATATATATATTTATTTATTTGTAAGAATAAAAAATAAAATAGTAACTTTTTTATGTTTTAATTATAAAAATTATTATTAATTCTACACATTGTGCATGATTTTATTGTAATTGTTCATTCTGTAGGCATTATCTATGTTCCTATAATGATGGAAATCCTTAGGAACTTAATTGGAAGGCACATTACAAATAGATTATAATATTTCAATGAAATGTGAAAATAATTAGTCTAAATAGAAATATCCTCATAGAAGAGTGCACATAACAAAGAAAAAGCATGCATAGATAATGCTAATTAAAAATAAGTTATTCATCTTCATTAGACATATAATAGTTTGATTTGTATCTCAAATGGTTGATTATATTAAAAATTTCCCAACATGATAGTCAGTGGCCTTGGATGAATTCAACGCCTTCGGCTAACTATTAGCATTGGATACCTAGATCGACGGGTTGGCATCTAATTGTTTTCTATCTTATTAGTTAAATAGAAATGTCATGTCCTCACAATTCTTAGGCATAGACAAAGATCATTAGTTTGAAACCTTCTACCTAGATCTTAGATATCATGGACTAACTCCACAAACTCTTAAACTCTGTTTGCCAACTCTTTCCTTATGCCACAGTAGTACTACCCTAGATTGTCATTAATAAGCGATATATAATTGTCATTTCTTTCTGTAAACAACCACATCCTTTGCTTCCTAGAATTTCGATAGTTGGCTATAAGTGATGAAAATGTAAATTGGTTTTTGATAGGGTTGTATATTTTGTGAGAATAGAGTTGAAGTTGAAGTTGATATTTATATGGGCATTTTAGCTGATATATGTAACAACAATGAATTTGGAAAAGTATAACACATGCGATTGATGTGACTATACTATTATGGTGATAAGTCAAATGAACCGTTGGCATAAAGGTAAATGTTGAGTCAAATGAACCACCACGATAAAGCTAACTAGCATGGTATGCTAATTAATGCACTTAAAGTAACCAATCTACTTCTCTCCAATCCCAACCGACTAGTAAATACAACTGGCAGTAACTAGTCCAAATTACCAATTCACAACTGTATTATTAGTTGATTTGATAAGACATCAAAAGTTTTAGACTTCTACTCCTAACGAGAAAAACACACAACTCCACTTAATGTGACAATACATATATTCTAGAATTAATTACACCTATAATGACATGGGCCCTTGTAATAGTCATTGCATTAAAATCCCATCATACCCTTGTTAGCTTACAAGACAAGTGGGTACTGATTTAGAGGCATACTAATACTTATTTAACAAGGTACTAAAAGTTCTAAACTTCTACTACTGGATGCAACAATACTGGATGCAACAATATATATGTACAATTGATGTGACCATACTTTGCAAATGTGATCACACAGATAATTTGAGTAGATAATAAAAATTTTGAACTTTTGCCACTAAATGGGACAACATACAAGCCTAATAATTAAGGAAATGTGCAGTTGACATTGGAGCTTGAAAAGTAGTGAACTTTTGATACTTGAAGACTACTGAAATCTAATTGGACAAGACAATGAAGCTTGTTTGGATCAAAGTAATGTTTCCCCAACTAGCGTGGCATTACCTTCCATGGCCATAACTACAAATTCACATTGAAATGTAGTCAAATTTAGGATTTATGATTATAAATATAAGTGCTGCTATTGGCAAAAATTCGTCAGTGGACTCATTTATATATTTAGCTATAATAAAGGCGGAATGGCAATATCAATTGTAGGAATAGCATGAACTTTTGGTAAAGATTCAAAAACTAGGAATTCACAACCCTCGTATCCTTCAAATGTTATATCCTCCAAATCTACATGACTTTGATGCGCTTCATTAAATGTTAAGGCCTCGAACTCCACAAATAGCTCAAGGAAATGAAATTTGTTAATGGGGTTCATAAAAAAAATCTCAAATTATTCTCTATATTGAGTTTTATTAAAATTGTTCTCTTTAGCCCATGAATGTAGCTAAGTAGAAACAGGATATATACTATAAGTCCATACCAATTACTATCAACACCACTTAGTCAGTACACTCTTGCAAATAGTTTCAGTAAGATAATGTTGCGTGTGATAGCATTTATTGCCCATGCACCTCAATTACATATCATGGAATCTCCATCTTGCAAGATATGACCATCCCAATATAATATGATTTATACATAGTCTCACTCTAATCGACATATCTTTACAAAAGATTATCAATTATGGTTTAATGGCTTACAAATAAACAAATGGAATTTTCAAATTTAACCAAAATATATACAACTTCCAAAAATCCACAGTATTTAAACAACCAACCAACAATCACAAATGATGTATAAATCCTCATTAAAAATAACTATCATTTATCTAACCATTGGGACAGGTGACGATTAAGGTTTTTTTTAATACTTTTCTATATTAAACAATCAATTTATACGCAACTACACCTAACTTTATTTTTTCACAATTTATTTTAAGTATCTGATCATGTACTATACAAAATAAATAAATAAATAATCAAGTATTGCTCGTACCATTATCAATCGTGACATTAGTCTATTGCAACTGTTTGCAAGAGTGTGTCAATTGAGTGATATTAATTTTCATCAATATGAAATGATAGTGTATACTCCATTAGTGCTTAGTGACGAATATGGGTTTTAGAGAACAATTTTAATAAAGCTTGGTACAGAGGAAATTTGAGGTTTTTCTAAACTCTATTAATGAATTTTATTTCCTCGAGCTATTTGTGAAGTTTGAGGCCTTGATATTGAATGAGAGGCACTAAAGTCATTTAAATTTGGAGGATGAAAATGAATTATCAACAGTGATAGAATCATTTCCCATAAAAGGGGTTGAAAACAATACAGGGGCTCAAGAATGCAACCTGGGGCCTAATTACAATACTTAGTAGACTAGGGAGATGAGGAAGGGGATGCAAAAATAGAATAGTAGGTTGACTCGGCATTGTATGTTGACCTATCAGGTGCATATGGCGATAATTTTAGACAGTGATACTAAAGATGGTGATGAGGTTGAGAATGAGAGCATGGTTAGTACAACATTACCGAAATCATATATATATGTAGAGAAATGAAGCAAGTCCATTTAGTTAGCCTCAGGTGCAAGGTGGTATGTTGTCATCACAATACCGACTGACTAAGTTCTTACAGCATGTATCTGGTGATTATGACCAAAATACTATGAATATTCTTTTAAGTGCATAGGCCTAATTCTATGAGGAGGATAGTGGGGAGTTACTTATATGGATAAACTTTAGGAACAAAACCATGTTATTGTGGCTGTAAAGGAATGTTGATTCAATGTGGCTTAGCATGAATACAAAGTTGTGAAAAGTATTTTTCAGATATAGAAAGTGAAGTGTAAGCATAAGACAAGTGAAAAGGAGTGCAAGTGGTGATTGAGGGCTATATTAAAATCAAGGTTGAGATATTGGAAGATAACTAAGTATAAGGATCCTCACACTAATTTCCCAAGTTTGATAACAATGCAACATAGAAATCTGGATAAGAACACAATTGCATTGCTACTGCTGGGAATGGTTTGGAAAGACTTGTCATACAAGATCAAATCTATAATATAAACCTGCCAATTTTTTTTTGTTATGAGAGGTAGTGTGTGGACCCTTTCTGATTTTATGTTATGCATATAAATTGACATTATCTTCATTTTTCTTCACATTCACTTTTTGACCATTGTTGTTTTCTTTTTGATTCTATTTTATGCATGTTAGTTGACATTATTTTCTATTAGCGTTCCATTCTTTATATAATGGTGGACAATTCTATTAAACCCTCACAACTTATTGGAGGCCCATAACTACTGGGCAATTCTATTAAACCTTCAATTAAACTAAAGCAAGTTGCCTCCAAATATTGGAGGCTCATAACTATTGGATCTTCATAAAAAAAATTATAAACATCCATTTATTTGTAAAAGACGTCAACAAATATCATCTAACACCATTTAAGGCATAGTAATTCTTTCAAGCATAAATAACTAACCCATCATCTAAAGTAAGTAACCCATCAAAAATTATGTGTATTATAAGTTCAATGGCAGTAAGTGGTGTATATGGATGATATTCCATACATCAACAGTGATGAAAAGCTTATTTGAGAAATTAGAAATTTCTTTTGAATCATTGTCAAACCGAAGATCTTGGTGAATCATATTATACATTAGGAATCCAAATTCATTTTGACTAATCATAGAGATTTTTAAATTATGCCAAGAAGACTATATCGAAAAGGTATTACAAAGGTTTGCCATGCAAAATTGTAGGCTACATGACACACCCACATCACAATAGGATAAGTTTAGCCTAAAATAGGTGTTCACATAATGAGCTTATTTCAAGTTCTTGTGCAAGTTTTCTTATGCATCAACAGAGAGAAGTCTCGGGTAAGTGCAAGTTTGTAGCTATTTAGATATTGCATTTATAGCATGAATGTTGCACAAATGTTGAGCCCAGCAAAGTCTTGATATAAATAAAGGGATCTAATATCTAATTGTCATACAAAAACAAAAATTCATTCAAAATATGTCTAGCATAGTCGTCATTCAAAAAGGTTCTCGTATTACAACAGTTCGTACCATCGATCAAAATATAAGTTTTTTTGGATTCATGCATTGCAAATTATGAAATCAAGTATGCAATTATTTTTGTATATTTCCCGTGTAATTTTTAGGCTACAACTTAGGTTATTAAATCCAATTGAACAAATTTCATAAAAACTTATGCTAGTCAAAATGTAGTAGAAAAATGCAAGATTGTCACAAAAAAGTATAAAAGAAATAAAAACAACAAACTAGTAAAAAAAACCAAGCACAAGAGCAATAATTGTAAATAAATCCAATAGGCCACATAAACACTACTAAAATTTTCTCAAATTGGGATGAGTGTTTGGGTCGAGTTTGGCCAAAAAAGATAAATTTGGGATGGCTCCAACCCATCCCAAATGACTACATTGTAGATTATTAGGACTGCCTTTCACAAGTTGTGCCAAATTTAAGACAAATTTGAAATAGTTTTAAGACGAATCTTTTTAAGACGGCTTTAGCATGTGTTTTTTTAGAATAGCCTTGGGATGGTTTTTTAGAGACAGTTTTAGGATGGATTTTTTAATACGACTTTAGGATGGTTTTTTTTTAGACAGCTTTGGGACGAGTATTTAAGGGCGTCTTTGGGACAGGTATTTTAGACTAGCTTTGGAATGGGTATTTGTGGTGGCTTTGGGATAGATATTTTAGAGATGGCTTTAGGATGGCTTTACAATGAATGTATTTGGCGTAGCTCTAAGACAACTTTTCAAAAATTTTGGTAAATAATTATATTGAATTTTACACATTTTCTACTGTTTTTATACATACACCTAAAATGTGTAACTCACTTATTTTGGCACAAATAAATAAAAATATTAAAACGTGGCATTCGTAACAAAAATACATAGACCAAGTCCATGGATATAAATACACAATTGGCTCGATGAGAAGTCCATAACATTCCAAACAAAGCATACATAAGTAATGGATGGGATGGCAAATTGTTGGGCAAACATAAAGTACAACTAGTTATTGATGTCATCATCATCTTCCTCACCTTCATTGTCATTCAAGGAGTTGATGCCCACTTCCAGCCAGCAAGACACATAAATTTTTCTAATTTTACCTTCCTTTGAACCAATCTTATCCTGTAATCATCTATTTCGATATCTCTCTCCCATAATCGTTGCTAGGTATATTCCAATATTTCTTGCATTGCTCTTAGTTCAAAGTTAGGTGAGGAAGTTGAGCTATTAGATGCACAGGACAATTGCTTGAAGGACATGGCCTTTGATTCCATCCTTGGTAGTCGACCATTTTTGAATCCACCATATGCATTGAGAACTATCATGTTGACTGTTTTTGATGCGATCTCACCGTCCTCTAACTCATATCTCTTTGGGTCTTCACGGCATTTTAGTCTTATTGCAATTTTTCCATCATTTCCACAAATTTTTGGAATCATTAACGTGAGATGTGAGATTGTAGTCAACATGACATGTTTTAATAACTCTCCGTACCTCTTGTGATTGTGCACGAGGGCCTGTCCATCCCTCAGCAACATTCTTCAATACTTTGAAGTAATGCTCAAGTGAAGTTGGGGGCCTTCTTAGTGTCACCTCATGAATTGTTAATTGAATTTTAGTATAAGTTAAAATAAATTGTATTGCATGAATATAACTAAGCACGTATAAATGGTGAATGGAAACACATATAAACTTATTTCTCATCATTTATTCACTATGTGTGGTCACTAAAATTGAGCCGTCCCAATAAATGGTGAAAGTGGATGTACTGTCAGCTGCTTAGTTAGCCTACTTTTTCTCACTCACTGTTTGGTATGTTTCTGTCGTCTACTTGATTTTCATTTCCTTCCACTTTTTTTGTGGGATCAATCAATTTTTATATTAAAAACTCTTGCTCAGTGTAAGTGATATTGTATTAATTCTACGGCCTTTTTTTTAAAAGCTTGTTGTATTGTTGTGTTGTTCACCAAGTCCTATGTGAATTCATTCTCTGTAGATATGTCCAAATAAAAGTGCACAAGTATTATTACATAACACTCATTGTACAAAAGCCAACTTACAAAGTGTATGGTTCATAACAAGATAGCTAAACGCATTAAGTAACAAAATAGATCTATTTATCCACTATTTCATTGGAAACCAATACTATGACATGAAGTTAAAAATGTTAAAGCCTTGAAAAGTCAAAAGCATTCTTGTTTTTGATCTAATGAAACTTTGATACAACAGATCCATGATCCATTGTACTCTTCAAATATAATGGATTTTATAAAATCTGTTACTTCTTTCCATGCACTATAACAATGTAAAATGCACATGCAACAATCATTTATATTTAAATGAATGAGCGGTAGTAATTGAACATTAGTGCTAGAGCAATTTTATACTCACTGAAATAAACGTGGCGTCACATGTTTTAGGCTCCCCACGTGGGCCTGGCTTCCTTCACTTGCTCCAACCTCCAACATGGTAGCTATAATAAGCCTTTCCTTCTATCTTGTCAAAGGCGATGGTTGATTGAAATGGTGTGCAAATGTGGATGACTTTTCACACGGCATTTCACTCAAGGGTTGTCTCTCGTCATCGTTGAATGGTAGTAATGATAAGAGCAGTATAAAATGTGATTTGCCCACCTCTCTTCGGCTGTCTTACCACGTTAAGATTAGCCACTCAAATATACTCCATAGGCCATCCTCAAATTGAACAAATACAAATGGAAGATTAATTAACAAATTGCATCATATTGGACAAGCAAGATATTGAACAAATACAAATGGAAGAATATAACCACATATATAATTAATGATGAAATTCAATGAGAATTTGACAATGCAAATAGGGCAAGTTTTTCATGACATTGAGGCACTTCACCAAACAGGTTATGTGTTGTTGCTTGTGAAATGAATACCCACCATTTTGTGTACCAACAAAATTACTCAACCATCAAATCTAATGCATTACTAATTGAGTAACCTAATATTATTGATTCCGTTTGAATAGCATTTTGATTATTTGGAAAAGAAAGGCGAAATTTTTCAACATAAAATTCCAACGACTTTACATCCCCATACCATATATTCTTCAAAATTATAATCCTATATGCAACATAAATTCCAACCTAGGTTGCACAAGACATATGTGTACTTAATGTAATCCAAATTTCTTTACAACTCGTTCCAACCCGTATCCAAATAGAAATGTATTTCCACCAAAAAAAGCCCTAAATTTCAACATTAACTTCAATCCCACAAATATATACTATTTTCACAAAATACATCATCCTAAAGTACCAATCATTCAACATAGGGCAACATGGGTGTCTAGGAAAAGGTTAATGTTCGAAAGCAAACAAAATCGTGTAAAAATAGAAAATGAACACTTACCTTCAACCAATTGGAGAAATGAGAATACTTGGTGTTCTTGATGAGTGCTTGGTGTTCTTGGAGCCAAATTCCAGCAATTTCTCTAATGGGATGATTGGTGGAAGTTGATGGTGCAAAGTATCAGTTGTAGTTTGAGAAAATAGAGTGACAGAAGAAAATGAAGAGGAGGCAGAGGGTTCTAGCCTTTAGGATAAAGCAAGGGCAACTTTGGGATAGATTTTTCAAAACCCATCCTAAAATGGTGCTAAAAGTTCAAATCTTTTCACATGTGTCTAAAAAAACCATCCTAAAATGGCGCTAAAAATACAATTTTTTTCACATGCGTCAACCCAAACGTCAAGGACGATACGTTCGTTGATTTTGTGGTTTGGCCACCTCATTGTGATGACAAGGCTGACCTATAGACAGAGAGTTTGTGTAGCACCTCATCGTCCTAATAAGGTAGGGAACGCAACTACGCTTTTCATTGTCATCCACATCGTTGCAACACCTAGGACGATGAGAGCTCTCTGTTTATGGGTACACCTTTTCGTCATGACAACACGATGCTACATAGACTCTATCTGCACATTGCTTGCCTGGTCACGATGACACTGAGTGATATTTCTAAACAAATCTTTGTCTCCTCTTGTCATCAAGATTATGGGGGTGACACGAGCCTTGCAATTTGGTTATTGTCCTTGGCATTGTGACGACGCAAGCAACTAGAGGCTATAAAACAAGAGCTACAAAGTCTAGATGCATTTTCAACCTACCACATAGTCGGCTCCTTCTTCCACTTGCAAGAAACTACCATAAAACCCCAAATATCAAGTAAGTACATCATTTCTATTATTATTTTACTTTGATTGATTGATGTTTTTTATGTGCATTTGAATTAGGAATTTTGAAATGGAATGAGTATAAAAAGTTTTGAATGCCATAATAATGTGGTGATGTGAGTGAATATCCATGATTTATAGCCTTTAATTGCACAATGAATGGACAAAGTTGTCCAATTCCATGTGGTGAATATAAAGTTGATGGGAGGTTTTATGTAATATTGTTTCTTGAAATTTTTTCCTTGGCATTAAGCATCCATCTCAGTTTCAAGTTTATATTGGATTTTTTTACTTGTTTTTATGGCATTTGTGTTGAATATTATTGGAGAACAGGATTTATGTGTTTGAGATATTGATTTAGGATCCACACTTGACATTAAGTATTTGGAATTATTTGCTATCAAATGTTTGCATATAACGTGTTTAGTAAAATGCCCAAATGTGAAATGTCGAAATTTCTTTAAAATGGTGGAGGCTCGATTGTGTAATATTGTGTGAAATAACTTGGATGGTAGATGTCTATAGGAAAATCTTTGTCAATAGAAAAACATTGTGGACGGTGGATATCTGTCGGAAAAAATGTTTGCCTATGGTGGATGGTTGATGTCTAAAGGAGAATATTTGCCTATAATGGATGCTTGATTGTGTAATGATTTGTGAAAGCCTATATGAAAATCTTTGCCTCTAGGAAAATCATTATGGATGGTGGATATCTATAGGAAAATCTTGCGAAAGTCTATATATTTGATTATGTAATGAAAGTCTATACGACTTGTGTAATGACTTGTGCATTGTAATGGATGGTGGATGTTTGTCATTTTGGATATCTATATGCAAGTCTATATGGTTGATTGTGTAATGATTTATGAATTGTAATAGATGGTAAATGTTTATGTGTAAATCTTAGTTGATTGTCCATTTCACAATACATAACTTACCACAACTTGGGACAGAAAATTGATTGGCATGTAATGCTTTAATCTTTCGTAACATGTGAAATACATTTGGCCTCTTAGGTTGTCATTGTTGGTTAGAAAATGGTTGGTGTACATTTTGACTCATTTCATATCATAATATTGATTGTAAAATTTTGTGTAAGCAAATGGCATTGAAAACAAAAAGAGTTGTACTTTCTATAACCGTCATAAATATGTGTCATTTGAGGTGGCTACTAAAGTGGAGGACCCAAACACAACATGTAGTCAGTCTTACAACAATCAATTTTCACGATAAGGAGACCAAATCTCTTGTTAGTTTTTTAGTGCTAAATTTTGGTAGCATTTGATGATCATTTGGGAGTATCTCACCAATTAATTTACAAATATTATCATAATAATTTTGCAACATGTGATCTACTTTAATATTAATTAGTTGGGCAACCGTAGATAACTATGAGAAATTTTCACAACTATTGTATAGTGGTTGGTTTGCCATAAGTAACACATCATAGAATCTATTTGTCAATCTGTCCACATCCCCTATACATCCACGTTCAATGGTTCCAATGTCAGGTTGACTATGCTCATCATCTCCAATTGAGGAAGGTTCATTGTCACATGCGCATTCCTTGTGCAATATTTGGATACATTCTGTACCATATAGTGCTTCCAGCTTAAGTTTTGCGTTGGTCCTACATGTTTTGCGGTTGAGGGGGTGTGCAATACGCACTTCTACATTTCTTATCTCCAAATATTAGGTTTCATCATGATTTACCCAATTGTAATAATTTTAAACAAAATCATTCCTGAATAAAGTGTACTTTAACTGCATCAAGCTGTAAAAATTTGGTGTTCTTACAACAAGAATATGAGTATCTAATTTTGTTTCTATTTATGTATTCATGCTGGTTTACTGCCTAGTCAACAAATTTATGAACCCATTTTTTTGAATTTTGATGCCAAATCTCTACGATTGGATAAGTTTTTATTATACATCTATAATCTAATATTGCGTATCATCTTACTATAGAGAAATCTACAACAACATATATATTCACACACCACAATTAAATATTCTAAAGATAATGTGACGAAATATGATTTGCCAAATTTTTATAGTAAAGAATACAAAAGGGACCACAAAGTGCTTTATTACATTGATTGAAAATAGCAACACATGGGAATCAACTTGCATATATCTTACAAAAAAATCGCCCTAGTCCATTACATTTATACCGAAGAAAAAAATGCAAAAGAAAAGGATTCAAATATATAACAAGAAGATAGAAATATATGTAGTTGTGTTATAAACTGTGAATAAAATCAATAAAACTAGCCGTCATGTTAAAAATCTATCACCATGATTGGAGGAATTCACAAATTTCAATTGTTACAAATTCTAGGGATTGTTTGGTTATCTTTTGCAATCTAAAACAACTTTGAGACGACAATAAACCATTCCAGATGTTTGAAATAGTTTTGGCATGAATGTGGGATAGTCGTATTTTTAAATATTTTTTAAATTATTTGAAATGACTTTAGAATAGTTTTTGCACCAAGAGGACTTACCCATTCCAAAGGCGTGCCAAATTAGGCACAGCTTTAGCTTTAGGACGGTTCTACACAATGACTTTCAGCGCTGGTTTTGGGACGGCTCTATCATTGCATTGGAATATGCATCCCACAGCTGTCCTTATTTTATTACAAATTTAGAACAGAACTTTTAAATATTCATATATTAAGACAGCTTTGGCACAAGTAAACTTAATTTTTTATAGTCCAAAATTGTCCCTCATTTAGGACAGCTATAATTTATCCCAAATTGTCCGGTCCAATCTGGCGAGCTTCTGGCAGTGAAAGCAAATAACTCGCCAAAGAGCAAAGATTCTTACAGCATTTTAAATTCATACAAATTACAAACAAATGAAGAGTGTATTTGCTGCAAAACCCTAAAAACACTTTCTTGAATTTATTCGTGTGTTCTTAATATGTTGGAGGTTTGAACACTCCAAAAAACTTCTTCAATGGAAAAGCTCCTATAAAATTGACGCTTTGTACATATTCTAAAACTTGATTGAATATCTTAAAACGTAAGCTACTAGAGATTTAATTATTAGTTATCTATGGAAGATTGATATTAGGGATTGGGGTTATCTATAATATTAATAATGAATCAAATATATTTCATTATATATTTGTACAAAATAATAAATATTTCATTATATATTTGTATAATATTAATAATGAATTTTTTATATTGCTCAATTCAATTATTTCATTATATATTTGTACAAAAAATTTTAAAATAGATTTTAAAAATTTTGTATTACAATTAAACTTTTGAATATAACAAAACATTATTTCAAAAGTGAAAATATGTTTGTTTCTATTTTTTCACTCTAAAAACACATATTGTGATTACTATATTTTTTTAAATTTCATCTCTGTTTATTTTTTACTTTTACATATTTTTTAAGAAAATACATTTAAAACACACATTAAAAAAAATCAAAACAAACATATATTTATATCCACACTCAGTAAATATAAGGTTGATTGAAGAGGGTAAATAATGGATATTTTGAATATGAAAATATATGTGTATCAATATATAAATTAATATATTATAATAATATGTATTTATGGATCGGAGTATAGATTGGCATCAAGCCTAGCATTGACGCCACTGAACTCCCCACCCCACGGCGAAGGGCAAACTCATTTCCGAGTCATATCCAAGAAAAATATCTTTGAAGAACATAAATCGCATCTGTAGAAATCATGAACGTGGAAGAAGAAGTGCTGCAACTCAAAGAAGAGATCAAACGTCTCGGTAAACCCCAAGGCGATGGCGCTTACAAGGTCATCATTGTAGATCGCATTTTAATTTGGATTAATCTGGAACCAAAAAAAAGTGTGAATCTAAAGTAAGTCTTGACTTGATTCCGATCCGTGTTAATTTTAGCTATTTATTGTCATTGTTTTCGATTATTATCATTCTCTTCAACTGGGAACGTGATTATTTATTTATTTATTATTTAATTTTTTGTCTGCGGTGATATATATATATATATATATATATATATATTTCTCTTAATTTTCTTGATCCAAGGAAACTCGGCTTGCTATAGAAGATATTTCTGTCAATCTATTTTCAGTCTGTTAGCGCACTGATTGATATTTTAGCTTTTTATATAGCAATGTGATTCAGGGATATAACGGATAGGAAAGGCCATAATTTGAAGTAGTCTTATAAAAGCCAAAAATTTCGGCTGTTGATTTCATTTCTGGTGAAAATCCATGGTTTCATTTCGTTGTCCTGAATTAATGTATACGCACGAAGTAGAACTTGGCTCAACCTACTGTAAGCTGTTGCTGGCAAAAATATATCTATTAAAGCCAGCCCCCATTTGTTGTCGTAAGCTGCTTCTTGGTTTCTTATATTGGTGTGTGTTATTGCCAGGCTGGATTTTCCTAGCTTGTCTTACCTCTTGTGATTATAGTTTAGAAATTGTGTAACATTTCCACGAAACTCTAGATTGAATTTACGCAGGGTTTGGTGTTCATGTCATGCACTTGCGGCTATTGATCAAGATTGTTTGCCATTTCTGTGGCCAACCGATGGTCCTCGTTGCTGTTCTTCTGATGATGTCCCATCTTCCCGTTTCGTTTGCAGGTCACATTTGGTGTGCTGTTTAATGATGACAGGTGCGCAAACATCTTTGAAGCTCTAGTGGGAACCTTACGTGCTGCCAAGAAGCGTAAAGTTTTAACTTATGATGGTGAATTGTTGTTGCAAGGAGTCCACGATAATGTGGAAATTACCCTCAAACCAGAAGCAACGGCGAGTGATGCAGTTGTACAGAGCTAAATGTCTGCTATGGTGATTAATGGCGGGGGTTGTGCGATCTTTGTATTGTCTCTTGCCATTTCGGGAAGATCAGTTGCTTTTTTATTATGATGTATTTCAACTTTGAGTGAACTTTTGACTCTTGCTGGGATTGGGGTGTATTTTCCCCAAGACACCAGTAACAGTTGTGTTTCTTTTTCTCATTGAAGGCAAGAATGCTGAACACACGTGTACTGCCATACAATTTCCTCTTAGCTCCAACTATATTCCCGGCATTGGTAGGACCTCAATCATGCTCATGCACATGCACTCAAGCACTATTATAAAGTTGTGAATAAGAATGGAATTGCGAGGTTGAACATGCCCTAGTACGAGCTTTCTGATAGGAACACCGGCATCAGTCTCGTCTCAATTGAGAGGCGCTAAAACGAGCCTTTTTCTATTTCATGCCAGTTTGTTTGATAACAAAAAGAATCCTCTGTAACCTAGCATATATATTTATCATGATCCAGCCAGTATGAAAGCTTGGAGCAGACTCTGGGCTGCTTGCGTTTCATTGGGCGTTCCGGATATAACAACAGTTCTCTTTGTCGCTCCAGGATGAGGTTCATTCACTATGACCTTTGCTCCAGATATCTGATACAAATGCATTTTGAAAAAGCCACGAATAAGATGATGTGTCAGCTGAGCAGAATATAGCATTCGCAGTTGGTAATAAAGCCGGACAACATAAGAGATACTTGATGAATCATACAAACAAAAACAAGGAATTGAGAAATAAAAAACAATTGTGATGAGCGAGCATTCTGAAGACTTCTGGAAATACATACTACGGAGTGACCATGAATCGATGTATTTCTCACTTGAGTTTTCTCATCGGCACCCTCAGCCCCCTTGAGGATATATATCACAAACTCTCCAAAATTTCTCAGGCAAAAATCAGTCCACAAATATGATTTGTTCAGTATCACTATTAGTTTAATGAATTACCAAATTACCAGAATATAGTAGAAAGAATGGAAACTACACAAGCCCATGGAATGGTTTCAAAATCCCAATATTAAGCAGTCGGTTACAAAACAGCAAGCTCCTCTTTCCTCTTTGACCGACTATTTAACATGCATCCATAACAATGAACAGATATATGGTTGTTCTTCTCATTGCAGTCAGCGACCAAGTTAAAACATAACAATAAAGGTAGGCAGAAGGGTGTATATCTCTTAGCAGAAGCAGCATCAGGTTACCTCTCGAAGACGAGCCAAATTGTTACCATTCTCCCCGTAAACAGACCCAATCACAGTATCAGGAATGACAATCTCTACAGTAGTCTTTGTCACAGTCGCTGATCTGCATAACAGATAGAGAGAACGTAATAAGTATATTTTCATTGGCTTTACCATATTATATATTAAATTTTCTTCACGTATAAAGTGTCTTGTCCCTAAATTAAAAATTTTGATTGACATAATGTGAATTTTCTTTATTGTCTTTATCTATACTGTTTAATAATGAATAACAGCCTCATAACAACTATTTTTAATATTTCAATTGATCCATTTTAAAAAGTTTATTTTTAATTAAGATGATTAATAAGCACATGCAATAAGTGTGTTGATGTAGGTGAAATATTGGTCCTAGTAAATAATACATAACGAATACAGTAAATCATGTTAACTCCAATTTGCTTTTAGAAAGTATAATGCATAGAGATGAAGTCAGCTTATTAGAATAGCCCTCTTAAAGCATACAACAGCATTAGAAATGTACAGATTATAAGTGAAAAAATGTCACTTGAGGGGCCATGATTCAAATCATTTGCTAATTTCACCAACACAGACAAAGGTCACAACCCAAGTCACATAAAGCAGTTAAGGTGGTGGTAGCGGGGGCAGCAGCAATAATATTTTAGAAGTTAAAATGCCTTTAAAGACTGTCTATTAATGTTTATTTGATAATTTTATCTGGTGAAATTCGTCAGTTGGTTCAGCGACTATATTCAATATCTTGCAATCAAGGTTAAACATTTTACTAGCATTCTACTCTTTTATAATACAATATAAAAGCTCAAAAACCTAGTCGAATAGATTTTCTCCCCCCATCCCCAACCTGCAACAACCACTCCAAACCCCCAGCCCAAATCAAATTTAGTGTTCATTAATGTGTGTGTGGAGTAGGACGTTTGTATGCATGTGGTGCTTCCATGTGCATGAATATATTTGTGCATATATCAAAAGATGAGCTTACATAAATGAGTTTGCTTATATGCGAGCATATGGATGTTTTAAAATATATTTAGAATATTGCTCTTTGTATGCATGTGGTGCTTCCATGTGCATGAATATATTTGTGCATATATCAAAAGATGAGCTTACATAAATGAGTTTGCTTATATGCGAGCATATGGATGTTTTAAAATATATTTAGAATATTGCTCTTTTTTCGATATCTTCATTGGATGCCATATATTGTTTGTATTTCACCCTCAGTGTTGTAAAAGGCGATGAATGGCACTGGTGCGGCCTCCGCACCATCAACATTGAATAGCGAGCATCTTCACTTATGGCGCATGCCAGAGTGAAGATTTTTTTTAACATTTTTTTCATTAAAAACACACTTGTAAGTGTGTTTCTGTTAAAAAAAAAAAACACGCTGCCAAAACCCCCTTTCCACCCAACACCCAATTGGCGACCAACGACCACCAGCCCTAGCCTAGCCAGCAATGTGAAGAGGAACCCAGCAAGACAACACACCCAGCAGCGGCGAAGAAGGAGGTGGGCTTCGGTTTTCTTCACTTTCTTTTCACCCACAACTTCGGTAAGTTAATTCTTCACTTTCTTACTTGTAGCAGGCCACAGCTTCTGGCTTTGTGTGTGTATTGTGTATGCTTCCGACTTTGTGTGTGCTTCTGGCTCTGTGTGTGCTTTCGAATTTGTGCACTCCCATGGTTTTGTGTGTGGTTGAATGCTTATGGGTTTTTCCTCTGAATTTGAACTAGAAAGTCTGCAACCCATGAAGACTTGACTGAAATTGAACTAATCTGTGTGTGTTTATTTAGTTTAGCCTCTCGTAGCTGTGCATTTATTCAGTTTGTGTTGTTTGGCAATTTTTTTAATTGTGTATGTAGTGTGTGCTGTGTAGTTCTGTTTATTGTGTGTGTACTGTGTAAGTGTAATTGTGTATGCATTATGCAGTGTAATGGTTATGTGACTGTGTATTGCAGCAGGCTGCAGCATGATCAATTATGTATTTATGTACAGTAGCATTATGTGATTATGTGTATTGCTACAGCATTATGTGTATTGTCATTATTTGTTACTTTAAGTCTTAAAGTTTAATTTTTTAATTATTGAATAAGGATTAAGAGAGCAAGAAGTCAACTTTTGATGCATCGAACTTAAATTCAAATCGAAAGGACTTAACTTGGAATTATGCGACGTTAATCAATCCGAAAAATACAAACGACATCAAATATGTTTTTCGTAATAAAATTTCAAAAAGGGCACAAACAACACCTTATTGGATGTTTTTGAAATACCAAGGCGTGTCCAAAATGTCCCAAGCATGTGAAGAAAAATATTATAAATTTAATGGAGAAGAAAAAAGAATTAAAAAATCAAATTGATGCAATTCCTCACTTTGATTTGGTGGTTGAGGAATTTGAGAAGGTGGATGAATATAATAAACCCTCAAATCTTGGCAAGTGCTCATCTATTAGTTCATCAAGTGCATCAACTAAAAAAACAAAGCAAATTGACCCCATTAACATGTTTTTCATACGGAATGTCGATGAAATATTGAAACGTAGTGATAATAAGGGAAAAACCCTAAAGTTTGATGAAGCTACAAAAATAAAATGCAATGGTTTAGACGGTGGGCATGGTGCATAGGCATATGAGAGCATGTTACCTTTTAATGTTGTCAATTCGGATACTTTTGGACATATGTTAGAAGCTTATTTTCAGTGTGATTCTTGTACAAAGCCTACAACTTATCATGAATTGAAGGTAACTTATTTGAAAAAGAAGTTGGAATACACAAGTTGCCTTTTGAAGATCTACGATGAGGTAGTAGCAAAATATGATTGTTCGTTGATGGCAGATGGTTGAACCAATAAGAGTAATAGGACATTGATTAATTTTTCGGTGAATTGCCCGAAGGGGAGCAAATTTATTAAATCGATCAATGCTTTAGAGTATTCTTACATTGGTGAGAAAATGTGCAAGTTGTTATCGAAATACATTGAACAGATTAGTGAGAAAAATGTGATGCATGTAGTTACTAATAGTACAAGCGCAAATGTTGTTATGGATAAGAAAATTTCAATACATCTAATTCTATTATTTATATTAATTGCATATGTAATCATTTATAATATAGTAATTTTTATTTTCTTTTAAATCAATAGGAAAACTTTTGAAGACCAAATATAAACATTTGTTTTGGACTGCCTACGCTGCTCATTGCATAGATCTTATTTTTAAAGATATATTCAAAGTTCCAACTTTAAAGAAAATGTATGAGCGAGCAATGATGACAAATGGATATATATATATATATAATAGGCTTAATCTCCTAAACTAGATAAGAGAGTTTACTAAACAAACAGAGATGGTCCAAGTAGGGAAAACTAGATTTGTCATCACCTTCTTAAATTTAAAGCGCTTTTAAGTACAAAAGGCAAATTTGAAAAATATGTTTATATCAAAGCAGTAGGCTGAATGAATGCAAATATTCAAAAAAAACATAAGATAAGTTAGTGGCGAGTGTGACATTGATGCCTTCATTTTTGGAATATTATTATCCATGCACTCAACGTTATTAGGCCACTACTAGTTGTGTTAAGATTGATGGAAGGCAAGACTAAGCCTCCAATGGGATATATATATATACAGATAAGGTGAAGAAAGCAATAATGGCCTCATTTAACAACAATGAAGAAAAGTATAAGAACATAGTTAAGATTATTGATAGGAGATGGGAAATGCAGCTTCATCAAGCTTTACATGTAGCCAACTATTTCTTAAATCTAGATTTTTTTATGAGAACCCTAATGTAGAAAAGGATCCAGAGATTATAAATGGCCTACATAAGTGCATAGAAAAGTTATTTCCAAATGATATACAGGATAAGATTTATCAAAAACTTTCTTTGTGTAAAAATGCTAAAGGGCAATTTAAATTTGCACCAGCTGTTAGACAAAAAAAATTGAGAGTACCAAATATTTATTATATAAATTTAAGTATATTTATTGTTTCATATAACAATAATAACTATTATCTTAATACTTTTTTTGTAAAGCCAAATGGTGAAAAGATTTTGGAAACAACACTCTAAATTTGCTAACCTTTGCAATTAGAGTAATTTAAATTTACTTGTAGTGCATTAGGCTACGAAAGGAATTGAAATATGTTTGAAAATGTAAATACATAATTTATATGTATCTATAGTTATTATTATGAAATAATAATAGATTTTACTTTGAAGTTTAATTTTTGCAGCTTTACTCCAAGAAAAGGAATAGGTTGGCTCAAAAACACATGAATGATATGGTTTATATCAAGTATAATCGACCTTTAAGGTGTTGTTTTGAGAAACGACATGAACTTGATCTCATTAGTTTGGAGAATATTGATAAATCTAATGAATGGTTGCTTGGAAGATTAGATTTCATTGAGGAGGAGGCCCTTGTGCATGATGGCGATAACTTGGGATAATGTTGCTAGAGCTTCAAAGGTTGAAGAAGTATATGATTTTCACTATGGGACAATGGCAAGGATAGGATCAAAGTTCAAGAGGCGTTATATTTAAATCTAGAACATATCAATTAATAGATGAAGATGATGAAGACACTTATGAGAATGAGCCCGAGTTTAAATCTGATTATGGGAATGAAGATGAAAATGATGTAGAGAGCAATTGTGATTATTTTTTGGTTGCATTTTGAACTTCAAATGCATTACAAATTTAGTTATTAAATTTTATTAAGTTGATATCGTAGTTAGCACTTGAAATAAATTATTTATACCTATATCAATGCTATTTATTTATTTTTAATTAGAAGTTGATAAGTTGATATATTTTTATGATTGTTCTATATTTCAGAAGCATATATTGGAGGTAGAGCTATTTTTAATTAATTTGATTTATTATGCACCATACTTCAATATAGCATGCGCCATGCGCCTTTCAAAACTATGTTCACCCTACATATTAGGATTGAGACTTCAATTGAACAAAGAAATAACAACTCAGCAAGATGTATATTGTGTATGGATATATATTTATATTTATAGTTGTCTGGAGCATGTGTGCTTGTACCACTAGTGTGTTTAGTGAGTGTGTGTGTGTGTGTGCAACTGTATGGTGTGAGTGTGTGGGATAGAGAAGAGAATAAGAATAATTGAGGAAATTTTAATTTGAGGATATTTTTGTCTCTAAACAATTTATTTTTTTGCTTCATCACTCTGATAAAATAGACTTTTTCTAAATTTTTGGCTACTTTTTTTGCAAATAGAATATGACACGGGCTAACTAGTCTATTAAATCATCTGTCCCGTGCTCTGTTCTCTATCCCTTTGTCCTACTAATATAAACTTGCCATGTATATTGTAAACGTGTCAATTATATAAACATATGGCCACTGTATGCCAGTGAAGATATGGAAACAGAGGGAATGGAAAGATTTGATCTATCAGACAAGAGGGTCTTTACGTGATTTTCTAAAATTAATGGACTAGAGAGTAATAATACCCAAGGTACGAGTAGGTTTACAACTGTCCCCTTTATATATTTCCCATAAGATTACCTATATGAAACAAAAGGCTGTTGTCGAGACATTATCGAGGCAACAGTGGGAAATAAGATGCAGGATTTGCTAAGTTATGCTTGGTGCTAACCTGGCAAGTTCCACTCCTTCAACTGAACACAATCTTCTGTCAGTATGCGTAATATTTTCCTGGTTTACTTCACAAGTTTCCTGCATCCAGAGCCATCCATGTGTACATTAAATATCTGCACAACAATTAAAGTAAACAAAAGAAGAGGAAAAAGTTACAATCAAAGCTTACTAGTGACGACAATAAACTTGACGAAGGTGGTTGATCTATATTGTTTGAAATTCCATGATGATCCATACTCTTGGTCAAAGACTCATCCTCATTGAGATTGTCTGAGATGCCTACAGATAAAGGTGGTCTGAAAGGAGGCAATTCCTTTATTCTGCCATAGGCACTACTCTCGCTCCTCAAAGAATTGTGATTCCCACCAGTTGAACTTTTCATGGAGAACATGTTATCTCTCAATCTACCAGTCACCTTAAATAAAGCAGCCTGTACATTTGCATACTCTCCTGTAATCTAAGGAAATAACAGAATGCTATCAAAACAAATATTTGGAAATTTCACGATGAGGTATTAATACCTCATCTAACAGAAATGACTAAAAGCAATAGTAGGCAAAAGTGCCAGCCATGACAATAATTACTATTTACTGTATCCCACTCCTTAATTGAATTTGACAGGCTAAAGCATCAATACAATCAACAACCAAGAGATTATTGACTTGCACGAAACTGGTTAATTCCTACTGACTACAATTTTTTCAGAGAACATATGTCAATCTGTGAATTATTATTAGGTCAAATTGCAACTAGCCATCTACCCTTCTCAAGGTTTGCCTAGATTACAGTTGTTTCTCCATTGTTTGTAAAATTATAGATAGACGCCTTGAGGTTAGAAAAACATTACCAAATTTCGCCTTAATCTTTGAGTGTGAAATGACAAAAATGTCCTCCCTACTCTGACAATAAAAATAAAAAACGAAATATATAAATTTCAGCATTGACAAAAATACCCTTGTAATAAAATAGATTTGGTGCATTACATTCACTCTAGTTTGCTTAAATTATAATCAACCCTTTGTTTTGAAAATTATATCTAGACCCCTTATATTTGAAAACACTATGAAATATAATCAAAACCTATGAAATGAAAAAAATGCTCTCCATGAGCTCTCACATAAAAAATGAATAAAAAAAAGGAGCATATGTGGCTTTAACTAAGATGTTCTAATAGTAATACAGACAGATCTGGGGCATTTTGAATAAATATAGTACTTTGTAGTAATAATAATTTCGTCATGTTTTGCAGATTAAAATGCATTTGCAATTACAATTTTAATGAGCCCCTACTTCTCTTTGCTTCTTCGTTCATCCCTTTAATCACTTCCTTGCTCACCCCTTTAAAAATAGTTTTATGTAGCTACAATTTCAACACTACTTTTTAATAATATAGCATTTTTGTAGCACAAATGATTGGTGTTCGTATTTCACAAATTACAATGCATTCGTAGCTACACCCTTCATCTCCATAATCATCGCTTCAAAAATAGCTATTGACTTGGAAAGTACACAACTTGCCAACTATCAAATCAAAACTAAGGCTATATTTGTTTTCAATCTTTCCACCACAAAACAATCATATAATTTTTAAATTTTATCTCTCTCTCTCTTACATTTCCACAATTTTCAAAAAAAAACACACCAAAAAGTATAACAAACATAGCCCATATTTTCTAAACGGGTAAACTATTGCATTTGACCTTGCAACTTGAAAATTAAGGATGTACCTCTTTGATACACACACTTTCACGCCATGTGCAAAACAATGCATAGGAGTAGTTTATTGTGTGAAAAATTGCAAATCCGCTAATTCAAAAAATTTCAAATAAAAAAAGAAATAATTTTTATCATAGATTGTGGCAAATAAAAATATAATAAGATTGGTAATGGTTTTATTTTCTTATTCCCTAAAGTACCATCACTCAATGAATTAACTAGAAAAAAACAAAATGGAGGAAAAATGGGAACAAAAGCCACAAGAAACTGAAACATATTTACCAACAAGACAATGGTCTAGTTGGATCATTTTACAACAAAATTACAAAACACATAAATGTAAGAAAATTTATAAATATTGGTTACATTTTTATGAAATGTAGCTCCCAAGAATGTTTATACCAATGAAAAAGGATTGACTTTGGTCAACTTTAAAAAATTGCACATGGAGGGACATTTTTGGCAACTCAGAACATTTTTCAAAGAAATAGGATATTTGTTATTTGGATTGAACCTCAGGAGTCTAGATGCAACTTTGCAAATTATTGGGAGCTAGCTGTAGATTAGACAAACTTCGTGGGGTGTAAATATAATTTACCCTATTATGAGAACCACACAAGATCATGTTCAGCCAAGGTTCTTTGGCAGATACGACAAAGAGTAAAAAGGATTCGTCACAAAAAATGTATAAGGGACAATGTCAGGTAAGACATAATCACATAATACAAACAGGTGCCAATGCGTCAAAACTAAAGGTTTTAGGTAAACAACTCAAAGGCATACTTCCAAATAACATCAGAAGATTTCAGTCTCTTACATTTCCATCTATACTCTGGTTACGCTCCAGACAATGATCAATAAGGTGACTCCTCATATCAAAAAGGGAATTAATTTGGTCTAGCGGAAATAACAAGAGAGGTCATATAAATCATAACCTTGACAGCCTGTTTTCACTTAAAGAAAACTAGATTGATGTACATAGTACAACCATCACTAATTCTGAAAATACCTATTACATCAACTACATGCATCTATACCTAAAACATTATCCATTAACTAATGGTTTAGTTAAACTGTCTGTGCAGAAATAAAATTAGATTAAGAACGATTCTTTATTAAGGAAATAATTTATATAGTAACTGCCAAGATTGATTGAGCATTAAAACTATAATACCTGTATAACTTCATCATTTTCCGAGGCACACCTAGGGACTTGGTTTCCCCCAATTATTTTTAGGCCAGCACCAGTCACTTTTCTCATCTCTGAAATTACTGCACCTCCTTTACCCAACAAGCAACCAACCTGGTTTGCTGGTACTGAAACTTGAGCTGATACGGTTGATCCTTTCGAATCTGAATCCAATCCCGTTACGAGACCAGCCCCCATAGACCTACTGAACACAAAAACAGCTGCATTTTGTGCAGGCGAGTATTGGGATTCTGCACTCTATGAACATTACACAAAAGAGAAAAATATCAATCCAGGAACTTAAAACCAGATAATTTCAGTAAACTACAAAAATCAATTACCTCCATTGCAGTAATGGTTATCAATCGTTCATCACAATCTGCTATAATTGGCCCAACATTTATAGAAGCACCAGTTTCATTTTGAAGAGCCTTGACAATAGATCCTCCCTTGCCAATAATGCCACCAACTTTTTCGTTGGGGCAGAGAATCTTAAAAACCACTTGTTGCAGTGGTTTTCTAGAGTCCATTTGGGAAACCTTCTCAGACTCTAATGATGACAGACCACCTCCCAAGGCATGATTTATAAAGTTTGAAGGTATCCGCAAGTGACCTTGCTGCGGTTGAAGATCTAAATTTTGAATAGGCAGGGACTCCACCTCAAGATGTCTGGTCCCATACACTCTTGATTTCTCGAGCGGTGGAAACTCTTGCAGGCGTCCGGTGACAGCTAGAAGTGCTTTCTTGACAGACTGAAAATCACCTTCAATCTGCAATAGAGTCAACCAACATTTATATATGGCCACAGTTAATTAATCATGGATTAACATTTAGTGATGTTCAACTTGTCACCATTAGCAGCGAGTACAAGAAAAGCACACACACACACACACAAGAAACAAGCTCATTGCTGCAATTTCACTTCCCAGAGCATTTAAATGCTCCAAATTCCCACACTCACTTAGATGTTTTTTAGGATTTCTTTCTGCATATTCACTTATTTGACATGATAAAAATAAAAAATGCTGATATATAACTTTGTTTGATCAGAAGAGCTTCCTGTGAAGCTAATAGCTTCAAAAAGGCTGAAAATTAAGAACAGTGAGACGCATATGCTTAGTGCATGTCTCAAATTCCGAGTCACTAAAGTTGTACCCATTTAGACGTGATTGACAAAAGCTGAAAATTAAGAGCAGTGAGATGCAGCTAAACTAATATGAGAATAAACCACCTGTTCGACCACACTCATGCACTAATGTCCAAATATAGTGTTCCTCGTTGAGGTGAACCTCAACCATACACAAAAGAAAAGTAACAATTCACTCCACCGAGGTGGTTCAACTACTCAAAGATATTTGGTCTTTTCCCTACTAAAAGAAATTGTGGATGAAAACTATGCACGCCTAATTCGGCATCAGTTCAATCTAAATGCTCATCAAAAGGATAAAAACTTTAACTAATCAAAATTCTAGATTGTATTATCTCTGACTCACATTTTTGTATAAAATAGAGAAACATCAAGCAGGCACGGCTGCGCAAGCCCCTGCATTATCACCGTATACTTTCTACTACCGAATGCAGATTCACATCGCACTAAATTCAACACCTAACATTCAATTATGCACCAGTTAACAAGCGCACAACGTTCAAACTTTGGTGATTAAATCTAAGAAATCGAATTTTATTAAAAAAAATCAAACCAAACGCTAGCGCAGAACTCTGTAAGTGGTTGTGATCAGAAAGGAAACTTAAATTCAAGCAATCCAACATCGCAGATTAAACACCCATCTCAGAAGCAGTGCAACAAACATAATAGTCTTTCCTAACCTCCACAATTTCCTCCATGGGCGATGCACCAGTCAAAAACTTTTCCGGAGCCAAAACCCTGACTCTGCAACCCGTATCCTTCCTAATTTTCTCCACCACCTTCCCTCCTTTCCCTATAACGGCCCCCGCCTGATTCTTCCAGGCCAAAAGCCTACACGAAACCACTCCCCCAATCTCCGACATGGCATCCCCCTCCGCCGCCACCTGCACCACCCTCTCGAACACCCTTAACACCCCCTCCTGAGCAGCTGATACATCAAACCACTCCTCGCCCCAATCATCCCCACGGACGGAACCACAATTGTTCTCCTCTTCTTCTGGTGGGGCGGAAGCAGAAATCTTGACTTTGTTAACAATAGCAGGCGAGGAAACAACGCTGATGACCCTGTGGTCGCTGGCGTCGATCGGGTCTTCTACCCGGATTTTGGAATTGGTGAGTTTCTGAAGTTGCTTAATGACGAAACCGGATTTCCCAATAAGCCCGCCGATGCGGGATGAGTGGCAAAGCAGGCGGAAGGCTACGTGTCCGGGCGGGACGTATAGCGGCGGTTGCGGGGGTTTGCAGTGTTTAGAGAAGGCGCCGCCGCTGACGTTCGGAGCGCGCGGTGGGGTAGCATTATTGACGTTGGGGTCGTGCATAGCTTCAGAAGAAGTTGGGTAAATGCTTCACTGGGACATTGACAATTGACATTCCCATTCCCTCTCCCACTCCGTCGCTCTGTGTGCGTCTCTCGTTTCTTCCCTTTTCGACTGTCGATAAATGGGAAGGAAGAAGCATTACCGATTACGGACTCATTGTGTGAACCGCTGAGGCATCGTAATCTCCGGATTTTATTTCTCTGCTCTTCTCTCAATGCGCCTTTCTTCTTTCCATTTGAAAAGGACGCGCGTGTGAACTCATGACGGGGATATTTTTATTTTTTTCTAAATAGTTAAGTTGATTTAAAGAGCCTTTGGTTTTAAATAGATTAAAATATTTACCTCTCCTTTAACTATGATCATTATAATATAACCCAGGATTAGTTTGATTGATTTTCCCAATGCCATAGATGTTTCTGTTCAAAAACTCTTCATTAGAGAGTTAATTAATTAAATTTCAATTCTTTTGTGTCAACTTCCCACTTGTCTTGCATCTGTCAAAATTCAAAGCAAGTCATATTGTATAAAACAGTAGGTGTTTGTCAACCGTTGTTGTGAAAGAATTTTATGACAATTCTAACCTTGCATCTAACTAAATTATTGTTTTATAAATTAGTCGTGATTATCTATGTCTAGACGATTAAGTCAAGCAGGTCAACGGTCATTTGTGGGTACCATTTGCACTTTCTACGAGCTTACTGATTTGTTTTTCTTTCAACAATCTTGTGAAATGTTTTGGTAATATTTGTTTACTTTTAGGAGCGATATTGAAGTCTAATTTTATTTTTTATGATTATTATTATTATTATTATTATTATTTTGTGGTTTATGTATTTTTTTTATTTTTTAACGGAGGAAGAAATTTTATTACTTGATATCAAATTGGTCTATTTTTTATTTGAATTATATTTTTAAAATTGCAAGTCAATCAATTAAATACAAAATAATTTGACTCGTTAAAAATCTGGTTTAATTAAATGAGAACTCAATCGTCAAATTCAAAACACAAGGAATTAAATCAATTGGACACAAATTAGCGCGAGATATTTTATGTGAGTTTTAGGCTTTTAAATGTTAGGTAACACAAATTTACTTTTTGATGTGAAAATCTTTTGCACTTCCAAATGTTTGACAATACAAATTTGGGACCCAAAAAAGGGGTATAGCCAAACATTCAAGCACTTTGATTTTCCAGTTCACATTTTTTGTGAGAAATTCACAAAAGATTCTTAAAGTATTTCTACCATTGATTTTCTCAAAAAAAAAAAAAGAAAAATCTCAATATGAACTTTATGCAGATGGAAGAAAATTCAAGAGATTGGAATGAATGACAGATCTCAAATCCGATTGAGTCATGATTGTGTGAACTTTGATCTTTTGCCGAAACACAATACGACGAACCCAAAAAATTTTAAGAAAGGCGGACGATCACAACCAACATTTTGTGAATTAGTTGATACATCACTAGAAAATTTAAGACACATTTGAGATACTCTAAACTAGGTCTCAACGACAACGTTGAGGCATGAAGTGATGTCTCATCAAGGCTTTGAGCTCATCCCATGTGCTAATCGGACACTCACCCATTCTCCTCCAATCAAGTTGAGTTTGTTCCACCATATGATTTACAGTCTACAAACATTATCACCACTAAAGTCAACCTTTGCACCTTTGTGTACTATTCATAATCAAAAACTAACTCTATCCTATGTAAAAAATCTTAAATAGTCTAAAAATAAAAAAGTAAAGTACAAAAACCTATACGTGACTAAAATAAAGTAAAATAAAATGGAGTCTTCAGGATAATTGCGTAGAAGGACCATCCGTTTCAAAATTTTAATGACTATAATTCATAGATTAATTATTTCTTTAGTTTATTTTACTTAAACTTTATTTTATATTTATTTTTTGGAATGTCCATGTGCATTAGAAAAATAAATCATGTATAAAAGGAAACATTATTTAGTAATATATTCATTAAATTATTTTTTAAAATTATATTATATGTTTTACGAGATTGTTAAATCAAATCATGACGTATGTATAACTTTAGCCGAATACATATATATCACGAGAAAAAATAAAATCTATTTTTTTTTTTGAAAAATTAAAATACAAAAGAGAGAATAAAGTGTAGTATACTAATTTATAATCTATTTTATACAAGTTTTTATTTTGAATTGTTTTATATGCATTGGATTGATTATAAATGTTAATATTCAAATTTAATTGTTTATCTCTTATTTTTGAAGGAAAAGAATGTCTTAATACTGCTGTATTTGAATAATAATAAGAGCCGCATTTAAATTTATTAACATGTTCTAGACACATTAAAATAACATTTTGTATACCAAGAAGAAAATGAGATTAATAGTTTAATAATAAAATTTTTTTTAATTATATTAAAATTTAATTTCAAATAAATATTATTTGATAAACAATTATTCCACCCACTACCCCCTCAAGATGGCATTAACAATATATATAGACACACACACACACACACACACACACAATAGTGGATAAAGAGTCCGAATATAAAAGTACTTCTGTGAATGTTATTTTTTAACGTGCAATGCATGTGTATTTTTCTAGTGTATATAACATTAGTTATTTCTACTTTCTCGCTGCATACCGAATAGTAGATTGCATTCCTAAGTGCAGTGAAAATGAATAGAAGAAAAGCAACCTAAAGATTTTACCTAGTTTGAGAGTGTGTACAAGAACAAATTGACTCGGGCAGAAGCACTGTCCTATTGGCATTTCCAGTATATGTCACTAAATGGTTAAGGGAGAAAATATCTTGGACTACTGGTTACTATGAGTTTCCGTGTCCGTGCGACACTCTTATCGTTTTGGCCCTCAAGTCACAATCTGAATATTATCGTGCTCTGGTTGGTAGGTTTTGTATCTTGGACAAAAATAATTGGTGTATGATTTGACTACAATAATTATGAGTGACAGGAGCTTCAGCGTAATTATGGAGTTGGATAAACACATTATTTAGGTATCTAGTGCGATTTCAGAATTCAGATTCTCCTTCAAGAACTATTGGTGTTTTATTGAGAAAGAAGGGGGGAAATGGTGCTGCAAGCAGTGGAGATACTCCGAAATGAAATTCCCCTCGAGGAGGAATCAGTGTTCATACCTGATGATGCCAAGGCTGGTTTACTTCTTGTGGACATCATTAATGGCTTCTGCAGTGTTGGAGCTGGCAGCCTGGTAAGGGAAAACTTCCTAGTGTCCACCCCCGATGTTGGGACTAAGTACTCTTAATCTAGCTCAAGAATACGATGTTGCGTTTCATTATTTTTTAGGCCCCAAGAGAGCCCAACAGGCAGATAACTCAGATGATAGAAGAAACAGCAAGAGTTGCAAAACATTTCTGTGAAAAGAAATGGCCTGTGCTTGCCTTCCTTGACTCACACCATCCAGAAAAACTGGAGCACCCTTATCCTCCACACTGCATCGCCGGCACTGATGAATCGAAGCTGGTTCCTGGTATGCATCAGGCAACATTTCCATGCCGGGACAGCGTCTCTGAAGCAGTCTGGTTACCATGTCTGCATATGTGACAATTCATTTCTGTTTTATGTGCAGCTCTAAGCTGGATAGAAGAAGAGCCGAACGTGACGATTAGGCGCAAGGATTGTTATGACGGCTTCGTGGGTTCCATTCAGGAGGATGGTTCCAATGCCTTCGTTGACTGGGTGAAGGGCAACAAGATACAAGTTGTGAGCATTTTCCACCCATCCTTTGATTGAACTGAGGTTTCGTCAAGTTACTTTGGCATCTGAATTCTAGCAATACATGTCATCGCTACGGCTACTCAATCAAAGAGAGTGCTTGTAAGATGCAGTATATGGAATTAGAATGATCTTGATCACCCCCATGACATTGATTTAGATGAAACTGCGTGCAGCTGTTGGTGGTTGGTGTCTGCACCGACATATGCGTGCTGGACTTTGTTTGCTCCACAATTTCAGCTAAGAATGGTGGGTTCCTCGACCCACTGGAGGACGTCGTGGTGTACTCCAAAGGATGTGCTACTTTTGACTTTCCAGCTTCACTGATAAGAAACAGCAAAGATCTTTTGGTTCATCCCCAGGTACTCAGTCCGTTCCTCTGTCTCTGAAATCAAGTTCCTTGTTCTAAACCCCAAAGCATGCAGTCTACATAACAACAGACCGACTGACAAATAGCTTTACACTGGAAATGGAAATTTCAGTTCAATTTTTATTTCGCCATGTAATGGTCATTGACTGGCAGGAGCTGATGCATCACGTGGGGCTTTACATGGCTAAGGGAAGAGGCGCCAAGATTGCCAGAGAAGTGTCTTTTAACGCAGTGAAGTAACTGTGAGGTCTCATTACCTGCAAATTACCTGGCTGTCACTGTGTGGTTGCTTCCAGCATCATCGACTGAGTTGTTTAGTTAATGTATGTCATGAAAGACTGTGAAACTGCATTCGGGATTTTAGATAATGTGATGTAAAACTGTGTTGGAAACAGACTTCCTCTACGTCCACATTTAGATATGAATTATACACTAGGGAACAGCATTTTAAGCATAATGATCCAACCCTTTTTAACAAATAGCAAGAGATTCTGTAGAATTCATGCTCACAATATGGTAGATGGTGCATGCATTCTAGGGAAAATGATTAACAATGTCACTATAGGCATTTCTTAGACGAGTCGGTTATCTGGTAATGGTTATAACTCATACTTCTGAGGTTAGTTCTATGAAAATCCCCATGGCTTGTGGCACTGACAGAAAATTAGTCACGTGGGACTTGGTCTAATTATCCCCAGCTTTTCTGTCCAGCCAAAATCACAGACTAAGCTGCAAAACAATGTAGAGAAAACCTTAACTGCAAGCATCAGTGCTTAGAAGCAGACTAGATACCATCAGACACAACATAGTTTTATGTACAAACGAAAATCATACCAGAAACTATTGAGTGGACAAATTCCTCGAGCGACTGCCTGAATTTACGTCTCCTTTGACCAAGGAAAAGTCCGATTTAGCACCAGAACACCGTGTTTGAAGATGCACGCTTTGAATTTGAGAGAACCAAATTAGTTGTTGGAACAGCAAATGATGGTGAGTGTTACAAAATGAATAAGGTCCTCCATTAATAATCTACTGGTTCAATATTAAATTACTTCACCAACTATCCGTCCCGATCCCGTTGCAAACCTTTTAAAAGCATTTTAACAAGCAGACATACGTTGAGCCAAAAAAACTTACCTAAAAATATTAAAGAATATCAGGACGTTAATGTACAAGAGGAACTCAATCCAGTTACGAATACCAAGAAGTGATATTCAGGGGCCCAATAAACAAAACCAACAACTGACCCTCCTTTGATGTACTGCACAAATGGGTCTTGAAAGGGTGCAATCAGTAATACATGCTATTTGGAACAACTTTGAAAAGGAGTTGCATTTACTGCAGATGCGCGCACACGCACACACACTCGTGTGGGCCACATGACAACAGATCCCTTTTCTCTAGCCTTAACTGGAACACAAAGCAGATCTTTAATGCGTGGGCCACATGACGTTTTGCTGGATGAATCGATCACCAACTAGTACCTCAACTGTAATTTGATTTTGCTTGCCATCCTAGCTATTCCATTCCAGAATCCAGTTCAATATCATTGTGGTCTTCATCATTTTCACTTTTTGATTCATTTCCGGTCTCTATGTTCTGTAAGTCATAATCCTTTTCTTCCTCATCTTCATCTATAATCTGTTCAATCACCTTAGATATTAGATCACTGTCGACTTTCTTTGGTTCTGTCACTTTCACAACCTTGACTTTCACAACAGAGATCACGTCCTGCAAAGACAATATCAAAACTAGAATCATCATCCCTGCCTTCTCCATCATCTGCATCTTCAGAACTTCGTTCAAATAGTTTATTTTAGTTATCTCTTGCATCACGAGAGTCTAGGCTTCTGGAACTTCCTAATGACTTGAAAGGCCTTGGGAAGCTTCTTTACGCTTCTAGTAAACAGCATTAAAATCAAGTAATCCATAAAATCATAAATTTAGCTTAAAACATATACCTAAAATTCGAACTCTCAGGAAAAAGGTTGTCGAGCAGGTTTCCTTAATGAATACATGCTACTTCTACCATTCCTAACAAATGACCATGATGCAAGAAAACATGCAGACAGCAAATACGAGCCCCTCCAGCATTTGGACTCTCACCCAAATAAGAATACAAAAGATTCACCTATGCAAGTATCCAGCATTTTCCTACTGCTCCCAAGTGAAAAATTCCCAGCAGAAAGATGTCATCAAACACAACAGCTTTTTCCAGTCACCAAAGAATTCATCAATTCGTACATTCCGAGAATCCACTAAACACCTATACCATTTGGATTTGTGAATGCACATCATGAAATCTAGTGAATCTGTAAAACAAATTTCTGAGATACACGAATCCCTGCTGCTTATAATCCATTTTCAGTGTTTGTAAGATATACCGCAAACATGGGGACACCATCGGAGGCTGTGACAAGCTGCCTGCCAAGAAAAGCAGTATGCAGCAAAGTAATCAATCATGAATCCTGAACCTAAATTAAACAGCAGAACATATGGAATGGAAAGAATCACGCTTCATATTGAAAGTTCAGACACTTCCTTCTATTACACAAATATCACCTCACATCTCAGAAGTGCCAAAAAGACCACCAACAAAAGCAAGAGCAAAATTTCAACAACTCATACACACCAATTCTTAGATACAAACCCAAACACCGAAGACAGCCAGGGAAAGGATCTCATGCTGTCCAATTCATCAACTTCAAGGTAATACAGGAAGTACGGAAATGAAGAAATACCAAATTACTCTTCTTAAAAGCACAGTCACAAGTCGAGGATCATGATAGTAATCCTATGCCAAATTAATTCCCTCCCAACTCGTTTCATTACCAAAGAAGTTATTAACATTCCTTACACTTAGTGTTCAGAATACAATAAAGCAAGAGGGCTGAACCTTATGATTCAGCAAAGTACCACCAATTCTGGTTTGCCTTATCCATCATCGAACTGATGAACCTATATCCAATTTGTTTGAGATTGGATTGACTATTAATGACATAATATAGGGATTAGATTGGAATTTGCAAATAAATATAGTAGATAACTAAATTAGTCATATTGTAATTGTATACTCCCTAACTTAGTACCTTAACCTTGTGTATTTAAAACATTATAGTTAATTAATAAATTTACACTCTAAACTTTAATTGAAAAAAATTCAACATACTCAAATTAATTATTGGTACACAATCATCTTTTTTTCTATACGATATACATAGTATAATATTATTAAGACAAGACTTTTTTGCAACACAATATAGAGTTATTTGAAAGCTCTTTTGGACAGAAGGCTTTAAATTTGAAAAGTGTAATTCAAGTGATTTTAAGAAGAAAATATTTTTAAATTCACTGTAATTATTAAAATTGTAGTTTAAATTTTAAATGAGAGCTTGAAGATTTGATATACGTTGTCCTCCAAACCAGTATAGTGAATTTGTTATTATAGATTTGAAATTCATTTTATTAAATCTTTCAATCCATATGGGATCTGAAGGTTTTCATTATTTTATCATTATCTTCTCTCTCTTTTTTTAATTTCTTATTTTTATATTTGTTCTTTCTCAGTTTTTTCTCTTTCAAATATTATTTTTACTTTCAATATATATATCTGTACTATATTATTATGAAAGTAAGGTTTTTTGATTGCACATTATAAAACTACTTAACTATCATTAATTTTATTTTTTGAATATTTTTATCCTTTTTCTTTAACTTATTATTTTATTTATTTTCCTCATTTTTAAAAATCTTTTTTAAATTCTTTCAATCGTTTTTCTTATTTTAAATATTTATGTTTTCAATTTTTATAATTTTTGTTATTTAGAATGCAGTATTTTTATAATTTATAAATTAATTTATATATACATAACGTATGCCACCTCGATTAACATTTATTAATTTATCTGAGAGAGACAGTAACTACTTTAGCCTCAAAATATAATTTTCAAAGTCAAATCAGTACGTGCGTAATAAAGTAATTAAGAATACAAAGACTATTCGAATTGAATGAATTTCTAAATTAATTTATACTTGTGATGAAAAACATATTGGATATGCGTGCATAGTATTTAAGAATTAAGAGACGAGAAAAAAATTTAAAGATAAAAATTGAAAGGCGCTTAATGCCTGCTCATATAAATAAAAAGATAATATTTTTTAAATATAAATTTTTATATCATTCATAAAATTAATAAAATGATTAAAGAAATTAAAAAAATAGCAGTATTAGAATTGGGGAAAGTGAAATCAGAATATAGGTATAAAGAATTAAAGATAATTTAATAATTATTTAATTTATAAAATTTATTACATTTTTAATAATATTATAGATAGATCAAGAAACTATAATAAATTTAAAGCAAATAAAAATAAGTAAAAATGAACTATAGAAAAAAAATAAAAAAAAGAAACAAAAGCATGTTAAATTGTAGATAAAAAATCAAAGTAAAAATGGAATACAATAAAGTTAGTCTAGAGAACTTACGATGAAGCAGCCTGTAGAAGTTGGAAAGACTGACGATCTCAAATACTACAAGTACCACTGCCTGGTCGGGCGACCCATCCACGACTTCTTTGAGGACAAAGATCCTTGAATTGGCCCTTTAAAGAACGATCACGTTAGAGGATGATGGTACCAATGTCAACAACACCACCTTCGATGACCAAACAAATTGAGTTGAAGAAACAAGTAGCTCCCTTAATGAAGTTGGTTGCTTCCAATAGAAAAGCCAAGAGCCTGTTGAAAACTTTATGGCTGTAGTGGTCTTCACGGACAAAGATTTAATGTTGGTGTCCCAACCCCACAACAGTCTATTGTTTGTTACGGGTTATATCCACGAACAAAAGGGTCAATAGAATGCTAATTGACAATAGCTCTGCAGTCAATATCTTGACCCTAAAAATGCTAAGAGTGCTAGGGTTCTCGACCGTTGAGCTCTCAAATAGTCACCTAATGATTCAAAGATTTAATCAAGGGGACCAGAGAGCTTTGGACGTCATGAAAATGAAGCTACTCATAGACGATATGGAGTTAACTGTCCTGTTCCATGTCATTGGTGCTAAGACGTCATATAACTTACTTCTTAGATGTCATAGCTCCATGAGAATAGGGTAGTCCCCTTTATCTAGCATCAATGTTTCAAGTATTGCCGCAACAGTGTTGTGAAGAAAGTGCTGAGCGATTGCAAGCTCTTCACTGAAGATGAATCCCACTTCGCCAATACCAAGTATTATTTGAACAAGGTCAGAGCTTCTGAGACTAACCTCCTTATCAAGGCTAGATATAACCCGCAGGAGCAATTTTCGTTGGGAAAGCTTTCTTAAAAATCCTTAAGTTAAAATCCACGAGCAGGGCTTGGATATGAATAGCCTAAATGCCCTATCTGCATTGCCATAAGAAGGGCTACCACCAATAGTATCACTTAGGGGGACAGCTTTTCAAAGGTCAAGGGCAAGCCAGCACGGGTGTCGGTCTTTGAAAGACTTGGTCCACCCAAGAAACAAAAGTGCTGGAAGACAAAAGGGGGTATTAGAAAGGCACCAAAGTAGGATGAAAAGTTTCGAAGCTTGATCCTTTCTCGCATGTGGCGACCAATAGATTTGGTGGTATCCTGTGACAGAGTTCTTCAAGCCAAATTCCAGACAGTCATCTTCACTAAAGCTCAAGTGACAAAGGATGATGATAAGGAAAGTGTGAGCTCGTCCAACCACATTACACTATGCGAAGAAGGACTAGCCATCGAAAAAGATGATGAGGTTGCACCACTCTAAATGGAGGTAGGAACTAAATCCATAATAAATGAATTAAAAAAAAATGGACTTGGGAGATAGTAATGACCCTTGATCCACCTACATTAATGCCTTGCTGACAAATGAAGAGACTGACATGTACATGGGGCTCTTGAAAGAGTTCAGGGATGTGTTTGCTTGGTCATACAAGGAAATGCCAAGTTTAGACCTAAGGATTGCCGTACATCACCTGTCTATAAAGAAAGTAACTCGGCCTGTCAAACAAGCACAACACTAATTCCAGCCAAAATTGCTTCCCCAAATCGAAGCAGAGGTCAATAAACTGATCGAGGCTGGCTTCATATAGAAGTTAAATACCCCACGTGGATCTCCAACATTGTCCTGGTCAGGAAAAAGAATAGACAAATCTGGGTGTATGTTGACTTCAAAAATCTCAACAAGGCATGCCCAAAAGATGACTTCCCTCTACCTATCACCAAGCTCATGATCGATGTTACCATGGGACATAAGGCCCTCTCATTCATGGACAAATCGTTCGAGTATAACCAAATTTGCATGGCATCAGAGAATGAAGAATTAACAGCCTTTCATATGCCTAAGGGTATATACTGCTATAAAGTGATGCCTTTTGGCCTCAAAAATATAGGAGCCACGTACCAGAGGGCCATACAAAAGATCTTCAATGATATGCTCCCCAAGAATGTCGAATGCTACATCGACGATCTCATGGTCAAGTCAAGGAAGAAGGTAGACCATCTGGACGATCTCAGGAAAGTCTTAGAATGCCTCAAAAGACACTAGCTGAAGATGAACCTGTTGAAATGCGCTTTTGGGGTTGCTTCTAGCAAGTTCTTAGGCTTCATCATCTGCCATCGAGGTATCGAGATTGAGTAGGAAAAAATCGACGCCATCTTGAAGATGTCAGAGTCTTGAAATATCCATGAGCTTAAAAGCTTGCAAGGAAAACTAACATATATTTAGTGGTTTATCTTCAACCACGCAGGTCGTTGTCAACTATTCAGCAGACTTATGAAAAAGGACGTTCCGTTCGAATGGGATAAACACTGCAGAAAGGCCTTCGAAAATATCATATATTTTCTAATAACACCCCTAGTGTTGGAAGCCCTAGTGCCCGATCGTCCTTTGATCTTGTATATCGCTGCGCAAGAATGCTCAATGAGAGCCCTACTAGCCCAAAAAAATTATGAAAGGAAGGAGAGTGTCATCTACTACTTAAGTAGGATGATGATGCCAAATGAGTTAAAATACTCACCGACTGAGAAGATTTGTTTGGCACTTATCTTCACCATCTAGAAATTAAGACATTACTTCTAGACTTATATAATTCGTTTAATGTCTAAGGGTAACCCATTAAAGTGCGTCATGACAAAGCCCGTTCTCTCTAACAAGCTCGCAAGATGATACCTGTAACTCCAACAGTTTGAAATTGCGTATATGCCACAAAAGGCAGTGAAGGGACAAGTGTTAGCTGACTTTTTGGCAGACCACCATATTCTAGCTAAATGGGATCTGTCCGACTACTTGCCAGATGAAGACGCCCTGATGGTTAAAATTACTCCTCCATGGAAAATATACTTTAATAGAGCCTCCCATAGGGGTGGAGCCGGTGCAGGGGTAGTATTTATGACACCAGAAGGCGAAATCTTGCCTTACTCGTTCACCTTAACAGAAAATTGCTCCAACAATGTGGCTAAGTACCATGCCCTGATCATTAGACTCGAGATAGCTATGGATATCAAACAACTCCACCATAAATTCTATAGTGATTCCAAGTTGGTGATCAACCAGTTGTAGGGAGAGCATGAAGTGAAGAAGCCTAAGTTACTTTCGTACTATAACTATGTCAATATGCTTATGGGGTGGTTTGGCATGTGCCGAGAGGCAAAAATAAGCAGGCAGATGCATTGGCTAAGCTTGCCTCCACTTTGTCTCTACCCAGCACTAAGCATCATGTACTCATATGCAAGAAATGAGTAGTGCTACCAACACTTAAGGACAAGGAAGAAGAAGAAAATTGCTCCGTAGAAGTCCTCAACATGGAAAGGAAGACTAGTGCCAACCATTCGTAGATTACTTGAAATACGAAAAATTATCAAACGATCCACATCAAAAGGTCGACATTCAATGCCAAGCAACCCGTTTTATTTGCATCAAGGGCATCCTGTACAAACGCTGATCTGATGGAGTATTCCTACGCTGCTTGGGCAATGACGACACTGTTCAAGCCATGGAGGAAGCACACTCTGGGATTTGTGGTGCGCATCAATCCGAACCAAAACTTCATTTTTGAATCAAAAGAATGAGATACTATTGGTCGATAATGGTAAAAAGATTACATGGAGTTCGCCCAAAGGTGCCAAGCATGTCAATACCATGCTAACTTCATTCATCAACTACGCGAGCTCTTACACCCAACAGTAGCTTCATGGTCGTTCGATGCTTGGGAATTGGATGTTATTGGA
Source organism: Avicennia marina (assembly GCA_019155195.1). Taxonomy (NCBI): domain Eukaryota; kingdom Viridiplantae; phylum Streptophyta; class Magnoliopsida; order Lamiales; family Acanthaceae; genus Avicennia; species Avicennia marina. Next base: position 5,346,367 of record CM032760.1, read on the forward strand.
CCCATAATGAAGTCATCTATTGGTCACCTTTACATCCTGACTGCTACTGACTACTTCTCCAAATGGGTGGAGGCAATCCCTCTCAGGGAAGTGAAAAAGGAAAATGTTGTTGACTTCATCTGTGTCAATATTATCTACAGATATGAAGTTCCTCGGTATATTATCATCTGACATTGGGAAGCCATTTGTCAACAACACCATTGATAAATTATGTCAAAGGTTCGGCTTTAAGCAAAGGAAATCCTTAATGTACCATGCTCCAACTAATGGTCTCGTAGAAGCCTTCAACAAGATTTTGTGTAACTTGTTGAAAAAGGTGGTGTCAAAGTCAAAAAGGAACTAGGACAAAAAGATTGGGAAAGCTCTGTGGGCCTACCGAACCACTTTGAGGACACCCACGCAAGCAACTCCTTATGTGCTGGAGTACAGGGTTGAAGTTGTTGTCCTGCTTAAGCAGCAAATTCTATCGCTGTGAGTTGCCATACAGGAGAGATTGAACGAGGAAGACAATACTCGTTTGTGTCTTGAAGAATTGGAGCCGCTCGATGAAAAGAAGCTAGATGCACAACAAAGGCTCGAATGCTATTAAGCTCGCCTATTCGAAGCCTTCAACAAAAATTACGTGCCTGATCTTTTTAAGTTGGGGAATTGGTGCTCGCTGTGAGGAGGCCCATTATCATCACTCACCGCATTGGAAACAAGTTCACCTCTAAGTGGGATGGACCATATGTTGTCTGAGAGGTTTATACAAATGGCGCATATAGACTCGTTGATCAAGATAGTGTAAGAGGTGGCCTAATCAATGGGAAATTCCTAAAAAAATATTACCCATAAAAAAACAGCTCCTTGATTCGAGTATAAACTATCTAATTAAACTTCAAGTCATTACACTTCTTGATATGAGTTTAAACTGCCAAAATCGTTAAATGAAACCCTCCTTGATACATGAGTCTAAACTGTAAGTTACTCCTGGCCCGCAAGAGTATAAACTATGAACAACTAAATTCTTTGACATCTTCAGTTGGTTGGACTACATTATGACTTGATCAGCTTGAAAAAAAAATAAATTTCAAGTTCAGTCGTAAAACGGCAGAAGCATGTCAAATAAAGGGAAAGGCAATCCATTGACAATGGGTAAAAGGAATACTTTATTCATAACTCAATGATTACAACACTGGAAATACTTTATTTCTCTCTAACGAGGATGAAAACAAAGCAAGTTTAGTTAAATGGTTTCAAATCATCCAATTCTCTCTTGGCAACATCAACTAAGGCTCTCAAAGATTTCAAGGCTTTGGCCATCTCACCATCTGATGGAGGAGTGTTGGATATGACCTTGACCTCTTCCTCCATTTCTCTAACTTCAGTCGAGACCCCTTCGTGAGCTTCAAGCTACAACTCCAAAAACTTGGAAAGCTCCTTGTGCTTCTTTTCAAAATTGCAAGCTGGCTTTCCACATTTTTCAACTATGCCTTTGTTCGGTTAATTTGCTCAGCCTTCTTGCTCTCATCAGCTTGAGCTTTATGCAAGTGACTTTGGACTTCACTAAACTGCTAGGCAAGAACTTCCTTGGTTGATTTCTCAGATGGTTAGGACCTTACATTGTCATAAATTGTAGCCTTAGTAAACAGTGTGCCCAGTAAAGCCTCTAAGTGAAAAATATCAAAGTGGCTTAAGCTTTTCATCAACTGAATGACCGATGAAACGCTGCCACTAAAGGAGGAGATTAACTCACCTGAGGTCTTCTTTATCCGCTCATGAAGGCCAGCCCACAATTTCTCTAAATATTCCTTCTGATAATCGTGAAGGAATTTGTCGGCCTCAAAAACAGAAATCCAGATAGAAGGAGTAGGCTCAACAACTACCCCCAAAGTCGAGCCACCTGGGCCACCAATGGAAGTTGGAAGTGGATTGTGTTTGCAAGCAGACTCCTGCAAACCTCCAGTAGCCTCACTTCTAAATACATGCTCCACCAGCTGAAAATAACAACAATGATGAATAACAATTAAGTTATCATTGTTAACAAAAGTGTTACGGCATAAAAAATGCGAACCGTTAAAATACCTCTTTAGCATATTCCTCTGTGAACTACCTGTAGTCCGAACCCCTGACTTTTAGAACCCGAGAACCTGAATACCTTCTGTTTCTCTTTTAATGGCGGTCTACAGTGCTGCTACCGCTATCCTCCAAGATCTGAATGGCCTTTTTCCTCTTCAATGCGCCAAGTGGATCATCCATGGTAGCGGGATCAAGACATGTGCCTTCGGCATTGCCGACAGGTGGAGCAGTATTGCTATCCATTGGGGAAGCATCATCGTGTGAAGGGTCAACCAGACAAGCAGCATATTCCGCTAAGAAATTGCCATGGATAAGGGGTTACCATTTCTTATAAGTGACCGATAAGTATCACCGTGCAAAAGTGAGGTTATGGGAGAAACATGTCTTAGCCATGGATCGAAGTAGAAGGCATAAGCGCCAATAGAGAAAGCCATCATCCAAAGAGCATTGCTTAAGATCATGGACAAGCGACCCAGGCACCACTTGGAAATAACCAAATTGGCGATTGAATCGATGAGGACTATAAGGTACTACATTGAAATGATCACCTTACCTTAAGGTTAGATAGCTTAAACGAATAGCCACAAAATGATCTTACTCGATCTCCCCGGCATTTTCATTATCTACGTAAATAATGTCATTCCCTTTGCTGACTAAGTTGCAAGTCCAGTAGGCCTGTTCGCCCTTATGAATCCACTTTCGGGCCTCATCTAGGTCATAAAACTTAGCGCATCCCTCTCCAAAATACACCGCCATCTTAGGGTCTAACATGGACTTGAAGACTTGAAAGTGCGTCCCAAAGTAATGTGAGATCCACCCGTAAACATAATGCACTGGGAATGCTGCAGGTTTGTGGGATGGGCAGTAAGAGTTGGCAATTCTGTTCAAACCACCGTAAATGGATATTAGAATTGGGACTGCAAGGCTCACAAATTACCCGGTAGCCATAATCCCAGCCATTTTAAATGTAAATGGCTGTATGAATCCAACATCTTTGTTAAGTAGAATGAAGACACAAAGCTAACATGATAAAAAGGCTACCATATACGTCTCCTCCCTGACTCCCCCCATTGATATTAAGACTCACGAACAAGGTCTCTTTTGATGCAAACAAAGGTTTAGGGGATCAATATACCAAATGGATTGTACGTGAATTGGGGGCGTACTATCCTCTTTTCCTTACGGACAAGAGGCACGGAGTATTTTGTAGCCCTTTTACACTAAAACTTCAGCCACTCAACAATCGACACTTTTCGAGGTTAGTTTGTGGGGACCCAGCTATAGAGTCTATGAAAAGCATGGAACAGATATATACATAAATGGGGAACAAATTTGCACCTATTCCATCAACGCCAACCAGCTCTTTAGCACTTAGAATGACATCGTCATAAAGCTTTCCCCAAATAGAAAGCTCGGCCATCAAACGCAGGTCAAAAAGGGATATCGACATCTCTCCGAGCGAAGTTAATAGGTATCAGTGAGAGGGCACCAGACCTCAAAAAATGCCTTCATGATCTTCGTGCTTCGATCACATGAGAACAACAAAACATACACCGTGGCGAAGATTCTGGCGGCATTCAACTTAGGTTTGCACCTGTTGAGAACATTCTTGATCCACGTCCAATATCCAAGGATGTATTGAAACTTACCAGTCAAGTCAAATTGGCTAGCCCACTTAGCATCCCCGTTGACGATACGACAGCCGAGTGTAAGCAAAGATACAACTTCATTAGAGGGTTGATGGTGGCTGGGCTGCAGGGTCTGTGCCTTAATAGACCACCCAAGAGATGCAGGCTAGGACCATTCATCAATACATTTAGAAACAGTTAACTTGAGCTAAGAAACTATAAAGCGACCAATCACGGGGGTATGCATAATTAAAGAGGTGCTTCGCTCCACCCACTAGTTCTTATCGTCAAGGATAATCAAACATTCTTCACTGGATTGTATAACATGACTTTTGAAATATGCCATCTTCTGAACAGCTACATAAAAGGAAAGTAGAGCGTTAGATTCAATTAGGCTGAAATATGGCTCAAATCATACATAATGACTAAAAAAGGTCAAGCTCAAGTCCATGGGTCAAGTCTAAGTCTAAAAATCAAGTCCAAGTCTAAAGGTCCAGCCCAAGTCCATGGATCAAACCTAAGTCCAAAGGTCTAACCCAAGTCTATGGATTAAGCCCAAGTTCAAATGTCAAACCTAAGTCCTTAGGTCAAGTCCAAGTCCAAAGAACTAGCCCAAGTCTATGAGTCAAGCCTAAATTTAAGGAACCAGCCCAAGTCCAAGGGATCAACTTAAGTCCATAGATCAAGTCCAAATCCAAGAGTCCGTCACCAAGTCTATAGATCAAGCTCAAGTTCAAGGAACCAGTCCAAGTCCATAGAACAAGTCCAAGTCCAAAAGTCTGGCCCAAGTCCGAGCGACTAGCCCAAGTCTATGGATAAAGCCCAAGTCCAAGGGACCAGTCTAAATCCATGAAACAATAAGTCCAAGAATCTAGCCCAAGTCCATGGAACAAACCTAAGTTCGAGCGACTAGCCCAAGTCCATGGATCAAGCTCAAGTCCAAGAAACCAACCTAAGTCTTTGGATGAAGTCTAAGTCCAATAGACCAGCCCAAGTCCATGGAACAAATCTAAGTTCGAGCAAGTCCAAGTCTAAGAGTTTAGCCCAAGTCCATGAAACAAACCCAAGTCCGAGCAACCAGTTCAAGTCCATGGATTATGCCCAAGTCTGAGGACTAGCCCAAGTCTATAGAAGAAGCCCCCAAGTCCGAGTGATCCAAGTCCAAGAGTCCATTTTAAGTCCATAAAACAAACTCAAGTTTAAAGGACCAACCCAAATTTATGGATCAAATCTAAATTGAAGGGTCCCATTCAAATTCAAGTCCTAGAGCCCAAACCTAAACTCATGGACCCAAACCCAACCTCAATGACCCAAGCTCAAAGACTCGAGCTCAGAGGCCCAAGTTTATGGACTGGACTTAGTAAGCTAAAAGCTCTCAATACGGGTCAGATTTGCTGGACCAAACAGGAGTCATAAGTTTCGTTAGACTAGTAAGATGTGGACTACATTAGATCCATCTTGTATCGTACTTAGGTCCATAGGCCATTTATCTTAGCTAAAAATAAGTGAATAAATAAATAAACAAATAAATAATAAAAAAAAAAGAATTTCGAGACTTTTTCACACCGAAATCAAACTCTCTGTAAACAAGTCTCGAGGGGGCATTAGTAGGAAAGTAAAATTTTATGGCAATAAAATATTAATAATTAATTATTCATATTTTAGGGATTAAAATAAATAAATTTCTAAAAATTAAATAATAAATAAATTAACATTTTTATTGCAAGCGGCACCATCCAATTGAATCGTGACAAGTGTCAAGACAGGTTAATCATATCGTGCCACGTGGCAAGTCTTACAAGTTTGCAAGGAGAATATTATTGATTCGATAATTAATTCGTTATCATTCAATTAAAGGAAGTAATGCCAAATCAAATATTCTCAATCAATCAGGTTGCACCACATCACTTGCTAAATACGGCAGTCAGGCTTCCCCACTCTTGTAAATACAGGTAGCTTTTGATGGTTTGTCAGGCACAACACACAATAACCAATCGAAGAAGCAACAAAAATACTTTAAGTGAAGAAGCATTTAAGGAGTTCAAATCCTCTCCACCAGTTTCAAAAAGTTTGAAGGAGTTCGTCATCAAATTCAAAGTGTTCTTTCCAGAAACTTATCAAATCTTGGTGTTTGATCCACATTCAAGGTACTGAACCAGTAGATTAACATTATTGAAGATTCTGGACAACTTCAAAAAGGATCAAAACTCAAAAACTCCTCAGTTTAAACTAAATTTTTCGATTAATATTTAAATCACACAAGTTGGAAGAAAATCAAAGGATTAAATTAGAGATTTTACCCACAAAATTTCATTTGGTTTAAATTGTAATCGATTTTTATAAATTTCTTGCTTAATAAAAATCTAATTACAAAAATTTTGTCATACGGTCAGATCAAAGATCACCTAAAAAGACTAATATATAATTTTAAAAAGGGAGAGAGAGGGACAGAATATTAAGGAAAGAGAGAGAAGTTTTAATGTTCCTCGTCTTTTGTCAACCCAACAGTTGCAGTATTCTCCCTTTTCAATTTAGATAGCAATATAATTTTGTTAGGATGAAACTGCATTTATATTTCAAAATAATATAACTAAGTGCACAAATAAAAGAGAAAAAAAAACTATCTTTTTAAGATTAGCACGTATAGAGTGCGTTATTTTACACTGATGAAAATACTTGTAAATAGGCATAATATATAATGCAAAAAAAAAATAAAAATACATTTTTCATCTTGTAAATATGATTGGTCGGTGTTTTTGTTATTCAACATTCAAGGGTGACAAAAATAACAATCTTGAAATAAGAAATTTTGACAATTTTAAGACACCGTGTCCTAATTGTGCCGGCGGATTTTACATGTTGGCATTGGTTACAATGACATTATTGGATTAGTGTGGCAATCGCATTCTAGTTGAATTTTATAAATAAAAAAATAAAAATTAATATCTTCAAAAAGCATAAAAATATATAAAAACTATATAAACACAGCAAATATTTCTTAAAATATTTTTAAAATACGTTCAGAAGTATATAAAATTTATTTTATAAATATATTCTGTAAAATATAACATATAATTTTATCTAGATTTTGAAATTTAAAATATAATTACAAATTTCAAAATTTGAATTTTGGGGAAAACATAAAAGTAAAGACTTATATTTCCTAAATGAATATAGAAACATGTTATATTTTCCAAATATATATTCTCCAATATTATAAAAATATTTTTAAAAATAAAATATATTTTCTAAAATTATTATTTATAAAAAATAAAGGTAAAATATTAATCCAAAAATAAGATGTACTTAAAAAAAATAAGAATTTATATGTTCTACCAATTATAAGAATAAAAAATTTAGTACATTTCTAAGTGTATTATCCAAAAATATTAATTATGTTTCCCAACTCAAATTTTATTTATAAAATACATAGGAATGTTTATAAAAATATTTATATAAAAAGGTTTATAAACATTTTTTTCACATAAATGTATATTAAAGTTTATACTAATTTAAATTCAAAAAAATGTTTGAACATATTTTGAAAAATATAAAAATTTTGATATATATTTTATAATTATATTCTTTAAAAAATATAAAAATATTATTTCCTTTAAAATATAAATTAAAAATACAAAATATAAATTTGGAAAAGTTGAAAATATAAACATAAATTGAAAAATATAAGTTTAAAAGCATCCTCCAAGGAGGATATTCTGCTATATTTTATAAAAATAAAAAAACTAAAAATATTTTCAAAAAATTAATAAAAACATGAAAAATATATTGTTAATATTGCAAAATAAAATATGAAACATAAATTTCATGTATTGATTATAATTTATACATTTGTAATGTAGAAATATTTAAAATTCTTTTTTGTAGAAAATTTAAATTTTTATATTTGTACATTCTAGAAAGTTTGGATTTTTAAACTTTAAAAATTTTAAAAATACATTTATAATATCCTGATTGGAAGATATTTAAATTTATATTTTTAATTTAATTAAATTGAAATTTATATTTTCAATTATTATCTAGAAAACATACTTTTTTGGTATATATATATATACATATAGAAATATGTTAAATTTTTAAATCTTATAATTTGTAGAATGTATGAATTCTTATTATTCTTCAGTACATCTAATTTCTGAATTTATATTTTGTAAAATATATGTTTTTCTGAATAAGTTTAGAAAATATAGCAGATTTTCATATTTATTCAAAAAAAACATAAATCTTTACTTTTATATTTTTCCAAAAATTCCAAATTTGAAATTTGTATATTATATTTTTTTTATAATCTAGATAAAAATATATGTTATATTTTTGGAGAATATATTTATAATTTCATATACTTTTAAATTTATTTTTAAAAATATTTTCTATACTTTTATAGTTTTATATATTTTTTATACTTTTTAAAAAAAATGAATTTTTGAAATTTTTTATTTATAAAATTCCTACGGCGGCATTTGTACTAATCATCTAGCTTTGTCATTATCACTTACGCCGCCGCGTAAGATCCACCAAAAACTCTTAATTTCCATCGTCCAGTGCACGGCACGTGAAAAATTCTAGCATAATTAAGCGCATGGAGTCTCAAAATTGTTAATTTTTTTTAAAATATTAGGACAATTTTGTCACCCTTAAAAATTAAAGAATAAAAAAACCAAACGATCAAATATATAAGACAAAAAAATGCATTTTTTTGCCTAATATATAGCAAATAGTATATTACACTTAATATGATTTTTTCAATCAAATCAACATTTAGGCCCTATTAAATTTGAAGAATTTAAATTTAAGGTAAGATTTAAAAAAACGAGCATTTTAAATGGCTCTAAAATAAAAAATTTCAAATCCTACTTGCATGCCAAAAATATAATTTAAAATAAAAGGCTAAGAATTTGAAATGTATTTTCATTCAAATAAGTACAACAAATTTATTATTACGAATTTAAAATCCATTCTTTTAAACCCTCGTATCCAAATGCACCCTTAGAGAATTTCTTTGGATATTGGATCTTGTAGTATTTATTATTGGTGACTATTGAATGACAAATACTTTTAATTTATGCTGAAATTTAATCTCAGTATTTTATTTAGTCGCTTCAATAATAAAAACATGAAACATAAACCCAAAAACCATTTTATCTATCTTGTCATAATCATTTCAAATGATTTAAAAATCTTTTGAAACATAAATATCCAAATTTGTATCCTCTTTTTGCTTTTCCTTTTATATTATATTGGACGATGATTCAAGCTAATATCCGTGTCCTTCGACAATTGCTACGGTTTTGTTTGTTTTCACTTTTGTACAAGAATGGCATACATTTGGGTTATTGTTTATACTAATTTTTTTTTTATTTTTCAAAATATTCTCATTTCAAAATCAATTAATCTAATTCTAAAATTCTAAATTATGGAATTGGTAAAAATGACAATAATAAAAAAAAAGGTAAAAAAAGGACATTTCCGTTATATGAGTTCACGAAACCATTTCCGTGAACTCATATCACAGAAAGGGTTAGATTCTGTGATATGAATTTATGGAATTTAACATTCATTTGCATCCAAACTATGACCCTACAATATAGAAGGCCAAAAATGCAAATTTAATTAGTACACAAAATTTTGACTTTTAGAACCATATACAATTTTGTAATTTGATTAATGCTTAAAGTCCTTTACTCTATGCACTCTATGCTTAGTATTTTAGAATGCAATCCATACTCTCTTACAAATACAAATGGAACATAAGGGGTCTGCATAGGGAATTATGTTATACCATATACTAATATGTTTATTACAAATTATCCAGAGAAATATGTTTGTGAAAATGATTTCCAAATTGTTATATTCTATTATTCATTACTAGCATATGTCAATGTGAGAAATAAGATAGTGTACATATTTATGAAACTTACTATTATTACAATCTATTCAAGTATGATTAATTACGAATCATCAACTTACACACTGGTTGTAATTAAACCTATACTGGTTGCTTAAAAACAGATAACAATATTAAACCACAATTGTAATTAATATAAAAATAATTCTCTTAATTTACTTTCTCCAACACAAATTTATTATTAAAATAATATTGTTGAATATTATTTTTAGCAAAGATATTTTCTATGCAATACAAAATTTTTGTCAACAAAATTTTATATTTACAAATTTCATATTATACTTTTTGCTCTTGAATTATTTGCGTATGAAACTTCTTTATGATCATACAGTGATTAATTTTATTTTTAGGATTATATAGTGATTAATTCTATTTTTTTCATTAATTTTAATTTTTGAATCAAATGTACAAATCATAAAAATTAAAGTTTGTCAATTTATCATTTATAATTATTATGCTTTAATAGAATAATTGACAAAAATAATTATGTAATAGTTTTAATTAAATTTATCTAATAGAAAATATCATTATATTGATGATAAATTATGTTTGGATTTGTTTTTTTTGTTTGTTGATAAATTATCTTTATTTGTGTATTTTAATAAATGTGCATAGCAAATACACAACCAAAAAGAAAAAAGGAGTGGAGGAGAACCAATTCACGGAAATAGTTGTTTTTTCCTATTTTGTATATTTTTTTACAATTCCATGCTTTTAAATCAAAGACTTGGGTTAGTTTTGTAAACAATTTTAAAATAGAGATATTTTGAAAAATGATTTTTTTTTTGGTATAAACAGAAAAAAAGCTCCTATACATTTCAATTACTATACCTTTAAATTTTTACTCTATCTCATTTACATTTGTAGAATTTTATATAAAAAAATATACTTAAAAAATACAAAATAAAAATGAAAATAAAAAACGAACAAAGCCCAAGTTTTCCACATCCTCTTACCCAAACACGCCCTCGAAAGATCACTCCATATTTCAAATAAAACTCTTTCCCGCTCAGACAACCTTACCCCTTCCCCACCTCCGTTCCTCGCCGGCTTTGGATGAATCCGCCGGAGGCTCCCTCTATCGAAGGCAAGGTGAGAGGTCTTGTTTTATTGTACATTTTCTTTTATGAGGTTTTCGGTTTTCCTTTCGGAATCTCTGAACCCTAATTAGATTCATACGCATCTCTTCTAATGAAGACCGAAAGTAGTCATTTCCTTTTGACAAAGAGGAGAGGGCTTTCTTCGGCGTGCTAAGAGCTAAGACTATTGCAAACCCCCTTGTATGGGATACGAGGTGTTTGATTTGTCTTTCTTGTCTCTATCTTTTAGGCGTTAGTTACTCGAAATTAATAAATGGGTCTTGGCTGTGGAACTCTGTACAATGCTATACTTGGGCGAATGCTTTTAATTGGCTCTTACCTTAATGTTAGGTCAATTATAGCGGAGTAATGATGAGTTTCGTGTCTAAACTCTGCTATGTGGCTGTTCTATCTGAAATTATTTTTCGTAATGCTCCTGCTTATTGAAGCATTTAAGGCAACAGAATTTTTAGTTTTCAGGATTTTATTATCAAGCCCTGAACTCAAATTTCAAAATTTACGTTGCCAAGCTGAAGGTCCATTATTTTGTAGTTAGACCCCAAGCGTCTGATACTTAAATGGAATTTGCTGTTTGAGGTTGCTCTGGCTATTCTCGTTCCTTCCTTTAGTCACTGGTCATAATTAGAAACATGGCGAAGCGGAAGTAGTTTTGAGTGATAATGTAGTTTCATTGAGATTGTGTAGTGTGACATCATAATTGAAACTGTTTTCTGGAGAAAGCTAGTTCACAAGCTTAGAAGGTAAAGAATTCAACAAAAGGAAACTAAAAAGGCCTGGAGGACACGAGATATTTGGATGTAAAGATAGTAGCCTATAAGTATGACTTTTTTTCTTATGCTTTTGAATTTCTGAAAAGCTCTCTGACATATACATCTAAGATATTGTTTTGTTTTATATTCCCCCGATTATTGGGTTCGGTCTTTGGGTATGATAACTTTGCATCTTGTGTGCACCAGTCAGCTCATACTGAGAAGGACATGGATAAAATATATGACGAGCTAGACAAAGTCAAAGCTGAGGCCGTAAAGCTCAGAGATGATTGCAGGGCCAAAACCGAGCTGTCAGATAATTTGAGGAAAGCCCATGTTGAGCAACTAGCTAAAATTCAACATTCAAAGTTGGAGATGGATAAACTGGCACTGGAACTGAATGTCAAGTCTGTAGAGATATACGAGATTAGGCAAATGTACGAGGAACTCCAATCCAGCATGGGCAAAAAGGACCTGTTTCTCCAACAGATTATCTCTGCAAATGAGAAGCTTCGAGCAGAATATGGTGAGAAAATTCTAAAATTGGAGGGTGAAAACAGAGATTTGGTAGTGGCTCTAGACGAGGCATCAGCAAGAATACAGGATCTGGAGAAGACGACTTGTGCAAGTTCTGATGAAATTGCCGGTCTCAAGAGGCTTTTATCAATGGAACCAGAAAAGAGCTTAGAAGCGCACAAGAATGCATCAAAAGATATGAAAAAGAGAGATGAATATATACTCAAACTAGAGGAGGAAATTAGGATCACTCAAGATCAGTTGAAATGGAAAAATGAACAGTTCTCACACCTGGAAGAGGCACACACGAAACTTCAGACTCAGTTCCAGGCAAGTAAGGTGGAGTGGCAGGAGGAGAAATCCTCAGTTCTTGATGAAGTTTCTTCCTTGCAATCTACTTTGGATGCTCAGGTTCGAGTATCAGAAAGCCTGGAGACCCAGTTGAGGATGACTAATCAAGCCTTGGCTCATGAAGAAAGCAGAAGGAAAGTTCTTGAAGTTCAGTTGTCTGAATCTAGATCTCAATTTGATAATGTCTTCCAGGAGTGTCAACTAGCAAAATCAGAGATTGAGGAGATAACCATGAAAAGGGATGAAGAGATTGCAGAGCAAAGGATGCAGTTGAGGAAAAAAGAGACACTTGCCAACGAAATGAAATATAAAACCACGCAGCTAGAGAAAGAAAACAATGAGCTCTTAATGTCTCTGGAAGCTATGCAAGAGGGCCAACTTACTAACTACGCCAAATCTTCTGCACTGACAAAGTTGCAAAAAGAACTTCACGATCTGGAACAGTTACATAATAAATGTGCCATAGAACTCAAAGAGAAGGAGGCTGAATGGAATTCCCAGGTAGAAAAATTGACGGGGGATATGAACTGCTGTTCATCTGAATTGGACAGCAAAAATAAAAGCATAGGAGAAATCCACAAGGAACTGGAAGACTGCCAGTACCTATTGGAGTTAAAGAATGAAGAAAATTTGTCTTTAGTCATGGTGTTGAAATCTGAGTTTTATGGTGCTTCCTCAAAGCTATATGATGCTAAAGAGAAGTTGGAGAAGGGCATCACACAACTTGAAGAGAAAAACATGCTATTGAATCAGCGGTTGCAATCAAAGGACACTGAGCTACGTGAAATTCATGATGAACTGAAGCACAGATGTGATGAGATAGCAGTTTTAATGAAGCAGGTTCAGTCCATAGATTCTTTAAAGCAGAAAGATAATATCATGGAGGAAGAAATCAGAAGGTGTAAAGCAATGCTTGAGGAGTCAAAGGAATGTCAACATCGTTTGGAACAACAAATTCTCGAATTGGAAAATATCCATAGAGAAAAGTTTAAAAATGCTTTCGAGATGGTAAATTTTGAGCTAGCGAACAGAACTTCTGAAATTGAGAAATCCAGGATCGAATTGCAAAATTTGAATTCTGAGGTGGAAATTCTGAAATCAAACTTAGAAAAAAATCAGCGTGCACATGAGCAAGAGAAAGCCAACCTTCTTGTCATTGTGAAAGACAAAGATGCCAAAATTGCTGAATTCCAGGAACAGATTTCTGAGCTAGATGAAGTAATTTTAGCAAAATCGGAAGCTGCAGAATTGCTCAATCTACAGAAGGATAATTATAACCGACTTGCTGAAGACAGGAACTGCAGCATTGAAAGTCTTCAGGATGATATTGCTCATCTGAAGAATGAGTTGGCTGAGAGAGAAGCTAGAAACTTTGCTCTATTAGATACGCACAACACTCTTAAGGAGGAAAATCTGAGGCTTTTATCCAATATGGAGACGAAGGACCAGAAAATACAAGAACTTCAGAAAGAGTTGGAATCACTGGCCCAGAACTTCAAAGGTGCTATGATCTCGTTAGCGGAGAAGGAGGTTATGCTTGAAGAAGCCTTAAGAACGGCAGAGGGTGAAAAATTCTCAGTGATCGAAGAAAGAAATCGGACAATAGCCAACTTGGAGAAAGAAATAGACAGTTTGCGCCAGGAAGTGGAATTTCAAGGAGAGTCTTTGATCCAGTCAAAGCAAATGGCTGTGCAGCTTGAAGCATCACTGCAGACAAACAAATCAGAGATGTTAGAGCTGAAAAATCAACTTGAGAAGGAACGAAGTTGCTTTGGAGGCCGCCTGGATGAGCTCGAATCCCATAAACAGGCTTTGCTTGAAGACCTAAGGAAAGCTTCAACTGACAGGGAGGATTTGCTAGTCCAGCTTGAGGGAATTTGTGGACAAATTGGAGTTTTCTGCAGAGAAGATGCTGAATTGAGGGGGGTGTTGGGTAAGATACTGCACTCTTTCAAGGGAGACAGTGAACTTGAAAGAAGTCTGCTGTCAAGTGATGGAACTGATGCCACCTTTTCACGTTCACCCTCCAGAAAAGTGATTTTGGATGAAAGAAATCCACTGACACAGCTGAACTGTTAAACAAATGCTGAGATCCGCCTTGACTGTCGGGTTTCCTCAATGTATAATGAATTTGAGATGTCTCATTGGGAAGGAAACAATTAATGTGCTTCTTTATGGCGTGACAGGGTAACACTCTTCACTGAGTTTATACTGTACGAAAGTGCTTACGGTTTCTGTGACGTGGAACTGAAATGCTGTTGATATGTTGTGATAGGAATTGGTTGTTTTGAGTTTTTGATATTTCCAATCTCCGACATCTAATTTTAAGTCGTAGAATCTTTCTGCATTATAGAGATGTAGCTTTTAGTACTGATTACTGAGCAAAGTTGTCTGATTGACCAAACAAGCACCGCTGTAGACGTGGCCAGTAACAAACCACAAAGATGGACAGGCGGGCTTCCAGTCTCCAATGTCCACAGAGCAATAGCAAGAATTAGAATTGTTTCAAATTTTGAATCAAGTGCCTCATCCAGAGTGGCAAACGGATGAGCCGTTTTCGTGCAAAATACGTGCAGTTGAAACCCTGCTTCTGCCTCTTTCACACCCTCGTCCATCTTCTACCAATCTGGAAAATGGCATTCTTTCTACCCACTTACCAATCTGAGAGATGCTACTCTACCCACTTCTGAAACCAATTCGAGCTTGGAGAGAAGGTCCATAAAACACTCTTGGTTTATTCTTTCCGCCGATTATTGCAGAGGTTAGTATCTCCAACTTTCTGGGAACTTTAGCTGCCCACGAGTTTTTCGGTCTTTATCCAACCAAGTTCGGTGACCATTTAAGAGTACCCATACAAGAAACCTTACCTGTCTTTTCTGGACTTTTCTGAAAATCAAGTTTAAGGTGGGCTGTGAACATACAAGTTTTTGAATTATGGCACATTTATATTAACCAAACTCAAATAACTTTGATTCACAATGGAAGATTATGAATATCTTTATTCAATCTGACAATTCTGAAAGAAATGAGTAACTAAGTATATAAAGCCAATACAAGATACACCAGCTGATACAACAATGTGTAGCAGGCGTACGCAATGAGTCAATGAGTATAAATTCAAACTCAAGGTAATCTCAAGTCCTCATATTTAAAAAAATGGGCAGAGGATTTACAATTCCCCTGTTTCTGATGAGCTTAACTTTTTTGACAAATTATGCCCGTCTTTGCTTGTTTCTTTCGAAAGATGACTGATTTTCTGAAAATTTGGAGAGACCTTGTCTCAAAGCTCCTAGAGTCACACCATTGCCCACCAAGATGCTAGTTACACCCATTTTAGATACCTGTAACAGCCAACAAAAAGGCTTACAATAATTCCACAGCGTGTGCTATTGGCATGGTCACCAATGCTCCAGCAAAATGACTTTTATGTAGAAGAATTGGCAACTGTTTAAGGGAGAGATCTTACTGCTTCAATGTTACGATTCTCATCATCAAAAAAGAGCATTTCATTGTATGGAATGCGAGTCCTTCGATTAATTCTCTGAAAGTGGTCAGTCTTGTGGGTCCAACTGGAAAATATCTCCTGAAATATTAGAAAATATTCAGCATGGCAGGCACTTGGAAACATTTTTCTGCGAAATTATTTGAAATGGAAACATTTTTCTGTGAAATTATTTGAAAGGGATTATGCATCTCAAACACGATTATAAGTCAATCAGAAGTTACTTTAAGTTTCTGTTTAAAGTGTTCACTCAAAGAACAGGATTTCATCCACTCAACATGGAAGACTAACATCATAGCTAACTAACCTGAGCAGCAAACATTGATTTGATTCCCAATTTCTCAAGAAATGTGTTTGCTATATCGGGAGTTGGTGATCTGGAGGCAATGGCAACATCAACACCTTTATCCCTGAGAGCATAGAGTATTCCCTTAGCATTAGGATACAACTTCGGCATTTCACGTCTGGAGCGACACTCACTGCAGATAAACAGACAGAATTTTGCACTTAATAGATTCAAGCGACAAGACAATGTAGCATACAACATCAAATGGTTCAATAAACTAGAGTCATAATGAAATTTCTCTCTACTTTGATAACATGACCAATACATTGCATTAAGGGTGCTGGTCCAAGGCAACATGTAGAATCATACTAATGTAAGCAAATTTCATGACAAGTGTGTTGACATGATCTACACTGATTGCTTTTCATGTAAATTTATCTTATTGCAATTTTGGCCTTTTAATGTGTTACTGGGTTTTGAGCCTTGTTCATGTGTTTTGGCCCACAGAGTAATTCCTAATTTTGAGAACAATTTCCAATCGATTAAGAGCGACACCGCATGCCGCATCATGTGCAACCTTCTTAATTCAGTAATTGCAGCATTATTCCTCATCTAAAAGAAATTGGAAAGGCAGTTCTTCGTCTAGTTCACTGTGCTTTATGAAAGACGCTCAACCGGTGGACCGCCTTTTATCTGATAGCTGTAAGGACTTCGTAATATAACCAGAACGTCTTTAACGAAGACTTGAATCCCGTTTCAATTTACAAATTTCCATGCAAAATTTCAATTTTGAGAATGAAAATTTCCAGAAACTAGTTCATTCTGATGATAATATATACCATAAAATTGAACAGACTATCGGGATTAGAGTCCGCCATTTTCCAGGTTAACCTGGGAGCTTTTCATTTATTTATTAATACATAAAGGTATCTGTTTTGAAATTAGGAAATTCAAAAAATTATGCTAAAGTAATCGAACAAACGACTTCAACATCGAAGGACTTAACATATGAAGCTTGCACACTCCTCGAAAAAAATTCCAGATCTAGAAATTGTAAGAGGGGACAATAAGCAAACCACCGAAAATGAGGGGAAAAATGGCAAGTAAATTACCAGTAGAAAGGCCAGAGAGTGTAATCGAGATCAAAGATGACAAGTCGAGGCAGCAGCTGAAACATGCCCATAATCTCCATAGCCTCGTTCTTCGTCCCTTCGTCTGCCATCTCTTGGCCACTCACTTGACATTCTTCGCTTGCTTTATTAATTTATCGAATAATTTCTCCCAGTTTAATTCGATGACTGACGACTTTAGATCTATGTTTTGACGCTTTTTATTGAATCCGTTGTTCAATAATGCGTGCATTAATTTATTTATAAAATAAAATTATTATATTTAAATTGATAAAAAATAAAATTATTTAATATTAAAAAGTGTAAAAATATTTAAATAATAAAATAAAAAATATCAAACAAAATTTGAAAAAAAAGGGAAATTTGAGAGAAAACAAGTAAAAAGAAAAAATTAAAAAATAAAAATATGTATTTTTACATTATGTAAAAATATATTTAAGATTAAAAATGATAAAAGATTAAAAAAATCTTAAAATAATAAAATTTGAGAGAATATGTAAATATAAATTATAAATTAAATAGAACAAAATAAGAAAATGATAGAAATAATAAAATATTTAATATAAGAATAATTTTTTAAATTCACTTTATGTAATTAAAATTTTTTATTAAAATAATAATATAGTATAGATATATTATTTTATTTTTTTATATTTTAATTTTACTCGTGCCCGTTTGATGCTATTCTTTTTAATTAACATTTCTTATTTTCAAATCAACTTTTTTTGGTCTAATAAAAATCAGGATAAAATATATTGGTAATGAAAATTTGAAGGTAGTTATCATAATATTTTAAAATAATTATTCAAAATAGAATGAAAACTTAATATATTTAATAAATTGTATATAGATCATGTGAGTGTATAAATAGTGTGCAAAACTTTGCGACAATAGATATAGAATATAAAAAATTAAAGTAAAATATAATAATATAAAATGAATAAAAAAATATATCTCAAAGTACCCAAATACATACATATATATATATATATGTATATCAATAAAAGAATTTATCGTAGCCATTTATCTGAACCATCTACACTATTTTATTTGGATAGGTTTGTTGTAATTCATATGAGAAGTCAAAACCGAGGGCAGCAAAATGATGCTGAGTTCGTTATAGAAAATGGACAAAACCAAGGGTTCAATTTGCAAATGGTAACAACTACATTCACGTTTTTCTTTTTCTTTTTATTTGTTTGTTAAAAAGGACTAAAATAAGGGTTCAATTTGCAAATCCATTCAATTTTCTTTATTTGTTTATCGAGGGGAGCAAAGTGATGCTGTGACTGCAAAGGAATTAAAATCGGGGGTGTCGTTTTTTTTTTGAAGTTTCGGAGTTTTATGTTTTGGTTTTATTTTGCATTTAAACAAATCGATTATTGTATCGTTTTCATGATTTCATTTTTTTGTTAATTTCTGTCATTGTAGATCCAAATTGACAAAAATAATCTGTAAAACATTCCTTTTCATGATAATATTTTCTTCTTTCGTACTAAAAAAAGAAAATAACTAGATTTGCATTTAAGTTGTAGGTTGCGAGTATATTTCTCTTGTTTTTTTTTTCTTGGCATATTCTTCTCTTTTATAGGATAGTATG
Organism: Avicennia marina; assembly: GCA_019155195.1. Taxonomy (NCBI): domain Eukaryota; kingdom Viridiplantae; phylum Streptophyta; class Magnoliopsida; order Lamiales; family Acanthaceae; genus Avicennia; species Avicennia marina. The sequence goes on from CM032760.1 coordinate 5,365,210, forward strand.
TTGAATTTTATTTTGTATACGAATCAAATGTATTTTGACTGGATATATATATAAATATATATACACTCGCGGGTGATGTGTAATAAAAATATATAAAAATATAAATATAATAGAAGAAATATATTCAAACGATTGATGGAACAATCTTGACAAAAAATATAGATATTTAATAATAATATATAATTTTATATATGTAACATTTATTTTTGTCTACATATGTTAATGTAAGAACGAGCTTCTGTCGCTATGCTAGTAGACACTGCAATGGATAAATTTAAAGTTTTTAAGAGCTTGTGCCATTGAAAGTCTTTAACCCAAACATTACGCTTCAACAGCAACGATACAATTTATATTTTATTATTTACAAATTTTATGGCCGCTCAAATACTATGTTTTGTTACCCAATTAAGAGATTAATTATTATATATAGTATATTATTAAGTATTTGACCCCTTTTTTCTTCTATAATATAAAATGACACATTTACCCCCTTTTAATTATAAATATGAAATTTCATATTTATCTTTCATTTAACTTCTTTTGTTTTTTTTTTCTCCTTTGTTTCTCCCTTTTTGAGTTTGGCCTTATTTGTTTTTTCTTTCTAATTTTTTCAGGTTCAATTTGTATTTGAAATACATTCTATGTTTTTAATTTTAAATAATATTATGTCTATTATTCCAAAGAAACAATAGCTTTAATATTTATAAATAATTTTACACTCATAGAATGCATAAATTTTACTCGTATAAATTAATGAATTCCCTCTCGACCACATATATCATTTTGCCCCTTGTCAAGGATTCCTTGATATAGAATTGATGGCCCTTTTTGAATATTTATGAGTTGGCACGTGACATGACAATTTGTTAACTGATCAAAGGAAGATATATCCGGGGCACCTTAAAGATTTTATGAACATATATTTGTTCCCTTAATTTCCAAGAAGTCTACAAAATTTGGAAGGAATAGTGACCGTGGATTTAAGTTTTGCAGCTACGGATGCAATGGTCATTGTCTAATTTTTGAAAGAATGAAAAGAAGTTGTGCAAGGGTGTAGCTGATGTTTGTGGGGGTAGAAGACGTCGCAGAACCACTACAGCTTGCAATCTTGCATGATTCTTTTGGGATTTATCATCTTTTCCCACTCATTCATGAGCCCTAAGTACTATGCAAGTACAAATGCGTGTTCTTAACATCTTGGAGAGGGGGTTAGATTTAGTTTTGCTTTTTTGAACACCTAGAAACATAAGAATTTAAGATTGAAAGTTAGAGAAGGAGGAATCTGCATCAAAAGTTGAAGAGAGTTCATTTTCCCATGCGACGTGGAGTGCATAGACTAAGTTTTGCTAGACTTTATCTATTGTTTTCATGATTGTAAGGATGATAAAAAAATTAGAATTGTTTTTTTTTTAATTTAATTTGAGTTTCTAAATTCCTTTCTAGTCGCTTATGTTTGTGTTTGGTGAATTATGTATGCATGAATTGTTATTGGTTGTTCTTACATGGTTTATTTACAATTACTGTTTTGAATAGTAATTAGGGGTCTGCTAAATAATATGTGGCAGTGTAAGGAATAATAGAAGTGAAACTTGCGCACTAAACATATAAATTTTAAATATGAATTATATGAGAATAACGAGAGTGAAATTGTGGAATTAATCCGGATAACCTTTGTTAATTATCTAGCCTAGGAAAACTTGTAAAAATTTTGAGTCTAAGCCATCGAAGAGTTTTGGAGAATATTTTATAAACTTTAAAATTAACAATTCATAACCATTACAATTAAATTGAGAATTAACATAATCTGAAATATATAGGAAACCAACACAACACAAGTGGCTAGATGTTTTAACCATGGATACTCCATCACTTTTGCTTTGTGTGCTTTATTTTAAGCACTTGCCTTTATTTAGTTATTTTTTTTTCTTTCGTTACAATTTTGAGGCCAAATTAATAAAAATTTATTTAAATTAATAGAAATAGAACTCCTCCTTGTGGGAACAATATCTGTACTCATCGCAGTATTGGTTTAATTATAAATTTAATTTTAGTGTGGTAACAACTTACATCAAGTTTTGGCACCGTTTTTGTGGAGGGCAATGAGTATTGTTGAGTACTTTAGAGGATTTCTAGATTAGGCCATTTTATTGTCTTTGGTTTCTCTCTTATCTCTTCTTTTGTTAGTTCTTTTTTTCTTTTTGGTTACATTACTATTTCATGGGTTAAATTCTTGTTTGTGGCGACAATTACATGCATAGGAGTAATAGCGTTGATTTTGATCTAGAGATTAAATGAACTTTTCATAGGCATGAGCTCTTTTCCAAAGCAGCGAGCTATTAGAGATTATGTACAACTGGTGATGAACTCAAATATGATTGAAACTATGAGTGTTATGCCCTAAATCCAAGTCCATGATATGACAGTATTTACAAATCACCTTAGGTAATACCAAATCCAACATATACCAAAGTAAATTAATCCATCAAGTTCTTTTATTTCTAGTAAAACGAAAGCCCATTACATTGTAATGGAAACTAAATAAATAACCTATTCTATTACATTGTAATCTAATTCGTAAGTCAAAATTATAACTAAGTTTTCTTCCTCTGAAGCTCTCCTTCTATCGTCTCCAGTCACACTTTTCCCCACCAAGGTCCTTTGCGAAAAGAATTTTCAAAAGTGGTGAGCGCTAAAACACTTAGTAAGAGGTTATTTGTCTTTTTGTTTGGGATACAAACATAATAAAGTATTTGACAATATTAAATCATTCAAAAATTTATGTAAAAATTTGCAAAAAAGGTAACAACTAAAAATTCACATATGAAATACCACACATTCACATAACTGGGCTTATTCCTTAGTATGCTTGGAGACACAAGTAGTTTGTGCACCATTTTCTCTGATCAGGAACTTAGCTGTTTACCTTGGATAAGGAAGTTCTTGTCTCAACTTTTAACCCCAATTGAATTAGATTTTATCCTAACCTTCAACCCCAGTTGAGTCAGATTTTATCCCAACTTTTAACCTTAGTTAAGAAGGTCTTGTTTCAATTTTTAACTCCAATTGAATAGGTCTTATCTCACCTATTATCGAATGAGATGGTGGGACTATCTCCTTACACTATTTTTATTATTCCCCAACATATTACACCTCATATTCCGCCATGCTCAATTTGCATGTTTAATGTATACAAGAAAATACGACTCATTTGGGATTAATTCACATCCAAAATATTTTTAGACAAAGCTTCAAAATCAAGATCATGCAACTTGCATAAAGAATACAGGAATATTTCTAGGAAATATTTCAAAATACATTTCAACAAAACACAAGATTTTCAAAAAATAATTTGGAATAAATTCAACAAAAATATCAATTTTTCTAGAAATATTTTATTTTAAAAGGCTGTTAAGAAAACTTGAAGGTAATCACTTACACAATAGAAGTTCCATTTATAAAATAAAATTATTTTAAAAAGGTAATTATAAATATTCACAGAGTAATCACTTATTTGATATTTGCTTGCTACCCTTGTAATTCACGGTATAACTTTCTTGGTTTCCTATCCAAACCAAATAAACCCCAATTTAATGCAATGGATGCTGAATGCCTATATGCTTCGTCTTCAGATTTCTAAGTCCTAATTCCCTATCTCTATTTCTAGTAATCATGTTTTGGCTCATTTTGGATTTAAAGGCAATAGGATTAAATATTAATATCAATAAATTTGAATTCTAGGTAATTTTAGGTCCTGAGATCGCAAAACATCACTTGTGATTGCGAAAATGGGCTCCACGATCACATGGTAATACACTGGGCACTCTACACATGCTCATGCTTAGCTTGCGATTGTGGACAGTAGTGTCGTGGTCATGAGTGGTCTCCTCATGCTCATGGTGCTAGCCGCAAGATGTTCTAGAATTCCCTTGACTTACTTTGCAATGGTGGAGGGTAGTGTTGTAGTTGTAGCACTTCTTGCCATGCTTATGGAGTTGGACGCAGGGCATATTGTGATGCCTGTGGTTTGACTTGTGACCACACAAACTTGTGCCGCAATTGCAACACATGGTCTTGGACCGCAATGGTTAATCAGGGCACAATTCTGCATGCGTGTAGGTTTCGTGCTCGTTTTTAGAATTCCTCCTATTCGATTTCAACCCCTCTTTTAGATATTCAACCAAAGACCTCATAAACATATTCACATCATAAAAATCCAACCTTCATGTGGTTTCAATAATTTTCCAAGAGAATTCAAGGGTTCATGCAAGTTACGCTGTATTTTCCTATACATGATGTCCGTGTAAATTTCCCAATGCACGATTGACTTTCATGGTCCTAAGATCACGTTTAGAAAATTCTCTATAATTTATCATGCCTTTTGGTGCCTATGCACGTGAAAAATAAGTTCTTATAACATGCGCGGATACTATAGGTTTTAACTTGAGAGAATACCTAAGTTTACTGGGCACTTGAGTTTGGATTTTTCGTCTCCCTCCTCTCTCTCTCTCTCTCTCTTGGATGGCTATTGGGGTGGGAGAATGTGTTTTCTTTTAGGGTTTTAACTATATATATATATATAGGTGTATTATGTAAATATGGGTGTAAGCGTGCTAGTTACAAGGGTTTGGATTCTCTTATTTTTGGGGCAGCCTTGTGCACGAATTTTTCGGTCCCTCACCTCCTAAATTTGTCTCTTCAAGGATGGTAATAATCTCCCATTAATGTTCTAAATTTTTGGTAAGTTTAACTAGAAACTTCTATGTTTATTCCCTACCATTCACACACGAATATTTTTGACAATAATGCACATAAAAATAATTAAATATATTCAAAAAATTTGGAAATAAATTCTTAGCTAATATCATTTATTGATATTTTGTGAATATTCCTACCAAGCCCTCCAAAATTTCAGGGGTATTATAATGAGACCATTAGTGATTGCTCACAATTTTGAGCTGAAATACGAACTTATTAATATAGTGCAATTGAACTAATTTAGTGGAGTCCCACATAAAAATCCTAGTACACATCTTGCTTCTTTTCTTTAATTATGTGATATTGTTAAATTCAATGGGGTTTTTGATGATACTATTAAATTGAGTTTGTTTCCTTTTTCTCTCAGTAATTGTGCAAGCCAATGGCTACAATCCTTACCACTTGGGAGTACAGTCATTTGATAGGATATAGTAAACAAATTCTTGGCTAAATACTTCCCACTAGTGAAAACTACACAGCTTAGATTGGAAATCGAGACATTCAAATAATTAGAGTTTAAGACCTTACTAGAAGTTTGGGAAAGATTTAAGGAGTTTCTTAGAAAGTGGCCATAGCATGATGTAGGTACAAACTTTGTATAAAGGTATATCTAGTTAGCTACGTACTATCTTAGATGTAATAACAGGGGGAGCTCTGAAGAACAAATTGCCTATGGATGCATGGAATTTGATAGAGAAGATGGCGTCCAATGCATACTAATGGCCATCTGAGAGAGCCACCACATGCAGGGTTACTGGAGTGCATGAAGTAGATTCAGTGATGGCACTTGCGGTCAAAGTGGTGCTTTTGTCCAAAAAGATCGACAGTGTCCTGATAAATAACTCTCAACCTTATTTAGTTTCTTTAATTCAAAATTGTGATATATGTTTAGGACCCCATTCTACACAAAAGTGTAGATGAAAAGGAACAAGTAATGGGCTAAGGGAACAAGTAAATTATATAGGTAACTCTGGAGCACAAGGTAATAATTCATATTTGAATACCTACAATCCAAGCTAGAGAAATCAACTGAATTTCTCCTAGAGAAACTCTTAAAAATCCTCAAAGCTTTTAGGTACCTTACCAGGGGCAAGAGAAGAAACAATCACTTGGGAAAATAGTGGGACAACTTGTGAAGTCAACCCATTAAATAATAGATAACCCTGTAAAGACCATGTAAGATTATAGGAATAGAACTGACGCTTCCTTTCAGAATCAACAAATATCAATCCAAAACTTAGAGGTGCAAGTTGGGCAATGTGCAAAGGAGATGACAAATAGGCTTGCTGATATGTTACTTAGCACTACTAAAAACAACCCAGTTAAGCATGTGAAAAGTGTGTAGGTAATAGAAAGCAATACAGGGAAAAGAGAATATACCTGCAGTTGCCTAAGAAGAAAAGAAAAAGGAGGACAAAGCACAGGTTAAGGAAACGAAAGAAATGAGTACATTATCACCATACAAGTCAAAAATGCCATATGTATAGAGATTTTATTCAGAAAAAAATAAAGGAGTACGTAAGTGAATTTTTTAATGATTTTGAAAAGTTAGATGATAATGTTCCTTTAGTAGCATAAATAAAAAATAACTCGAGTGTGGTTAAGTGCCTAAAAGATGTGATAAGTAGAAGGAAGAAATTTGGAGACTTGGAAGGCAGCCTGGATGACAAAAATGTGTCGCCACTAAAGCTAAAGGACCTAGAGAGTTTTTTCTATCTCTTGAATCATGGGAAGTATCATGTTTGATAATATTTTATGTGTTTTACATACTAGTATAAATGTGATGTCCTTTTCTACTTTTCAGACATTTGGTATGGAATTTGTGAAGCCCACATACATGAAGATAAAGTTGGCAGATAAATCAGTGACAAGACCACTTTGGCTTATTAAGGATGTCTTGGTGAAGATGATTGACTTATTGTTCCTATAGATTTTGTTGTTTTAGACATGGAAGGTGAAAAAGGGTAAAGTATTATCTTTGGTTGGCCTTTCTTAGCCTTCAAGAAGGCTATAATAGACAGAAAATAAGGTAGTTTAACCTTACACGTTGGGGTAGAAAAGATGACACTTTTATGTACTCAACACCCATAATCAGTCACACACAACAGAAGAAAGAAGTTATTTTAATGTTGCTTGAGCATAATTACTTTACTAACAAGTTTAATGATGAAGCCAGTGTAAAGGAAGATGAACTGCAAATGCGAGATAGAGGACAAAAAACAAATGTGGGGGAACAGTAGAATGAATCATTATGGTGAGTGGAGGAAGAGCTGAGCTTAGGAAAGAAAGCAAGAAAGAGAAGAAAGAGACTATGGAAAAAGAAGGAGAGACTTGCAACTTAGGGGGAAGGGGGGCTGTGGAGCCCCAAAGCTTCAACAAAACCACCTTAAGTCATGAGTATCTTATTGGGCTGTAGGTATTAAATAAAACACTTCTTGGGAGGCAACCCAAGCTATCTTTTTTATCAATTTAAATTCATTTATTTTCCTTTTGAGTTTATTTTGTTTTGTGTTGCATGGATATCATCTATATTTTTCATCTTGGTGTAGGATTTTGGAAAAAATAGAAGAAGGCAAGTGTACGCGAGGAAGCTTAAAGAAGAAGAAAAAAGAATAGACGCCACATCTTACCAAGTTGTTTCATTCTTTGTTGCCTTATACTCTTTGTGATAATATGACTAATTATGGTAGCAAAATAAGTGTGGAGGTGGGCAAAAGGATAGGAAAACTTTGAATAAGAATTGTGTCATTACTAGTGATATGAGTGTTGAAAACTTTTATGCATGCAAGTGTGTGGTTTTTATGATTAAATTGGTAACATGAGGATGCTACGAACTTGTAGCCACTATACTTAATTTATGATGAATGTCTTATAAGGAATATGTGTTGCCTTGTTTTTTCATTGTTCTTGAAATCAACATTCTAGGCTTAGTGTTGAAGGCATGGTTCCTATTTGATTGAACATACACTTTTCACTTTTGATTATTAGATACTTTGAAAAGTTCTACAGTGAGGATCAGATGATTGAGTTAGGGACATCAATCTTACCTTAGGTGTTAATGAAGTTTCTATGAGGAAACTTAACTGAAAAAAAAAAGAAAGGACTTAGAAAAAAATTGAATGAAAAATCTCGAGAAAAAAAAATATGTGAGCATGAGAAACATTAGTTCTACTCCATTGATTAGAGCAATTGAGTAATCGGGATTGCGCTGAGATCCCAATTCATTCTTTGGTAAAAAGGTTGCCTGATTAAGAGTATGCAAAACATCTTGAGTTAAGTTGTGAGTTGAGTAATTGGATGTGCGTGGTGATCTTTATTCATCTTCATGTAAAATGACTTCCAACTACATAAGTAAGGAATTAAAGCTTACAAGATAAGATAAAAAAGTGCAGGGAAAAATGGTGAAGAAGAAAAAAAACTAGAAGCCCACACGAGTCCTTTGATTATAATTAATGTTAATTAAACTTGTTTCAAAAGAGAGTGAGTTAATGTTTAGATTTGATTGTCTTGAAATTGCTATAGAATTATCAAATAGTTGAAGTAATTGAGAGTTAAAGAGTGGGAACTTATCTTGAATGTGCTATGGTCTTGAATGATTATGCACCAAGTAACTTGTGCATAATTGACTTTTGAAATTATGAAGAGCAGTTAAGTTCATAGTTTTGTGCATTAATAAATTAATTAGGAGAACAGTGCTCACTAGAGGACAAGTTGATGAGTAAGTGTGGAGGTGTGATGACATGTGAAATTTTAATTTTTTTGATACATTCTCAACGTAAATTATGCATGCATGTGAGTTAAAATAGAGAAAATATATTATCATGCATTAATTATATTAAAGATGATGATTTTGATGAGAAAATGTGTAAATATGGGGTTAATTATTAATTTTAGACATTTCCTACACTTCAAATGCAATTTAATGTCTATAGGTCAGCTTCGCAACCATAGAAGAGAGGTTTGCGAGAATGGATGCCAAAGTCACAAGAGCGAGATGAAACTGCGACATGTGTTGGAGTTTTCATTATTCAGGTTCCCGAGTTTGTTAGGAGGAGTTGCCATTGCAAATCTAAGTTTCACGACAATAGATGCAATGGTTGTTGTTTAGTTTGTGAGAGCGAAAAGAGGTTTTGCAAGGGCGAAGTTGATGTTTGCAAAGGTGGAACATGGCATGACAGCATTATAGCCTATGATCCTGGATGAATTTTTGGGGGTTTTGTCTTTTCCCACTCATTCATCAGCCATAGACACTATACCAGTACAAATACATGTTCTCCACAACTTAGAGATGGGGTTAGACTTAGTTTTACTTTTCCAAATACTTGGGAATGTAGGAATTCATGATTAAGATTGGAGGAGAAATCCACATCAAGAGTTGAAGAGAGTTCATTCTTCCACACAACGCAAAGCATATAGACTAAGTTCTACTAAACTTTTTCTATTGTTTTCATGACGAACAATTTAGAATTGGTTTTGTTTGAATTCAATATGACTTTTTAAATTCCATTTTAGTTATTTGTATTCGTGTTTGGTGAATTATTTCTGCATGTTTTGTTATTGATTGTCCTTGCATGGCTTTTTACAATTGTTGCTTTGAATAGTAATTTAGGGATAAACTAATTAATTTGAGGCAGTGCAAAGAATAACAAAAATGAAACTTGCACGCTAGACATGCAAATTGTGAACATCAATTATATGATAATAACGAGCGTGAAATCATGGAATTAATGCAAGTAACCAATGTTAATCATCAATTTTGAATTTTTAACTTGATTTAGCCTAAAAATACCTATGAGAATGTTGAGTGAGTCAAACCCATATGACAGTTTGAGAGAATATCTTATAAACTTTAGGATTAACAATCCGTAATTAATGCAATTAAACTGCAAATTAACATAATCTAGCATACATAAGAAACTAACACATGGCTAGACGCTTTAACTATTGATACTTCATTACTTTTATCTTATGTGTTTTGTTTTATGTGCTTGTCTTTATTTAGTTATTTTTTTTCTTTCCGTTACAATTTTGAAGCCTAACTAATAAGAACTTAGTTAAATTAATAGACACAAAAACCTCCCTCATGGGAACGATACCTTTACTCGTCATGATATTAGTTTCTTTTTAAATTTAATTTTGGTGTGGTATTGACCTATGTCAGATATTACAAGGGCATTTAGTTGTATAAGCACTTTTCACACTAATTAATAAAATATTGATTTCTATATGAATATTATGATAAGTTTTTATGCATTTAAATATTAATTGGCATAAAGTATTGCACGTGCCTCTGTATTTGAGTTAAAAAGCCTTATTTATAAGGAGTTATGAATATGAATGCTAGGCTCTCTTGGTGTTCAATCTCTAAAGCCTGTCCATGAGTCATAGATATTTTAAAGGGCATTAGAGGGTTAGTGGTTAGTATAACTTGCACAACTTATATTTATATAGTGAGTGATTTGCTATTTGGTACAAGATACTGAGAATAGATATGTGTTGATGCACTATTGGAAGTGGGGCATTCAGATAATGACTCATATATCGAAATAGACGTATGGAGTTCTCTCTTAGCTATTAACAACCTACTTCATGATCTTGTTAAGTGGTCATAGACCTTAGACTCGAGATGACATAGTTGCTTTGTACGCATAATGGTCAACATGCCATTGGGGCATTAAGGACTAATATCTATTCTAGTATAGGATAGGCTCATGAGCCTAATATGCCATTGCTCGGGTACGGATGGAGGCATATGTATGTTCAATAAGAGATTTGTCTCCTTAGAAGTGAGTAAGGCATTTGTCCTATGTAATTAGTGTTCTATGAGATAAAAACCTTTTGCTAAGGCAATGTATAATCGGAATGGAGTTTCAAATAGGAATATTTGTCTCATAAGGAAACGTTGATTGATTAGATGACTAAGTTTATGAGTTTGATTAAATTCATAATTCTCACTTGGTTGGGACAAAGTAAGGAAAAAGGTCTATATGGCATGGTAATCATAAGCATAAAGTTTCATTATGATCCTAATTACTTCATTTTGATTGAGCTATGATATGAGTTATATGCTAGATGTTACCTTTGTCCTTCGAACTATGTTCATTGTCAATTAAGAATGAATTTAGAGAGTCACACATATAAGATTGAGATGTTTTGTGAGTGTAAATTGGTGCGTTGCATAATTTATTTAGTTGCAATTAGATTGTACTAAATAAATTACCATGGTACTTGTTAATGATGAGATAATTAATTAGAAGTACAATGGGAATTTAATTTAATTAATGAGATTAATTACATTAAATTAGTTAGACACAAATAGCCTTTTATCATTGATGAGATTAATAATTAAAGGACACATGAACTAATTTATTAATAAGATTAATAAATAAATGCATATGGGCTATTTAATTAGAAGGGCCTCATGTAGGATGGTCTTGGAGCCCGTTCACTAAACTTTAATATTTAAACCATAAATAAGAGTCGTGAAGAGTTCAAGACATCATTCAAGAAAACCAAAAAATTTGTTCAACCACCAAATAACAGAGACATCAATCCCTCACCACCCCCTTCCATATCCCTTTTGTCATAAAATCCTCCTATGTTAAAAGTGTTTGCATTAAAGCTTTACAAAAGGAGTTTTGTGAAGTGTAGGAGGAGTTCACAAGCATTCAGATTATGTAGCTAATCTAGAGGTCGAGGCTCGAGGGTTACGACTCCAAAGATCACGCATGAAAAGGTTGGAAACATTTTAAAGGTGCAGTTTCTATCCTTGAGTTTGTTTGATTAATATTTTACATATTTTGCAACAAAAATGGATGGGTTTTGTTTCTTTATATTCTATTACATGTATATCATTATTTAATGTGATAAAATTTTGATTTTTATTACCAAACCCAATGAAATCTAACAATAGGATCTTCCTCCTCTACTAAATTAGAGTTCTATTAATACTATGTACATCCAGTGATAAATCCACGCATCATGGGCATAGTCAAATCACCGATGAATGCAAACAACTTCGAACTGAAGCTTGCATTAATCAATATGGTGCAACTAAACTAATTTGGTGGAGTCGCACGCAAAAATGCTAACACCTAATTTGCTAGTTTCCTTGAACTTAGTGATATTATTAAATTTAATGGTGTTTCGAATGATGTAGTTAAATTAAGAATATTCCCTTTTTCTCTTAGGGATAGGGTGTATTAATGGCTCTAAGTCTTACCTCTTGGGGGTATAGCCATTTGGTAGGACAAGCCCAACAAGTTATTAGCGAAGTAGTTCCTCCCTGCTAAGATTGCATAATTAAGGCTTGAAATAGAAACTTGTAAGCAGCTGGATTCTAAGACCCTACTAGAGACATGGGAGCAATTCAAGGAACTACTCAAGAAATACCCACAGCATGGCTATCCACTATGGATACAGGTACAAATTTTTTATAGTTGGATTTTTGGTCAATTATGTATAGTTATGGATGTAGCTGCAAGTGATGCATTGATGAACAAACTTTTTGAAGACACATGGGCTTTGAAAGAGGAAATGGCATTAAATGCTTATTATTGTCTATTTAAGAGGTTCACAACATAAAGGGTTGCTGGTGTGCATGATATAGACATAGTGATAAACCTTGCAGCAAAAGTGAAGCTCTTGTCCAAGAAGATAGATACCATTATGGTAAACAATCATTCTTCTCCCTCGATCTCAATGGTCTAAACACATCATATGTGAGTAGGACTACATCCAATGCACAATGCTAAGGAGAGGGGATGAGTTTTAGCTTAAAAGAGCAAGTCAACTTTGTAGGTAATTCAAGAGCACAATGTAATAATCAATACTCCAATACTCACAACCCAGGCTGGTGGAATCATCTGAATTTTTCCTAAAGAAATTACTAGAATCCACTGGAGTTTCAAGCACCTTACTAGTAGGAGAAGAAACAGCTATTGGAAGACGTAGTGAGCAACCTTTCTAAGTCCACCTATGAGATGATAGGAAACTTAGCTAAGACTATGCAAGAATAAATAAATCACACCAACACTCTCTAGCATAATCAGTAGTTGTCCATTTGAAGCCTCAAGGTGCAAGGTGGATAGCTAGCTAAGGAGATGACGAATAGACTTGTAGTACACTCCTTAGCATCATTGAAAATAACCTTATGGAATATGTTAAAAGTGTGCAAGTTGTGAAAGATAACAAGGAAGAGAAATTGCAGCCTAGTGCCAAGGAAGAAGAGGTGAAGATGAAGATTAGCACACCAACACCGTACAAGCTAAAGATCCCTTATCCTCAAAGGTTGTGGTTTTAGTGAAAGTAAAGGAGCACGTAGGCAAGTTTCTGGTTGATTTTAAAAAACTTGATGTTAACGCTCATATGGTTGCATAAATTAAAATGAACCTAATGGTTGTTAAGTGCCTACAAGATGTGGTGTTGAGAAAAAGAAAGTAGGAGGGCACGAAGAACTCCTTGGATGATGGAAAAATTCTTCCTTAGAAATTTGAAGATCTAGGGAGTTTTATTATTCTTTTCACCATATGGAGTGTTAATTTAATAATATATTGTGTGATTTTGGTGATAGGGTGAATGTGATGTCTTTCTCAACCTTTCAAGCACTTGGCATGGAATTAGTGAAGGTTACACAAATGCTTGCAAAGCTTGCGGATTGATCCATGCAAAGGCTACTAAGAGTAGTAGAGAACATGCTAATCATGGTGAGTGACTTAATTTTATATATGGACTTTGTTTTGTTAGAGATGGAATGGGAGAAAGAGCCACCTTTCTCGGGACGTCCATTTTTAGCTACCACTAAGGCATTGATCAATACCGAGAAAAGTAGTTTGACTTTATACATTGGCCTAAAAGAGGTAATCTTCTTCATGTATTCCACACCTTCCGTCCCTATGTAGCCACAAGATGTAAAGAAGAATGTCATTATATTGCATATGATTGAGATGTCTACCAATATTTCTAGTGATGGAGTTGTAGACCACAAAAATGCAATGTAGGCACAAAGAATGAATGAGAAGACAATTGTGGGAGAGGAACTAAAGGAATTGCCTTGGCAAGTAGATGAAGAAGACAATATTGCATAAAGAAAGTAACCAAGAAATCGAAAAGGAGAGGAAGGATAAAGGAGAATGTAGTAGCTCATGGAGGGTTGTAGATCTCCATAGCCTCAATTAAATTGCCTTTATCCATGAGTATATTGTTGGATTACAGATATTAATTACAACACTTCTTACGAGGCAACCCAAAATTTTTATTTGCTTTTAATTGGTTGGAGTGTGGTTGTTTTTGTGTGTTTTTATGTTGTGTGAGATTAGTTTAAATTCCAATTATGGCGTGGGACTGAGGATGAGAAAGGCTAAGGTTGCATGGTGCAAGTGCATCTAACAAAGAGAAAGAAATTGTGCCAAACCACCAGGTTGTGTCTTTCCTTGTTGCTTATTTTATTATTTTTGATTATATTTGTGACATAGGCAACTATATAATTATGGGGGAGGGGCAACTGAAATTGTGGATGAATTTGTATTAAATTAAGTGCAATACTTGTGTTTAAAGTGCTAAGAATTTTATGCTTGCAAGTCTATGTTTTTCATGATAAAATTGATAGTATGATAATCCATAAATTAAGTTGCTAATGGACTTAATTTGTGATGAAATCTTGATGTAAATTTTTTTTCCATATATTCTCTGATTATTTTTGAGAATAGCATTTCTAGCCTATCAATGAAAACGCGATTCCCATATTTATTCTCAGCACTCTTCAATTTTCAATTGCTAGATTGTTTGATAAGTTATATGATGAGAGTAGGATAATTAATTTAGAGATATAAATCTTACTTTGAGTATCAATATATTCTCTAGCAAATGAGTGAGGTAAACTGAAAAAGAAGAGAAGAGAGGACTAAGAAAAATAAAAAATAGAAAAAGTGAAGAAATATATATATATATTAGAAGAATAAACAAGGGTTTTTCCGCAATCCAGGTTACTAAGTTACTCCAATCGAAAAAGTAGTTAACTTTTCCATACGTGCTCACATAATATATATATATATATATATCTTGTTTATTCTTCTATAAAACAATTGCCCAATTAAGAGTATGCAAAGCACCTTAAGTAAATTATGAGTTGAGTAATTGGGGGTGTATGGTGACCGTTGTTCACCTTCATGTAAAAAGGCTCACGACTTAGGGAAGATTGTAATGCTCACAAAATAACAAGAAATATAAGTGTGGTGGAGAAAGAAAGAAAAATAATTTAGACCCTGCACTAGTCCTCTTGGATATTGTTCTTGTTAATTGAACTCACTAAAAGAAAAGTGAATTAATACTTATAGTGAGCTATCCTTACTTTGATTGCCTTTGAATCACCATAGAAGCATCAAGTAATTGAAGTGATTAAGAGCTGAGAGGAGTAACACACACAAGGATTCATGTCAGCTACATTTAGGTCAGGAGTGCAACGATTTTGAACTTTGTGAAATTTGCAGACTTTAAAATCTGAAATTAGGAAGGGTGGCCAAATTTGTGGTTGTCATGGTTTAATGCATTAAGTATTTGATTGGGGGAGAGAGAGTCTGACCGGGGACAAGAAAAAGTAACGTAGGGTGTTATAACTTGTAATTTTATAGTATATTTTTACTCCACTTTGGCTAATTTTTGCATGCATTGTGAATGGAAATGGTTGCATTATATTTGCATCTGCATAGAACTAACATGGAGATGTTTAGGTGGGTTCTTAGTGATAATTGAGTGATATTGGCCAATATCTACACTTAAATACTTTTATTTGTGATTGTTAGGTTTTGCACTAGAAGTAAGGGGTTTGCATCTATAGAAGGTGTTTGTGTTACTAAAGAGATGAAAATAACATAAATTGAACATTTTGTCATTGTTGAATTTGTGGCCATGACAATGAAGACCACGATTGCGAGGATAGATTCTGTGAAAGTGAGACTGGTTGCGATGTGTTCTGGAGTCTGTCACAATTGAGCTCTATGATAGTACTAAAGGTGAAGGAAAACGCAAAGGAAGGACTTGCCACCATGGGATGAGGAATAATAAGGTGGTGTTTTGTTGTGGCTTGATTTGTGACTATAAGGGCATGAGGTGTGACCATGAAGTGAGTTTTCACAACTGTATTTAGGAGGCGATAGTATGTGATTCTCATAGCTAGGTTTTTTGGAGTAGGTCAAAGTGGCGCAACTACGAAACTAATGTTCGGAGCTACAAGAGATAGTGAAAGGCACTGCCAGGTTGCGATCTGCATGATTTTTTAAGGGCTTTCTCATTTTTCACATGTATGATGCCAACCTTAGTTAATCCAGCCTATATATACATCTTTTAAACATTTGAAGAGAATCATTGGCTAGTTTTTACATTCACCAACTTAGAAAACACAAGTTGCACAAGATTGAGGGTTGGGAGAAGAAGGAATTCGCACCAAGATTGAAGTGCGTTCATTCTTCCATTCAACACAAAATTTATAGACTAAGTTTTCTAGGCCTTTTCTCTTATTTTTATGTTTTTTTGGATGATGAACAAGTTAGCATTATTTTGATTGAATTTATTATGCTTTGCTAAATTATTTTCTAGTTGCTTGTGTATGTGTTTAGCAGAATATGCATGCGTGAGTTCTTGATTAAATGTCATTACTTGAATTATTTGCAATTGTGGATTTAAGTAGTAGAATGGAAATTGTTCACTTCTCTAATTAATTTGTAGCTGTGTAGTGAATAATAGAAGTAAAACCTAGACGTTAGACTTATAATTTATGAATATTAATTCTGTGGGAGTTATGAAAGTGACACCATAGGTTTAATGTGGGTAAATCATTGTTAATCACACAATTAATCACTTGATTTGGTAAAGCTTGGGAAAACCTACTGGAACCTTATATTAAAGCTCTAGTAGAGTTTGGGAGGATATCCTAGAGACTATAAGATTTATAGTCCACAACCATTTACAGTCTACAACCAGTGCAATCAAACTAATAATTAACTTGATTGGTATATATAGGAAACCAAGACAACACAATGTTGAGTTTTGATAGGTTTGGGGGTTAGATTTTAAAATTTTAAAACCATAAAACAATAATATAAATGCAATAGAATAACATAGCAAACCCGTTTTGCATTTGCCATACAACACACATTAACATGGAACCATCTAAGAAAACTGAAAAGAACGTACATTTGGAATCACATTCTAATGGGTGTGCTTTCGATCCTTAAGTTTTGGCTCTCCAACTTGGACCTTTAGTTTGTCTACAAAGTTGTTGTGATGACAAGCACATTCTATACCTTGTAAAACCCTTTTTGCAATGCTCTAATGTAAGCTCTTATAAGTTAGAAGGTTTTTTGTGTCAAGAAGAAAAATACTCTTCTAAAACATGTATTTATATTTAAGACACTACTGGCACACTTGTTATGGGCTCACTACATGGATCTTTAGTAATTAGTAGCCCATGCATCTTTTAACTATTAAACATTTTAATAATTGCAGCACATAGCTCTTTATTATTAATCTCTAACAATAATTAAGGCCTATTTAGCTTTTTAATTATTAATCTCTTAATAGTAAAGGCTCAATGGAATTATATCTTTTAACTTAATTAACCTCATTAATTAAATTAAAGATTATCGTGTTTCTAGTTAATAATCACATTATTAAATAAATATGATTGATGTCAAAAAATTCTATCTGTGTCTAATCTCTTTAATTTAATTAATCCTATTAATTAAATTAAAGTTCTCATTGTGCATCTAATTAATGATCTCATCATTAAGAACCACCATGATAATTTATTTATTTCAATCTAATTGGAACCAAATAAATTATGCTACCTACTAATTTAACACCTCTCTAGGTTCATCCTTAATTGACAATGAGTATATATTGCAACCAATAAATTATGCTGCCTACCAATTTAACACTTACATACACAACAACATTTTGTGTGTGACTCTCTAGATTCATCCTTAATTAGTAACGAGCATAGTTTGAAAGATATGGTAGTACTCAGTTTGTGGCCAATATCATAGCCTAATTAAAATGAAAAGAAGTGGATTGTAATGAATCCTCCTAATCATGAGTACCATGCAGTATAGACCTTTCGCCTTATTATGTCCCAACCGAGTGAGAGTACTGAATTTAGTCAAACTCAAAAATTCAATTAGATGACCAATTCGTGTTGTTTCATGAGACTAATATTTCTATCAAAAACTCATTTTTGATAACACATTATCTTGACTAAGGATTTCCATCTTATAAAATATCAACTGCATAGGACAAATGTCTTACTCAGTTGCAAGGAGACAGTTTTTACTGAATGCACACATGCCTTTATAAGCACTTGGAAAACTAATACCATGTGAAATGTTAGCTTATTTGTACCTTAGTGGTTCTTAAATTATGCATGTATATAAGTTAAAATATAAAAAATATATTATCATGCATGAAATACACAATGTGATGATTTGGATGTGAAAAAGTGTCGTTGTGGAGTTTAGTATTAATGTTGGACATTGTACTTTTAAATGTGATTTCATGTCTACAGGGAAGTGTTCTGATTGCGATAGGAAGAGCTGCAGCCATGAGATGGGGTGATGCAATCACGACAGTCAACCATGAGGCGCACTGGAATTTTTGCTGTTGAAGGTTGGAACTACAGAAGATAGGCCCACAAGCTTAGATGCAAAAGTTGTAAGAGTGAGAAGAACTGTGAACCATTCTAGAACTTCGTCGTTCAATGGTTGCGGTTACAAAGGCAAAGGTTGCGAGTGTTGTATGCTGTGTTGCAGTAGCGAAATTTGAAAGCAAGACTTATGCTAGATTGTGCTTGGGTTCACAGCCACAGAAGAGGACGCCTCAACTATGGGTGATAGCGCAGTAGATGATCGAGTTACTTTCTAGTATTAAAGTTTGAGGGCATCCTTGTCTTTTCCTACATGTACATGAACTCTAGACACTCTCCATATATATATATATGTGTGTGTGTATGTATACTTGTTCTACATGCCTTCAAAGACATCTTAGGCTTAGTTTTTATTCTCTAAACACTTAGAAATGCAAGGATCAAGATCAAAATCTATGGAGAAGAAGGGATTCACATCATCTGTTGAAAAGCATTCATTCTCCCATGCAACGTGATACATATATGCTAAGTTTTTCTATACTTTTTCTATTACTTTCTTGATTGTTGGGACGATGAACAAATTGGCTTTGAGCTTTGTTGAATTTATTATAGATTGCTAATTTATTTTCTATTTGATTGTGTTTGTAATTGGTGAATCATGTATGCATGAGTTATTGCTTTATTGCCTTTCCATAGCTTATTTGCAGTTGTTGAATTGAATAGTAACTATAGGACTTGATCAACTCTATAATTAATCTGTGGCTATGCAAGAATAATAAAAGTGAAACGTGCACGCTAGACATACATTTGTGAACTCTAAATTTATGGGAATAATGGGAGTGAAATCATAAAATTAGTATGTGTAAATATTGTTAATTACAAAACGCGAAGTCTTGTCTCGATTTAACTTAGGAAAACCCGTAAGAATCTTAAGTCAAAGTTATAGGATAGTTCGGGAGAATATCTTGTAAACTTTAGGATTAGCAATCTGAATTAAACTGATAATTAACATAATTGGGATATATAGGAAACCAATACAACATAAATGGCTAAACTCTTTGACTATTGATACTTCACCCCTTAATTTTTCTTTACTATATTTCTCAATGCTTGTTATTATTTTTTTACCTTCACTTTCACAATATTCTTAAGGCCTAATTAATAATAATTTAGCTAAATCAATAGACACAAAAACCTTCTTTGTGGGAATAATACTTGTACTCACCATAGTACTAGTCTAATTATAAATTTAATTTTTGTGTGGTGATAGACCCACGCTGGCAATGGCACGTTAGGCTTTTTAAATCTTTATAAATAAGACTTCTTATCTCAATTACATGGGCACATGTAATACTTTAAGCCATTCAAGATTTATTTGTATAAAAATTGGCCATAATATTAACAAGAATAAATCAATATTTTATTTATTAGCATAATGCCCCTAGTATCCCTCATTGACTATTCGTGTTAGACGTTATATTACTAATAATTTCTCACTTGCACTTTAAGACTAACAGTGCTAATGCCAATTGCTATGTTATCTCATACACCTTTTCTTAAGATGGCAATTTAGCTACACTTATATTATTGGCTTAGCAAGTGGGTTAACCACATAATATGCTGAATCGGTTTTCTGCATGGGTACATTACCCTTTCCAATGATTCCTTGAATAATATTGCAATGCCTCTTTATATGTTTGGATTTCTAATGAGATCTCAATTCCCTCACCTATGTGATTGTGCCATGGTTGTTACAATGAAGTGGAAATAACTGATCCACTTGTGGAACAACGTGAAGTTTAACTATGAACTTCCTCATCTAAACAACTTTTTTTATAGCAGCTCATGACATGATGTACTCAATCTTTGGTGGTAGAGTCCACAGTCGTACTCTATTTGAGACTTTTCCAATGGATTGATCCTCCATTAAGAGTAGTTAATAAAAATTTAGAGTTAGACTTTTTATCATTCACTTCTGACTGGAGTTGAAATCGGTCTAACTATCTGCTTGTAGATCACCATCTTTGTATACAAGTACCATATTCTTAATACTTTTCAATTACTTAAGGATACACATGAGAGCATTCCAATGCTTATTGCTAAGAATTGTTTGAATCCTCCTCATAACACTTATGGCATAGTTGGTATCTAGCTTCATACATAGAATTGCGCACATTAGGCTTTCATACTTAACCTTTTCAGTATCTTAACTATGTATAAGGCTTAGGAGAGACTTTACAATCTCTTTGCTCTATCTTTGTAGATGTGAATGCCTAAGATGTGGGTCACTTATCTAAAGTCCTTCATGGAGAAGGTACTAAACAACCATGCTTTGATTGAGCTTAGCATCTCAACACTATTTCTTATTAGTAGTATGTCATCCATATGCCACACTAGGAATGTGATCATGCTCCACTATCCTTCGTATAAACGTAGGACTCATTGTTGTTCTTGACAAAGCCAAACAACTTGACTGCACTATATAAACACCTTTCTTAAGCAATCCATTCAGGAAAGTAGTATTGAAATTCACATGCTAAATCTTATAATCTAAGTGGTTGACTATTGCAAGTAAAATCTAAATGGTTTTGAGCATGGTTATTGATGAGAAGGTTTCCTTATAGTCAATTCTCTCATTTTTAATAATATCTCTTTACCACAAGTTTGACCTTATAGATCTCCACCTCACTAGTTGAACTAATGTCCCTATCATGGACCTACTTACATTTGATGGGAACCATTCCCTTAGGTGGATTTACCAAGGTCCACACTTGGTTCGCATTTATTGAATCCATCTGTGATTTCATAGCCTCAAGCCACTTGGTTGATTCTTTATTTGCCATTGCTTGATTAAAGGTAGAAAGATCATCTCCACTATCATTATTTTTCATTACGAACAACTCTTATTTATTCTCTATGAGATATCCATCTCTCTCTGGTGAATGTGAGATTCTACACAAGTTTCGCAATAGTTGTGTCGTACAAAGTTGTTCATGAATAGGAATTTTTCATGTCAGTCTAGTGCTTTGTACCTTGTGTTCATCCTTCTTGAGCACTATCATTCTACCATTTTCTCTAATGAACTCTTCTTTGAGAAAATATGCCTAATAACTGATGATAATCCCATTATCTTTAGGTAGGTAGAACTTATATCTTAAAATCCTTGGGATGTATCACAAAGTGACCCATAATGGCTTCCTCACATGGGGTTAAAGGAAATGACTTAGAGGTAATCCTATTTAAGATGTGGGCAATTATCAAGACATGTCCCCATAAAAAAATAGGTAAATTGGTGAAGCGCATCATATATCGAAGTAGGTCCAACAAAGTCTAACTTTGACGCTTAGTTACACTATCTAGTTGACGAGTTACTAGTTGTCATACCTTAAACTTAGGACCATGACACAGTAGTATGTGAACTCACTTATTGAATACTCACAAATACCAAAGCTAATGTATAACAACGCAAATATAAACCAACATTTCAATTTAATTTTCCAAGAAGAGTAGTTTAACATCCAATCATAGCTTGCATGGGAAATAAAAGTCATGAGTAGTCTTAAAGAAGTATAACAAAATCCAGCATCCTAGTCTAGCATCTCTATTCCCCATGTTTGGTTAGGCTCACTAGTCTCTTTTGCAAAACACATAACAGTGGTGAGCGTCACTTCGCCTTGTAAATGGAAACATCTGCCTCTTTTTTCAACAAAGGATGTGAGTATCAATAGTTCAAAATAACTTTTCATGAATTGAGATTTTAGGAAAGTAAATAATTAGACATGTTAAGAGCTTAAAATAACTATTGAAAAGACAATCTATAGTTATCACATCCGTGTTGTTATTCTTTGGATTCTCTCGTTTCCTTTTATATCCAACTTATATTCTTGCAGACTGTGTATGTTTTTTCACTAGCCTTAGTCTATCTTCCCCTTACTATGGAGTGTATGTTGAATCTTAGCTATGTTGCCATGGCCCTAAGGCTTCAACCCAACCTAGAATGTATCCCAATTTATTATTACCAGACTGGTAGGGCTAAATGCTAGCTTCATCGACTATCAGTCCCAATCTTTTGTCCCAATTAGACACATCTCAATCTATTACTTGATTGGTAGGGTAAAACTCGTTTCTCACTCTTGTCGGTCCTACATAAGTAGCTTATTAACATTTAATTGCAATCATTGCAAGTATTTAATTCCAAAACATCCATTGCAAAAATCAGTTATTTCACAAAGAACTCACATTTGATTTTAAATAAGAATTCAATTTTCATAAAATTACATATTCAATCCATGCTTTGTAATTAGGAAGCAGTTGAAATCTCAGTTGCAAATAAGTAGTAGAGAAAAATCAATTGCATGGAAAATGATTTAAAGTAGTTGAAATCTATTGGTAGGAAGTAACCACCTACTATCACTTGGTTTACTTCATTATTATCCTTCTCGGCTAAAGCCTTGTGATTACTTGGTTAGTCACATATGCAAGTTCTAATTTAACACTCTAGGTAATCAATATCTTATATCTTGCAGTTTCACATGTATATTGTGCTTACATTCTCATCTTGATCCCTTTTTATTATCACTTTTAGCATCCCATCGTGTCTCATATAGTATGTTCATGCTAATTTGGTCTCAAAATTAGGATAATCTAGCTAACTTTTCCCAATCACATAAGTTTTCTAGTGTCTGTGAACAACATATGCAATCGCAAAGTTTAGTCTTACGATCATGAGGTTCCTGTTTGCACTCATGACTGCCAACTGCGGGATGCACTAGCATTTTAGTCATCCATCCTGCAATTGTAACAGGTGATTACGTGATCGTAGTGACGAGTCTCGCAATTGTGACATTCAAGTGTGAGATGCATTGGAAATCCCGTGATCAGGCCCTACGACCACTACTTCTCATCTCACACTCGCATATACACAGCCCACGATCTTGCTTGTGACTGTAGTGCAACACAGACTCGCGTCTGTTTACTGTTCCTTCAACTTTTTCATGCACAAACTGATGAAGTCTAAGCATGAATCCTTTGAAAAGTTTAAAGAATTTGAGGCTGAAGTAGAAAAACAAAGTAGCAAGCATGTGAAGATATTACGATTGAATCGTGGTGATGAATACTTGAGTGTTAAGTTTGTAGAGTTCTTTAAAGCAAATGGTATAATGTCACAACTCACACCACCAGCAACTTAATGGTGTAGCTAGGTGTAGGAATTGGACTCTATTAGGCATGATTTGATTTACGATAAGCTTCACCCATTTACCTATTTCTTTATGGGGACACACCCTCTTGACTGCCACCCATATTTTAAATAGGATTCTCTCTAAGTCTATTCCTTGAACTCCACATGAGATGTAGAGTGCTAGGAAGTCAAGTCTAAACCATAATAGGATTTGGGGATATTTGGCTTATCTTAGGAAGAGTAAGACAGACAAGTTAGAAGTAAAGGCTGTTAAGGGCCACTTTATTAGATATCATAAGGAATCTATGGAATATGAGTTTTGCCTACTCAAAGAAAATAGGATTGTCATTGATTATCAACACATTTTTTCGATGAATAGATCATTTGAGAAAGTAGTGTAGGTAGGACAATAATGTTCGAGGAGGTTGAGCATGAGGAATAGAAGACATGAGCCCATAAGGCAAATTTCTATTCAAGTACAACCTTTTACACTGCAACCATTCCAATGATCAAGTAGAAGAGATATGGTTATGTCTTAGAGAATGGAAAAGAGATGTTTATTATAGAAGATAATGGTCATGGAGATGATCCTTCTACATTTGATTAAGTAACGACGGGCAAGGACTTTTCCAAATGGCTGTAGGCTATGCAATCCAAGATGGATTCCTTGCCTGTGACTAAGTATGGACCTTAGTCGATCCACCAGAAGGCATAGTTCCTATTGGATTCAAGTGGGTCTATAAGAGGAAGATTGGTTCAACTGGCAAGGTACAGACTTATGAGGTAAAGCTTGTGATGAAGGGTTGTAATCAAAATGAGAGAATTGTTCATGAAGAAACCTTCTCATTAGTAGTCATGCTCAAGTCCATTCGAATTCAGCTTGCGATTGTCACTTGCTTAAATGATGAGATTTGGAAAAGGGATGTTAAGACTACTTTCCTTAATGGCACGCTTGATGAGGACTTTATATAGTATAACCATGTGGTTTTGAGGTCTAAAAGGAATATCATAAGGTGTGCAAGCTTAAGAAGTCCACTTATGGCCTTAAGCAAGCATCAAAGAGTTAGAATTTTTATTTTGATGGAGTAGTTAAATCGCTTAGCTTTATCAAGTATGAAGATAAGCCATGCATCTACAAGAAGAATAGTGAGAGCGCTGTAACATTCCTAATATTGTATTTAGATGACATTTTGTTAATTGGGAATGATGTTGGGACGCTAATCTCGTTAAAAACTTGGTTATCTAGTATATTCTTCATTAAAGACTTGGAAGAAGTGACCTATATCTTCGGCATTTTTATATAGAGTTAAAGTGAAAAAGATTATTAAGTCTCTCCCGAAGGCCCAAGCCTTGTACACAAACAAGACATTGAATAGGTTTAGTATGGAAGCCTCTAAGAGAGAGCTGCTACCACTTAAGCACGACATCCAACTCTCAAAATCCATGTGCATTGATGTTTGTCGTTAACACACCAAAATTAAATTTATAATGACTAGTATTGGGTAACTACGAGTGTCGTATCTATAAGGAGGGTTTGTGTGTCTATTGATTTAATTGAGTTCTTATTAGTTAGGCCTTAAGACCAGAGTGAAAGAAAAGAAATAAAACTTAAAAAGAACACCAAGAACAAAGTACACTAGATGAAAGTTTTGGAGTGTTAAAGACTGAAGAATCTAGCCACTTGTATTGTAATGGTTTCCGATGCATGCCAAACTACATTAATTATCATTTAATTGCATTGTTTATGGATTGTTAATCCTAAAGTGTACAGGATATTCTCCCAAATTTTGCTGTAGCTTTAACTTCAGATTTTAGCGGGTATTCCTAGGTTAAATTGAGTCAAGTGTTCAAGTTGGTGATTAACAATGGTTACCTGCGCTAACTCTTTGATTTTACTACCATTATTCTCATGGAGTCAGTGTTCACAAATTATATGTCTAGTGCGCAAGTTTTACTCCCATTATTCCTCACACTACTACAAATAATTAGAGAAGTGGCCAATCTCCCCTAATTACTATGCAAATTACAATTGTGAATAACCATGCAAAGATAATTAATTGGAATTCATACATAGGTCATACACCAAACATAAAAACAAGTGACTAGAGAAGGATTTAGAAATTCATAGTAAAATCAATAAAAATAGGTTATAAACTGTTTATCGTCCAAGCAAACATCAAAATAATAGAAAAAGCTGTGAAAACTTATTCCTAAGACTTTGCTTTGTGTGGAAACAAATTTTGTTCAACTCATGGTGTGGATCCCTCATTCGCTAAGCTTTAATCTTATATTTCTATGTTCTAGGAGTTAGAAAAGAACCCAAAACCTCTAAAAAACTAGAAAGTCCCTGTTGCTCAAATGCATGGATCTCTTATTTATAGCCCAAGAAACCCTAGGAGATGTGTAGAAGTATGAAAGGTCAAAAAAAAACCTTGAAAATTATGAAAACAAAAGCTCAACGTTTTTGGTGCTGGCACACCGTGATCGTAGCTCAAAACCACAGAAATTCCAGAACAGGTCATGGTCTAGTTCTGCAGTTGTGGAACACCTTCCCGCGATCATGGCTTTGACTTCCTTGATCATGAAAATTCCAACATTTGACTGCTTTGGCAGTGTACATTCTTTTGTGTGTAACGTCCTCGTCTGATGTTAGATTAACCTGATTTTTGTGCTGTTGGAAATCTAATTCATTTTTTTTTATTCCTTAAATTTTAGATCAATTGAATATTCCACCAAAATGTGGAATCTTTCCAAAGTCACTGCTTAATCCCTACAACTACAATAACTCTCATTTCAGAACACATGCATGACAATTCTCATTCTAAGACCCATGCATGATAATACTCAATGTAATTCATGCATGATAATGTATTTGTTTTATTTTACTCACATACATGCATAAATTAAGCACAATATCAGTACAAATATGCCTATTATTTTACATGTTATCACATCCCTACACTTACTCGTTTATTTGTCCTCAAGCAAACACTTCTCTTTCAATGGAGTCATTGATGCATAAAAATAATGAATTTGGCCACTCTTAATTTCAAAAGTTAGATATATAACCGCTTAGTACTTAGTCTACCATAATCTAAAATCATAGCACTTTCAAATCAAATATTTACAGCATGAGTTCCTGTGTGTGTGTCACTCTTCAACTTTCAACCACTTCAACCCTTTGATAATCCTATAGCAATTCCAAGACAACCAAATCTAGGACTGTTCACTTTAGGTATTAATTCACTCTCTTTCGAATAAGTTCAACAGCATTACTTCTCATTAGAGGACTTGTGTAGGTTAGTAATTTCTTCTTCATTTTCCCATACACTTGTTTTCATTATCTTCTGTGAGCTTTAACTTCTTTCTTAAGTAGTTGTGAGACTTTTTACGCAAAAGTGAACAAGGGTCACTGTGCACCTCTGGTTACTCAACCTATAACTAATTTAAGATGCTTTGCACACTTATAATTTGGGCAATCTTTTTATGTGAGAATGAATACAGGTCGCTGCACAATCCTGATTACTCAACTACTCCAATTAGTGGAGTAGAACAATTTTTTATACTCACATATATTTTCTTGAATTTTTCTAAGCCTTCGCTTTCTATTTTTTCAGTTAATCTTCCCCATTCATCAAAGAATATGCCAACACCTAAAGCAAAGCTTACACCCTTAACTCAATCATCTCATCATCACCATAGAACTTCTCAAACAGTCTAATGATTGAAAGTAAAGAGCACGTGCTCAATGAAATAGGAACTATGCATTCAACACCAAGTCTAGTATGCTAATGTTGAGAAAACTAATAGAATAAAGCAACAATAATTTCTTGCAAGCATTCATCATAAATTAAGTACTGTGGCCATAATTTCATACCATATTCATGCTATCAATTTAACCATAATATCATATGTTTGTATGCATAAAAATCTAGCAATTCTAGGGCATGTATTGACACCTTTCACACTCAATTTTTTCTTCCTTGCGACTCCTACATTTAGCTTGTTGCCACAATTAAACACATTTATTACACATAGCAAGACAACAAGGAATGAGATAACCTAGTGGGGTGATGTTCATTCGTTTTCCTTCTTCTTTTGTGTTTCTTTATGCATCCTCATTCTTCCAATCTTTCAGAATCCTACACCAACTCAAAAGAATATGTGATCTCCATGCAATGAAAAACAAAACAAATTAAACAAACTAAAAGAACTGAAAGTAGGAAAAGAAAACCTAGGTTTTCTCCCAAGAAGTGTTGTATTTAATGTCTACAGTCTGACAAGGTACTCATGGGCTAGGGTGGTTTAATTAAAGACTTGGGTTTCCTCGACCCTCCATGAGCTACAACTCTCTTTTTCCTTTTCCACATCCTCTTTCTCCTCTTCCTTACCTTTCTTCTATAATTCACTTCCTCCTTTTCCCAAGGCCATTCATGTAGTTCTTCCCCCACACCTAGCTACTGTACCTCTTTTGACCCTTGTGCTTTTTGTTCACTAGCCATAGTTTCCTTTGCAAACTTGTTAAGGGGATTATAATGCTCAACTAATAATTCATCCTTTGCATTTTTCATTTGTGGTTGAGTGATCAAGGGGTATGCGTATAAAAAAAATGTTACCTTTTTAGCTCTAATGTGTAAGGTCAAGCTACCCTACTCCATTTCTATTATTAACTTTGTGGTAGTTAAGAAAGGGCGGCCAAAGATGATACCTTGCCCATTTTCTCCCTCCATATCTATTACGACAAAGTCTATGGGAACAACAAAATCACTCACCTACACTAAAATATCTTCCACAAATTCGAGTGGCCTTGTCATTGATCGATTTGCTAGCTTGATTTTCATGTGTGTGGGCTTCACTAACTCTATACCGAGTGCCTGGAAAGTGGAGAATGACATTACACTAATGCTAGCACCTAAATCACATAAGATATTATCAAAAGAGGTGCTTTCTATTGTGTAAGAGATTGAGAAACTCCCTGGGTTTTTTAGTTTCGATGGCAAAATATTCTCCTCTTCTAGGTTGTCCTCCCATTCTCTTAACTTTCTTTTTCCACTCGTTACATCCTTCAAGCACTTCACCACACTTAGCTTCTCTGTAATTTCTACAACTAATGGAGCATTTACGTTTAACATTTCAAAATTATTTAGAAATTTACGTCACTGCTTCTTTAGCTTAGCAGGAATACGTCTTTGTGGTTATGGAATTCTTGGCTTGTAAGGAGGTGGAATACTGATTTTTCTTTTGGTTCTTCGACTTGTACCTTGACCTCCTTTCTCTCTTCTTCTTAGGCATCAAAAGGTGAATCCTCTTTTTCCTCTTCACTCTCTATCACCTGCACACTTTTCACATGCTCTACTAGGTTAGTCTCAATAGTGTTAGGTAACATACGTGCTGGCCTATTTGTCGTCCCTTTTGCTAGTTGGTCAAGATGCACCTCTAACGTTTTAATGGATGACTGTTGGTTCTACAAGAGCGTGTTAGTCCGGTGCATAAAATCTTGTTAAGTCTTTATAAGATTACCTATCCTTTCGTAGGTAGACTTAGCAAGATTGCCTATCATGTCCTCTAAAGACCGCTTTTTCTCTTGCTGTTGGTATGATGCTTGGAAGCTCGGTGGGTTCTGAGAATTTTTCCAAAAAAAATTTGGATGATTCGTCTAGCTTGGATTGTAAGTATTTGTTTATGGATTGTTGCCTTAAGTCCTCGTATTGCCTAAATAATTTACTTGCTCTCTTTGTTTGGTGCTTGTTCCTTTAGTTCTACACTCATGTGTAGGATAGGGTTCTGCACACATATCACATATAGGATTTGACGAAAATCACAAGGGCTGAGGGTAGCTTACCAAGACCCTATCAATCTTTTTGGAAAGGAGTTCCACTTTCGTTGCTAGGGCCATTACTGAATTTAGCTCATGCATGTCGACGACCTTTCATGTTGTGAATCTCTCTGTTGGCCATTGGTATGCATTAGCTACTATCTCCTCAATCAATTCCCAAGCATCCTTAGGTAGTTTATTCATAAGTGCCCTTTTATAGTTGCATCAAGTACAGTACGTAATTGACCAGATATCCCACTAAAAAATGTTTGTGCCTGAATCTAAAGTGGATATCTGTGCTGGAGGCATTTCTTGAATAGCTCCTTGAATTGTTTCCACACTTCTGGCAGTGACTCAGACTCTACATGCTTAAATGTTTCAATTTCCAATATGAGTTGTGTTGTTTTTTGCTAGTGGGAAGTACTTAGCTAAAAATTATTCACCATAGCTTGCCAGATGATTATGCTTCTAGGCGATAAAGATTGTAGCCACTGTCGGGCTCTATCTCTAAGAGAAAATAGAAATAATCTTAATTTAATAGTATCGTTAGAAACTCCATTAAATTTTACGATATCGCATAATTTCAAAAAAGATGTTAAGTGCGTATTTGGGTCTTCTTGTGGGGCTTCACCAAATTAGTTTGACTACACCATGTTGGTTAGTATAGGTTTTAGTTCAAAATTATTTGCATTCACTGGTGGTCTCACAATTCCTATCATGTTTGGGTTCATCATCGGTTGCACGCAATCTCTTATTGCTATTGAATACTTTGAAGAATTGCTAGATTAGGTTGTGTTTATTTTATTATTATTATTATTGTTTACTACTTTTACTTTCTTTCTTCCATTTTCTTTCTTGTTCTTTCTGATTATCTTCATGTTCTATTAGTCATAGTATTATTTATTGATGAACCCAAAAATGAAGATAATCAGAAAGAACAAGAAAGAAAATGGAAGAAAGAAAGTAAAAGTAGTAAACAATAATAATAATAATAAAATAAACACGGCCTAATCTAGCAATTCTTTAAAGTATTCAATAGCACTTATCACCCTTCCTAGCAACAGCGCCAAAATTTGATGCTAGTCGTTAACACACTAAAATTAAATTTATAATGATTAATACTAGGTAAGTATGAGTGTCATATATATAAGGAGGATTTGTGTGTCTACTGATTTAATTGAGTTTTTATTAGTTAAGTCTCAAGACTAGAGTGAAAGAAAGAAATAAAACTAAAAGAGAACACCAAGAATAAAGTACACTAAATAAAAATATTGGAGTGCCAAAGATTGAAAAATTTAACCACTTGTGTTGTGTTGGTTTCCTATGCATGCCAAACTACATTAATTATCAATTTAATTGTACTGGTTACAGATTGTTAACCCTAAAGTCTACAAGATATTATCTCGAATTTTTCTATAGCATTAATTTTAGATTTTAGCGAGTATTCCTAGACTAAATTGAGCCAAGTGTTCAACTTGGTGATTAACGATGGTTTTCTACACTAACTCTATGGTTTTACTTCCATTATTCTCACAGAGTTAGTGTTCATAAATTGTATGTCTAGTACACAAGTTTGATTCTCGTTATTCCTCGCATTGCCACAAATAATTAGAGAAATGGTCAATCTCCCCTAATTACTATCCAAATCAACAATTTTGAATAACCATGCAAAGATAATTAATTAAAATTCATGCACATCTCATACACTAAACACAAACACAAGTGACTAGTGAAGGATTAAGAAATTTATAGTAAATTTAATAAAAACAGGTTCTAAACCATTTATCATCTAAGCAAACATCCAAATAATAGCAAAAGTTATGAAAACTTATTCCTAAGACTTTTCTTTGTGTGGAAATGAATTTTTTTCAACTCTTAGAGTGAATCCCTCCTTCTCTAAGCTTTAATCTTATATTTCTATGTTTTAGAAGTTGGAAAAGAAACTAAAACCTCCAAAAAACTAGAATGTCCCAACTTCTTAGACGTATGGATCTCTTATTTATAACATAATAAACCCTAGGAGACATATAGAAGTGTGAAAAGTAAAGAAAAACCCTAAATATTATGAAAAAAAATGAGAGGTGAACGTTTTTGGCATTGGCAAGGTGTGATTGCACCATCGAGGACTGCGATCGTACCACCAAGGACCGCGATCGTAGCTCAAAATCTTGTGATCGCGGCTCAAAACTGTGGAAATTCTTGAACAGGTCGTGGTCCAATTCTACAGTCATGGAACACCTTTCCACGATTGCGGCTTCAATTTTTGCGATCGCGGCCTTGATTGTGGAAATTCTAGCATTTGATTGCTCTTACTATATACATTTTTTTGTGTGTAACTTCTTCATTTGATGTCCGATTGACCTGATTTTTGCATCCTTGGGAAGGCAATTCATTTTTATTTTATTCCTCAAAGTTTCAGATCAATTGAATGTTTCACTAAAACGCGGAATCTTTCCAAAGTCATTATTTAATCCCTATAACCATGATAATTCTCATTTCAAAACACATGCATGACAATTCTCATTCTAAGACCCATGCATGAAAATACTCAATATAATTCATATATGATAATGTATTTTCTTCACTTTACTA
The DNA here is from genome assembly GCA_019155195.1 of Avicennia marina. NCBI lineage: Eukaryota > Viridiplantae > Streptophyta > Magnoliopsida > Lamiales > Acanthaceae > Avicennia > Avicennia marina. The sequence goes on from CM032760.1 coordinate 5,397,184, forward strand.
ACATGGATGCATAAATTAAGCACAATATGCATACAAATATGTCTATATTTCACATGTTATCATGCATAAAGATGAATGATGAGAGGAAGAGCATGGAAGCCTTTCCATATGCTTCGGCTATAGGAAGCCTAATGTATGCGATACTATGTGAGACTCTATATATCACCTACATCAATAGTTTTTACTTTGAAATCTACATTATGGCTACTTATGCTCTTGTTCAAATCTACTTTGGGTGGGCAGCCATCTCTATTATTTTTCTTCGTGCATTGGCATTTTGGTTTTTTCATTATCACCATCATTCAAAAATCTATTAGGACAAGAAATTAGTGTGATTTCAAGATCTAAAAATGCACCATTTTATTAGAGAGTTGATTGAAAAGAATATTGTGGTGGTTGGTTGTTGCAACATAGAAGCAGCATGTGCATACTTTCAGTGGGCCCAAAAATTATTGCATATTTTAGGCTTTAAGTATAGAGTTGTGTTTATGTCTATTTTTTCTTTTTTTTTTTTCTTTTTGTTTGGCCTAGATGTCTAGTTTCAAGGAAAGAGAATCACACTTTTGAAAAAATATGCTCAATACTCCAAGAGATAATGATTACCTTAAAAATAGGAATTTTTTAGATGTCAACATTTTTTCTCTTTCCTTATCTTGAAAATATCCTAAACCAAATGAGTTTCCTCCTTTCCTCTTCAAATAATTTCAGAATTATTCTCCTTCTTCACCACAAAATTCTTAAAGAGATTTTTTTTTGGTCTTGAAAATTTCTTGTGTTTTAATATTGGGGTTTGATTGAGATGGGTAAGTCATCTTCTTCCTTTTTCCAAAACCTAAATAGCACTCAACTCACAATCTAAACAAACCAATCTTCACCTCCATTTGAAAATTGACCCAAACCTACTAACCATAGTTTTATATGAAAGGTTTGTTGAAGTTGAACTTTCAATCACCTTAAATGTCCTTCTAAAATGCCCATGGAAGATATTATAGGGACTGAAATATATTCTAGAGGAATTTTTCAAGAATTGGAAAAAAAATTGTTTTGGGGTTGAACTAGAAATCAATGAAGGGTCAACACCAAACATTGGTGTTGAAACACGAATGTGAAGGGAGCATGAGGCATTTAGACTTCATGTTGAAACACCAATGTGGGTGGAGTAGATGACCTTGAGATGATTCCCCTTTATCAACTATCAATGGTGGTCTATGGTGTTCAATAATGGAGGCTACTTGATCGATAATTTTAGAATATGAACTAGTGCAAAGAAAAGAAAGAAATCCCATGGAGAAATTAGCTCAAAATTCAGTAAAAGTGAAAGAAAAATTAGCTTCAAGAAAGTTTACAATTGAGTTTCCTACTCTAAAGAGGTGGAAAAGATGTCCAGATCTATCCAAGTTGACAAAAAACGATCTTATTTTGCATTTTAATAGAGTGATTTCAGAGATAAAAAGTGGATGACCTCACAAGTGTTGCAACATCAACAGTTTCGCAACCTATATCCATTAGATGAATGTTCATGGCTACTATGCACAACCTGGAGAGTTTACTTAAAGGCACGAAGGCAAGGTTATTTCAATTGTATCAATGAATAGAGTTGAAAGTGGTTAAACTATAGAATATATTATGTACAGTCTACTCTTAGACATTGAGTAATATGGTGAACTAGAACGTGTGATTGCCTATGTTGGCCGTCAAGATACTAATCCCCAAAATGATGTTGGAACATTATGAATATCAATTGATGAAGTTGGACCCTAACACTCATATACCTTCCCGTATGTTCTTCTCTTTATTACTTTTTCTTTATGTGTCTTGAAGAGGGACTGTGTGGTTGATGAAAAGTAAGGGTGTGTGTGTTTGAAGGGGAGTTTATGGTTCTTTGCTAATATTGGTGGTGTTGGTTTTGTTCTCAAAAGTTCTGATTTATTTTAAGTAGCTTTGAGTTCTTTTTGTATTACTCCTGTCACAAAGGAGTAAGGAAATTAATGGTTTAAGAGGGAGTAAGGAAATTTTAGTTCTATGGTTAGGAGGGGGAGTCTACTATCGGTCTATTTTTCTCTAGTTGGTTTGTTCTTGTTCAATTAATGTTACAACACCAATGATTTTGTGTCTATGCTTAATTGATGTGACTACACTAATGTCATTTCTTCAGTTTGAATGGTGTGTTGTTTAGCTTTATAGAAATTTAGCAAACCTTACCTTTGTACCAAGTCTTATGATGTTGGTACACTATAATTTTATGTCATTTTAGTGAGCGAGTTATGCCACATAATATCAAAAAAGGAGATTGTTGATACTATGATATATTGGCACTTAAATGACACAAACATAGATGAACATGCCATCTTAATCATTGTCATAGTTGTAAAAGAATCCAAAATTATTATGCTCATTTTGTGGATAAAATTTGGCTCACTACAAAAGGGAAAGCCTTGCCCTAGTTTACATTGGAGATTTTGATGAGGATAATTGCTGAAATCTTGGAAAAACTGTGGAGTTGTGACTTCCCTAATTTAAGGGATTTGGATAAATTATAGTTAAAGAAGTAAAGTCAATTTTTGTTATAAGACTTGAAGGATAAAATAAAGAAAGTGTAAAGTTGATCAAATCTAATAGATTATGGAGTATCTTTCAAGGATAATGGTTGGAAAGTCCTCTAAAAATATTACGGACTCCAAAAACATGAAAGTAAGCATTGTGAGAGGGTTTGAGTGTTTGGTTGAAGTTCTATAAAACAATCAATAAGTCAACCTTTTTAAGGCTTGAGTGCACAAATGATATTTCATTGAAAAATAGTTTTATATTGTATTTTCAATAAAGAGCCGAGTCTTGTGTCTAGTTTCTTGAGTTAAAGTTTTCACAGTGACAAAAAGTTGGGATCTAAAGGTAGTTAGGTCAAGGCCTTAAGCAAGAGGAGTTGTAAAATGTGACTCCAAAAAATAAATTAAATTAATTAAATTCTTTTTTTGGTTTTAAAAATATCATTTCATTAATTTAAAATAATAAATATGCTTAATAATTGCATTTTACCAAACCATGAACAACCTTAAATTTTAAACAAAAAAGAAGAGCTAAATTTTTATTTAAAATTTAAATTAAATTAAAATTTTATTCTATTTCATATTCTAAAACTCAAAATTTTGATCTTTTTATAGAATTTATAGAATTTTTTAAAAATTTTCTTTTGAATAGTTGCTTTATTTCCATATTTAATAACTAGGAATTAAGATACTAATGCAGACATTCAATATTTTTGCACGGTATATAAAGTAAATATTTCATACTTAATTGTGACTTTTCATACTTAAAATGCCATCACTTTGCAGAGTAGATAACATATTTTAAAACTTCCTACAGTGAAGTAATGTTTAACCATTTAATATTATAGGTTTTTAACATATTTATAATAAACCTTTTAGTGTATTGATTTAAAAAATTAGGCGAATGCCATGTTCTGGAAATGTTAGCTTTTTAATGTTTAGACTTTATTAAAAAAAGATTGAATTAAATTTTAAGTTAAAACTATAAATATTACTATAAAATAAGCTAAAGGAGGATATCACCTTTGAATTCTGCATGTTTATCTTTGTATGCACTAAATAAAATTATTATATTATTTTAGGTTAATAATAATAGCAATAAAATAGTAGTAGTAGTACAATATTACATATTAGGCTATTTGTCAAGTAACACTAATAGTTCAAAATATTAAAAGAGAAGAAGCAGAGATATGAAAACTACTCAGGTCAAGCTCACTAAGTGAGGTTACTGTTGCATCGGATGTCTCAGCTGAGAGTCACTTATTTAAAACAAACTATGGACCATTTTAGAACCAACACACACATGCATTAATCACCTAAACACTGCATCACAAACCGTTGAGAATGTGATCCTATCTAAGATTTTATAGAAGGAAAGTGTTGTCTGCCACCTTAGAGCCAGCATAGTGCGTTTATGTGGAATTCCTTACTAAAGTAGAACTTGACAGCCCCCCACAAGATGAACAGTGGTAGTTTATTATTCTCATCTTGTTTAGATGTTTTCTAAACAAACGGATTCCCAGTGGTTTTGTCACGACATCTGCAACTTGGTTTTCAGTTGACATATGACATGTTTTGATCAAGCCATCCTGCAGTTGTTCTTGCACCACATGGCAATCAATCTTGATATGTTTGCTCCTCTCAGGAAAAATGGGGTTAGCTGCTATGTGTATTGCTACTTAGCTGTCATAGTATAGGTCAGCTGGGTCTGAGTGATCCACTTTGAGTGCAGTAAGGATGTACTTAATCTAGGTCAACTCTGCACAAGTTCTTTCCATTGCACGGTATTCAGCTTTAGTTGATGATCTCAAGACTATGAATTGTTTATTTGACTTCCACGATACTAGGGACTTTCTAAAAAAGATATAGTATCCTATTATTGATCTCCGACTATCCAGACATCCTCCTTAATCTGAATCACAGAATGCTTTAAGCTTAAGATTACTGTCAGATGGTAGCATAAGTCCTTGCCCTGGAGCAGTTTTGATATAGTGTTACATTTTGTATGCTACCCTCATGTGTACTTCCATAGATTGGTGCATAAATTGGCTTAACGAGTGTGCGCTATATGCTATGTCCGGCCTCGTGATGTTTAGATAAAACAATCTTCCAATCAGTCTTCTAAATGTTGTTGCATCAGACAATAGCTCTCCTACATCCTTACTTAGCTTGATGTCTTGTTCCATTGGAATTCTGCTTGGCCTTCCCCTAAGCATGCCATTATCTGTAAGGAGATCTATGTAATATTTCCTTTGATTAATATAAATTCCATTTGAACCTCAGGTCACTTCTATTCCTAAAAAATATTTAAGTTGTCCTAGGTCCTTTATTTTGAAGTTGTCATCTAAGAATCCTTTAACCTTAGCAATAGTTTCTTCTGAATCTCCTCCCACTATGATGTCATCTATATATACTAGCAATACTATGAGGAATCCATAATTCTTGAGTGTGAATAGGCTTTAGGCAGCCTTAAATTGCTAAAATCCAGAACTTAATGAGGCACTAGACAAGGTTGCATACCATTGTTTTGAAGCTTTTTTCAAACTGTATAGGCTTTTCTTCAATTTGCAGACTTTCTTCGCTTTGTTGTATCCAAGAGGTTTGACCATGTATATTTCCCCATCAAGCCTTCCATGCAAAAATGCATTGTTAACATCAAACTAGCACAGCTTACATTTCTTCACTGTTGCCACAACCATCATGGATCTGATTGTTGTTATCTTTGCCACGGGGAGAAGGTTTCATGATAATTTATTCCCTCCTTTGATGTGAACCCTTTGGCCACTAACTGTGCCTTATACCTTTCTACAGAACCATCAGATTTGTACTTCACTTTGTACACAAACCTGCAACCTATTAGCTGTTTTCCTACCGACAGTTTTGTGAAGGTCTAGGTGTTGTTTGTTTCTAGTGCTATAAGCTCATTGTTCATTGCTTCTTGCCATCTCTTATCCTTCGATGCATTAGCATAAGTATGGCTACTCATGTGCAAAAATAGCATGCAAATAAGCCGATGGTGAGGAAGGAATTCCTGGTTGGATAGGTAGGCTTCTAGAAGGTGATTAGTGGAAGTGTTTATGCATACATGACCTTACTGTCCAACAACTAGTGAGAGTGAAGAGGCTAGCTAGCAATGATATTGTTCAAGGTACTTGGGTGCCTTCCTGATTCTACAAGACCTTCTTAAATTATAAGCTGCAACTTCATTCAATAGGGCATTGACAAACTCACTTGGCTCCGAGTCTTGGTTTGGTTCTAAGTTGAATTGAGGGCTTTGGCCTAGGGGATTAACTATGCTTGTATGATTTTCTTCACGTTGAAAGGATGTCAAAGGGTTCATGGTTGTTTCACTAGTGTTCTAATGGTCACAGACAAGGTTACCATTCAAAAAAGGGAATGTGTTAGACTTGTCTTTGGTGCAGGGTATATCATTTAAAGAACATCACATCCCTTGAAATAAAAACATTGTTAGATTCTAAATCGATTACTTTGTATCCCTTAACTCCATATAGGTATCCTAGGAAGACACATTGTTTACTTCTAGGATCAAATTTTTTTCTGCCCTGACTTAATGTTGAAACATAACACAAACAGCCAAAGACTCTTAAGTGATCATAAGAGGGCTTGATTCCAAACAACATCTAGGAGGGAGTCTTATTGTTTAGGGTGCTGCTTGGAGTTTTATTTATTAGGTGAGTTGTAGTGAAGATGCAATCATTCCAATATTTTAGTGGTTAGTTAGACTGAAATCTGAGGGCTCTATACTCCCATCAATGGAAAATGAAAAATGGAATTTTAATGGATTTTGGTAAGTTCAAAGTTACAATGGTGTTGTTATCAATTATAAAACTCTATTAGATGGGTGTCCAAGTCGACAATGCCATATATCATCATGAATTTTGGATTTCACTACAGTAAGGGTGGTAGAATGAGCTTGCTTACTAGCGGTAGATAGGCTTGCAAAGTCAAGTTGGGAATCCTTCCCTTGTTTGACAAATTCATACAAGCTATTCCTCAACTCACCCTTCCCAATCATAGTCCAATTAACAAGGTCCTGCAAAACACAAATGAAAGAATGGAAGAGGAAACAACAAGAGAAGGACTATGTTAATTTTCTCACTGATAATAGGTCAACAGCAAAATTTGGTACACAGAAAACATCATGCAATGCTAGTGCGCCATTAAGCTTTACTGTCCCTATGCGAGTGGCATAACTAGTGCTACCATTTGGAAGTTTGATTGGCTTGGATATGAGAGCTGTTATGGATGAAAAAAAGCTGTGGTGATAGATTATGTGATTTGTTGCACCAGTGTCTATTACCTATGTATGATCAACCGAACGCTTTAGATTTAGGTTAGAATAGCTAGTAGTTAGAGGTTTACCATGCATGCTCATGGAGTTGTTAGTTTTGGGGTTTGCCATCAAGGCTGCTTCTACGACTGGTTGCCTTCATTAGAATCAATAGTTGGTATCTTCTTATTAGCTAGTATGGCCATCAACTCAACGTACTGAGCCTTAGATAGTGTCATCCTTTCATGCAATGGTTCTGAGTTCAAGTCCTAACATAAAGAAGCCTAGATCATGTTTGTTGCAGTGCTAGCCTTGCCTTTCTGGTGTAGCTTATGGTTGGGAGGATACCCCTTTAATCTGTAACATTTATCCACCAGATGGGCCCTCATATTGCAATGTGAGCACACAGGTGTTTCTGCATTTCCTGCCTTGAAGTAGTACTCCAGAGAATGGCTTGGAATTTTGCAGAGAGAGTAGAATAGCTTGTCCTTCCTATTAGTCCATCTGAAGTTTACAGTGTTCTTTTGTAGTGCCATTGCCATGGATTCTGGACTGTGGATTGCTCCAATAATTTGATATTGCTTCTCTTGTTGCTATACCACAGAGAATACTTTGTTAATTGCAAGCATGGGATCTAACATCAAGATTTGGTCTCTTACATGTCCATAGACTTCATTAAGCCCCATCAAAAACTGTATAACCGCATCTCTTAGGTGCCTATCGGCCAAAATCTTTAGCTGACCACATGTGCACTCAGGCATAATATCATATAGTGAGAGCTCATCCCATATTCCTTTCAATTTTTCATAATATGTAACTACTAGATCATCACCTTGCACCAAAGTAGCTAAAGCCTTTTTTAATTAGTAGTCTAAGGACTATTGTGTTGTGACATCCTCTCATTCAACTCATTACACAACTCATATGCATCATCCACAAACAACAAGCTAGATTTAACAAAAAGAAACACTGAATTGAGGATCCAGGAAACAATCATATCATTGCACCTTTCCCATGCCTCTAGAAGAGTAGTTTCTCTATCATATGGTTTTGCTATCTGACCATTCACAAAATCGAGCTTATTTTTTGCTCTAAGTGCCCTCCTTATGCTTTTGACAATTGTAACATAGTTCTTCGATGTCAGAAGATCTGAAACCAGAGCAACCGTGGGGTAATGGCCATTGTCGAGTCTAAAAGGATTCGAAGGATCGGTTAGATCGAGAAACCAATTGATTGTAACCTATTGTCGTTGATTGCCAATGGATGAAGATGCTTCTGCCATGATCTGGAGGTCAATTTGATTCTTACTTTGTCTCTCATGGCTCTAATACCCTGTCAAGTAACACTAATAGTTCATAATATTAAAAAAGAAGAAGCAGAAATATGAACACAACTCAGGTCAAGCTCACTAAGCGAGGTTACTATTGCATTGGATATCTTGGCCGAGAGTCACTTATTTAAAATGAAATATGGACCATTCTAGAACTAACACACACACACGCATTAATCACCTAAAAATTGCATCCCAAATCATTGAGAATGTGATCTTATATGAGATTTTATAAAAGGAAATTGTTGTTTACCACCTTGGAGCTAGCATAGTGCATTTATGTGGAATTCCTTGCTGATGTGGAACTTGACACTATTAGCATAGCTTCCAACCTCGTTATATATTGTACAAGGTCATGTGATTATTTGCTGACAAGGTACTATTAATGATTTATCTTATCTTGCATTCTTTCTATACATTATGTTTAACTAGAAGTTTAGGATTCTACAAATCGGGAAGATTTTTTAGTTAAAATGTTCCTACATTCAGAAAGCAAGTGACTACTATGATATTAATTTTCAAACTCCACGTGGCCCGTGCTTTCTATGGATAATATTCAAAAAGGCATTAATCAACGAATAAATCAATGAAACCCCTTTTTCCTATCTTAGGATATAGCAGAGAATGACAACATCCTTTGTGTTAAGAGTTTTGGAACTTTTATTACTGTAAGTGATCTACCTGCACATAAGTTATGCTAAAAAGTTGCCCAATAAAACTTTTAACAAATGTTGCACCTGAACATTGATTTTGCTATGGAACAAGTCTCATATGTCAAAATCTTGCGTGAAATTTTGTTGATTAGGATATTATTACTGGCTCCTACAAAGGTGCAACATTTTTCTACATAAGATAACATTAAAAGTGAAGAAAAGTTTGGATTGCCATTTGTCAAGATACATTCTCAATTTTCAATGAGGTTGAACTTAGCTCTCACACTAAACAAAGTTGAACGGCAGACAATACCAAATGTTGGAATATTTGCCCAACCATATCTTTGATCATAGATAATTATATGTGGTACTTTCAATAGGGAATTTGCAGATGTGAAAAAAATATTCCAGTTGAAAGTAGAAAGTTGGAACATAGAACTAGTGCGTACTGTAAAGATGTCATTTATATAGATAATTTACTTCAATTGAACTGATAATTTGCTATCTCTAAGTGTCTTCTATAACTTTTCAACATGATTCTCATTTGTAAAACCTCATGTTAATGTCTTTTCAATGAATCTATATTATTTGTGCAAGTTAATAATATTCAATTTTTTTTCCCTATTGAATGGATATACTCTTTCTCATCAAAACTTTTTTGAAGCTCCTACTATTCAAACTTAATAACTGGATGAAGAAATGGCATTATGAACTCTTTTGAATAGGTTCATGTTTCCAAACTCCATAATGAAGGGCAAACTATATAATTTGTGTCTAATAAATACATATGAAAGATACACATAGAGAATGAGATATTTTATGAAACATGTCAAAGTTGCAACATTCAAAAATGTTATCATGTAAGTTGAATTGTGGGCACATTATTCACAATAAGAAGGTTGATTAAGTTTCTTTAACTTGTTGAAATATTCGTGATTGACATGTTTGGTTGAAACACTTGATAAATATCTATGGAGTTTCTAATTACTTGAAGAAATACATTTGAAGCAACTTTAAAGTTGGAAGTTTACATGGATAAGGACTATGAAGAGTCTTGGCCAATGTCACTGGGTGGTTGTCAACATTTTTGCAATAATGGAGAAAAATTCTCCTAAAACTTAGGCGGTTGGATAGTGATTGACTAGAGGCATGTTTCATTCAGACTTTGACACTTAATACTACAAATAAGATGTTGAAGATGTGAAGAATGCATCAAGCAAAAAGGAGAGGCAAGAGAGGCCAAAAATAGTCTAAGTTCTTACTCGAATATTTGAGCCTTCTTTTAGCCTATATGTCAACGTGTTATTTATATTATTTAAGTGAGTGTGTAAAGAGTGTGAGAGACAAATCTTAAGAGTAAATTTTACAATAAAGAATGTTAAGCTCAGAGTAGGTTCACACAATCAAATTTGTATTGTGATTGTGCTGTTAATGAATTAAGAACCCTAAGACTAGGTTAGTGAATTAGATGAATAATTTTGTGATTCACTCTTTACCAATTGTGTTTAGTGGAAGCATTTTAATTGAAGAAGGTTTCATAGACATAGGAGACATTACTCTGAATTGTGTTATCAACTTTGTGCCTCCATTTACTATATTGTCTACTGTGTGGTTATGTGTGTTTCCAACCTCAATGCAACATTTGTTGGTGTGTTGTCAAATTGAATCCAACTTATATGTGGTGTTAGAGATTAGTTTACCAAGTTTGTTGAAGCAAGTCAGATCCCAATGGGTTGAAAAATGAGTGCTAAAAAGGGACCACATATAACATGACCCCTATTTCTTGATGGAAGCAATTACCCTTGTTGGAAGGCATGCATGAGGGTATTCATAAAATCACAAGATAAGAAAGTTTGGCATGCTATTGGACATGGTTGGAGTCCCCCTACCATTAGAATTGAAGAAAGAATTGAAATTCCTAAAGATCTTAAATCTTGGAGTGTTGACGAAAGAAAGGCAATGTTAGAAAATTCCAAGGTAATCACTACAATATTTACTAGGGTAGATGAAGTGAAATTCATGCTTATATAAACTTTTGAGATAGCTAAGGAGGCTTGGGACATTCTCCAGAATATCCACTAAGGAACTAATGTTATTAGGTCTTCAGAGTTCCAGATGTGGGTAACACAGTTCAAAACATTGAGAGTGGATGAAAGAGAAACCATTACTAAGTTCAATGATAGGTTGCAACATATTTCCAATCAAACCGTTTAGCAAGGGAAGAGATATTCAAATGCAAAGTTTATGAGGAAAACATTAAAATCCTTTCTCAAAAGATTCACTCCAAAAGTAGGTACAATAGAATAAGCTTGAGATGTTAACAACCTTTGATTATATGAACTCATGGGACCACCACAAACCTACTAGATGAATCTAAATGTATCTATAAATGAGATACAACTTGTGACATTGAAGATGATTATTGCGACATTGATGATGACACAACTAATTTAGCAAAGAAACTAAAGAAGTTTCTAAGGAAAAGGGAGCCAAATTTCAACAAAAAAATCAAGTAATTCATCCAAAAATAATTCTTTTAATCTAAAAAAAATTAAGAAAAGTGAAAAAGGTGAGTTGAGAAAAAAGGAGTCCAGTGCCATGAGTGTAAGGGCTACAGTCATACCCAGGATGAATGTGCCAACACACTCAAAAAGTAAGAGAAGTCCATGAATTCCACGTAGAGAGAAAAAGGATCAAAAGAATTTGATGATGAGGCCCATCATACGAATAAAAAAGTTGTTTCGACTCAATAAATGCAAAACAGAAAAATGTTGTGGCCCATGTTGCAACATTGGATGATGATCGATTAAAGTACGAAAGCAATAGTGATATTGATGAAGAACTTTACTCTGCTTATCAAATTGCTTGTGAAAATTATTGGCACTCAAGTTTGTAAACAATGCACTGAAGGAAGACGTAAAATCTCTTAAAGAATTAAATATATGTCTTAAGGATGAATGTTTAAAATTGAGACTAGAATGCTAGAAACTTGATGAGTTTTTTTGAGAAACTGAGTCAACTTTAAAAAAGTTGAATCTAGGAAAGTAAGCTAGTATGATGTGTTGTACATTTAGAAGTCATCCAACAAGCACCAGCTTCCAACTCTGAGAGGAAAGAAATTAAGTTTGTGAAGGAAACCATTCCTCTAGTTCTATTAAATGTTCCCAACAAACAGACTACACAAGTCATATCAAGTAGGAAGAAACCAAATGGCAACCCCTTTTGTAATTGCTGTAAAAAGGTAGGTCACCAGATAGCCCAAGTGTTTCTCTTTACTGAAGCACATGTTGTATGGAGGATAAGTAAATAACCATCTTGGACATCATGTTGACAAATTCATAAAAACAACAATCCAGTCAAAAAGTGTGGATCATGAAGTATGAGATTAAAAGCTTGGTATCCTACACATCACTAAGAGTTTATTCTTAAGAAAATTGTTACATTGGTAGCAATTGTTTTAGACATATGATAGGTGACAAGGAAATCCTTTCTAACTACAAAAACATTACTACAAGGCATATTATGTTTGATGATGGACAAAAATGTCAAGTATTTGGACAAGGTACTTTAAATATTAATCTAATGTTAAGGTTGAGTGCCCACATGTTGATGAACTGAAAGCCAATCTCCTAAGGACAAGTCAACTTTATGATAAAGACTAGATCGTAAAGTTTAATAAGGATCAATGTCAAGTATATAATAATGATAATTATTGTATAATTATTGGTAACAGGTTAGACAACAACTGCTATACCATGAGCAATACTTTGACCTGTCTAACATAAAAAATGAAGAGTCTAAAAAGTGGCATAGAAGATTTTGACATATCAACTATTATAAATTGTTGAAGCTTTATAAAATTGGAGTTGTTTGTAGGTTTCCAACATTAAGAGAACTAACCTCAAATGTCTGCTGACCTTGTTAAATGGGAAAGCAATGGAGGAAGTCAGAATAAAGCATCACAAAGGCTAAGTACATCAAGAATCATAGAGCTACTCCATATTAACTTGATGGGTCTTACGAAAGTTACAAGTGGTGGAGGCAAAAAGGTACAGTTTTGTTTATGTTAATGATTATTCATTATTTACTTGGGTATATTTTTGAAAGAAAAGTTAGATACCTTTTAAGCCTTCAAAAAGCTTTGCACGTGATGGGAGATTGAAAAGGGAAAGGTTGTAAGCGGAATAGTTAATATCTAAACTAACCAGGGTAAAGAATTTGAGAATCAATAGTTTGATGACTATTATTCCCAACAAGGTGTGCTACATGAATACTCATCCCTAAGACACCATAACAACATGAAGTGATGTAACACAAGAATCGAACACTACAAGAGATGGCAAGAGTTACGCATAGTGCAAAGGAGATGAATACGAAATGGTAGGTTAAAGTAATTAGTATGACATGCTACATTATAGATACAATTTATGTTCACAACATTTGTTGAAAACACTTATGAGATCTAGAAAGGAAGAATGTTGAATCTATCCTACTTTCTCTCTTATGTAAGTAAACGTTACATTCTAAGAGATCGTGACAATCCTAAAAATTTCTCCAACAAAAATGATCAAAAATTCTTCCTTGGGTACTCAAACACAAGTAAGGTGTATGGAGTTTAGAATGATGACGAGGGAGTATTAGAAGAATTTGGGAGTCACGAAGATTGAAAGAAGGATGGTGTTCAAAGCGCTCCAATAGTTAGTAACAATGAATAGAACATAAAATAGGATGTCACAATAATTAATGCATTGTCTACTAAGCATGAGTAAGAGGAATTCACTTTTGATTGTGAACCCTCATTAAGAATCTACAAGAATGATCCCTTAGAGGCTATTACTGGAGACTTGAATGACCAAGGGAGGACAAGAGATTTACCTAAGGTCAATTACCAGGATTTAGCTGATTATTCTTGTTTTATTTTTATATTTAAGTCAAAGAACATACATGAAGTACTCAAGGATGCGTATTGGGTAATGGTGATGCAAGAGGAGCTAAACCAATTTTAAAGAAATGATGTTTGGACTCAAGTTGAAAGATTAGAAGATGTAAACATCATTAGACCCAATTAGATTTTTAAGAACAAATTGATGAACATGGTGCTATTATGAGGAATAGGGTAATATTAGTTGCAAAAGGCCATACTCAAGTCGAAGAGATTACATTTGAGGAAACAGTTGCACTCATAATTCGTCTTGAAGCTACACAATTATTGTTAGCCATGGCATGCTCCCTAAATTTCAAGGTATTTCAAGTGGATGGTTGTTAACATGTGATCTATTAGCATATTTGTACCCCTTTGGCACATAATTTTTCTTTCATGATGAGCTAAAATGGTTATATTATGGTTTCATACATGATAATATGTTAAATGTGATTAGTAGGAATATTTTAGTGTGATTTTGATGATAATTTAGTGAAAATGAGCATGGTCTACACTTAAATGATTATTTTGTCCAAATTACAGCTATTTCAGTCTCAGGGAATAAGTTCTCTACAACAAAATGCGGTTTTTCACTCACATGGAAGAAGAGTAGAGCATTTTAGAGCTACTCCCAGTCATCGGTTGTGTCCTGAAAGAAAGGACTGCAGCCATGAAAGCATTGTCTAAGAGAGCGATGTGGATTGTAGTGCACAATGGAGGTCTTCACAGGAGTCATTCGTGGTTGTGAGGAGGCAAGGCGCGACCATAGAAGACCTTTTCGTGGGTGTAATGTTGGGCACAGGACACTTTGAATGAAGAGGCAAAGTCTATCGAGATGGTGTTCACAAGAGTGGAGGTGGATGTTGTGAGTGTGGAGACTAATGTTGTCGAAGCAAGTTTTGAGATGTAGAAGTTTATGCAAACCTATGCCCATAGTTGCAAGAAAGATGGTTGTGACTATAAGTGCAAGCATCACAGTCGTGAGACACAAGGTAGAACTCAGCAACATGAGATTTTTAGGGATTTTATTGTCTTTGAAAACACATACTTGTGCCTTGTCGACCATGTACCTATATAAAGATCTTCCAAACATCTTAGGAGACGTTTAAGGTTAGTCTTACATTCCAAACACTTAGAATTCTTAGGAAATAGGATTCAAGATTTAGAGGAGGAGAAATCTAAGCCAAGTGTTGGAACATTTTCAATTGTTTAGGCAATATATAGACATTATAATAAGTTTTATGAATTTATTTCTATTATTTTCACATTTTTTGGATGTTAAACATCATAGTAATGATTTTCTTTAGTAATATTATAGATCACTAGATTTTTTGCTAGTCTCTTGTGATTGCGTCTGTTTGGGTACATGTGAATGAATTTTATGATTGGTTGTCTTTGCTTAGTTATTTGTAATTGGTGAATTGATTAGTAATTATAGGACTTGAACGACCCTTTAATTGAATTTGTGGTTATGTGAAGAATCAGGAAAGTGAAACTCACACACTAGACATATAATTACAAATATTAATCTTGTGGGAATAATGGGAGTGAACCATAGGATTAGTACAGAAAACATATTGTTAATCACAAAACTTGATAACATAACTTGAGTTAGCTTAGGAATACCTGCTAAAATTTAGAGTTAAAATTATAGGAGAGTTTAAAAGAATATCTTATAAATCTTAGGATTAGCAATCTGTAATGAGGTGATCAAACTAAAAATCAATATAAATTCGCACACATTGAAGACCAACAAATCACAAGGGACTAGGTTCTTTAATACTTGGTACTCAATCACTTGATCCTGTTGCCTTGGTTTTTAAGGTGTTCACTTTAGTAGTTAATTTTTGTTCCACCACCTTCAAACGTAATAACTAATAGAAGCTTAGCTAGATTGATAGATACAAATCCCTTTTTGTGGACACTAAACCCACACTCACAACAGTACAGTGCAGTAATGACTTGCGTCAATGTCAAGAGTGCATTTTTGTATTGATTCTTGATAGAAGGGATCTATGTTAGATAGCTGAAAGGTTGCTGATCCTCAATATCCAAACTATGTATATAAGTTGAAGAAGGCTATGTATGGTTTGAAACAAGGACAGCGTGGTTAGTACAAGAGAATGGCAACAATCCTGATTAAGGAGAGCTATGCTTGAGGGGGAGCAAACAAAACATTGTTTATAAAATGTCACAACAATGATATAATTGTTACACAGGTATATGTGGGTGACATTGTTTTTGGATCAACATCCCAACATATGTTGAACAAATTCATATCAAATATGCAAAACGAGTTTAAAATGAGTATAGTGGTAGAGTCAAAATATTTTCCTGAACTTCAAGTGAAGTAGAAGGATGACGGCATATTTCTTTCACAAACCAATCATGCAAAGAGCTTGGTTAAAAAGTTTGGACTTGAAAGTTGTAGACATGTTACGACATGATTACCAATATCAACAAAACTTCACAAGAATAAAAATGGTAAATATGTAAATGAGAGTCTTTACAAGAGCATCATTGGAAGTTTATTTTATTTGATGGATAGAAGACTAGATATTTGCTTTAGTTTATGTTTAAGATATCATATGGATTCAAAAGAAAGTCATCTAACAACCATGGAGAGGATCATGTATTATGTGAAAGGTATAGGTAACAAACATGGATGATAGAAAAAGTATAACTAGAAATTATTTCCCGGTTGACAACAATCTAGTGTCATGGTATGGTAAAGAGCAAAATTCTATCTCACTTTTAATTGCAGAAGCTAAATACATTGTAACTAAAAGCTGTAGTTGGCAATTGTTATGGATGAGGTAAATGTTGAAGGATTCTGATGTGGAAGTTGAAGAATTAGTTGTACTATATGATGAAAATAGTGTGATTAATTTGTCAAAAAATTTTGTTCAACACTCACAAACAAAACATATTGACATTAGACATCATTTTATTCATGGGTTGGTGAAGAAAAAAAAGATTGCTATCAACTATGTTGCAACAGATAAATAATTTGCAGGCATATTCATCGAAGGGCTAAAAATGTTGGCAGATTTGAACACCTTAGGTGACAGCTAATGACGTGATTAGAATCACAACGAAAGCAATAGGATAGCGAACAATGTAATCTAACCCGAACCGAGAATCCTAGGGATGTGAACCGAGTGATCAATGCTGACACAACGTGATAGAATTAGATTGAAATCGATGTAGACAGCCACAATCAGTACACTAAACACTAATTAATATGTCACAAATCACACGAACAACTCTAGAATGACTCGATTTGGGGATTAGAATTAACAAAAAATTGAATGCATAATTGTAGGGAATTTGGAAGGAATTCTTAATTGATTAAAACTCTCTCCGTCTAAAAATGACTGCGAAAATGAATTTATAAATAACTCGAAAAACTCTAGCCCACCTAGGGTTAGGTTTCCCCTAATAGGCATATTTTTACACGGCCTAGAATTAAATAATTTAGAATAAATAAATAAAAAAAATAGAACCACCAACTTTGTGCTTAAGCTATTCCTCTCACTCCTTTACTTTCGGGTCTTTAACCCAGTGCAGAATGTTCACCTGGCGCTCTTCTTTGGATTCTTAGAATTTATGTCCACGTGTGACCTCCTCTCGAATTTCATGCACCAATGCGTTGATTGCTTCCTTAACTCTCTTTGCCCGTGCCCTAGTTATTGGTCCGACTGGAACTGTCAAGGGGTCCTCCTTATCACATCGGACGTCCATGTCAGCTAGGTTTGTGCCTAATGCATTGATTGAGCTGACGAAGCATTATGAGGAGTGGCATAAACTATCAGAAGGAAGGATAGTCATGATGGTACAATTCTCAATATAATTTGATTTTCTAGTTGTTTTGTAGTTGCCATTTTTAAGACTATATCTTGCATATATTGATGTTGGAAAATCCTATTTGATTAAATTTAAGACCCTTATTTTCTTGATTCCCTTTTCCCTAACTTCTGCAAACATTTTGGAAAAAATGTGAGGAAAATCAAATGGCAAGAAGAAAAAATTGAGCCATCGCAAGGGGCTCAGCCTTCACTGTCCAACTACTAGAAACCACCCAAGAGGTTCAACAACAACAAGATCAGGTCAAAGAAGTAATCATGGCAGGGCATTTCAAACGGTGATCCCAACCATTCCTGTTCAAGATGTCAAGGAAGAGATTCTACAACCACCTATAGAACTTGCTCCAAAGAAACTGGATAGAGGTAGAAAACCCATGAAGAAGGAGGGGGAGGAAAAGAAAGGAGATCAACAAAGGTGAAGCTTTACCAAAATCTGTTACAATTGAAGGAGAACAAAAGGAACGAGAAACTTCCATTGTTACTGAGCTAGATGGTTAAAACACCCACTGAAGAGCAAATTGGAAGAAAACCATTGGAGGCCAAAGAAATAAAAAAAGACGTTCCTGAAGAATAACAAGAGCATGATGCAAAGATAGAGGTAACAACTGAGGAGGAGCAACCTTAGCTAGAGGAAGTTCCACTAAGGTTGTACCAAAGAGAAGGAAACTAGTGAAGGAGGATATTCTGAAGGCTGGTAAGAGACTACAACCCAAAACCAAGGCCAAGAAACTAAAGATTGATGAAGAGTTTGAAGACCAGGCTGAGGTGGGTGAACCTAATTTCCCATGAGAATACTCTAAAGGATTTTTACACTAAAAAGGCTAGCCAACATCTGAGGTGGGTGAACCTAATTTCCCATGAGAATACTCTAAAGGATTTTTACACTAAAAAGGCTAGCCAACATCACAAGTATGTGCAATCACATTGCTTTGTAGTTGAAAAAGTTAGAATACTTAAAACATTAGAAAGAAAAGAGTTTATTAGTGCTTTGAGAGATATTAGTTTGTTTAAGCTAAGAAAAAGTTTAAAACCTTTTACCTTAACCTTGTTTTCAAATTTTATTCGAACTTGTTGAGTAAAAAGTTTTGGTTGGTATCAAAAAGTTTATATAAAGGGGTCAAAATTTGATTATATAAGGTGTGTAAGGTATCAAAAAGTTTATGTAAGGAGTCAGAATTTGTCACCCAATGTTATCAAGAAAGTGTTGAAGTGGCCTGCACCAAAACTTGATTCTATGTACGCTACTAGACACATGGTTTACTTTAATGATATAGCTTGAGTACTAACAGGTTACAAATTATACTAGTGGCTTGAAGGTTTGACTTTACAATCTTCCCCATTGTCATTGAAATATTTCCTGCTTGATAAAATGGGGATCGCAAATTTGTTGCGAATAGCTAACTCAATGTTAGTGACAAGTGCGGAACAAGTTAGGGATGAAATAGCTTGTGAACCTTAGACAACCGATATTCCAAGTAGTAGTGAACCGTGCTGAATTAGATTCAATAGGTTAATTTCCCTATCATTGCTTAATCTCAAAATTGCTTCAAAAGAAAAAGGTTAAAGTATAACTCAAGGAAAATCAACCTATTCGAGTGGTTGATGTTTTGCATTACCAAAAGAAGCTTGAAAAATTGTGCAAAGTGGATGATTTGCTTCTTGAAGCTAATGTTGAATGCAGTGCCTATTCTGAAAGTCAAAAGGATAAATTCAAGAAATGGTTAGCAACTTAGCTAGTGTGGGACATCACTTAGATGAGCATATTTTAGCATTGTAGATATAACATCCCAATATTAAGTTACAGGTTGCTAACTTGAGGACAACAGTTAACACGCTTGATGAAACATTGCTTAAAGAGGAAACACCTTTCTCACCGGCTTTAGAGAAAGCTAGACCCTCAAGGTGCTAAAATTGTTGAGCATCCCTACCACATTTGCTTACCTTTTGGTAAATTGTTAGCACAAAAAGAGAGAAAAAAAATAACTAAGGGTGAGCGTAGGCTAAGTAGTATTGCTAAATTTGCATGTTTTGGTGGCTATTACTTGCTATTTGTTGATGTTTTTTGCTAAAGTTTGAAGTTCATTTGCTGATGAACTTGTAAGGTTGCTGCTTATTTTGCTAAACTGCTGTTGATGATGCAGTGTTGCATGTTGTGAATGTCACTTATGTTTTACTTTTGTAATCACTTGGAGTATAATAGACACTGTGCTAAAATGATTGTGCTTGATACCCAAATGGTGTACATGACCAAGTTATGAACATTTGTGCTATGCCGTAATGTGCTAAAGGTATATATTGTTAGCTTGTGTGATGAATTGTTGGCATATTGTTCACAATAAGAAAGCAGGTTAAGTTTCTCTAACTTATTAGAGTTTTCATGGTTGACATGTTGGTTAAAATATTTGATAAATATCTGAGGAGTTTCAGATCACTTGAAGAAATCCACTAAAAGTTGCCTTAAAGCTAGAAGTTTGTATAGATGAGGACTGTGAAGAGTCCTAGCTAATGTTTTTGGATAGTTGCCAACATTTATGAAACAATGGAGTAAAATTTGCCTAAAACTTAGGCTACTGGATAGTGATCGATCAAAGGCATGCTTCATTTGGGCTTTGATACTCAAAACTATAAATAGGATGTTGAAGATGTGAAAATCTACCAAGCCAAAAGAGAGAAGAGAGGTTGATAAGAGTCTGAGTTCTTACATGAGTATTAGAGTTTGTTAGCCCATGTGCTAAAGTGGCATTTACATCATTTAAGTGAGTGACTAAAGAGCAATGACAAAAATCTTGGAAGAAAAATTCACTATGATGGATTGTTGGGCTTAAAGTAGGTTTAAACAATTAAGTCTATGTTGTGATTATGTTGCCAACAAGTTGGCAATCTTAGGATTGGGGAAGTGAATTAGGTAAAATATTTTATAATTTACCCTTTGCCTACTAGGTAAGGTCCTATAGATATAGGAGACATTGCTTCTAACTACGTTACCAACTTAGTGTCTTACTTTATTTAATTATTGTCTTCTATATGGTTGTGTGTGTGTTTCCAATCTTATTGCAATATTTGTAGGTGTATTACCAATGTTAACTTCATTTACAAAAGATGCAAGTGATGTGTCTAAGATGGAAAATTACTATTAGTATTAATAGAAGAAACTTTAGAAGACATATTTTACGAGTATTGAGACAAAAAAAAACATATAAGTAAATAGCAAGTATTATATTTTATTTTATCTTTCATATTTTTAGATTCATTGCTACATATTTGTGAATCACTTGCCAGTAAAAACTATTGCTAGAGACAAAGAATGACAATCACACAAAGTTATGAAAACAACATTTTTATTTAATAATAATAATAATAATAATATATGAATATTTCCCTAATAACATGCATAAGAAACATGTAACATCTAATTGCACATTTGGATTAGTAGTGTTCATTTCCATATCACATTTTTCTTTAAACTTCAAATTTTTGGAAGTGCACTTTCAACTTATGAGCTTAAATTGTCTTAATAATAGGAAATACCAAACATGGATGTTGATGATGCTTATATTGATGTAGTAACCTTTTTCACCTTATATTTTAAGTCAAACAAATTTCATCATGACATTAAATGTCTACTTATTTATTTCACTTAAGCATTTCAAATATCGCTATCAAAAATAACATGTAGGTGTCAAAGACTATAAGAACCGTTGAGAATTAGCTTTGAGGTAATAACATCCCAGTCTCTGCAAGTCATCGATCAACTCTAACTGTTTGCCAGTCTCCATTTCTTCCTCCAGCAACATTTTTACTTGCACCTTCAACTCAGAGGCCCTTGTCAAGTACCTATCTTCCTAACGCAGCATATAGAGAGTTTCGCGTGAGCACTTTCAGAAAGACAAGGAATATAAAAAAATCTCATTCATAAAATACTATTGGCAAAGAATGTTTTAAAATGATGACACCTACCCAATATTCACTGCTCAAGGATTGAATATAATCAAAAGGCCAAAGGGTAGGCTTGTAGTTTCCGGATCGTGGAACGGTTGACATCCGCGCACAAGTCGCAGCATTGGATTGGGAGGAGCGAAGCCTATGGCCAGCGACGGCAGGTACAGTAGAAGAGCCATATCCCAGTTTCGAAGCTTTCCAGTCTCAGGTGGGAAGACAGTAGAGAGGCTTGCGAAGAATCCCTACATGCATCGGCAAGGCAAACAATTGATTGATTGAACTTGCCCTTTTTAGTTTCTTGGGCGTTAGATGAATTGAATTGCTCACCGCTATATAGATATATATACATACACACGTCGACACATACTATTTTATTATTTTAATAAAATTTTTTAATTGCACGGTATTAAATTTTAAAAATATCCTTCCTTTTGAAATCTCTTAGTCATTTACTAAATTCTTTTATCATTTCTATTTTATTTTTTTTATACTTTCAACCTGCATTTGTACTATATAATTTCAAAAATCAAACTTTTAAGGTGTAAAATGAGAAATTATACTATTACCTTTATTTTAATTTTTCATTTTCATCTTTTATCCTTTTTTTTTTACTTTATTATTTTTGTATATATTTTTTTAAATTTTCTCTCTTTTTAAATTTTTTGATCGTTCTTTTTATTTAAAAATTTTATACACTTCTTTAAATAATTTTATATGTAGTATTTAAAATGAAATAATTTTATAAATTAAATATAAATTTCCACATATAGTGTTACATGAACTAGTAGATCATACTGGAGCGGATCTTGTTCTGCCGTGGATATGTGTGCTTGCCCACAAACTATATGTGTGGTTGCCAGGAAACTAAGACATGTCAACGTCAACCCCAGACGTTTGATTGCAAAGGATCTGGGGGCATCTTTTGTTTTCATCGAGAAAATCATGAAGGTTATATCCGGAAGAAAGGTTTTTTTGTTGGAGATAATATTTATTAGAAGCTGTATTGGAATTAATATTATGTTGCGAAAGAAATTTAATTAAATAAATAGTATAATTTATATAAATTTATGTATTAAATATATAATAATAATTATTAAATAATGTGATATCATATATGTATAATAATGATCAGATTTTAAAATATAAATAAAAATAAAATTAAGTATACAATCGGATTTTAAAGATTATCCCGCTAAAGCATGTGCCACGTGCTAATTTGAAAATTAATATTGTATTGTCGTGCATCCGCGTGTTCCTAAATCTTGGAAGTTTACATCCGACATATTTTCAACGTAGGAATCCTGAAACACTAGTTAATCATATAAAATACATTTATAGACGGAATACATACAGTATATGTAGTCCTTTATCAAAAAATTGGCGCATTTTATATCTCATCTATATGGTATATTTCAGAGTGAGGGGGTCACTTAACTCCCAAAGCATATTTGGATCAAAATTCTGAATTAACGTAAATTTGAGGTTTGTTGTTTTTTATTTTTTTAAAATAATGTGGTTGGGTTACTTAATTTTATAGTTTAAATCATTAATTTCTCTAATGCTGCTTCCATAATTTCAGTTACATTATTTCCATCAATTTCAATTTCATATTTCGCACGCATGCGCGCGCGCGCACACACACACACATATATCTACTAAGTTGGTTTACTGGTTATAATTATAAGTTATATAAGAATAATTGCATTATCAACTAACATACGTAGTAAAAAAGTAAAGAGATACCAATAATTTGTTCATGTAATTCAAAGATAATCTTCTTATGCTTGTGGGGCCATGTCTTGAAAATTTCACTAACAAATGATCAAACAAGTGTTAGAACAATTAGTCCAAACTGGTACACAAATACTCAATCCAGACACCTTTTAAGATCAACTTGTTCCCTTAGGCAACATATCCCCCTGTCTTCACTTTGCCGAGATTCTTTAGTAGCTTCAACTATGAGCATTGATTGTTGAGTTTCCTCTCTTGAGAATGATTTTTTCACTTGATCACTTAGTGGTTTTAGTAAACAGATGAAAACTTAGCAATACATTGGCCTCTTTGGTTTCATCCTTTTCAAGGATGTGGACATTGAAGAATACTTGAAGTTTTAAATGAAAAACACTCGAATATAAGTTCACCAAGCAAGACTGAAGAGTTCTTTCTCTAGTGAATAATTCCTCTTAATGCAATATACTTAGTTGGGCATCTAAATGCATAGGTCCTTTTAGCCTTTAAGGTTAGAAACAAACTCCTCTGAAAATCCTGGTAAAAATCTTTAAGGTACTCGAATATGTTATTTTTCATGTTGGGATATTAGTTGTAACATTTTTAGGATTTCTTCCTTTCTTAATTCTTGGTAGCTCAAAAGTCTTCCGTAATTGAAAGGATAGAAAATCCTCTATAAATCATTCCTTGAATACCCAAATTGAATTAGACTTGAGTAGATTAAGGCATAGTCAACTCTAAGATTCACCCACGTCTTTATACATAAGGTAAGTCATATTCAATCCGATCTATTATAATCTCATTAAATCAGTTTAAAATGGTCAAGTCAATAGCACATAATCATATCTAGAAAGGAATAAATATGGTTGAATCACCTTAACAAATTTGATAGATTTTATAGTAGATCGTGTAACAACATTGATTAGGATATGTCACAATGACAACACTTCAATCCTTGCACATGTGGAACTAATAGTCTCCCCCTTCGTCACTTTGGTGTATAGTGAATTCCTATTTTTCAGATAAGAAAACCAAGATAATAATAATGATAAGATCATAAAAATTTCATCATAAATTGCCAACTTTTATTCATAGTTGTTGACTAGAAAACTTGTTATACTACATGATATAACAATAGTTACAACTATCAAGAGTCCAAATCTAACATCCACTACCACTAGACTTAGATTGGTAGAAACATAAAGAAAACCTAGAAAACTAAAAGAAATCCTGGTAACCCAGCAAGAATGAGCATCATTAGCATAGCCCAGCATGGTATGAGAGCAAAACAAAGTTAACTTTAGTAGTCAATAGTATCAGGAACAAAGTCCTCCCCCTTAAGAGTGGCAACATCTAGAAAGCCTCAAACTTGGAATCATCTTTGTTCAAACACCCCCTCTATGAAACCCTTCTAAATACATTACTAGATGATGGGTATGCTCCACCAACATTAACAACATAACAATTGTACTCCCTTTTCCCTTTTAGCCCCCAAAATGACGAATTGTACTCAAAGGAATGTTGTCATCATACTCATTATCAGATTTAATCCCTCATGGATCAGGATTGGTGAAACTAGGTTTGGAGCTAGAGGGGTTTGATTTAAAGTTGTGTTGCAACGAATGTTGTTGGGCCTACCTCATGAGACTCAAGAGTGTTGTTTTATTTTTGTTATCTACTTATTACAACATGATCCACACTTAATTCATTGTAAAAATAAAGACCATTAGGATAGATAATGCAGCTGACCTAGTGCTATCCAGGTTCATATCAAATAAAGGGATAATCTATTATTTTTCTTGTGTGGAAACACCAAAGTAAAATATTGTGGTTGAAAGGCATCAACATCTTCTGCATGTAGCTAGAGCCCTCTTAATTCCATTCTCCTTACCAGTAAAATTTTGTGGGCAAGGCCATTCTTACAGCAACACATGTGATGAATAGGCTTCCAACCAAACCACTAAATTCCAAAATGTGTTTTCAATGTCTTTTTTAGAAACCTACAAATTACCATCCATTGAGAGTCTTTGGTTGCCTAACTTTTGCCAAAATGCTTTCAAGGGACAAAAAGAAAATTTTGCTAAAATTTGAGAAATGTGTTTTTCTTGGCAATCCTTCAAGAGTTAAAGGATACAAACTCTATGATCTATCCATGCATGAACTTTGTGTCTAGATACGTCATTTTCCAAAAACATGTTTTCCCTACTTGTGATCAAACTCTTGTACAATCATTCAACATATATGACAATTCCCACTTCTTTGATACATTTAATGATCAAAGCTAGCAAAACCTCAACTCATCTTTGCACCTCAAACCTTACATAAGACTATTCATGCTTCTTAGTAGCCTTAAACAACACCAAAGATCCAAAAAGCAATGCTGAAGCTGTGAGTGAGCTTCATTGGAAGTAAGTAATGCTTAATGATCTTCTAGCATTAGAAGAGAACCAAACTTAAGATTTTGTGCCTTCATTAAAGGGATAGCACACCATAGGTCATAAAGGAGTGTACAAAAGTAAGTGAAGATTAGATGGAAGTGCAAAGAGGTTCAAGGCTAGGCTAGAGGCTAAGAAATACAATCAAATTAAAGGTTTTGACTACTACGATACCTCTAGTACAGTGGTAAAGCAAAACACCATAAGGATATTCTTTGCTCTGGCAATAGCAAATGCATGGCATCTCTAACAATTGGATGTGTATAAAGCATTTCTAAATGGGGAACTGAATAAAGAGATATACATGTCCATCGCTCAGGGTTATAAGTTCAACAGGGAGTATCTGGATAGGAATGGTAGCTTGGTGTGCAAATTGAAGAAGTTTCCATATAGACTCAAGTAGTCTTAAAAGTAGTGGAACACCATGTCCAATAATGCCCTTTGTTGTTATAGTTTTCGACAATCAAAATATGATTATTCTCTCTTTGTTAAGGAAGTTAGAGCAGGAGCCAAGATGGTACTACTATTGTGTGCTAATGATTTGATAATTGGGTGCAAGTACCTAGGAAGAAATTGAGGGGCTTGTGGACTACCTAAGTGGAAAATTCGAGATAAGAAATTTAGGTAGACCAAGATGCTTCTAGGGAGTTGAGATTGCAAGATTAAGGAAAGTGATCCTAATGTGCTAAAGAAAGTATATTTTGAATCTACTGACTCCTAGGGACTACTTGGAGCAAGATCAACAAGGACACCAATGGAGGTAAATCATTATCTATGTGTGACAAGTCAGGACCTACTTTAAGATGGAACATTTTACAAACAACTGGTGGGCAAGTTGATCTACTTGACCTTTATAAGGCCAGACATAACCTATTTATTCCAAATCCTCACATAATTCATAAGGAAACTAACAAGATATCACTTGAAAGCTGCCTTTAGAATTCTTAGATTCTTGAAAGGAAATGCAAGGAGGAATATAATTGTCTTGAAGCTCAAATAGTTAGATGCAAGCTTACACAAATAATGATTCGGGATCATGCCCTAACATAAAGAGCTCCCTAATTGGATTTTATGTGTTTCTTGGAGAAGTTTTATTAAGCTGGAGATCAAAGAAGCAACATGTAGTGGCAAGAAGTTCCACTAAAGCTAACTATAGAGCATCAGCTTCATGCGTATGTGAGATAAAATGGATGCCAAACATGTTTTTGGAATTAGGGATCAATCACACTCAACCAATGCAGGTATTTTGTCACAATTTGAGAAAAATCTTGATATTTAAGAACCTTATACACCATGAGAGAACTAAACCTTTTGATTCATACATACACTTTGTTAGAGAAGAAATAAAAGAAATGACTATTGAAGTCAAGTACATAGCTAGTAAAGGGCAGCCGATTGATTTGTTGAAAAAGGCACTCAATTGCAAATAGCCTGATAAGTTGTACAAGATGAGCATTCAAAATGTACATGCTCATCTTAAAGGGGAGTATCAAAATAAGACAACACATGACACTAGCAATATTGATACGAAGGATAAGTTCGAAGCTAAGGATGAATAATACATGAGCTGGAATATGAGTTGGAATGGAATGCCACATATAATTTAATGGTTTCGACAGTTACTTACATGGTTGATTAGTTGATAATGATTAAGCCTAAATGTATAGTTAGTAGCTGTAGATTCTTGAGTAGTTGCATTGGAGATACAGTATAAAGGTGTAGCCTTGCCATGAGACTACTAATTGTTCTATCAGTTTTCAAAGACCTTTCTGTTCTAAATCAATAAAGTTCTTGCTGATTCATTTTCTTCACTTCATCATGGATTGTTTAGTATAAATTTTTTTTGTGCAAGAGCTCAAGTTTTGATATTTATTCTTAAAATACTTAGTTAGCCTTGACACCTTTATCAATAGATGATTTTATTTATGTTGATATAATTTATAAGGCCAACAAGGTGATTAAAGTACTAAGATATGACCTAATCTTTAACCAAAATAATTGTTCATTTAAGTTGGTTTATCATTTAGCCTAAAGAATATATATTTAAATAAAACTAGTAGTTTAATTTTCAAAATATGATTTATCCCAATCAATTCTCATTCAAAAACATAACATTTCCCAATGCCTAGTTAAATCATAAAGTCGACCACAAAATTGGTGGGCGTTCAAGTAGGAAAAATTTCAAATTCAATTCTTATATAGCATATTTAATCATTAACATATCTTCAATAAGTTATGTAGTTTATCTATGCAGGCAATATTTGATAGAATAATATATTGAAATGATCATGGAAGCGCGGCAACATAAAAAAGCCAAAGAAGCTATGGATAATGGGTGAGGCCAACCTAAAAAGGCTTCTAATGCAAGTTATTTAGTGTGTCGGAGAATTTTTTTTAGTATTTTATGATATTTTTATCATGCCATATGTGTCCTTAGATTACATAGATTTAGGTTTACATGATATGTTTCATTATCTTTAAGTATATGCATTTGTTCATGTTTATGTTTATATTATATTATATATAATAGGCCAATATAATTATGCTTTGTATGTTTGTTCTATTGCAGAGTTTTATGGATTCATTTATTTAATATTCAGTCCAACTGACTTTGAATATTCTGTATTAAATTGTTATACTATTATTAATTATTTGACAGCATTGTTTTAGTTTTTTATAAGTAGTGAATAATTGTAACAATTAATAGAAGATGAAAGAATTTTAGATTTCTTAATTAATTATTAGCTTTGAATAATTGTATGTAGACCATAAAAATTTGAATTAGAAAAAAAGTTAAATCATAAGTGAATAATTAGTAGATATAATTAAATATTAGCAAGGATTTTGTTAAAAAATATTTATTCAAAAATTAAATATACACAAAATACTTTTATTATATATTAATTAATTTCATTGTCATTAAGGAATAAAAAATGTAAAGTAAAAAAATTGTTTAGAAGAGCTAAAACATTTTTGGAATAATTTGTGTGAAACCATACAAAATAATATAAGCCATAATATAATTTTGAAAATTATTTAAAGGTTACAATATATTAAAATATTGTATGATCTGTTAATAATATTGTATTTTAGTTATATTATTTGAATTATTAAATATACCTAAAATATTGTAGTTGAACTATTAAATATACCTAAAATATTTCAGTGAACCTATTAAACATACCTAAATTATATTTTCAATTAATTTTGATAAGAATAATTATTTATTAGTTACTAAAATAATTTCTAACACTTAAAGAAAAAAAAGGAATATCCTAAGGCATGCAAAAGAAAACAATTGTATGAAAATATTTAAAAATTTATATACCTGAAATTATTTTATTTTCTATTAATTTATCTCTTTGTTATTAAGAAACAAATAATTTGTTATATTATAAATAATCTCCTTATTAGTAAGAAATTAATAATGGAAAATAAAATAAACATATCTTTTAAGAAAACTAAAATTGAAGCAATTACTTTTGATTGGAAAAAAAGTTATTAGTTAATGAAATAATTTCTAACAAGTAAAGAAATAATTGGAATATGCAATAAGCATTTAGAAAAAAAAATTGTATGCAAAAATAGATATTTGTGAAATTTGTCTAAAAATTTATAAAAAAAAATAATATTTTAAATTATACATTTAATCCATACTTAGGTTCATGCGTGTATGAAATTTATAACAACTTTGAACTCATAATGGTGCCATGTCAAATTTTAATTTTTTGATCAACTACTTTACATGAACATTTTTTTATAAAGACATGTTAGTTGGGAGAGATTAAGTACAATTCGTCCCGTACAAGGGTAGACATATTTTACATGATGGGAATTCTTATAGTTATGATCAACAACCACGATAATTTGATATTATATGTCAAGACAGACTACCACAGTTGTTTGCAAGGGTGTATTAATTGACTGGTGTTGATTGTTATTAGTACAACCTAGAACTGTATACTTCATTTGTATTTAGTCACGGACACAGGTCTTGAAAAATGGTTTTAATAAAGTTAGACGAGGAATGTGACTTGAGGTTTTATTTAAACCATATTAAGGACTACACTTTCTGGAGTTGTTTGTTCAGTTTAAGGTATTGACATGGAATTGAGGGGTCGAAGTTTTCTTAATTAGATAGATAAGAAATATAACGAAGATGTTAATGAATTACCTACAGTGACAAAAGCACTTGCGGAAATTGGGGATTCAAAATAATGTAGGGGTAGTGTAGGGCCTAGCTTTCATAATTAGCAGACTGTAGAAGGTGAGGTAGGGGATGCAGAAACAAACAATTAGTTTGAGTTAGCATTGCAGCATGAACAACCGAGTGTTTATGGGGATAGTTTTAGTTTGAATTGGGGAGCTACAGATGCTCCTCTAGAAAATGATGAGGGAGATGGCGATGAGGTTTAAGATGAGAATGTGATTGCCACAATATTATCAGGGTCATGTATGTGGCTAGATGAAGTAGGCCCGTCTAGCCAACTAGTCATGCACAATAGTACCATGCCATCACGATACTTGTTGACTAAGTTCTTATAGCACAAACCTGTGGACTGTGATCAAGATGGTATAGATATTCTACTAAGTATATGGGGTCATTTCTATGATGAGTACTGTGTAGTTAGCTCTAAGGATGACCTTTAGGAATAAAGAGCATGTTATTGCAGTAGTTAAGGAGTATTCATTTAGAGTGGCACAACATGAGTACAAAGTTGTGAAGATCACTCCTTAGATATGGAAAGTGGAGTGCAAGCATAGTACAGATAAGGGGCTGCAGGTGGGAATCGCGGGCTATATTTAAACTAGGGTTAGGTTGTTAGAAGATTATGAAGTAAATGGGCCCACATACTTGTTTCCCTAACTTGATATCAATCTGGATATGGACATAATAGCACGATTTCTTGTGGAGATGACCTAGTGAGACCTGTCGTACAAGATTAAGTTCATAATGCAGAGAGTAAAATATATGTATGGGTTTGAATGTACTAATGCTAAGGATTGGCATGGGTTGAGGCTGGCTTTGGAGATGGTTTATGGGATATGGAAAAATTCAGTGTAAAAGTTGCTAGCATATATGGTTGAGCTTCAGAAGTATAACCTCAAGACCATAGTCAAGTGGCATCACATCAAACATGGTTCATGGAGCTAATACACATTAGGGGTATGTATTTTGAGCCCTTAAACCCTATAGGATGGATTTAAGCATTGTTGCAATGTCATTAGCATTGATGGGACATGTTTATATGTGAAATACCAGCATAAAATGATCATTGTTGTGCCCTTGGATTCGAACCATAAGATGTTGTCCTTGACATTTGCTATTGTTCATAAGGAAAGCTTAGACTCTTAGCACTTGTTCCTCTAGCTCACACATTTCCTATTGTTTGGAGTACCTTGACCATTGCACCTTTACATAAGGTATTATTTGGTTCCTCAGTTTCCTCTCCTTGCTATCTATTATCTAGACTAGGTTCCTCATAGGTGAGGTTCTCTTTCACCAATAGAGGTTTCGGTTTAAGTATGTGATTTGGGTCAAGCATATACTTCTGTAGATGGGATATGAGGAACGCATTATGCACCCATGATAACTATAGGAGTAGCACTAATCAATATGCCACTGCTTCGTTACTTTGCCGAACCACACTACGCTGTAGGTCAGGGAGATCCTTAAATACAAGTATCCCAAGTTGGAACTCTAGTAGTCTTCATTTTAGGTTAGCCTAATTTTTCTATCAGACTTGGCCTCCTTTATTATCTTTATTCTATTTCATATATGTCTGAGGATCCACGTAGCCCTCGATTTATGTGTTATTTATTCATTTCTATTTTTTTTGTGCCAATGTCCTAAAATGGCGTCCACCTTGTCAACCATTACTTTCACTAACTCTGGACCCATGACTTTCTTTTCACCCACTTTATCCCTACAGATCAAGGATTTACACTTTCTTCCATTATGAAACTTGAATGGAACCATTCCTATATTTATATGGTAACTATTTTTGTACGAGAACTCTTTCAATGGCAAGTGGTCGCCTCAAGTCCCCTTACAGTCAAGGACACATGCTCTCAACATGTCTTCTAATGTTTAGAGGGGCCACTCTGACTGTATATCTATTTGTGGGTGGTGTGGTGCTTAAATCCAACTTGGTCCTCATTACTGCCTAAAAGGTCTTCCAGAAATGAGAGACAAATCGAGGACCCCAACTTGATACCATGCTCAAAGGTACTCCATGTAGTAGCATTATATTTTCCATATACACCTTTACCAATTTATCCAAGGTATAGGTCATATGCACTTGGAGAAAATTGCACGGACTTGGTTAGATGGTCGATAATCACCAAAATCACATCATGTCCTTGTAGTATATTTAGTAACCCTACCATAATGTCCATAGTGATTCAAACCCATTTCCATTCTAGAATCTCCAATAGCTATAGATAGCCTTTAGGTCACTACCTTTCTGCCTTGACTTTTTAGCAGGTCATGCATCTCATTACATAGCCTATTATTTGCTTCTTCATCTCATTCTATCAAAAGTTTTTTCTAAAGTCCTTGTACATTTTTGTGCTTCTCGGATGTACTGAGTACCATAACTAATGCACTTCCAATAAGATTTGATTGTGTATCTCCTTGTTATAAGCGGCGCATAATGTACACTTCTTATGATTTTTACACATCACCACACAACTTATAGTTGATTGTCATGCTTAAGCATGTTTAAGTCCCTATAAGTCCTTGTTTTTGCATGCCTAAGCATGTAAAGTTAATGATTCTACATGTATGCATGATAAACAATCTACTCAGAATGAAAATTACCTTGTAACTAAGCATTTAAAAGTCAAGAGATTTCAACCTAGCCTTTGCACTCTATCAGCATTGTTTCTAGTCCAAGTCTAGGGTTTTCAACTCTTTAAAACCCATATTTATACTCTAGGGTATTTAGAAGTTACATGGTGTTGAAATTCCTATAATTCTAGGTCCTTGCATGTAAATACATCCTTTTCCAATTGTTTGAGTATTTTCATCTGAATTTTTAAAGGCCTTTCTGCTCTATTTCTTGCCTCCAATGCATGGAAAATTTTCCTCCTCAATTATTAAATCATATGGTAAAATTCTATTATCCAATAAGTCTAAAATCCCATTCTCATGCTTCCTCACTCTATTTCCAATATTTACACTAGAAAATAAAAGAAAACTAGTAAATAAAAAAATCAATCAATCACAATCCCACATAATTCCATTCAAAATAGTGTACTATTAGTACCCTAAATTTTGGGGTGTACAAAAGAGATGTGGCTAACTTTGTAGTGAGATGTATAGCATGTCAAAGGATTAAAGTCGAGCATAAAAAACTAGGTGGTTATTTTTGTTGTTCCTTATCCTATAATTTTTACTTTTGCTTCATTTCTAGTTTACCGACTATCCTGAATAAGTCTTGAATCAAGTCATATTTATACTCATGTACTCCTCATAAGAATGATACTTTACTCACACATTTTTACTTGAGTGACATTATGCACTTGCAATGTACCAAGTGTCTAGCACTATTGCTGGGGCTTAATGATGATATTGAATGGATTTGTTTAAGTCTTAGATTAGGACATTTTTGATAAATAATTTCATTTTTTTTCTTGCAATCACGGAATGAGAGAACAACTTACATGTTTGCATGAATTGAATATGAATTTTCCAATTTTAGGACTAAATTAGGCCCAAATGCACTACCTTAAGCACAACAAAGTGTGGGAAATAATAATTGAGAGAAGTCGAATAGGAATGACTACTTAGCTAGAAAGTACATATCAAATTAATTATGAAACAAGACATGTAGGTTACACTTAACTCATCTAAAAGCATGTGGTTCACATGAATTAAGCATAAAGGAGAAATTGTGTGATTGATTAGGAAATTAGGAGTCAACAGCCAAGGAATTTGTTAAGCTACAGAGTTAAGCAACAGGAAAGTGGTTACTCGCTGCTGACTTTTATAAAATGCTTTCAGCATTGTTTTACTTGTCAACTGAATTTTCTTCCTCCTTGAAAGTGTTGTGATTGCTATTCCTATTTTTTGAAAACATGATTTTGGCATGTTGATTTTTGGAAAATCTAATGTGTTTTTACTTTCTAAAAAACGTGGACGTGAGCTATTCGTAAAATTATTTTCAAATGTCTTTACTATTTTACAAAAGCATGAACTTGTCATGTTGATTTTTGGGAAACTTAAATTCTTATTATTTTTTGAAAAACTTGAATGTGAGCATTTCTGAAATGAACTATTTGCAACAGAATGTTTTGGGGAATTGGAATACATGGAATAAATATGTAATAGCCTCTCGTCTGATTCCCACAAAGGTGTAAGGAGCTAATTCTATCCCACTTAACAAGATGATATAGGATGGGAGTTTGCCCTACTAAACTAGTTGATTTGGTTGAGATTCTACCCTACTCAATTAAGTTATATAGGTTGGGATTTTGTCCCACTCAACTAGGTAATTGGTTGGAATTCTAGTCCTCCTCAGTCGAGATTATAAATTAAGGCCCTAATTTTTAGATATAAGTTCACGATGAATGTAGCTTCATGAGTAGCCTAGGAAATGAACATGTGGACTATGTAAATGGCAAGTTGTTGGAATGACGGTAGATGTTGTGATTTTAGCTATTGCTCAAATGTGGTTTCTGTCATGTTTTGAGACTCATTTTATGCAAATCCTAATTTATAATTCCTTTTATAAAATGTGTTTTATTCAAGTATGCTTTTACTTGGCTCACATACTTTGACAAGGAAAACGACAATGAGATATCATTTACTGGAAAACTCATTGCTTAGCATTTCTAGCTAACATCCCTATAGGGATAATCAATGAAGAGGATTAAACATGGGCTAATGGAATCAAGGACAAGGACTTAGACTATGATGCTATAGCTACATCAATATTATTGTTATTTATCAAGACTTGTTGATGTAATAGTTAGGCTATTTACATTTCCATTGCATATTGGATTTTAGATGTTTAGTGGATGTTACATTGCCTTTCCTTTGGATTATTATGGGATTCATACTATTAGACTAGTGTACAATATTATATGTTGTCTTTGGTATTAATTGAGATAGTTAGCAAGTACTATGATATCATGACCCCGATTTGGGGTCATAATATAAATAGTATCAACGTACAGGTTTTGATTCCAGATGAATAAGATGCTTACCATAGCTTAGGTTTTGATTTTGATGTGTAAGATATTCATCGAAGTTTAGGTTTTAATGTTGTGAACTTGGAATGCTTAGCTTAGATGGTACTATAAGAATCACATTGTGAGGACTTGGAATTTACTAGCTCACTTCATGCATGCATAAATTATAGAATTGAACTTATTTCACCATAGAGCTTACATTGATATAGGAGAGGGACAGAGCTAGTAATTCAAGTAGACAGATACCCTCAGGATGAAGTACCTTTCCTCAAGAGATTATAGATCATTTCTTTACCACAATGATCCAATTAGGGGATTTAGCTACCACGTTAGTCGAGGCTTAGTGACAACATGATAGACTCAAGATTGAGAATAGAGCATTGAAGGAGCATCAAGGCACTCTTAAAAAAAAAAATCAAGGTATCCTTAAAAAGAAGTTGGAGGACTTGGAGATGGCATAGCAAAAGTTGGCCAGCACGAACGAACACTTGCAAAAGAGTTAGCATCACATGGTATAGTATGGAAAGAGCAAGAGAAGCTAGTTTGGTAGGTGCAGCACCTCAATCACGAGATTGACGAGCTTCGTACACTAATCCACTATCAATTTGAGAACTTCAATCCTTAAGAGGAACCTGAGGAAGACCCTGAGGAGATACTCAATGAGGTGAAGCCCGACGATAGTGGCATAGTTATAGAGTTATTTTAGACAAGGGACATAGCATAGATGAATTATTTCAGTCGAGAGTCTATAGAGCTATAGAAAGATTGTGATGAGGATAAGACTAACACATCTATTATGATTTGTGAATTCTGAGTAATAACCTTAGTATAGTTATTCTTTTATGACCATTTCATGTCTTGTCATTTTAATTGCTATTTGATTGCCACTATCTTACGCATATATTCATGTGCATCCCAATTTGTGCAATCTACCTAACTCACAAACGATTTCTCCTAATGTAGGAAAATGGCTAGGAGACCTCGTCATGCCACCCAAAACCCACCTTTTTTAGCTCTAACTAAGGACTCAACTAAACATGTGTACAGGTATCCCCCCTTTCCACCCTAAGTGCAACATCAACCATAGCCAACCATGGAACAAACAAATTTAAGGTAAGAGGACCTAATAACCATGGCAATTGTGGTGGCCTAAGTGATAAGGGCCCAACAATAGGCCCTAATGCCAAATCAAACTCAACCTAATGGGGATATTAAATTTCATCACGAAGCATTGAGTAGAGCTCATATAGTCACATTTTATAGCTCACATAATCCCAAGATTGTGTAAAAGTGGTTGAAGGAAATAGAAGATAACTTTGAGCTAATGGTGATACCTATGGACATATACCCAAGAGTAGTGATTACATTATTGGTCAGGAAAGGTACATTGTGATGGGAAGGCATCTCACCAGCAATGCTAGAAGAAGGACCAATTACTTGTTCTTGATTTAGGGAAACATTTTTTAACCACTTCTTTCCTGGTGCACTCTACCTTCAAAAGATGGCAGAGTTTGATAACTTAGCATAAGGTCCTAATATGTCACTGGTAGAGTAGTTAGCAATGTTCCATGCCCTAGGGAAGTACTTGCACATGGTGATGGAGAATGTAGCCTTCAAAATATATAAGTTCACTAAAGAGTAAAAGAACTGACTGCAAATGGCTCTTATGTTGTATATGTGTGAACTTTTGACAATTTTTTAGGAGTTGTGATAAGGGCTGAAGCCGACATTAATCATCGGGAGGTAAAAACCAATTTAAAGAGACTCAAACTGAGTCTGAGTTTTGGGATCTAGTAGGTACAAATAACAGAGGTAAGAATGGTCAAACCTCATGTCTAATACCTTAGTGTAATATCTGTCACAGCCAACACACAGGAGAATGCTAACTAAAGACTAAAGCATGCTTCCAATGTAGCTAGTAGGGCCATGGAGTAGTTGAGTGCCCGTGGGGTGTTACCAGACCAAACACCACCATCAACACTAATATGGATGGCCCTAACCAGTCAATCCCTAGGCCAAACATGAATGCAAAAGTGCTTACTATGACCCAAATAGAGGCTAATGACATCGAGAACACGGCAACATATTCATTGATTAGCTTTGTGCTTATACCTTGTTCGCATACTTCTATTGCAAAGAGTCTTACTAGATAATTAGGGCATAAGCCAAAAAATTTGAGCAATTTTATAGAGTGGCCTCATTGAGAAAAAAATGACATGGGAATTTGGAGTGTGAGGGAGAAACATCAAAGTATTATAGGGAAGCGAGGCTAGGCATTTTCCTATTTATAGAAAAGAAAAGTCAGAAGTTAGAGGTAGGGTGTCGAGGATAAGAAACTCAAATGGAACACAATAAAGGATGGATGTACCCCTTCCATAGGATAAATTATCTAACCAATCATTAGGTCGCTAGCTTCTTTGATTAAAATATTTTATGTTTGCCTATGTAAGAAATGGAGCATAAGCCTTAAATGCTAAGGTAACCTTATAGGATAGCCACTTAAGGAGAAAATGAGAAATTGTGGAATTGATATCCACACTTAATACCATAGTAGGTGAATGCAAGTTTTGAGGACAAAATTTGTTGTAAGGAGGGAGGATGTAATACCTTAGATTTTGGAACACAATAATAGTTATAGAAATGATTTTAGTGGATGGTTTATGTGATTTACTTGCCTAATTACTCAATTATCGTCATTTGAATTTATTTGGACAATACCTAAAACACATGGAAGGCAATGTAGCCACTACTATGCTATTCAAACCTTGCCAAATTTTGGTTATTAGTTGCATAATATTTTGGATGAAATTACATGGAATTATTATTGATTAATGATTTTGACATCTCACTTTATTTGTGGGTGAAAAAATAAAAAATAGAGTAAGGAGGCATGAGAAGGAAATTTCGATACTTTTAGATAATAGAATTTTACTATATTATTAAATAATTGCAAAGGAAATTTTTTTCATGCATTGGAAATGATCAATAGAGGTGAAAAGGGGCTTAATAATTTGGATGAAAATAGCCTAATAAACTGAACGGGAAGTACTTAATTTTAGGTACCTAGAATATTAGGAATTTTAACCCCTTGCCAACTCCAATTAAACCTTGTCCTAATAGGGTGTTTTGACGGTTGAAAACCCTATTCTTAGGCTAAATAGTAGTAGGTAGTGTGCAGAGAAATTGGGGGAAATTTGGACCATTCAACGAGTTGATACAAGGTAATTTTTGCACCTAATTACTTAGTTATCATGCATACACATAGGATTATTGAATTTTCACACATAAGCATGTTAAAAACACTAGGTCTTCAAGGTTTACAAGTATTTCAAATGTGAGAATTAAGTAAAAGCTATGTGATGGCGCGTAGAAACTATAGGAGTATGTATTGGTATAATGCGTGAGTAGTTGAAAATGTGTGCATGAGGTTCCTAAGATTGTAAATAAATGTGGAATAGGTTTTCTATGATTTTCTATCCACTAAAACATGTTAAAGGACCCTAAAAAGGTGTAGAAATGAGTTTTAGGAATTAAATTGAAGTAGAAATTGAAACTTGATCGAATAGTATTCTATACGAAAACTTGCCCACTGCTGCAATCATTGTCTCAATTACAAGGCATGGCGATGCAGTCATAGGATGGTTGGACATAACCACAAACCTAGGTGTGGGAATCACAAAACACCTTGTGAGCACAGGTGCAATTGCAAACTTTAGCCGTGTGATATTGGAGTAGCACAATGCGATTGTGGGAAGGATAGTGAAATTTCTAATGAGTTTTATGGTTGACTATCACAAATGTAGACCAAGACTCCACAATCATGAACCTATATGTTGCGATCGCAGAATGAGATAACAATTTACATGTTCTGGTGAATTTAATATAAATTTTTCAATTTTAGGATCAAATTAGGCCTAAACTCATTGCCTAAAACACAAAAAATATGGAAAATAATAACTAACAAATTTTGAATAGGAATGACTTCTTAGCTAGTCACCAAATACCATGAATTATGAAACAAAACACATGGGATAAACTCGAGCCATCTAAAAGGATGTAGTTCACATGAATTAGGCATTAAAGAAGAATCTATTACGAAATTAAGGAGTCAATAGTTGAGGAATCTATTAAGCTACATGGTTAAATGATAGGTAAGTGATTACTCTCTACTAACTTTTATAAAATACTTTCGCAATTGTTTTACATGACAACTAAATTTTCTTCATGCATGAAATTTTTGTGATTACTATTCTTTCTTAAAAAAACATGATTTTGGCATGTTGCTTTTCTAGAAAATGTGAAGTGTTTTCGTTTTTCTGAAAATGTGGAGGTGAGCTATTCGTAAAATGATTTGATATGACCAACCTGATTAAAATTATTTTCAAATGCCTTTCCTATTTATAAAAAAGCATGAACTTGTCATGTTGATTTTTGAGAAACTTAAATATTTATTATTTTCCAAAAAACTTATATGTGGGCATCTGTTAAATGAATTATCTACAACAGAATTTTTTTGGGGAACCGAAATACATCAAATAAATATGTAATAGTCTATGATGCAATGCCCACAAAGGTGTAAAGAGATGATTCTACCCCTTTTAACCAGGTGATATAGGTTGGGACTCTACCCACTCAATTGGGTGATTTGGTTGAGATTTTACTCTTCTCAACCAGGTGATTGGTTAGGATTCTAACTCTCCTTAGTTGGGATTATAAATTATAGTCTTGCTTAGTAGAAATAAGTTCACGAGCAATGTAGCTTTATGAGTAGGCTACGAAATGAACATGTATACTATGTAAATGGCAAGTTGTTGGAATGACAGTACATGTCGAGATTTTGAGTATTGATCAAATATGGTTTTCTATCATGTTTTAAGACTTGTTCTAGGAAAATCCTAATTTATTATTCCTCTTATAAAATGTGTTTTATTTAATTATGCTTTTATCTAGCTCACATCCTTTGAAAAGAAAAACAATTGGAGTTACCATTTAAAGGGCAACTCATCGCTCACCCCTTTTAACTAACATCCTTGCAGGGATAATCAACAAAGAGTATCAAACATGTGGTTGGTAGAATCAAGGATAAGGACCTAGACTATGATTCTATAGCTACATCGATATTATTGTTATTTATCAAGATATTTTTGATGTAATAGCTGGGCTATTTACATTTCTGCTACATATGGGATTTTGAATGTTATAGTGGATGTTATGTTGCTTTTCGTTTAGAGTATTATGGGATTTATACTATTAGATTAGTTTGTTCTATTATATATATGTTAGTTTTGGTATTTTTTGAGATGGTTTGTGAGTATGTTGTGCCATGCCCCTAATTTGGGGGTGTGACATAAAAAGTTAGGGTATTCATTGCATAAGAAATAGATAGAATCATCTAGCAACATAGGGAGTATCCTTTCTCCTTAACATTGTGATAATTTGAATTTTACTAGATTGATACAGTTGTGCAATGCATCATTTATTCCAATTGATCTTGTCCATTTGACTGTGGTCAAATGTGGATTTTATTTTATTATTGCATGTCTATCTTTACTACCTGCATTTTAATTATTTTTAGATGTCTTATATAAAGTGCCTACATATCACATGGGTGTAGAGTTCATTAAGATAGTTGTTGACATATGGGCATTGATCCTTAAGATAGCTTACAACATCTAAGTATTGGTGATAGTAGAGATGTGTAGAATGGTACACATTTACTAACATGTACCTAATTGAAGATAACACCACCTGTCTGGCTAACGATACTAAATTTAGTGCCATTAAGGAGGTAACCCAAGAATAAACTTAGCACATCTTTGTAGGAAATCCAAACATTTATTTGTTTTTAATTTACCGAGTGTGTTTTTTTATTTCTACTTTAGTTTTGTGTAGCTTGTTAGCTCGATTCTTTCTTCTTCAGGTGTATGTTAAGTCTTTACAATTGCTTGGAGAAGAGATGTCATTACCACCTTCATTAGCATCATTCCACTATGTTCTTAGTCTGCACCTTTGCTCTTTTCCTTTTATTTATGTTAAGGAATATTAAGAATAATGATGGATTTTAAGTGTAGGGGTGGGCTAAATATATTTAACCTGGTGCATCAGATTTTATTTTCAACTTACATGTTTTGCTTTATTTTCTTGTGCTTACATCTTGTGATATGGTTGTCTTGATGGGTCGATGAAACTAGATGAGCAATTATAATATACGTAAGTGAAACATTAGTGATTATACAAGCTTGTCCCTAGATTGTCGATCGTGAATTCATAGTATATTAGATTCCTTATATTTTTGAGCACTTAACGTTGAATATGTAGAAAAATAGCAATTCTAAAGAAAGTTTATGAATATTAATTGACTTTAGGTGACTTCACCTACTCTAAAACTTAGGTTGTGAGGTATTCAAAATAAACTAATTTAGACCTTCTTTCCAAAAGGAAATGAATTGGCCTTTTAAACTATTTGAAAATTTAAATTTTATCATTTGGGTCCCTTTTTAGCCTAATTAAGTAAGATCGGCAAGGGCCACTTTTGCTATTATTTTCCTTCATATCCCATATTAACAAACCTTGTGTTAAGCTATGTAGCGTACCCAGCACATAAGAACTTAGTTCCATATGGGACTAGAAAAGAAGAAAAAAATACATGATAGACGGATGGTTGAAAGAAGGGGAAAAAATTAAGCTTGTAAAATTTGTGACTACTTTGCTAGATTAAGTAGCTTGGAAACTCATGACGCACATCACCAATATTCACACTCATG
This sequence comes from Avicennia marina, assembly GCA_019155195.1. Lineage (NCBI taxonomy): Eukaryota > Viridiplantae > Streptophyta > Magnoliopsida > Lamiales > Acanthaceae > Avicennia > Avicennia marina. Next base: position 5,438,852 of record CM032760.1, read on the forward strand.
TAAAATGGTTACAAAAATCATGAGTATGCTTAGCATTTTTGAAGTTGTTTTGTGTTGAGAAGCTACAGGTATGCATTACAAATGTTTACACTCGCGCAAAAAGGTGCAAAACACTTCAAGAAATTATTAGATAAGGCTTAAAAGAAAGAAACTTTTGGGCTGAAAAATAAAGAACAAAGAAGAAAAAAGAATACAAAAAAGAAGTATGGGGGGTAGTGAAAGGAAAATTTGTAGAAAGAGTTTGAATGAAGCAAGGCATGTATATTATTTTGTCAAGTTCTTATTTTTGTTTATTCCTATTGTTCTTTTGTGAACCATCACCCCAACTTGGCATTACACGCTTAATAAAATCTGTTATCTCACATGATGCACTAATTTATATTATTAGTAGATGATATGATATCTAAGCTATGATGTAGGGATTCTTCCTCCATCGTCATATCATAGTTAGAGGTTGTCAAGAGTTAAGTGTTTATAAAAACCTATTTAAGTGGCAATTGAAGATGTAGGATGGGCTATTTACTCACACATGACACACGACACACACACACACACATAGGGAGTTTGATGAATGAAGGAGACATGTTGACAATTTTTTGGGCAAGCTAGTGTGTCATTGATGAATTACTTGAGTGCATGGCAATTGTGATATTTAGGACTTTGACTTTACCATGTACTATTTCAAGTTAGGTAAGTCGAGAAGTCATTCATTTGCGCTTTGAAAGAATGATCGTGGTTGCAATTTCCTTAGCTCGTTCATTATTTGGTTTTCTTGAGGACAAGCAAATCATCAAGTGTGAGGGTGTGATGGCTCCATAGAAAGAGTCGTTTAACCTAAGAACTTTTTGTGATTTAGGCTAGAATCTTGGAACTTTTCGAGCACATTGTGCCATTATTTGTATATCTTATGTGACAAAGGATAATTGAGTTTAATTTATTCAATTCTTGCATAATTATGCTTAAAGGAGGTGTCTTTATGGTTATTTTGTAGGCCAAAAAATCTTTAGGCAAGTTTGACATGAAGAAGTTAAGCAACTTGGAAAGTAAGTAATTAAGAAGAAAAAATTCAACAATAACATTGGAAGGCCGCCACATTTTGATTGGAAATCTAATTGATCCAAAATTTTACTAAAGAATGAATTTGCTTTCAAATGGCACAAATGGCAAGTTAATTGAACATCAGATGAAAAAGTTACATGTAAAAGATTGCACCTAAGCAAAACAGTAGCAGAGACACAGAGGAAGTAAATATGGAATTAGACTTTTTTGCCCTTTCCTTGTTAGATATAAAGACTTACACGTAGAGTTTTAAGAGGGAGAATTAGCAGTCACCCCTTGTTAGTTTTTCTCTCTAGAAAACTTCTCTTTTGTATTTTTACAAAAATTTTGAACTTAAGAATGGAGAACTGATGCATTGTGAAGCAACAAGCATTGGAGACACGTTATTTTGGAATAAGACTTCTTTTTTTCCTTATCTTTGTGTTCTTGAATTCTTATTATATGATAAAAATAATTATTCCTTGTGTTATTTTAAATATGATGTGTAAATAATTCAATTATTTTTGTAGACTTGTAATTTGCATATTGAATTTAGTACTATAATCTTTTGATTGATGGTTCCCATCTTTATTCATCTTCTGTGTGTTAATGCTTTCTAATTCTTGATCACGCCTAAAATGATTTGTTGGTTTGGGAAGAATAACGAATGTGAAATTTTTAGATTAGAGCATTCAAACAAGAACACAACTTAGGAAAATAGCACAAGTGAAATCTTGATTGTATGAGAGTCATATGTTATTCAAGGAATTTGAATTGTCACTTTAAATAATTGCATGTTTCTTACATGTGCATTAGATATTTGATTATGAGGCACTATTAGAGTTAAAGATAACCTAAAAAGGAATTTTAGAATACTATACTGAATAAAAGACAATTAAACTAATTATTAATAAAAGAATTTAAAGGTTAATTCTTCACAGAGTACAAAATTTAGGTCATCTAAATCAATCTAAAACAATTCTGGTTAAGATTTCTTGGCGCCTAGTATCTTATAATTTTAATTTTTACTATTTTTCCTGTTTAATCGATTATCTTGAAAAAGTCTTAGATCTAGTCTTATTGGTACTCATATACTCCTTGTGAAATGATACTCTAATCACAATTTATTACTTAAGTGATATTGTGCACTTGCACTATATTAAACCCTACAATGGCTCTCTATTGTAACGTTTCTCATGTTTTTTAGGGAAAAATGGTAGTTTATTAAACTAGAGGAAGAATGTACCTTGGGCAAATCTACAGAGATATGGATATAATTCACCCTACAACAAATGGTAAAAACCTTGAGAAAGTTGGTTCATTGATTTAATTTTCTGTTTCGAAAATAATTGAAATTCATATTTGAAACCTTTCAAGAGTAAATGACAATTGATATTTAAGCTTAATAACTTGTAATGGTGTAACTATAATAGCTTTTTGAGCTATTGCCTCGGTTATTAAATTAAAAAATTTAAACTAATACAAAAGTGTGCCATTTTATATTATTTGTTTTACTTCACTGACATAACCCTTTTTAGTTTTACATACGGGTGTGTACGAATTTTCCAATCGCATCCTTGAATTAGAGTTGTAGTTCTTCCTATAAAAAATGAAATTTTTTTAAAGAGAATAGAAATAAGTTAACAAAAAGATTAGAAATAATTTAACTTTAACACACATATTTCGGAAGTAAATAATTATGGTTAATAAATTAGTAAAACCTTTGCACTTTATATGTTCGCATAAGTATTTAAAAATTATAAAGTTTCATAATTTAACAATAAAAATGAGATTATTTGTAATTAAATCCATTTACTTATTATTATTATTGTTATATTTAGAAAATAAAAATGATAAAAAGAAACAAAAAAATAAAAATTTTATTACATATTGTAGGAAAAAATTCTTGAATAACAAGAAAATTTGTTATGAGATTGAATAACTTGAATCAATTTGAATTTTTGTGGATTCTACTCTCTAATTTTAATCATCTGATTCTCCCTTCAAGAACGCTTGACTTGAAATTTAAACAATTTTTAAGGAAAGGGCTTGTGCTTGATCTTTCTTGAGGGTTGTTAGTTTCTCAACAACACTGATCTTTGGGCTTAACATCATAATTTTGGATCAAATACTAATTTTAGGGACCTTGATGAGGAACGTTTTGAATTGTGGTGACGAACGTCTTGAATTTAGTGAAGAACATGACAAACTTCTTTGAACTTGCTGAAGAACACGACGAACTTCTTGAATTTGGGGAAGAATACGGTGGACTTTTTTGAATTTGATAAAGAACGTGACAAACTTCTTGGAATTTGGCAAAGAACATTTTAAATGTTCTTAGGAATTCTAGAAAGAATTTGGGGAGTTCTTCAGCTGCTTCGCTTTCTAATTTTCGTTTCCTTTTCTATGGGGTTTGACTCCTATTTATAATTGTAAGAGAGATAGAGTAGCTTATTGATGTGGTGCAATTTTATTGGTCATCAGAGTTTGTACCCTACCCAACAATTTAATAGAGTTTTAATTGTTTGGACTTTTAGTGGAATTCTGCCACTTAGAATCTTCATCGCTTGAATTTCTAAGTCCACATGCAATCCTTCTAGCGAGATTGGCACTTATGGGCCTTGGTTATCTGTCAATATAGAGCCTTTCACTCATCTTAATTTTGTTGAAAATTTCAGAACGGAGACCTATTTGGTGGCGTTCCTTGCCTATTAGCTTTGCGTCTTTGCTCTTCCTATTGAGGATGCTAGCTTCGTTTGTTCAAGTACTTTTAAAATGGCAAGTATTATGGCGACTAGGAGGCCAGTAAGCCTGGTTGTTCCCATTCTTGCTAGCATTTATCAGGGTCTAGGTAAGATTGCACATTCTCGACGACCTTCGCGAGTGTATTCCCCTTTTTGCTTCATTACGCCTATATGTGATCTGCTCATTATTTTAAAACCCATTATCTAGTCCATAAACTAGTTGATAACCTAAAGATGATTACATATTCTAGTGAAGGTGTAGCCAGATATTATGACCCACATAAGGTGTGTCGAAGGATTCATAGGGGTGAACTCTTTAGTTGGATCAAGTCAATGATTACCAAGAAGAGGGATATCTTCTACGTGGACAACGGGCAGCCACAACGAGTTTGAAGATTATTATTTTACTGCCATCCATTTGGGTTATTTTTCATTGAGGCAAGGTAATCGATTCGTTGTTGAACATTATAGTCCACATCGGTTTAGCCGCTAGTTCGAGTTCTATCAAGATATCCGTAATGTTTATGAGATTTGTTTAGAGGAAGTCTTGAACTTTTGGATGGTGTCTACCTGGTCTAATTCACAGGCTAAGGTATGCTTTCCCCGCACTCCTATAGTTATAAGGAAGTTTCATTTCAAGGCCTATAAGGAGTGGTGGGCTAAAGTTCATAGGAACTACCTTGAATAACATTCCGCGATGCTGTGCATTACTCTGTCCTAAGGTGGCATCCCTAATGTGGGAAGCTCGTCTCCTGATGTCGGAGATCCACTTTATAAACCTACAGCCCCAACTGTCCTTATAAAGAAGATACTGTGTTTGGAGATGTTAAATGATAGTACTAGCAGTAATGGAGATTGTCATGAGAATAGGGTTGGGAGCCCTCCTCCTTTAAGCCCGAGAGAAGGCAAACCTTCGAACTACCCAGAGTCGGTTAGAAATCTCGCCGAGGAAGTAGTTTGTTACTTTTCTTTTTACTGCATTCTTTGTCTTCCTTTTTAATTTACCAACACATTTTCTTTTCTTCTAGGTGGAGAGGTAGGCTTTTAGAAGCAATGGCGGGGGTTCTAGTGGTAGTCATAAACTTATTACGGAGCTAACTCTCCTTGTACCTGCAGCACCTGAGGAAATTTGTGTTTTGAAAGAGGGCAAGAAAGCATCTTCTTTTACAACACCTTCTGTGTTTAAAGCAGAGAAGTTCCTCCGAAGTCATGAAGAGGAGTTCCTTTGCCCACTGTGGGTGAGTCTCCATGAGAGGTTAGCTAGCACCTCGCCCAATCTTATTTCTTCCCTTAAAGATGAAGTTATGCTTATTCTTGAGTCCATGAAATGTTTTGAGCATGCTGACGTGTTTCTTATACAAGAGTTTTTAAAGGTGTTTTTTACTAGGGCCGTAAATATAACGAAGCGAGATCTACAGCAGTTGATATGCCTACCAAAGAGGTCCTTGCTAAGCAGCTAAAGGATGCCAAGTCTCGGCTTCAGGAGGCCTTAAATTAAATGGGTAAACCGAAGGAGCTAAGAAAGTTAAGGCCTCTGAAACCAAATTGAAGAGCATTGAGGAGCAACTTGAAATTTTGACCAAACGACAGGATGAACTGTCCACTTCCCTTTCGCGGGAAAAGGAATTCCTTAAAGAGTTGGCAGCGGAAGCTTGTGAGCTCCATGGGGAAGTTGTTGCTATCCAATCTATCGAACCTCCAAGCGATGTAGCTGTAGAACCACGTACTGCAGAAGAAGATTTAGTAGCTGCCAAGGATATGTTGGAGAGTTTAAATCCTTTCCTTTAGCTTCATTAGAATTATTGCTTAGTTCACATTATTATTCTTTCACCAAGTGCTTGCTTTCGTGAGTAAAACATTTTATTTCACTAATTTTTACTTTCTTTAATTAGATGTGCCTCTAGTAGTAATTAAGAATTAAAACATAATTCATCACAAATTCATGACTAAACATAGAAAGTATCCTAGCTGCTTGCGTACCCATAAAAATGGGATCAAGTCATAGCATAGTTCAAACACTTTTAATTTGTGAAAGATAGAGCCATTTATAGTTTATACTCTTGCGGGCCAGGAGTAACATATAGTTTAGGCTCGTATGTTAAGGAGTGCCTTTGAACATTTGTAAATAGTTTGAACCAGTGTTAAGGAGTCTTCAAACATTTGTAAATAGTTTAAACTCATGTCAAGAAGTCTTCGAACATTTGTAGATAGTTTTAATTCGTGTCAAGGAGTCTGGGTTTGATTTGGGTTTGACAATAAATTCATGTCAAGGAACTTTGATTTGGATTTAGTCTGACAGTTTATACCCATGTCAAGGAGGGGTTGACTTTGATGATTCTTTTCTTTTCTTTTCTTTTTGTATCCTTGATTTGATGGAATTTTTTTTTCATCTTCAATTTTTAAGCATAATATTTCTTCAAAAATGTCCCATTGATCAAGTTAACTTTTACGTCATCTTGATCAACTAGCTTGTAAGCGCCGTTAATGTAAGCTTCTTTGATGACATATGGTCCATCTCATTTAGAGGTGAATTTGTTTCCAGTGTGGTAAGCAATGATGATAGGCCTTCTTACTGCTAGCACCAACTCCCTGACTTGAAAAGATTGAGCATGTACTTGTTTATTGAATACCTTAGATAAGCGAGCTTGATAACATTTAATTTTTTTATTGTGCATCAAGCCTCTTTTCGTCAAGTGCTTCTAGTTCTTCAAGACACAGGTGAGTATTATCTTTCTTGGTTAGCGCTTCTTGTATGGCAATTCGTAATGACGGAATTTGCTGTTCAAGTGAGGTGACAACCTCGACACCATACACCAATGCATAAAGAGTCACATGTGTAGGAGTCTTGTGAGTGGTTCGATAGGCCCATAAAGTTTCACCAATCCTTTCAGGCCAATCTCTTTTTAATTTTGACACTATTTTCTTCAACAAGTTGGACAAAGTCTTATTGAAAGCTTCCGTAAAACCATTAGTTGGGGCATGGTAATCAGAAGAATAGTGAACTGGAGCGAACCTATATTATGTAATAAAGCCAATTGTAAGCAAGATCGATCATGCTTCGTCAAGTTCCGCTTGCTGCTTTTCATTTTGATAGGAGTGATGATATATCGAGGGACTCCATATCTATAAATGATGTTGACATGGATGAAATGAGCAACATTTTCCTTTTTTAATTCCCTAAGAGGAATTGCCTCTGCCTATTTTGAGAAGTAGTTGGTTGTAGTGAGAATGTAGAGATGTCCGGCAGACGATTTTGTTATGGGTTTGATAATATCCAAGCCTTAAGTGTTGAAGGTTTATGAGGCAATTATAGGATGCAAGGGCTCAGGTTGTTGGTAAATGAAGCTGGCATGGTAGTGGCACGGTAGACATTTTTGGGTGTATTCTATAAAGTCTTTTGCCATTGTCGGTTAGTAATATGCCATCCTTTTGATACAGAAGTGAAGTTTTGGTCCTGATTGGTGGGCACTGTGCCGGAGTGTGCTTCTTCCATAGCTTGTACGGCTTCATCATCGCCCACGCAGGGTACGAATATCCCATCAAAGGAGTGCCTATACAATGTGCCATTAAAATAGATGAAACGAGCTGCTCGTCGTCGAACGTCTACTTTTCGGTGTGAATCTTCCGATAATTTGTTTTATTTTAGGTAGTCAATGAAGGCTTAGCGCTAATCTTCCATTTCAACGAATGCGTCTGGTTGCTTGTTTTCTCTTCTTGACACATGTTTTATGGTGACGTCTCCAACACACTCCATGAACATATTGGCATAATTATAATATAGGAGTAGTTCAGGCTTTTTCACTTCATATATCCCTAGTAGCTGGTTGACCACTAACCTAGAATCCCTGTAGACTTCAAGGTGTAATTGCTTGATTCTATGGCGATTTCGAGTCTGACGATCAAGGCTTGATATTGAGCTACGTTATTAGAGCATTTTCCCATAAGGGTGAATGAGGGGGCAGGACTTGTCCTTCAAATGTTACAAACACCGCCCCAGCACTAGCTCCTTCTTTATGGGAAGCTCCGTCAAAATACATTTTCTATAGAGTGATTTCAAACATCAAGGTATCTTCATCAGGCAAGTCATCGGGAATGTCCCATTCAGTTGGAATATGATTTGCTAAGGAGTCAGTCAATGCTTATATTTTTACGGCTCTTTGTGGTACATATATGATTTCAAATTGTTGGAATTGACGGTACCACCTAGCAAGTCTGTCAGAAAGAATGGGCCTTGTCATGACGAACTTTAGTGGGTTTGCTTTGGACACCAAATGGACTGTATCAGCCTAGAAATAATGCCTCAGCTTTGGATTGCGAAAACAAGTGCCAAACAAATCTTCTCAATTAGTGAGTATTTTAACTCATTTAGTGTCATCGTCTTGCTCAGGTAGTAGAGAGCGTTCTCTTTCTTTTCTTCACTTTTTTGAGCTAGTAGGGCTCCCACCGAGTATTTTGTACAGTAATATATAGGATTAACGGACGGCCATATATTGAGGCAACCAGCACTTGAGGATTTGTCAAGTAGGACTTGATACTTTTGAAAGCCTTTTTGCAGGACTCATCCCATTTAAATGGATGCCCTTCTTCATAAAGCGGCTGAACGGTTGACAACGCCCTGCCAAGTTGAAGACGAATTTTTTGATATATGCCAATTTTCTTTGTGGGCTCTTGAGTTCGTGAATGTTTAAGATTCTGGAATTTTCAAGATAGCATTGATTTTTGCTTGTTCAATTTCGATGTCTTGGTAGCAGACAATGAAGCCAAAAAATTTGCAGAGGTGATTCCAAATGCACATTTCAATGGGTTCATCCTTAATTGGTATCTCCTTAAGTGCTCAAAGACCTTTTTTAAGTCATGCAAATGATCTTTTCTTTTCCTAGACTTTACCACAAAGTCATCAACATAGCATTCGACATTTTTGTGGAGCATGTCGTCAAAGATTTTCTACATGACTCTTTGATACGTGGCCCCAACATTTTTGAGCCCGAATGGGATCACCTTGTAGCAATATATGTCTTTGGGGGTTCAGAAGGTTGCCAATTCTTCATCTTCGGGTACTATGCATATTTGATTATACTTGGTTGATCCATCCATGAAAAAGAGTGCTTCATGTCCTGTTGTGGCATCAATCATGAGCTCTGTGATGGGTAAAGAGAAATTATCTTTGGAACATACTTCATTGAGATCCCTAAAGTCAACACAGATTTGAATTTGCCCATTCTTCTTTCTTACTAAGACAATGCTAAAGATCTATGTGGGATATTTAACTTCTCGGATGAATCCAACTTTGATTAATTTGTTGACTCTTGCTTCAATTTAGAGAAGAAGTTCTAGTCGAAATTGATGTTATGCTTGCTTAACGGGACGAGCTCCTTTTTTTACAGTTAGGTGATGTACTGCCACTTTAGGTTTAAGTTAGGTATTTCTTTGTATGACCAAGTGAAGACATCTCTGAACTGCTTTAGTAGTTTCATGTATTCATCAACCTCTTCATTTGTAAGCAAGACACTGATGTAAATAGAACGAGGGTCGTCACTGTCTTCCAAATTTACTTCTCTAAGTTCATCTATTGTGGACTTGGAACCTGCTTCCATTTTAGGTGGTGTGATTTCAACATCCATTTTAGCAGGCTCCCTTTCTTCTTGTGAGGTTATGTGGTTGGATGAGCCCACACTTTCTCTATCATCATCTTCCTCGACTTGAGATTTAGTGAAGAAGATAGTTTGAAATTTAGGTTTAAGGACTCTATCACAAGACATGATTAAGTTTGTTTGCTACTGCATATGGGAAGGGATTAGGATTCAGAGTTTCTATTCTTGTTTTGGTGCTTTAGTGATGCTTCCTTTTAGCTTTCAGCATTTCTACTTTTGAGTGGGCCAAGCCCTCTGAAGATTGATACTCTTGCTTACCTTTTCTGAATTCTTGATAAGTAGTCTTCCGCTGTGATGGCATTGGTAGAAGTTCTTCTTATAGCAATACTGACAGGACCTTTTGGTTGTTCATACCCAAGTCCTAGTCGCAGGTTTTGGCTTGATGATTTCTGTGAAAGCTTTCCCAATGGTGATTGCTCCTACTGGTTGTATCTAGCCTTAATGAGGAGTTTATATGCTTTGGAGCTGATCATTTCATAGTCTTTAGCTTTTGAGCCTCCTGGTGCTCCTTTACAATTTCTTTTAGTGGCTGGGCAAGTGTTCTACTGTCAATTTGAGTCAGAGGTTGTGTCAAGGCTTTAAGGGCATCATCAATCACTGGCTCTTTGCCCATGTGGCTTTTGGAGTATGCCATATCAGTTGGGGGTGTCTTTTCTTGCTAGGTCGTGTTGTTTCTTGTTTTCTTGAGTCATTAGCTTCAGAAGTCCCAACTTTACTTAGATAATATTTTGAATTGGCAAAATGGGACTCAGCCTTAGTAAATAGTCTGTAGTCACGAGTACTTTCTTCACGACACCATTTCGATAGTATTTGAAACATTGGTGCAAGGTAAAAGGGACTACTCCATTCTCGTAGAGCCATGGTCGGCCGAGAAGTATGTTGTACGATATTTTAGCTTTGATGACATGAAACAGGGCTATCGATTTCATATCGTCTATGAGTAACTTCATTCTTATAGTGCCTAAAGCCCTTTAGCCCTTTTGGTTGAATCCTTAGATCATCAAACGATTGTTTGAAAACTCATCAGTTGGGATCCCCAATTCTTTGACAATTCATAGGGGCCACAAGTTAAGGACCGAGCCACCATCAATTAGCATTCGATAGATCTTTTGTTCATGGGCATAGCCAATAACAAAAAATGGTCAGTTGTGGGGTTGGGACCCCAACATCAAATCTTCATCTATGAAGGCCATCATGGTCATGCCGTCTTCGACGGGGAATTAGCTTTTCTTGTAGAAACAGCCAGCTTCGTTTAGAGAGTTGTCCATTCGGTGACTTTTCTCCATTGGGTTGCTATGGTGATGGTGTTGGCACTTGTATTATCATCGTCCACCGTAATTTTTCCTTGGTGAGCGAGTTCCATGACCTTTTCTTTGAATATGAAGCAGTCGTGGATAGGGTACCTAACCAAGCGGTGGTATTTGCAGTATTTGGACTCACCAATTTTCTCGACTTTTGTAGGCCGCTTCATTTCAAATAATTCAATGAGATTGGCCTTTAGCAAGTTGTTAAAGATTCCAGAGATGTCCGTATCCAAAAATGGGTATGTTTTGACTTGTAACTCTTTTAGAGTTGGCCTTCTTGGCTTCTTTGCCATTTCTTTTTTTCTCATTCACCTTTCCCTCCCTTTGACTGGAATAGGTTTAAAACGCACTGCCATAAACTCTTTGGTGGCAATTTTAGAGGGAGGCTTGCCCCCTTTCTGTATTTCCTGCTTGTCTTTTGGCTTGCAGAACTCCGAATTCGGTGGTCCACCAACATCACTTGCAACTTATTTTAGTGTAATTTAAAAAAAATTAATGGAAAACTCACATCCAAAACATAGCCCAGACATGCTTATATAAGTCATCATTATACCAAGAACCCAGCTAAAGTCCGATAAGTGTTTTTTCCAGTAGCTAACAACAAGAAGACACGGCTTATGTGAAAACGACAAATGAAACGAGGTCTATAGAAAGAAAAGAAGAAAGAACTAAGAAGATTACTAGCCTTAGACAGGGCAACATTTGGATGCAGATTTTCAACATCCTAAGGCTGTGTTTGGCCACAAATTTCTGGATTTCTAAGGTTATGTTTAGCTCTAATTTTTCTAGAATTTTAAGGATAAGGCCATGTTTGGTAGGATTTTTTTTAAAACCTTTGAGTACCAAGCTTAACTCGACCCACGATTACCATCAAGACTTGAATTTTTGAGCCTTTGACTACCAGGTTTAATTAGGCTCACGAGTACCATTTAGGCTTGAATTTTTGAGTCTTCGAGTAGCAGGTTTAACTTGGCCCACGAGTAGCATTTAGGCTTGAATTTTTGAGCCTTTAAGTAGCAGGCTTAACTTAGCCCATGAGTACCTCCTAGACTTGAATTTTGGAGTTTTTGAGTACCAAGCTTAACTTGGCCCACGAGTACCATCTAGGCTTGAATTTTGAAACCTTTAAGTACTGGGCTTAACTTAGCCTACAAGTACCATCTAGACTTGAATTTTTGAACCTTTGAGTACTATACTTAACTTGGCCCATGAGTACCATTTAGACCTGAATTTTTGTGCCTTTGAGTTGCAAGCTTAACTTGGCCCACGAGTACCATTTGTGCTTGAATTTTTGAGCATTTAAGTAGTAGGTTTAACTTACCTACGAGTACTATTTAGGATTGAATTTTTGAGTCTTTGAGTACTAGGCTTAAATTGGCACATGAGCACCATCTAAGCTTGAATTTTAGAGCTTTTGAGTACCAAGCCTAATTTGGCTCATGAGCTGAAGGCGGCTCAGATTTTTGATGCAGTTTATACCTCACTTTTCACTTATGATTATAACTCAAATATCTTATAGGTAATTTATGAGGCATGGTGTCCCTATACCAACACGCTCTTCACTTCTTACAGTGAGGTATCCCTCTACAACTTGCAGAACTTGGCGGGTCTTTCAATTTATAGAAGGCTCTACAATGAGATAGTTTCGAGTGCAAAGCAACTTACAAGTGCAAACGAGCAAGGGAAGAGATATGTTCCTCGATCTTGCCAACATTTGTTCCATGCTTATCACTCACTTTAGGGAGTGCCAAATGAAGCTCGAGCTCCTTCGGTTTCTATTGAGGATCGGATTAACTTTTGGTGTGAAAGAGAGGTGAAATACTCAGCACCCCCACCTAAAAAGAGAAAAAAAAATAGTGCGTCCTAAGTCCACATGCAATCCCTCTGGCGAGATTGGCACTTATGGGCCTTGGTTATTTGCCAATATGGAGCCTTTTTACTCATCTTAATGTTGTCGAAAATTTTAGAATGGAGACCTATTAGGTGGTGTTCCTTACCTACTGGTTTTGCGTCTTTGCTCTTCCTATTGAGGATGCTGGCTTCGTTCGATCAAGTACTTTTAAGATGGCAAGCATTATGGTGACTAGGAGGGTAGTAGTCCTGGCTATTCCCATTCTTGCTAGCATTTATCGAGGTCTGGGTAAGATTGCACATTCTCGATGATCTTCGTGAGTGTATTCCCCTTTCTCTCTTCATTATGTCTATACATGGTTTGCTTATTATTTTAAGACCCTATTATCTAGTCCATAAAGTAGTTGATAACCCAAAGATGATCGCATATTCCAGTGAAGGTGTAGCCAGATATGAGGAACCACGCGAGGCGCGTCAGAGGATTCAAAGGGGTGAACTCTTCAGATGGATCGTAGCAATGATTACCAAGCAGAGGGATATCTTATATGTGGACGACGGCAGTTGCAACTAGTTTGATGATGATTATTTAGCTGCCATCCATTCGGGTTATCTTTCATTAAGGCAATCAATTTGTTCTTGAACATTAGAGTCCGCATTGATTTAGCTACTAGTTCAGGTTCTATCAAGATATTCCTGGCATTCTTACCTATAATCTACAGTTGTGAAGAAGTTTCATTCCAAGACCTATAAAGAGTGGTGGGCTAAAGTTCACGGGAACTACTTTGAAGAACATTCCACGATGTTGTGCATTACTCCATGCCAAGGTGGCATCCTTGATGTGGAAAACTCATCTCTTGATGTCAAAGATCCACCTCGTAAACCTACAACCCTAGCTGTCCTTACAAAGAAGAGATCATGTTTGGAAATCTTAGATGATAGTACTAGCAGTAATGGAGATCGTCACGAGAAGAGGGTTGGGAGCCCTCCTTCTCCTTTAAGCTTGAAAGAAGGCAAACCTTCGAACTACTTAGAGTCAGTTAGAGATCTTGTCGGGGAGGTAGTTTGTTACTTTCTCTTTGCTGCATTCTTTGTCTTCTTTTTTAATTTACCAACACATTTTCTTTTCTTCTAGGTGGAGAGGCAGGCTTTTGGAAGTGATGGCGGGGGTTCTAGTGGTAGTCAGAGACTTATTGCAAAGCTAACTCTCCTTGTACCTGCAGTGCCTGAGGAAATTTGTGTTTTGAAAGAGGGCAAGAAAGTACCTTCTCCGACAGTGGTTTCTGTATCTAAAGTAGATAAGTTGCTCCGGAGCCATAAGGAGGAGTTCCTTTGCCCGCTGTAGGTGAGTCTCCGCGAGAGGTTAGCTAGCACGTTGCCCAATCTTATTTCTTCCCTCAAAGATGAAGTTATGCTTGTTCTTAAGTCCATGAAACGTTTTGACCATGCTGACGTGTTTCTTATACAAGAGTTTTTAGAGGCTCTTTTTACTAGGACCTTAGAATATGGCGGTGCGAGATCTATAGCAGTTGATATGCCTACCAATGAGGTCCTTGCTAAGCAACTAAAGGATGTCAAGTCTTGCTTCAGGGTGCCTTGAACAGGGAAACCAAAGGAGCTAAGCAAGTTAAGGCCTCTAAAACCAACTTGAAGAGCATTGACAAGTAACTTGAACTTTTGACTGGACAACGGGATGAGTTGTCCACTTCCCTTTTGTGGCAAAAGGAATTCCTTAAAGAGGTGGCAGTGGAAGTTGGTCAGCTCCATGAGGAGTTTTTGCTATCCAATCTACTGAACCTTCAGGTGATGTAGCTATAGAACCTTGCATACTACAGAAGAGGATTTAGTAGCTACCAAAGATGTGTTGGAGAGCTAGAATCCTTTCTTTTAGCTTCATTAGGATTATTGCTTAGTTCACATTATTATTCTTTCGCCAAATGCTTGCTTTTGTACGCAAAACATTTTGTTTCGCTATTTTTTGCTTTCTTTGATTGGATGTGCCTCTAGTAGTAATCAAGAATTAAAACATAACCCATCACAAATTCATGACTAAACATAGAAAGTATCCAAATTATCTACATACACATAAAAATGGGATCAAGTCATAGCATAGTTCAAACACTTTTAATTTGTGAAAGATAGGGCCGTTCATAGTTTATACTCTTGTGGGTTAAGAGTAACATACAGTTTAGGCTCGTGTGTTAAGGAGCATTTTTGAACATTTGTAGATAGTTTGGACTCATGTCAAGAAGTCTTCGAACATTTGTAGATAGTTTAAACTCATGTCAAGGAGTTTTTGAACATTTGCAGACAATTTCAACTCATGTCAAGGAGTTTAGGTTTGATTTGCATTTGATAGTTTTAAATTCGTGTCAAGGAACTTTGATTGAATTTAATTTGACAGTTTATACCCATGTCAATGAGAGGTTGACTTTCATGATTTTTTTCTTTTCTTTTCTCTTTGCATCCTTAATTTGATGAAATTTTTTTTTTCATCATCATTTTTTTTAAGCATAATATTTTTTCAAAAATCACCCATTGATCAGGCCAACTCTTACTTCGTCTTGATCAACCAACTTGTAAGCGCCGTTAATGTAAGCTTCTTTGATGACTTATGGTCTATCCTAGTTGGAGGTAAATTTGTTTCCAGTGTAGTGATTGATGATGATAGGCCTTCTTACTGTGAGCACCAACTTCCTGAGTTGAAAAGATTGAGCACGCATATTGAATGCTTTGGATAAGCGAGCTTGATAACATTTAATTTTTTATTGTTCGTCAAGCCTCTTTTCGTCAAGTACTTCTAGTTCTTTAAGGCGCAATGTGCGTTGTCTTCCTCGGTCAGCCCTTTTTGTATGGCAATTCGTAACGATGGAATTTTCTATTTGATGAGGTAATAGCCTTGGCACCATACACTAATGCATAAGGAATCACATGTGTAGGAGTCCTGTGAGTGGTTCGATAGGCCCATAAAGCTTTACCAATCCTTTCATGCCAATCTTTTTTTAATTTTGACAGCACTTTCTTCAATAAGTTGCACAAAGTCTTGTTGAAAGTTTCCGCAAGACCGTTAGCTGGGCCATGGTACATTTAGGACTTCCTTTGTTTAAAGCCAAAATTTTGACTTAGTTTGTCAATTGTGTTGTTGACAAATGGTTTTCCATTATCAGTGATGATATATCAAGGAACTCCATATCTATAAATAATGTTGACAGGGATGAAATCAACAATATTTTCCTTTTTTTAATTCCTTGAGAGGAATTGCCTCTGCCCATTTTGAGAAGTAGTCGATTGCAGTAAGAATGTAGAGATGACCAGCAGACGATTTTGTTATGGGTTCGACAACATCCAAACCCTAAGCGTTAAAGGGCCATGAGGTAATTGTAGGGTGCAAGGGCTCAGGCGGTTGGTAAATGAACTTGGCATGGTAATAGCATGCTTGACATTTTTGGCTGTATTCTATGCAGTCTTTTACCATTTTCGATTAGTAATACCCCATCCTTTTGATGCGGAAGTGAAGTTTTAATCCCGATTGGTGGGCACTGTGCCTGAGTGTGCTTCTTCCATAACTTGTACAACTTCATCATCACCTAAGCAGCGTAGGAATATCCCGTCAAATGAGCGTCTATACAATGTGCCATTAAAATAGATGAAACAAGCTGCTCGTCGTTGATTGTCTACTTTTCGGCATGAATCTTCAGGTAATTTGTCATATTTTAGGTAGTCAATGAAGGCTTGGCACTAATCTTCCTTTTCAACCTTGAAGACCTCTGTGCAATAATTTTCTTCTTTGCCTTCTTCATCTTTGAGTATTGGTGGTACTACCCATTTTTGGGATATAAGCACATGGTACTCTACTTTGGGTAAGGACAAGGAAGAGGTGAGTTTGGCTAATGCGTCTACTTGCTTGTTTTCTCTTCTTGGCACATGCTTTATGGTGACGTCTCCAAGCCACCCCATGAGCATATTAGCATAGTTATAATATGGTAGTAGTTCAGGCTTTTTGACTTTATATTCTCCTAGTAACTGGTTGACCACTAACCTAAAATCCCCATAAACGTCAAGGTACAATTGCTTGATCTCTACGGTGATTTCAAGTTCGAGGATCAAGGTTTGATATTCAGCCATGTTATTAGAGCATTTTCTCACAAGGATAAATGAGTAGGGTAAGACTTGTCCTTCAAATGTTACAAACACCACCCCAACACTAGTTCCTTCTTTATGGGAAGCTCTATCAAAATATATTTTCTATAGAGTGATTTCAACCATCAAGGCATCCTAATCAGGCAGGTCATCGAGAAGGTCCCACTCAGTTGAAATAGGATGATTTGCTAAGAAGTCGGTCAATGCTTGTCCTTTTATGGCTCTTTGTGGTATATATATGATTTCAAATTATTGGAATTGAAGGTACCACCTGACAAGTTTGTCGAAAAGAATGTGCCTTGTCATAACGAACTTTAGTAGGTTTACTTTGGACACCAAATGGACTGTATGAGCTTAGAAATAATGCCCCAACTTTTGGATGGCGAAAATAAGTGCCAAACAAATCTTCTCAATTTGTGAGTCTTTTAGCTCATTTGGTGTCATCATCTTACTCGGGTAGTAGAGAGCTCCTCTTTCTTTTCATCATTTTCTTGTACTAGTAGGGCTCCCACTGAGCATTCTTGTGCAACAATGTATAAGATTAACGGACGGCCGTGTACTGGGACAACCAGTATTGAAGAATTTGTCAAGTAGGACTTGATGCTTTCAAAAGCCTCTTTGTAGGACTCATCTCATTCAAATGGATGCCTTTCTTCATAAGGCGACTGAATGGTTGACAACGCCTTGTTAAGTTGGAGATGAATTTTTTGATATATGCCAATTTGCCTTGTAGGCTCTTGAGTTCATGAATGTTTTAAGATTCTAGCATTTTCAAGACGATATCAATTTTTGCTTGTTTAATGTCGATGCCTCGGTAGCAGACAATGAAGTCCAAAAATTTTTCGGAGGTGACTCCAAATACACATTTCAATGGATTCATCCTTAATTGGCATCTCCTTAAGTGCTCAAAGACCTTCTTCAAGTCATGCACATGATCTTTTCTTTTCCTAAACTTTACCACAAGGTCATCAACATAGCATTCGATGTTTTTGTGGAGCATGTCATCAAAGATTTTCTGTACAGCTCTTTGATACGCGACCCCAACATTTTTTAGGCCGAATGGCATTACCTTATTGCAGTATATGCCTTTGGGTGTGCAAAAGGCTGTCAATTCTTTATTTTCGAGCGCCATGCGTATTTGATTATACTCGAATGATCCATTCATGAAGGAGAGTGCTTCATATCCTGTTGTGGCATTAATCATGAGCTCTATGATAGGTAAAGGAAAATCATCTTTGGGACATACTTCAATGAGATCCCTGAAGTCAACACAAACTCGAATTTGCCTATTCTTCTTTCTTACCAGGATAAGGCTAGACATCCATGTGGGATATTTAACTTCTTGGATGAATCCAACTTTGATTAATTTATTGACTTCTGCTTCAATTTAGAGAAGAAGTTTTGGTCGAAATCGACATTGTGCTTGCTTAGCGGGACAAGCGCCTTTTTTTAGTTAGGTGATGTACTGCCACTTTTCAGTTTAAACCAAGCATTTCTTTGTATAACCAGACGAAGATATCTCTGAACTGCTTTAGTAGTTCCATGTATTCATCAACCTCTTCATTTGTAAGCAGGGTGCTGATGTAAATAGGACGAAGGTCATCATTGTCTCCCAAATTTACTTCTCTGAGTTCATCTTTTGTGGACTTAGAACCTACTTCTATTTTAGGTGGTACGATTTTAGCATCCATTTTAGTGGGTTCCCTTTCTTCTTGCGAGGTTATGTGGTTAGATGAGCTCACACTTTCTCTATCATCATCTTCCTCGACTTGAGATTTAGTGAAGACGACAATTTGAAATTTGACTTTAAGGACTTTATCATAAGACATGATCAAGTTTGTTTGCCGCTACATATGGAAAGGGATTAGGCTTCGGAGTTTCCCCTCTTGTTTTGGTGCTTCAGTGATGCCTCCTTTTGGCTTCTAGCATTTCTGCTTTTTGAGTAGGCCAAACCTTCTGAAGACTGATAGTCTTACTGGCCTTTTTTCAATTCTTGAAGAACAGTTTTCCTTTATGTTGGCATTGGTAGAAGCTCTTCTTGTAGCAATGCCAACAGGACCTTTTGGCTGTTCATACCCAAATCCAACTCGCGGGTTTTGGCTTGATGATTTCTGTAAAGCTTTCCCAATGGTGATTGCTCCTACTAGTTGTATCCATCCTTAATGAGGAGTTTATATGCCTTGGGGCCAAAACATTTCCCAATTTGTAGTTCTTGGGCCTCCTAGTGCTCATTTACAGCTTCTTTGGGTGGCTGGGTAGGTGCTCTACTGTTAATTTGAGTCAGCGACAGTGTTAAAGCTTTAAAGGCATCATCGATCGCTGGCTTTTTGCCTATGTGGTTTTGGAGTATGCCATGTCAATTAAGGCGTCTTTTCTTGCCAGGTCATCTTGTTTTTTGTTTTCTTGAGAGTCATTGGCTTCAGAAGTCCCAACTTTTTTTATATAATATTTTACATTAGTGAAATGGGACTTAGCCTTAGTAAATAGTTTGCAGTCCCCGAGTACTTTTTTCACGATACCATTTCGATAGTATTTGAAATATTAGTGCCAGGTAGAAGGGACTACTTCATTCTCGTAGAGCCATGGTCGGCCGAGAAGTAGGTTGTACGATATTTTATCATCGATGACATGGAACAGGGCTATTGATTCCATATCGTCTATGAATAGCTTCATTCTTACAGTGCCCAAAGCCCTTTGCCCCCTTTAGTTGAATCCTTGGATCACTGAACGGTTGTTCGAAAGCTCATCAGTTGGGATCTCCAACTCTCTAAGAGTTCGTAGGGGCAAAATGTTAAGGGTTGAGTCACCATCAATCAGCATTTGATTGATCTTTTGTTCACAGGTATAGCGAATAACAAACAATGGCTAGTTGTGGGGTTGGGACCCCAACATCAAATCTTCATCTGTGAAGACCATCGTGGTCATGCAGTCTTCAATGGGGAATTAGTTTTTCTTGTAGAAGTAGCCAACTTCATTTGGAGAGTTGTCCATTCGATGACTTTTCTCCATTGGGTTGCTGTGGGTGATGGTGTTGGCACTTGTACTATCATCCTCTAGCGTAATTTTTCCTTGCTGAGAGAGTTCCATGAACTTTTCTTTGAATATGAAGCAGTTGTGGATAGAGTGCCCGACTAAGCAGTGGTATTTGCAATATTTAGGTTCACCAGTCTTTCCGACTTCTGCAGACTGCTTCATTTCAGATAATTCAATGACATTGGCCTTCAGCAAGTCGTCGAAGATCTTAGAGACGTCTGTATCCAAAAATGGGTATGTTTTGACTTGCAACGCTTTTAGAGTTGGCCTTCTTAGCTTCTTTGCCATTTCTTTTTTTCTCGTTTACCTTTTCCCTCCCTTTGATTGGAATAGGTTTAGCATGCACTACCATAGACTCTTTGGTGGTAATTTTGGAGCGAGGTTTGCCTCCTTTCTTTATTTCCTAATTGTCTTTTAGCTTGTAGAACTCCAAGATAGGTGGTCCACCGACATCACTTGCAGCTGATTTTAGCATAATTTTCAAAACAAAAAATACAATTGAAAACTCACATCCAAAACATAGCCTAGACATCCCTATATAAGTCGTCATTTTACCAAGAACCCAGCTAAAGTCCAATAAGTGTTTTTTTCCAGTAGCCAACAACAAGAAGACACAGTTTATGTGAAAACGACAAATGAAACGAGGTCTATAGAAAGAAAAGAAGAAAGAACTAAAAAGATGATGAAAGAAAAGAAGAAAAAAGATACGGAAACTAGAATGAAACAAGTTAAAAATGGAAAAGAGGGTAAAAATAGAGATGGATAAAACAAGGAAAGAAATTGACAAGAAAAGGAAAAGAAGAAAAAGTGAATCGTGAAGAAAGAATGGACAAAGGAAATGAAATGCAATTAAATAAAGATCAAAATAAAAAGGTAAATTCATTATGAAAGGAATTTTTAAAAATATTTGAATCTGTATGTGCTTAAGTTTGGATTTTTGAATTTTGATACCTTGTGTTGGTGTATGTATAGACACCATATAGAATTTGTAAATGGTGAATACTAACCACTTTCGTCTACAAAGTTAATTTAATTAAATACCCTTTCTAACTTATTTTTATTTTCAATTTTTTAAGTTTTCTCTTTTTGGTTTTTACTTATCAGTTTACTATCTCTTCATTTTTCCTCATTCATTTTATAGAAATTGTCTGCTATAATTTTTATTTTTTGATAATTTTTTTCTTCTATTTTTTTAAAAGTATACTAGATTTAATTTTTATCATCATAATCTTTAACTTTAATAATTCACTTTAATATTGTTAAAAAATTTGTAATATGATTAATTTATATTTTATCATCATTGATAAAAAATTATTTACACATATAGAATAAATATTTTTTGTTAAATAATAAATTATACAATAACATGTAAATATATATATATGTGTAACATATTTTAATATATTTATATATTAAAATACACATGCATAGAGTGTGCAATGTAGCTAGTATATATATATATATATATATATATATGTGACTATATATACTTATGTATGTGTGTGTGTGAATAAACGTATACAAGTGGAAAATACTTGATTTTTTAAAAATGATTTAGTTGGTTGAATCCATCAACCAGCATTAGGCCTATTTAATTGGAGTTGATGTATGTTAGATGCTACTATGAAGTTACAAGTTGGACTATTACACACACTTTGTGTAGGGAGGTTTGAGGCTTAATTACCAACTGCCTTAATTAGAGACCACATATTTATTATCTTGCTACACTGGCAAAATGGGGATTTTTTTTACTTATACCAATTTTTTTTTCATTTTTCAAAATATCCCTATTTTGAAATCATTCACCAAATTAGTCTAATTCCGTAAGATGGAATCACGGAATTTGAATATTGTGATTACATGCTACAGAATTGCTAAAAAATAGAAAATACAATTCCATGGCTTTAGTTCACGAAATTGAAAAAAATAAAATATTAAATATTAAATTCATAGCTTCGGTTCACGGGATTATAATAAATCTATGTTTGCTTCTACGCTTTCTATGTGAACATTTTTGTTGGATAATCATAATTGAAATTATTGCAGTATTTTTTGTTAATAATCCACTAAAGCATAATAATTGTGGATGATGAATTGACAAACTTTAATTTCTGTGATTTGCATATCTGATTTAGAAATTAAAATTGTTGAGAAAAATAAAATTAATCACTGTATTATCACAAAGAAATTTCTTATTTTAGTTATTCAAGAGCAAATAATATAATGTGGGATTTGTGAGTGTGAAATTTTGTTGCCTTAGACTTTTTTACTCTATGTGTCAATTCTCTTCTTATACCATAGTATTATTTAATTAGATCATCATCAATAAGAGCTTTATAATAATCATCTATTTCTTTAATAAGCCACTTCCCTTGGTGCCTGAAATTTGGATAATTTCCATACCTATAGATAAAACAAATGGAGTTTTGAGTAAGGATTTTTATGATTTTACATGAGAATTGGACTTGAAATGATATTTATATTTATAGTTTAATGTAAGATAACAAGTATAATGGAAGTAATAAAATAGGCCCTAGTTTGATAGCAGGTGGGATAAATGCATTGAATAGGGCCACATGGCTTGCTAATTGATATGAGAAAGTAGTAAACATTGATGATACATCAATTGATAGGGTGAAGTATTTGAGTGGTAGGACTTGTGCATTGAATTGGGTTACAGTCCTCGTGATCTATCAGTGAAGGAGCTGTAAAAAAGAGACATAAACATTTGAGGGCCTATGTGATAAATGAATTCAATAGGCCTCATGGTCAATCAATAGACCTAAAGCCCTTGGTTTGTTAGACGAATGCATTGAATAGAGTCACATAGCTTGCTGACTGACATGAGGAGGTAGTTAACATTGATGATGTATCAGTTGATATAGGGTGAAGTAGTTAAGTGGTAAGACTTGTGTATTGAATTAAGCCATAATCCTGGTGACCCATTGGTAAAAAAGTTGTAAGAAAGAGACATGAACATTTAAAGGCCTGTGTGATAAATGAATTTGGTGGGCCTCATGACCAATTAATGGAATTTTTTATTATAAATGCACGTGCTGTTGTTGGCAAAAAACATCAGGGGAGCCTTTCTAAGCATTAAAATGGTAATACACTGGTGGGCATATCTTTCAAGCCATGGAAAAATAGTGGCTTCTTGATAACCATTTCCAATATAGTTTATATTCAAATAAAAGATACTCGTCTACTTACCTTGCTATAATGGTGGCAGAATGGAAATATCAAATACAAGAACAACATAAAATTTTATGGAGATTTGAGAAGTTGGAATACATTATGCACGTCTGAAGGCAATGACTGTGTCACGAGGAACGCCAGAGGAGAAGACATTAGCTTTGAATAGGATGCGAGAGGAGAACAATATAATACTCAAGCGTATATTGTGCAAAGGTTACCAAATTAGGGATGGTGATTGTATAGCTAAAGGAGAGGAAAAAGACACATATGTTAATTGGGCAAGGAGCATGCATCTAATGTTGAGATGTCGAATGGCGAGTATTAACGTATGAACTTGAGTTGTACTTCTGCTAGGTATAAACTTCCCATGGAACATGTAGACACTATGTATACACCATGCTTTCATTAAACTTTGTTACTTAATTACTAGTGGGATGTATGTGATATTAGTGGCAATTTCAATTTATATTTATTGAAGTTTCATGTAGACCATATCTTTTAGCGAACTAGTGTGTAGGTTGATGATTCATAATTAATCGTTCTTGAATAGATCATAATAATAACAAATGCCACAAACATGAGCACCATCCTATTTCCCCACATTGACATGAGTGAGTAATGAATAATATAACATGACAATTTAAAAATCATTTCTATAAATGTATTTATGCATGTAGGTCCTACTAAACAGATCAATATATTATATAACATAATCTTATAAAAATCTCTTATAACCTCCAATGCCACATTTAGGAGCGTGTCAATCTTTGTGAGGTCACACATCAGCATCATCATCTACATGTTGTGATGTGTCATCATGCAATGATACAGTGGACTACTCCAATGAATCGTCTTGTTGCACCCCTTCATGCATTTGGTAGTTGCTCCATGAAATAGGTGATATATAAAAAGCACATCTATAATCCTCTGATTTCCTAAAGTATCTCACCATAGGCATACAATCTTCTGGTCTACCACACACGACCACATGATAGAACCTGAACACAATAACTGGTATTACTACCTATAAAGAAATGCTCCAATTTATGAACCTAAAATGGTGATTCGTTTTAGTACACAATAAATTTTTATTATTAGACGGACATAAGTAGATACAAAAAATATTGTTTGAAGTTACATACAATGAAATCAGTTTAGGTACCATCTCCATTTGAAATCCAAACTTTACAAAGACAGTCAATAGAGTAATCATGTGACAAATGATATGTTAATACCAATCAGTGTACTCGCGCACTACCTGGGGCACACGGCTATGGTGTCTATGTCTACAAACGACTACTGTTAGGCTCTGTCAATCATCCATGTATGCTCAATGATACGTCACCCAGTATCTTTCTAAACCCCATCCATGATGATCAATGTTATGTAGGTGATCCTTCTTGAGTCGGGGAGTAAGTGGAATATCTTATACTATTATAAACTATCATAGAACTTACTCTGACTGGTGCATCTCCACAATCTAATGTGAGACAAGTGGATCTGAGTATGTCTATATATGGTGCCAAAAACTTTCCAATAGGACCACTTAGAAGCATGTGGTAGTCAGTTAAACTACACATTTTTCACAAAAAACACATTACAATGATTATTTCAATCAAACATCTTACTAATAATATGGCATAACATATAATCTATTAACATACCAAGGTCCATGCCTTGTAATCCAAAATCGCATGAAAAATTTGTATGTTATGGTTATCGGTCTCAGTCATCTGTCTTCGTGCACAAGACTATCTATATGTTTATCATGAAAAGTAAAAGCAAAAGGAAAAATAATAGTTATGCATTTTAGAGCTAGTGATCAAAAGGATAATAAAAGTGCTCCGATCATATGTCATGCTTAGAATTGAAATCATATTATGAGGATACAAGGTGTGCTAAAAATATCTGTAGAAGGGGCAACAAGCTAAAAATGGATGATTGTTGTTCGGTGAGCAACACAGAGTGATTGGTATAAGCATGCTAAAATTGAACTACCTCAATTGTACCTCTCGACACTATCCAAGTCAATGATCAAATCAAGATAGAGCAATCTAACTCAGTTTTTGGACGAGTTAAGGAATAAGGTGGCACTTAATAGTAGTAAAATGAAGCTACAATCCCATTGCTGTACATCTCTTTATGTACTATTTACATGCAGTGGGTGCAACTCTATGTGCTGTGCGATCTGAGCAAAGGAAAGAATGAAACCCTTAAAATCCTCGTCTCTCGGTGCCTAATCTAATGCTCCTATACAAATCTGTCTCCAATGTTAAAGGAACATCACTAGCAAGAAATATTGCCATCTTTACCCTAAGATCTCTACCTAATACATGGCTTATTATTAAATAACAAACAAAGTTTTTTCCCCAAATTATATACGAGAGGAAGTGAGAAGGGGTGATGTACCAAAATCAATTCAAAGTTACATGAATCAAAGTGGGGCATCTGAAAAAGATTCACAAGACCACATAAGGTTTCTAACAAGTGATACATGGGAAAACAAGAATGAAGAAATAGGAGTTACTATAGTATCTCCATTTTCACTTGCTTTTGCTACATGTGCTGTTAATCTTGGCCGAATGGCACAATACATGTACCAACATGCTACCAAACATGGAATTCAACACCCTATGGTAAAGGGTTAGATTAGAGCCTTCTTGTTAGAAAATGTTTTTACTGAAGTGGAGTCTTAAACATTATTTTGGTAACTCTTTAAAATTTGTTTTAGTTTTCGATGTTGGTTATCATTTTATCCATATTTGTGATAATGGCATAGTTTGAGCACTACAATTTATTCGATAGTAATTATTTAAGCTTTAAAATTACATATATGATGTTTAAATGATGGTTTCCACTCTTTTGCACAAATAGTACTAAAAATAGTGAACTTTATGCGATGAAACCTAGTACCAAGAAGGAGCCTATTGGTGTAAAAACAATGAATTCAATGTACATATAGAAATAATGGATACTCCCCCATTATTTTTCACCATTCTATATTTACCAAACTTATAATAGAGAAATTCTAGAAATAAAATGATGATAAAGTGTGTAACACTTAAATAAACAACAATATAGATAAATATAACTACTTAACATAAAAGTGGTAGATATATAATTAAAGATAGAGTAAATGCTTAAATTTTTATTAATGCTAATATTGAATGCATCCATCACGATACACAACAAGAAAACACTTGATTTGAGATGGCTTATTAAGACAACAAAACAAATTTGGGAAGGTCACGAGATGAAATAAAAATCCCCAAATCATACAAAAAAAGGGTCCCAAAATTGTCCAACATTTAACATAGGAAAAAAAAGTCATCTTAATTAGCAATGATCATTTCAAAATCCATCCAAAGTGTGGACGATTTCCATAAGCCACCCTAATATGGAGACGGCTTTTAAAAGTTGTCCCTATGTGAGATGGCTTTTGAAGGTCATCTCCACTTTAGCGACAACTTTAGGAAAGGCCATCCCAAGTTGGGATGGCTAAGCTAGCCGTCCCTAATATTGGGGACAAATTTTAGACAACTTTTTGAGGCCATCCCTAATATTGGGGACAAATTTTGGGCAACCTTTTGAGGTCGTCCCTAATCCTGAATTTCAAGTGTATACCCCTCTTAAGCTTTAACATTTTATTTCTTACTCTATTTTATGATCATCCTTTTGAAATATTTTGTGGTGGATAACAAGATTTGAGATATATTGTTTTATTTAGTATTTTCTTGTTTGAAAAATAGTAATTTAAGGTGTAAGTGTGTTAAATATTATGTTAGTTTGTTTTGAGTAAGCATTTTGAGAGAAAATTTGGCAAATATTACTTGGATTTGTGGGTTTTATCTTTATTTTTCTAATGTGGTTATGACTTTATACATTTTGAGTGAAATCTTGTATATTAGTGAAATATTTGAAATAACTTTGTTAATTTTTGCTAAAAATATTGCCAAATAATTTGTTAAATTATGGATCTATATTTTCTCCCTCCCATGTGGTGATGAATTTTGTTTATTTTGAGTAAAATATTGTAGACTTAATGAAATGTATAGAAGAATTTTGTATTTTTTATGTTGGCATGATGAATCCATCATAATGGTTGTTATTACCAATTATTAGGAATCAAAATTGGGCAGAACCTCAACTCCACTAAAACTTTATTCAAAGAATGGAAAAATGTCTTTGGAGAATAAGCCGGGTAGTAATGGTTGACTATCCATTTGTGCAATTACGTTGGAATGATTATGTTGGTAGCAATATAAATGGTTTTAGAAGTTGCTATATGGTTGCTTCAAAATAAGTTGAGTTGTGTGATGAATGTGCATTTGTTGGATGTCTGTGTTACTTGAGAAATTCACACATAGAGGCCAGAAAGTCTTTTCTTTATTTCTCTTGCCTTAATTCTAGGTATTTATAGTATGAATTTGGATTATTTTATTTATAGTTTGACTATGAATCATTTGGTTTGTATTAATTTGTGCTTTTTATTTTATATTACATGAGACATTTATGCATGATTTATTTTATAGGAAATGATGGAAAAACTTCCACAAGATTAGAATGCTGAGAACTCAAATGAAAACGCATCATCATCTTCAAACATCAACAGCATCGTGCTTTTGGCATTGGGAGGATTCAAAAAGGGTAGGTTGCTTGGGATGGGGTCTGAGTTTATGTTATTAAGCCATTATCTCGAGCTTTTACATCACCAACATCCTCTCAAATTGAATTTCACTCCCTCCAATAGGAATTGCAACTCACGAAGGAGAAATTGCCACAAAATGAAATAGAGTTAAATGATTATAAGATAAGGTTGCCAAAGGATGAGCCCAAGTTAGAATAAGTCTTGCGATGAGGTACCTCACAATATGGCTTCAGCATGTTCAACCCTATTGGCCCCTCACAATAGTTGGATTAGGATGACAATGATGATAATGAAATATTGGATACAGACCTATAGTTTGCTTTCACTCATTTACAATTACCCCAAAAAAATAACACATTTTATGTGACATTCATATTTTTTATTTAGTGGAAAATTTGACATTTTGAATATATTTTAGTTGTTTTAGCTTGTTGAATTTGATACATTGACATTTGACAATAATTTCCACTAATTATAGTGAAGATGTTGTCAAATTTCTCAATTGTTCATCTTCCTTCTAGAGTTGATTGTATTCCTTTTCTAGTTAATTTTGTAGGAGTTAATTTTGTTTAGAGATTATGTAGGTGATGGTAAGTCTTGTAAGTAATAATATATATGTAGAATTTTATGCATCATTTAAGAATAGAACAATTTTTCTCTTCATCATGGCATCATAGCATGGTTTTTCCTATTCTTCAATAAAAAAATAGGGAGAAGAAAATGAGGGTAAATAGAAACTCATTAAAGCCCTAGTGCAGCTACCTACTCACCTTTGCAAAGCCTCAGCGCTGCTGCATACTCACCTTCGTGACACAAGGCCTAGCACAGAAGCCCTAACGCCATTTCCCACTACCTTCGCAATTTAAGCCCTAGCACCAAAAACCCACTGAAGTTTTGTTTTTGGCTAAGCCTAGGTGAAGCTCATTTGGGACTTCATGATTTCAAAGGATTTAGTGGTGAACCTAACATAAACTAAGCTAATTCAAGTGTTGTGGCTCATGGGGCACTATTTCCTTGGAAATCTCTCATAGGATGCTAATTTTGTGTCTCAGCTAACACTACTCCACTGCCTTTGTCCACTACAACTCATTTAGAATCCATTTCTAAACTAGTTCTCTTTTGATTGGAGATTTTGATCTTGGACAAGGAGGTTGCATTCTCGTCATTTCCTTTTCTTTGTTATGTGATATTATGTATGGCCTGTGATTACTCTTGGTTGGAACATAATGGCATCTAGTAGTGAAAAGAAACCAACATTGGGAACCACTGTTAAATTGAATGGTCAAAATTATATCCTATGGTTTCAAGCATTTAAGATATTTAACGATCATAGAATAAATTATATCATATCTTTCTTGACCCTCCAAATTCTAAAGATATTGAATATTCTCCTTGGCAACAATCAAATTTTTTAGTGATAACTTGGTTACTTAATAGTATGGAAGAGTTGATTAATTCTAATGTGATGTTTCTACATACTACCAAAGAAATGTGGGATACATTGCATGACATGTATTCATATGAAAAGAAGGTATTTCAGGTTTTTGAATTATATGAGAAGTTATTTGTCCTTAAACAGGATGGTTGATCAATATCTGATTACTTTGCTTCCCATAAAGAAGCTACTAATGAAACCCTATTGTATCATCCATTGACTTGTGACTTGCTAACTCGCAAGAATCAATGGGAAGAATTTTTAGTTGCTAAATTCCTATTTAGCATCGATCCTTCTCTTTGATCAATCTGAGACAATCTGCTAGCAAGTGACAATGTCCCTACCTTATCCAATGCCCTTACACAAGTTGTTAAAGTGACTACCGAAGGTTCTAGACTTACCCCATCCACTATTGAAAACTTAGCTATGACTACATGGGGTGGTGGTGTTCTCATGGTTGAAAGGGAGGCAAAGGATGTGGAGATAGCTTTAGAAACATATGTCTGTGCCTTCATTATGGCTGCTCCAACCTTGCCTCCAACAAGTGCTAAGAAAAATTTGGCAAGCTTGAATGGGCCAACACTAGTTTCAAGGACCGTGATGCTTCCCCTCAAGTTTCTAATACAATATCATTAGCCTATGACGAATTGTAAAACTATTGCAATCAACCACCTCTTCCTCTATAAGTGCTAGCTCTTCCTTGGTTGGTGTCTTCAAGGCACCTTATGGTAAGTCTTGGAAGTTAGACTTTGGTGCCACCACTCATATCACTGGTAATAAATCACTTTTCTTCATCACTCACTCTAGCTCTCGATCCCCTTTATGCCCAGTCGGTGTTAGGTGTTCACCTGTCGCTGGTTGTGGCACCATTAATCCAACTAAAAACCTTACACTGGATAATGTACTATTAACTCCCCATTTCTTGTTTAGACATTATCCATTAGTCAACTTACAAGATCACATAACTGTTCCATAAACTTTTATCCTTCATATTATGTCTTTTAGGATTTGTAAATAAAGAAGACGATTGATGGTGGTCATGAACAAAGTAGACTTTATTATCTAGATATCAATACACTACGTAATGCTTGCGCTCTCTCTGCCACATCCCCTTTGCAATGGCATTGTCTCCTGGGTCACCCCTCCATTTCAAAGTTAAGGCATCTCCTCTCAATTAAGTCCTCCATTTCTACTTTAGATTGTAAGTCATGTGAGTTAGTAAAGCATCACCATGCTTCCTTCCCACTGAAAGTTGAGAAATGTAGTGTGCCTCCATTTCTTACTATCCATTGTGATATTAGAGGTCCTAGTCAAGTTGAAACTCGTGTGGGTTTTTCCTTGTTGATGACTATTTTAGGATGAGTTGGATGTATTTAATAAAGGATAGGTCCAAAACGCTTCATATACTCAACTCATTCTACAATGAAATAAAAAACTAATTTTCAATCAATTTATGCACCCTTCGTACTAATAATGCCTTGGAATTCACTTAAAAAGATCTTCAAGCCTTTTGAGACTCTTATGGAATCTTGCATCAAACATCATGTGTCAACACATCACAATAGAATGGCATTGTTGAATTATAGTATCATCATATCCTTGATGTCACTCACGCCATGATGCAACACATTAATATTCCCAAATAATTTTGAGGGGATACCATTCTCATTACATGCTTTCTTATCAATAGGATGCCCTCTAACATCCTTAACGGTGATATCCCTTTTTCAATTCTTTATCCTGATAAGCCTTTGTCCCTAATTCTGCCTTGTATTTTTTGGTGTACATCTTGTACTCATCATCTTAGTCCTCACCTTGATAAGCCTTTTGCTCGATCCATCACATGCATTTTTTTTGGGTATTCTCATAGCCATAAAGGGTATCATTATTATGATTCCACTAGTCATTGGTCCTTTACTCATGCCAACGTTAACTTCTTCGAGTCACAATCTTATTACTTAACACCTTTCACTTCTTCAAGCCAGCCTACTCTGCCTTACTTACCTTTGCCCATCCCCTCTACCACTATTGGTGATTCTACAACTCAAGGCCCTTTAAAGGTGTACACATGACGCTTGAGACATATGCACAACGCCACCACTTGCCCTTTCTCTGACGATCCTTGAGCTCTTACATTAGCTATGCTTGACTTTGACCTTCCAATCACTCTACGTAAAGGTACTCGTTCATGTACCTCCCATCCATTAACTCATTATATATCATTTGATCATCTTAGTCCTTGATTTTGATCTTTTGCTATCTCTCTCTCCTCTATGCGACTTTTTCAAACTTACCATTAGGACTTACAACACCCTGCCTAAAAGGAGGCTATTGATGAGGAAATCTCTATCTTGATTTATGATGCAGACCACGTTAGATCCATTAGTGATAGAAGATCTACCTGTATTTGTTACACTTATATTAGAGGGAATCTGATAACTTGGCAATGTAAGAAATAGACTATTGTGGCTAGATCTAATGCAGAAACAGAATATAAGGCTATGGTACATATATTGCGAGTCAAATGTTGTGGCTAAGAAACTTGCTCAACAAATTGAGATACACCTACGATGAGCCTCTAATAATGTATTGTGATAATCCTGCTGCCATCCACATTGTGAGTAATCCTATATTTCATGAAAGGACTAAGCATATTGAAATACATTATCACTTCATCTGAGACGCTGTCATGAGCCGTCAGACTACCACCCCATTCACTCCATCTTCAAGACAAGTAGTAGATATATTTACAAAGGCACTAGGAGTTAAGTGCTTCAAGGATTTGTGTGCCAAGTTAAGCTTGATCAGCATATATGCTTGAAGCTTAAGAGGGCGTGTCAATATGCTGTTAGATTTCTAATTTATTCACTTTCCTTCTAGAATTGATTGTATACCTTTTCGAGTTGATTTATAGGAGTTAATATTTTGTAGAGATGTAAGTAGATGACATTAAGTCTTGTATATAATAATATATATGTAGAATTGTATGCAACATTTAAGAATAGAAAAATAATTTTATTCTCTTCATCAATTACAATAAAATAAAATTTTTGCCAAATTTTTTATAGAAAAATTAAAGAAAACCTTTATAAAACAATCTAAAGTTATCCCAAAATCATTATAAAAAAGTTATTTCAAAATGATTATAAAGTCATCCATATAGACTATCTTAAAAAAGTCATCCGAATGTTGTCTTATCCCAAAGAAGTTGTCTCATGTAGGTTCTCCTAGAAAAATCATCCCAATATTGTTTTAAAAAAAGGTTCCAAAATCATTTCAAATTGAACATGACATTTGGAAAGCTGTCCTAAACTACAACAGATGAGGGTTTTTGAGACACTTTTTAAGCCGTTCCAAATTTGTTATTGATGGATTTGGAAAGTCATGCCAAAAGACATCTCAATTTAAACATTTTCTTGTAGGTAGATTAAAATTTTATTTTAAATACATAATGCGCACTATTGCCATTATCTGATTTTAGAATTTAATTCTACATCTGTTGTCATTCTCAACTCTATTTTTAAAGTTTTCTGAAGAACTTGATCAACCTTTAAAAAGCGATCATAAATAATAATGATAATGACAGTGATCACGGAGGACAACCCGAACACCAACATAATTTAAGCATGTTTCCGGTTTTCAATGACTTATCCACGCAATTATAAAATAATTCTATACATTATTTTTCATTTACGTGAAACAGGCGTCGTCGATCATTTTATTTATAGCAATTCTATATATATTGCATAGTTTGACATTCTTCGTTTCACAATTCCTAACACTAGTATGGATTCAAAAATATATAATACATTTAAAAAGCGATCAAAAAAGAAATTTTGATAGCCCACGACACCCTTAACACCTACTCAATAGGGTGAAAAAGCAAACATGAAATACGGTCCTTGGTTTGCGGATTCTGGATTCCATGCCCATCTCCATGCTGGTACATATATTGGGCCATTCTCCCAAGGTCAACCGCGCTTCTAACAAAATGCTTTGGAAATGGAGAATTTGCTACTTGTTCTTCATTCATCTTCTTCCACTCCTCGCTAGGGCTGTGAGTTAGTCGAGCTACTCGACTCGACTCATCGAGTAGCTCGACTCAAAGCTCGGTTCGAGCTCGAGCATTGTCGAGCTCGAGCTACTCGAGTGGGTTATCGAGTCGAGCTCGAGTTAACTCTGTGTCGACTCGACGAGTTTCGAGTAACTCGACTCGATGGCAATTTTGTAAATAAGTCTTCATCTCGTGGTATTTTAGACATTTGTTATTTTATAAATATATTTTTAATTAATTAATTTTACCTACTCGAGCTCGAGCTCGATAGCTCGATCTAGTCTTGAGCTCGAGCTCGAGCTCGAGCTGAGCTCATCTGCTCGATTCGAGCTCGAGCTCGAGCTCGAGCTCCACTGTTACATTGTCGAGTCGAGCTCGAGTATACCACTACTTGAGCTCGACTCGACTCGATCTCACCCCTACTCCTCGCGCATCATCGACCTTACATATTCCTGTGCGTCTTTTGAGGAAACACCGGCATCATTCATGTAACACTGAAGTGATTTTGGCACGTCGCCTCTTTTCATCTCATCCTTATTGTATAATTCATCATGAAAACAAAAACTTGTCACAATTTTAGCAACAAAGTTAAGAATTTTCTTTAGGTGTACACACAGTGCTCTACCAAGTGTACCTACCGGTGATGTTGCCAGATCATTAGAAAGCCGTAAAATCGTTGCAGGACATCGAACTATGTCATGATATTTGTACAACATTTCAACAGATTCCTTCTCTATTGGATTCGCCACAAGAAAATATGCATGGGATAGGATGACAGGAGCTGATACAGAAATCCATGCATTGCTCATGTATTCATCCAGTGTCGGTATATATCCCATGGAGAACCATTCTGCCTCTCGTAAATAACTTTTGCTTAGATCCGCCCACTGGAAAACCAATAAATTAATAATTAAGCACGACCTAGAACATTCGCGACGCACACAGAAATTAAGGACCACAAAAATAGTGACAGTTACTATACTGATTTTCTTAAATGGGGAATGATGAGAAATCCTTTTTCTTTGAGCACATCATATGCCATTTCATTGATGAAGTTGTTGAGTGCCAGATAACATATTTGCATATAGTCTGGCAGTTTGTCTATTGCTTCAATATCCCACCTGAAAAATTAAAAATTTAGGCGACAGTTGATACATGCATGAAGTTTGTCTTGGTTAATTTCACATATATAAGTACGTTGTCAAATATTATTTGATATGCTAACCTCTGGACGGTATCACTGAAGAGTTTTAGTTCCTCCATTGTACCGTAGACATAAAAAATATCATCAATTACTGTTATCAAAGCATTTACCTTGGTGGCCTGTATTCTTGAATACCCATATTTAGGCTGGAAGAGCCCACCGAGGGTCCACAATTAACACTCCACCAGCCTATCCCTAGCAAAGGGTAGAGTTTCAGCTAGGCATGTTTGCTTCCACCACCTATTCGTTGAAATCATAGTTCTTTAGCTCTTTATGTATACAGCGTAGGTTGAATAAAATGGTGGTTCAATTATCTGTTGTTTTCTTAGTTAATTGAATTACTCGTGTACCTTGAGACATATTTTAGTTCTTGCTGATGCGTTGCTTGAACAATGTTGAAGTCCAGTTTTGCAAGTTCAAGCACAAGTGGATTCATGTCTGGTCTCCTCTCGTATGCATCTATGAACCATCTTGCATTAGGCCTTTGAATCCTACAATTAATTGGGAGCTCCAAAGCATGCCGCGCCAGTAATGATAGATTCTCGTCAATTCCAGGAAAACCTTCTTCGAGCGTCTTCTGCTGAAATTTGGAGGCAAATTCTGTTGCCAGCTCTAAAGTATTTTCACCTGGTGTCGACAGGAAAGAAGCTTCATACAATTGTAACAATCCTCTGGTATCATCCTCAAGGCTTGGATTGAAGTCACCCTTTTCGTTCTTGAAACTGTCAAATACTACTGCGATAAGCTTGAAATTTTCGATTTAGCTTCCAGAGATGTGTGAAATTTATACATGTAAAGGAAGAAAAGAGTAGCACCTTGAGAGACGTTAAAAGCATGTTGCCTGAGGAGTCTGAACTCAAGAGCTGTAGAGTACAGTTCCTTTTCTTCTTC
Source organism: Avicennia marina (assembly GCA_019155195.1). Lineage (NCBI taxonomy): Eukaryota > Viridiplantae > Streptophyta > Magnoliopsida > Lamiales > Acanthaceae > Avicennia > Avicennia marina. Next base: position 5,474,037 of record CM032760.1, read on the forward strand.
TGCCTCATAACTCTTGCAGTATTTCTTCCTGTATACGCAGTCTAAGATTTGGGTGATTTCGTCCTCAAAGTGATAAGATATTCCCAGTCTCTGCAAGTCATCGATCAACTCTAACCGTTTAACACTCTCCATTTCTTCGTCCAGCAGCGTTTTCACTTGCAACATCAGCTCAGAGGCCCTTGTCAGGTACCTGTCTTCCTGCAGCGCACACACACACTCACAGTTTCCTCTGAGCAATTAAACCCTCTCCTTATTCGTAATATAGTAATGATATAAAATGATGATATCTACCCTATACTCACTGCTCAAGGATTGAATAAAATCGAAAGTCCAAAGGGTAGGCTCGTAGTTTCCAGATCGGCGTGTGATCGGCATCCGAGCACAAGTCTTGGCTTTAGGTCGGAAGGAGCAACGCCTAAAGCCAGAAGTAGAAAGCACGCCACCCAGCCTTAAAGCTTTCGAGTCAAAGGAAGGACGGCTGTCCGGTGGCTTGTGAAGAATCACTGCATGCTTTGTGATGGTAGTCATCATTGATCGATCAATACCTTGCGCCCTTTTTGTGAGAGAGTTCAATAAATAACCGTTAGCTTAGAGGATTTTTCTCGGGAGATAGCAGTAGGTTTGATTTATTTGGCTATACGTGTAAAATATACAAAAATAATACTGTTAATTATGATTCGATAATATGTAAAAATAATAATAATTTTGTAAAATATAAATGTATTTAAATGTATGTTTATATATATATATATATATATATATGCATGCTCATATGATTAATAATAAATATAACAATTAAAAAATAATTGACAGTAATATAAATAAAAAATAAATTTAAAATTAAATTTTAAAAAAATTATTAAATAATATAGTTGATCATATAAGATTTAATAAAGTTTGTGGTGATATAATTACAACTGAGATGTAAATGCTTTCCGAAACATCTATGGCCTATACTAGTTGAGCCTACACTTGGTGCACTGCACTTGCATTGGCATCCTTTCTTCCTTTTTTATTCTCTTCCTTCTTTCCTTATCTTTATATTTTTTATCTAAATTTTGGTTTTGTTTTTCAGATTTCTATTATTGTTTAGGCTTTTCTTTCACTTTTTGAAATTACATTTTATTTTTGTTTGTTAGGATTTAAGTTAATTTTTAATTTTTCTTATTTCATGGCGTTTTGTTAGGTAAATCATTTTATAATTAGAGAGATAATATATATGTGCATATGTTTTGGGGCTTTTTACATTTTTTTAATAATTAATTTAATTTTTAATCTCTTCAAATAATAAATTTGAAGCAAAAAAATTAGAAATGGTTTGAAATATAGTGAAGATTACAAATGAAAAACAAAAAATACGAAACAAATAAAAAGTGAAAGAATGGAAGAGAAAAATCAAGAAATAAAAAAAATTATAGAAATGATGAAATTAAATCTTATTTGAAGAAATAGAAAAAAGGATCACAAAAAAAAAAAAAAAAACAGAAAATTAAAAAATACATATAGAGAGAAATTGAAATAAAAACACCTGTCAACACCTATGCAAGTCCACTACACTTCAATTGGTTGTCCGCGTCCGCGTACGTAAATTTTTGTGTCTGCTTGCCGACAGAATTGACAAGACATCTCAATGCTCACTTCAATACACGGTTACTACGCAGAAATAAAATTTAATATAATATAAATACAAAGGAAGGGGTAGTTGGCTGTGTACGACGTGGGCATGTGCTGCGACTAACCCGGAGCATACTCCGGGTTAAATTAATCCAAACACGTATACGGTCAATTGAACTCTTTCTTTTGTCCCTTGTATTGGATTTATTTGTCTAATTATCAACTTTCTAAAAATATATATTTAATTATTATATATTTTTTTATATCTTTTTTTTAATTTTTATATAATTCTCAAAATAAAAATATTTTAAAAAACACACTATAATTACAAAACAAACAAACCACTATTTTTTTTAATTTCAAGGCATTGATTGGAATCATTTTTGATTATCTTTGCAAGTAATTGCCTATTGGTGGGAGACATTTTTGATTAATAGAAGATTCATTGGACATAATCTTCAAGTTTAGCCACAGTGTGAATAGTGTTTTGTTAAGTCATATTTTGCCCAATGATTTTGTTTAGTCTTGTGATTTTATATGCTCTTTCAACGTACGCGAAACAAGAGAGTAATTTATTAGGCTTTCTTAATGTATTTTTTGTGACTATGAAATGTATCCTATTCTTCTACTGTATTTTTATAATATACTTACTAAATGTATTTTTAGATTCTTTGGCATTATATATGCCAAGAATTATTAGCTCTTAAAATTCAAAAAAATTCTAGATTGCTAATATTGCGTGGTTAACCATAATCAAATACCCAATCAATGTATTCAATGCAATTCTAGTAGTGGAAGCTGTGTTTTCAAATGTGGAGTGGCCGGCCGATCGGGCTAGTTTAATCGTGAACTAGCCTAAAGTTCAGTCCAAGTAAGGATAAGAATCAATTGCTAGTTTTTTTTAATTTATTATTATTATTATTATTTTGGATAGAACGTGTTGCTAGTATATTTTAACTAATTAAAATAGTATTTGACTTTTCATATTTTCATCATATAATAAATGTGTTCGTCGGGATGATTTAAAAAATAAATGCATTCTTATTGAACTCCATAATAATTAATTGTCAAAGACTTTGTTGACTTTGAAAATATAAATTCATTTATAAAAGTATTAATTGCACATAATGATACATGAATTAATTTTTTAAAACTTGTGTTTGAATGGTTGATTTTGGTTGTATAAATACACTTACATGACTATATTGCATGTATTATATTAAAAACAATATAAATATATGCATAAATATATGCATATATATATATATGCTTGTGTATTTATTTATTTGTGTGTGTGTGTATACCTAGTCCACTGATTTTTTAAAATCGATTGAATTAATGAAATCAGTAACTCAGTAAATAATGAATTATCCAATTCAATTACTGGTTCAATTTTAAAAACATTGATTCGAAGTGTACTTATAAAATGATGGTTAAGAGCAAAATGCTTTGTCATTTCATGGTAAATTGGATTCTTGAAAAATTGAAGTGCACTTGTATTGTCATAAAAGATAGTGAGAAGCTAGTCACTCTCTATTCCAAGTTCTTTAGTAAGTTTTGTACCCATGTTACCTCACAAAGGCTAGATGCCGGTGTCCTTTACTCAACTTCCGTTAAATTTCTTGGTATCACATTTTGTTTCTTGGACTTCTAACTTATTAGAGAGTCTCCAAAGGAAACACCTAAGCTTGTGATAGATGTTCTTTTGTCCATGCATCTACCCCAATCACTATCTAACTAGCCCTACACATTGTTGGATGATGTTCTTCTTACGAGGATCCCCTTGCTTAGTGCACCTTTTAGGTAGCTCAGCATTCTAAATGCCATATTCAAGTGAGTTCTTCTTGGACAACTCACGAACTATGATAATGTTTTGTACTACAATGGTTATGTCTACCCTTATGAAAGTCAAATATATGAATTTTCCCACCAACCTTCTATAATATGTGGTATTCTTGAGTAGTTCTCTATCTTCCTTAGTCGACTTCCTATTTTCCTCCATAGGGGTAATTGTAGCTTTGGCAACAAGAAGTCCATATGTGCACAACATGTCTAATGTATATTTTCTTTGACATAGAAACACCCCTACCCTTGATCTTGCTATTTGAACTCCAAAAAAGTACCTTGGTCGTTTAAGGTCTCTAATTTTGAATCTTGTGCTCAAGTACCTCACCAACTTGTGTATATCCTCCCCCATTCTTTCCTCCAATAAGAACGTCATCAATATAAACTAGCAATACAATCTTTGTTTCTATCTTAGCTCCTTTTATGAAAAGTGAATGTTCAAACTTTGATTAGCTGAATCCAAATTAACAAAGTGCTTTTGTGAGCTTCACATCCAATATCTAAATGCTTGCTTTAGTCCATATAGAGACTTCCTTAATATGTAAACCATATTTCTCTTTAAAATCTTCAACTCCCTCTTCATCTCATAGCCTTAGGGATGTCCACGGAAACCTACTTATCAAACTTGTGATTGAGGAAAGCATTGTGTATGTCCAATTACTTCAGTTTATAGTCCTTAACTACAGCTAATGCCTAGAAAAGACTAATTATTATTTGCTTTATCACGGGGCTAAAAGTCTCTTAGTAATCAAAACCCATTACTTGGTTGAACCCCTTGGCCACAAGTCTTACTTTGAACCTCTCTATTAATCCATTTGAATTTAATATAGTCTTTTAGACCCACTTGCATCCTATAGTGTGATGTACTTTTGGTAAAGTCATCACCTCTCATATATTGTTTTCCGCTAATGCATTTAACTCTTCTAGAATAGCTTTCCTCCAATGTGTCAACTTGATAGCTTCAACATATGACTTGAGTTTTTTCACATTGTTTAAGGTTGAACAATAGCAATTGTACTCTTTGGACAATTGATTTGAACTCAAATTATTAACTATAGGGAGATTGGTACTAGGATCATTACGTTGTTGGTTTGGTGTCTTGAGCTTATGCTAGTAAATTTCTGGGTACTTTAGAAGCTTTTTTAGTCTCTCTAACCTTTTGATTTGAACAAGTTCTAAGTCAAGTTCTAATTGCCCATTGGTTTGCTAAATCAAGGGAATGTTGTTAGTTGTGGGTGAGTTAGGATTAGATTCATCTCTAGGATTAAGATTATAGACCTCTCGACTATAATATTCCTCACATTGAGCATACTCAAGTATGATAGGAATGACTAGAGAGATAGGTTGAGTTTCAGAGGTGCTTTTGGAAGTTTAAGTGTATTTAGAAAAGGGAAAAATGTTCTCATAAAAATGAAAGTTTTATGATTTTCATGATCATAAAGTTAGTAGGCCTTCATCCTATTAGGATAGCCTATGAAAACAACCTTTATAGCTCTAGCATCAAATTTAGTTTTGTCCCTCTTTAGTGTGAAGGCAAACATAAGACAACCAAAGACCTTTAGGTGGGAGTAATCTACTACAGTACTAAACAACATATCATATGGTGATTTATAATGCAAAATCTTAGTAGGAAGTCTGTTCATCAAGTGAGTTGCGCAAAGAATATCATCACCCTAAAATTTTCTTTGCAAAGGCCTAGAAAAGAATGGCTCTAATAGTAGATAGAACACATGAACATTGGTAGATGATGCCAAACTCATCATAGAAAGTAAATAGTTTAAGTTCAACAACATTGTTAGTCTTTATGGTCTGAACTTTGGAACCAAATTATGTTTGAATCATTCTACAAAACGTTGCTAGAATGAAAGCAACCTCATATTTATGTTTCATCAAATAGGTCAAAGTGTAACGGCTGAAATCATCAACAATTGTTGAAAAGAAATGGTATCCATTAATAGCAGTCAATGAATATGGACCCCATACATCTATATGAATCAATTCAAAAGGTTTCATAGTATTTATGGTATGAATAGAGAAAGACAACTACTTTTGCTTAGCTTTGGGGCAAACATCACATATTCTATTATGTGCACACTCAAAATCATTTACATAAATGGTCTAAGGTTTCATTTCCGGCCTCTTTTTACAAGAAAATGCTGTCTTGCTAAGCTACCAAATTCATCCATCATCCAGAAATCTGCAAAGTCCACCACTATATTGTAGCTTCGTTCTCCTCCAAACCATCACAATCCTCTCGCTAAAGTACTGCAACAATTAACCAAGGTAACGCTACAATAATTAACCCAACCAACATTGCAATGTGGGCAATAGGTGCTTATTTTCAACAACCAAGATAACACCATAACAAAATAGTGGAAGAAAAAATAAGAGCTCATTTTCGTCAACTCAAAATATAACCGTAATTTAGCAAGCTCATTTCAATAAAAACATAGTCCCACTCCAATCTAACTAAAATAAATGACAAACCTTGTCATCTAACACATGCAGCAACCCCATATCCAACCCCAACTACCTGGAAAATAGGCATATGTTTATGTTCTTAATGAAGTAATACAAAAAAACAAAAATAACAAAATGGGTTATCCATTGAAATACTTATGTATTTGGTTCTTCATGATGTTAAGTTTGGTGCTGGAAGCTCCAACTCTATGAGAGTTTTCTTGATCTACATAAATAAACAAACAACTTTATAAATAATAACTAAATTGAAAGTTTTAAGTGTAGCACCACTTTATAAATAATAATTATAGTAAGAAATATAAAACTTACTTTCATTTTCTTTTTCACTCCACAAAAATTTTTTGACCAATTGCTTGCACAAAATAGCATCTGAGCAGTTTTGGAAGCTAACGAAGCTCGATAAGAATCAATCACGTTAATTCTAGCACTAAAGGTCGCCTCAATTGCAATTGCAATGATAGGAATGGCTAACATATTAGTAGCCATTTGAGACAACACTAAGAAAGAGGCCTCATTCATTTTCCACTGCTCTACACAATCAAAAAATTTTGGATCAAACATGTGTCTAACTTGAGGTTGATCAAAATAATTCATTAATTCAGATCTCTAGGGTTAACCAGTTGCATCAAAAAGCTCTTACTCATCAAATGAATCCCAATATAGAGATGGTTGCCTGACTGGAATATCGTGACTAGAAAATGGAATTGAGCTTGCTCTTTCAAAGGTAGGATTCATGCTCATATACTCTTGAAATAAGTCAAAGATAGTTTTTCTTACTTTAAGTAGGTGCTCTTGTGCCTCATATAAAGAATACATTTGTGCAAATGAAATCTCCACTCCTTTTATCTTTTGCTTTAGATCTAAAATGGCAGTAACACCCTTTAACAAATTACATTTCCTACCAATATTTATCAAATTTTGTGATTATTCTGGCCACCATTCTTTAAACGAACTCATACTCATCATTTTTTCGGGCCTCCAAAGTCATTTTCACCTTAAAAACCTCTAGCAGGAACAAATTGCTTGTTGGGTATCACTCCTTTAAACGACATGTATAGTTGCATAGAAATTTTCTAAAATAACACATATTTTTTTCACTTTTCTCCAATCATCATATGATGGACAAAATTTATAACCAAACTCCATATCCACATACCATTCAAAAACCTCTTGAGACTTCAAAGCACAACTCAGCATCTCATTCCACCTAAATTTGCAATCATTTATCAAGTCTTCACCAGGGAATTGAAGTTATTAACTAACATCAACAAAGTCTATGGCTCTCTTATCAGTGCAAGCTATAAAGTCCACACTATCTCTTATATTGTCACAAATGCCACCAATCTCGCTTGGCAATGGATGTGAAATAAATTGCCACCACTCAAAAGATTCCTTGTTTTTGCAAGACATCTTGTAAAATTGTCACAACCACATCATTATTTGAGGCATAATCAATAGAAACTGAATGATGTTTTTGTTCAATGCTCCATTCCTTCGCCCACTTAAATAATTCGGCTATTATCACAACTCAACAACATGTTGATAGAACTTGAACAAATTTAAGAACCTTTCTTTAAAGTCTCCACTCTAAGTTGAACCAATGTCTAGTCACGACCATGTACTCAATCTTTTAGTTCTTTAATTTCCACATATTAGTCGTACTACTAATTTTGTTGACATTTGTTAGTTTCTTCTTCAATATCTTCTTGTGGACATCATACGCATAGACATAGCCATGCTTCATCATGTGTTGGGATATTGGTCTCCATTTTGGCATCCCACACTTTTGCGTGTCATTGAAACCCTCCTCCTCCACAATATTAAAGGGATGCTCAGGCATTAAGATCCAACGTGCAGTAGCTTCTCTCATTTTCTCCATATCAAACTTACCATCGTACAATGTCGAAAAATTTATTTTTATTTGTTGCGCCTCTTTGGGAACTTTGGCATCTCTAACCAAACAACTATCACAACTCATTAACAAGCTTGAAGTTTGTTTTGTTGGGCCCCAAGCTATTTTAGTGTCACAATGCAAACATATACTATAAAACTTCCCATCATCTTCAATTTCCTTAAAATCCTTCCATACCTTAAATTTCTTTCTTTTTTGGGTAGATGAAATTTAGATTCTTCTTCATGTGTATGTCCACCTTACTCTACATCATCTCCATCATCATCTTCATCACATCTTTTTATATTTTCAATGGATGGACGTGAGTTACCATAGTACTCAAATGGATCATAATCCATTTGCACAATACAAAAGGAAAGAAAAATTATAACAATCAACAATCAACAAAAATTTTAAATAAGACTTAAAGAATTTCAAAATTTTGAACCAATATAAGTGAATTAACAATGTAGCATAAATTCATTTATGCCTCAAAATCCAAGAAATGAAAATTAGGTTGCAAATTAATTAATAAATATTGTTCAATGTATCCCATACCTAGGCAATTATGCATAGTCAGCAATAAGAATCATTTTGTTAACAAAATATACAGATGGTAGCAATAAGGCTTATTTTATTTTTTCTATCAAATAATCCTATAGAGTATGGACATTTGAATACAGCATGATAAACTTTGAACTGTATACATATGCATATGTAAGTCGAACAAACAATATAATTGCCATTTCATTGGTTCAAATCTATTTTAAAAAATTTGATTTCAGAGAAAGAAAATTGGTTTGGTTCAAAAAAAAAATTTCCCACATGCATTACATCTTGTTGCGGAATGGCAATCCTCACCTATACTTATTTAATGTTAGCACTTTCATAATAGACAGTACAATATCATAATGGATAAAATTCAAAGCAACAAGTAATCAAAACTCTTTTATGACAAAACTTTCAAAGCTCACATTATTTTGCTCTAAAGAAGAATTCAACAAAACCAAAAGCTAATGATAATACATAAGATGGTCAAATGGGTGACATATTTCCATCCTCTTAAGAAAAGCATAGGAACAACTGTGACATCTTGTGATTGTATATTTCTAGACTCTAAAAGTCCACAAAAATATGAGAAATTCTAATTGCTTCTTAGGATCCAAGCCATGAGAAGTAATAGAAAGCCTAGTCCATCATCCTTGTCAGGACTTGGGAGTTTTAGATTAGTGTGACTTATGAGAACAAACCAACATAGCCTGACGAGATAGGAAGAGGCGAAAAAACCCCAAGTTAGACAATATTCTAACTAGGTCCATGTCCTTTCCTCATTCAAATCAATTTATTTCGTAAAGAAAAAAATCTTTTACCCAAAACCAAAATGCATTAAAGCTACTCCACCAAGAGTCCATAGCATTCGAGAATCTTTACAAGATAGACATAAAAAAAATTCTTACCACTATAAACTCCAAGCATGCTACTCGATGATGATAGTGCATTGCCAATTTGGTGATGCTTCTCCATTATTTCAGGTACTATTGAATAGGGGTGAATATATCATGCAGCCTATACAACTCAATCTTGGAAAAGAAACAGAGAAAGGATTAAGATCAAAACTCAAGAAGTGGACGTCAAATTGTGGTAGAAAGAGATGATCAGCTTTGATTGCCTCCTTAGAACTTATGGTCCCTGTTACATTGATTAACCACCTACAAAAGGCAATTATATACACTCCAATAACAATTAATTAGCTATTAAAACAAGTTAGATAACTACTCTAAACAAGAAGCCGAACAGATCAAAAGCCAGAAAGAACTGCCACTACCACTAAGGAGGTCTGCTGTCATCCTTGCTCTTTTAAGGTGGAAGTTGAGTGTGGCTGGCTAATTTCTTTAAGTTGCATTTTTTATCCTTTCGATACACCCCTTTAAGATGAGTGTAGATATTATCAACATTTATCTTGCCTAAGAGATGATTTAAGTACTTTGATGAAGAATCCTTCGAGAAAATGTCTGCAAACAGCTCCTTTGTCTGCACATACTTTACTTCCACTAGTTTTCCTTGAACCTTTTCCCTTACAAAATGAAGATTAAGGTCAAAGTACTTTGTTATTTCATGATAAGTTAGGTTTTTTGATATTTGAATAATACTTTGATTGTTATAGTAGATTGTGACAGGCCTTTGTGCTTTGTTTCCTATCTCTTTCAACAGGTTCTGTAGGAACATTATCTCACACAAGTATGAAGCTAAGGCCCTATATTCTACCTCTATAGAGCTTCTTGCCACCACATTTTGCTTTGTTGACCTCCAATGTATTAGGGAGCCTCTTAGACAAATGTAAAAACCAATTATAGACCTTCTAGTGTTCACATAGGCAGCCTAGTTTCATTTGACCATCTTTCAAGGTATTTGACCAGGCCCTACTCATTATGATTTCCATTCCTAGAGGCTTCTTTAGATAACTCAACACCCTGAAGGTCACATTTAGATGCGATCTTCCTAGTTTTCCCATGAATTGAGAAAGAGTCTGCACAACAAATGCAATATCTGGTCTAGTAAAAATGAGATAAATTAGCTTTCTTACTAATCTTCTATAATATGTGACATATCTAAGTGATTGGTCATCCTCCTTGCTCAATCATTTATGCTTTACCATAGGTTTGACTGCAGCTTTGGCCCCACAAAGTCCATAGCCACATAACATGTCCAATGTATATTTCCTTTATCATAAGGATATCCCCTTACTTGATCTCGCTACTTCATTTCCAAGGAAGTACCTTAAGGTTCCAAGATCTCTAATTTAAGTGTTGTACCTAAGTGTTCTATTAATTTGTGCATCTCATCCTCATTCCTTCCTCCAATTAACACTTCATCGACATATACCAATAACACCAGCCATCTACTCTTATTTGTCGTTTTGTAAGAGGGAATGATCTGCCTTTGATTGTTCAAATCTAAACTTGCAGAGCACCTCTATGAGCTTTACATTCCATTATCTAAAGGCTTACTTCAATCCATTTAGGGATTTTCTCAGTTTGCAAACCATATTTTTCTATAGAAGCTGTGGCTCTCCCTTCATCTCATAACCCTGTGGAAGTTTCATATAGATTTCTTCCTCTAGGTCCCCATTGAGAAAGGTATTATGGATGTCCAATTGTCTCATCTTCGAATCATGCAATGTAGCCAAAGTCATGAATGTTCTCACTATTGCTTACTTTACCACCGTACTAAAGGTTTCTTGGTAATCAAAACCTTCGACTTGGTTATAACCCTTTGCCACTAACCTCATCTTGAACCTTTAAATTGAACCAGTTGACTTCAATAAAGTTTTTGTATACTCACTTACATCCTATGGCATGTTTTCCTTTAGGGAGAGTCGTCAACTCCAATGTCTTATTCTCCTCAAGAGCTCTCAACTCCGCTAACATAGCCTTCCTCGAGTGTGGATGCTTAACAACCACTACATAAGATTCAGGTTCCTCTACTTGATTTAATGCTAACAGGTAGCAATGGTACTCTTGAGATAGTTTCTTGGTGCTGAGATGTGAAGTTATTGAATGTCGGGTGCTTTGGTGATCAAGGGGTTGGTTTGGTGGGCTGAGGTTGTATTGGTGTACTTCCAAGTATTTGGGAAGTTTCCTAGGTTTGTTGGATCTCCTAAGTTAATCATTCTAGTTTTCTAGTTGTATTTGGGGTTGAGGTTGTGAGATCAAGGTTTTAGTTTGTTCTTGACAGGTCTATAAAAATGAAATAAGCTTAAAGAGTTGCACATATGGTCTGTTGCCCCTGAGTCTATGATCTGTGAATGAGAGTTTGACAATTCATTTTGTTTACTTGCAAGTTTGGATTTGGTGATAAATGAAGAAAATGTAAAGAAGGTTGCAAGTCCATAGTCATATCAGAAGAGGGTTGAGCACCTGCAAAGTTTGATAAGTACTTAGCCTTTTTAGATGAGTTTCCAAAATCCTTTTGTGAAGTGCCCACACCAAATTAGGAAATGCTTTGTGAGCTCTGCAGATTTATCAGACCTCTTAACTGAACCTTTGTGAGCCTGAGATTAGCTATCTCAGAGTGTGTAGCATGTTGATCTCCCTCATTAATCATTGCTTGAATAGCTGCAAGCTACTGAATATTATTCCTCCCCTCTGTGAATTTGAAGTTTGATGGTAAGACAATTATTCTATAACACTTGTCCTTTGTGTAATCCTTCGTTCCACAGTGGAAGCACAACTTGCCCTACTTCCTTTCCTTCTTGTTAGACGCAGATGATAGAGTTGAGATATCTGCCACTTGTCTTGTTCACATGGCCCTCTGTGCTTTCTCTACTACTAAGGCATTATAAGCCTCATCAAGTGTTGGAAAGGGTTTTTGCCTCAATAGTTGAGTTTTATTAGCTGAGTAGGTCTCATTCAATCTATTAAGAAACTTATAAACTTTTTCTTTCTCTTGAGCATCCATAAATGACTGGAAACATGCAGAGTTGCACTTTCCACACTTGCAATGAGGGGGTAGCCTATAGAGTCTTAGCTCCTCGAAAATGGTTACCAACTTAGTGTAATAGGAATATACTAATCTTATCCCTTGAGTGACATTGTGTAGGTCATTCTATAATCTACATACTCGGTTATTATTAGGCAAAGAAAACCTCCTTTCCAATACATCCCACATTTGGCTTGCCTGCCTCATGTAGAACATAGTAGCTGCTAGAGAGTGAACCATGGATTTAGGCATCAATGCCACAATTAGATCATTGCAGGAACTCCATGCAGTGGCAGGAGGATCATCAACTAGAGACCACTACACTTCCATTAACAAAGCCCAACTTATTTCTAATTTGACAATGCCAACTTGAATTACCTATGTTAGGTTGCATAATTTGCTCCATTAAGTTCTGGATAACTGATCAAAGTGTTGTGATTGTCAGTTAGATAAATTTAATATGGAGAATTAGGGTGCTCCACTAAATGAAATGATTGTGAACTGTTGATGGGATTGACTGATCTTGATGATGATTTCATTAGAAATGAAGATTTGGTATGAACTCTACTAGGGAACAAGACTAATTAATGCTGTTTAAGGTTGAGGGAGATCTAGAAAGATGGTGTTTACTACTCTAATATCATGTTGAATTGTGGTGAATATGTCATGCAACTCGTACAACTCAGTCTTGGAAAAGAAACAATGAAAGTCTTGAGATCAGAACTCAAGAAGGGGAGGTAAAACTGCTGCGAAAAGAGATGATCTACTCTGACTACCTCCTTAGAACTTATAGGCACTATTACATTGATTAACCACCCACATGATTGGTTATCCTAAAAGGCAATTATATATATTCTAATAAAAGTTAATTAGCTAACAAAACAAGTTAGATAACTACTCTAAACAAGAAGCCCAATAGATTAGAAGCTAGGAAGAACTGCCATTGCCCCTAAGAAGGTCTGTTGTCAACCTTGTTTTTCTCAGGTGGTAGCTAACTAAGATTGTGATTGGCTAACTTCTTTGAGCTACATTTTTGATCCTTTTGACAAGCACAATTGAAACCCCAGCTTCCCAAGTCCCAACTCACAACAGCAATAGAGTATCGTCAATTCATCTTTGCTTAGACACTCAATCTTGCACTTTGCCACTCTATTGGAAGGAGAGAATAGGCGAGATTTGAGAAGTAGAAATGCAAAAAAGAGGACTAAGGGTGAGGAAGAGGGATTCAAATGTTAGATATTGTAGAATGGTGGCGTTTAGGAAAGATGGGTTGGGGGCAGGGTTGCTTAATCTACTATTGGGCCTAGGTAAGGTAAGTGGTAAACTAGTAAAGGGGAATAAAATTAAAAATAGATAGGAGAGTCAAGCTCTAACTACTTAGTTAAGTTTGAGCCTATCCATAGCCTGCTAGAGTTCGACTTGAAAAGCAACTCAAGTTGAGCTTTAACTGAGCTGAGTCGAGCAGCTCAGTCTACTAACACTCCTACTTGCCACCCACTCAAAAATGATGAACGAAATTTTTTTTTATATAATAATTATTTATACTATATATTCAAGTTAAAGTATCTTTTATCTTATCAAATAATAATCAAGATGTTCTTACTTCTAATACACACACACACACGTATTCATTGAGTTTTATTGATTTTGCTCTCTTAATTTATATTATTTTTTAATTTTCTTTCTAAATTTTATTTATTCTTTCTTTTCTTTCTTTTTTGATTTTTCCTTTCTATCTCATTTTAATATATTTATAGATTAAAAATTATTTTCTAATATGACAACTCAACCTTGAGAGAAAGAGAGAGAGAGGGGGGGGGGGATGTAATATTTCTTGGGTAATAAATGCAATAAAACTCTTTATATTTTTCTTGGCACTATAATAATTTCTTCTTTATGTGCATTTGAATGGGAAGAATTAGATTTGGAGAGAGTATTTCAAGAAACTATTTTGAATCACTTAAAAGAAGAGGAATTCCAAATCTGCCCCAACTACTAAATATATAATTTGAAATGATAATTTAAGGATTTGTAATCCTTCGCTATCTGAATAAGTATGATAAAATTATTGTTATGCATTTGAAATTTATCCCTTTAAGTCAATTAATCTAAATGCACCCTAAATAAGTTCTTTGATGGCATCAACTCCCTCAGTTACAACTCTTTTTATATTGTTCAACTAAATTTAAATTAATTTTAAATGTATTTACAATTAGCCATAGTACTTTTCCAAGATGTTTTTGAATAGAGATCGCTTGGAAAAAATACCTTAACATAAAATCATATTTCCATGTATTGCAAAATTTGACTAATTCAGCTAACACATGTTGGTTTCATTCCTTTTAGATCTTATTGGAACTAAAACATGTGGTTGCAAGATCAGATGAAGTTGTACCTGGCAGACCACCTCAACTGTTGACTTGTAGTGGTAGTTTATTGAAACTTTTCAGTGCTCCCTTGATGTAGTTAACTAAGTTACACAGTTGATCTTTTGGCAATTAGTATAGGTGATAGTTAATGGCCTAAACCCACATATATTGCAGAACGATGGCTCTGCATCCAATGGAACAATAACTCCACTTTGTAAAGTTAGAAACTACCTTATTTCACCCTTTCTTCCTATTATTTCTTGCTTTCATCTTTCTTATGTTTTTTTTGTTGTAAATGTGCATGCATCTTATGTACCGTTACATGGTATTAGAGCCTTGAAGAGAGGAAGAAGGAAGAGAAACAACCGTCACAATGTCATAAGCATCTTTAGTTGGAAATCAACACAACATGCCAGTAGATAGATTTCTCAACTTTTTTGATCCTACCAACCTCTTTAGAATAGACAATGGAGACAACCCATGGTAACTTTGGTCCCTGAGCTTTTGACAATACAAAGGTACATGGTTTGGGCAAGAAGCATGAGAAGAGCCCCTAGAGCTAAGAACAAATTGGGATTTATCGCTGGACAAATTAGGAAACCTGTTGCTAATGATATTACACTTCTTGAAGCCTAGGAGAGATGTAATGATATGATAAGCTCTTGAATCTTGAACTCCATTTCACCACCTATTTAAGGTAGTGTGCTGTTTTTGGGTGTTGCTTGTGATTTATGGAATGAGCTCAATGAAAGAATGTCAAAACAAAATGGACTCAGGATATACCAGTTAAAACAGACACTTAGCTTACTAATGCTGGTTGATGACATGATTATTGCATACTATGGGTAACTTAAAGAAATATAGGATGAACTTGCTTTCTATGATGGTATGTTAGAGTGTACTTGTGGGAAATTAAAGGTTCTTATGGATAGATATCAAACGGCTTATGTGATGTAATTCCTAATGGGGTTGAATGATTCCTACAACAAAGTTAGAGATCAAATCTTGATGTTAGATCTCTTACCACCTATGAACGCGATCCTTGCCATGGTTCAATAATAGAAGAAACAATATCAAATCATCTCAAACATGTAGTGAGCTGAGTCATGAGTTTCTGCACAAAAAGGATTCAGAACTCTTCCATGATAAGAGCTAAAAGGGATAAACCTTACTACACTCACTACAAGCCCATAAGTCACACACTCCAAAATTGTTTTAAGGTAGGGAATGTCTAGCCTCCAATATACACACACTACAATATGAAGAGGCATCTTACTGCGAGATGCTACAAATTGAATGGATATCTATCATGGCAGAAGATGTACTAGAAAGGAGTCAAGAATGCAAATACAACCTTGGTGAATTAAAGTGGTTCAGAATAGTAAACAGGTTATTCTAGTGAGAATGGTGAAGAAATGATTCTCACCAAGGCACAATATCATGAGTTGATGGCCTTTCTCAGTGCTGGAAAGATATCAATCACCACATCATATGATACAAGCCAAACTCAGAACCAAAACACTCTATTTCACTATCTTGCCTTCCACTTACCTAACCAATCCAACTAACATGTTGGTAAGTCCTTACCTATCTCGGCACAAACTTTTGCCACAAACCAAACTTTCCTCCGGTCTCAGATTTTTGACACAGGGCAATAGATCACATGATCTACCACCTTAGTTTGTTTACTTCCATCACAGCCACTACTTCCATTCCATTCAAGCTTCCAAATGGATCTCATGTAACAACAACACACATAGGAAAAGTGCAGCTAACAAAGTCCATTATATTGAATAATGTACTTTATGTTCCATCCTTTGCATTGAACATAATTTTAGTAAGAAAACTAACTCAAGATTACCCTTTCTACCTTTTGTTTTCCTCTTCAACTTGTTATGAACAGGACCTTGTTTCTTAGACCACGATTGGGAAGGCTAAAGGTCAAGATAACTTGCACAAGTTCTTAGAGAATAAGGTGCATTCTAATCAACTTAGGGCAGACCTACCAAGCTTCTGGTAGAACACTTCACCCAAATTCTATTCTATTATAAGTCCTGATATTAGTTGCGCCCTTTGGCATTATAGACTGGGTCAAATCTCAAGTAGGAAATTGAATCTCATTGACAACTCAGTTATCAAACTAATCAAAAATCAAATGAATGATTTTGGTTACCTAATTTACCCTCTTGCAAAGTTGCACAGAAAGTCCTTTGATCACAACTCTCTAAGATCTTCGTGTCCCTTTGAGTTATTACATTGCGACATGTAAGGACCTTTTAATGAAGTAGGATACGATGGAAGCCATTTCTTCTTAACTGTAGTTGATAATTATACCAGGACAATTTGAATTTACATGCTTAAAACAAAGGGAGAAACCAATCATTGTATGAGAGCCTTCCATAAGTTAGTGCAGAACTAGTTTGAAAGAAAACTTAGGACCATTAGAATTGATTATGGTACAGAATTCATCTTAAAAGTTTTTTACCAAAGTGAGGGAATAGTACACCAAAGAACATATGTGGAAAGGCCCTATCAAAATGATATATTTGAGAAAAGACAACAACACTTGTTAAATGTGGCAAGAGCACTAAGATTCATATATGATATGCCTTTAAAATACTGGCCTGAGTGTCTTTTGACAGCAACATATATAATAAATAAGACACCAACCATAACCTTAGATGGTAAAACACCGTATGAGATTTTGTTTAGGATCCAACCATCATATTTTAAGGGCATATCATATATGAATCTTAGTGCTCTTGCCACATTTAAGCGAGGAAACATTAAATAAGGGAAGAAAGAAGTTTGATGCTAGGGTAACGGCATGTGCCTTTTCAAGGTATCCTTAAGGTGTGAAGGGGTATAAACTATTGGAACTAAAAACTAACAATGTTTTCATTTTAAGGGATGTTAACTTCTATGAGAATGTTTTTCCCTTCAAATAACAAAATCAAATTAGTGAGTCCTCAAAACATTTAGCCAAACACAGCTTCTTGATCCTACACACCATCCAAAGCTATCTATTTTTTGTACTAAACAATTATTCTTCTCCTTCTAATGATCAAAATCTCAACACTTAAAACCATAAACAATCCCCTCTAGATTCTAAAAGCTTGAATTCAAAACATCAAAACCACACACAATCAAACACAGCCCCTCTTAAGCATGAACCTTCATTAGAACCTACTCCATCTAACAACTAACTTCCTATTGCCCTAAAGACATCTACTAGAGTGACGAATGCCCGTCAGCAAGCCAACTCATCTTCATCAATCTCAACATAAATACGTGAACAAAACCTCAAAAACCTTCCTAGATATCCACTTGAAACTATTTTGAGTAACGGTAGGTTTCTCCCTTATCACCAAGCCTTCTTGGTTGTTATTTCCTCACATAATATCCAAAGACTTATGCCAAGACTTCAAGGGATCGTAATTGCCCATAGGTAATGCAAGAAAGTCAATTGATTAAAAGGCTGAATTATGATGTTTGGTCATGCATTAGTGAAGCTATAGCCTATTGTGACTCAAATTTGAGGTCTTGTCCAGGCACCAAGAGGTCTATTACATGTTATTAGATTTTCTTAGGGAGTTCTCCAGTATCTTAGAAGTCAAAGAATCAATCTATTGTCTCTAGATCATTAGCTGAAGTAGAATGTAGAGCCTTGGCCTCAACATGTGCAGAGTTAACTTAAATGAGTTACATTTTCTAAGGTTAGGGGATTATGCATGACCAACCATTAGAATTACATTGTGACACCAAGGTTGCACTACACATTGCTACAACCCTATCTTTCAAGAAAGGAGCAAGCACATAAAGATGGATTATCACATTGTGAGAGATCAACTACAACATAGATTGATCAAGACGTATAATGTACTAACAGAGGAATAAGTTGCTGATGTAATGACCATACGCTTTGCTGCAGACTTGTTCAATAGGCACTTGAGCAAGATAGGAATGGTAAATCTCCATTCTCCATCTTAAGGGGGGCTATTGCAACCAAAACAAGTGGTTGCATGATCAGATGAAGTTACAGCTAGCAAACCACCTCAATTGTAGACTTGTAGTGGTAGTTGTTTGGAAGTTTTTTGTGCTTCCTTGATGTAGTTCATTAAGTTACACATGATTGATTTTTGGCAATTAGTAACTCTAGATGGTAGAATTAAGAACAATCGTCTTTCACCCTTTCTTCCAATTGTTTCTTGCTTTCATCTTTCTAGTGTTGTTTCTACTGCACATGTGCATGCATCTTGTGTACCTTTTCAAATACGTAATGTTTGGTTTAAATGTATTTAACATAAAATGAAGAAAAATTTTTAAATGTATATATCAAATTTTTTCAAAAAATAATAGAATATGCTGACTCAAAAGAATGAGATAGTTAATACAAAAGTGTATTTATAACATGCTAATTCAACTCCATTTAAATACTGTATACTGGTTTAAAAACTTTTAAAGTTAAGATGAAGGAAAATTTTAAAAATGCAACATATAATTTTTTAAAGGATAAAAATATGTTGACTGAAAAGTGATATACGTTATACCAAAATCTATTTACAAAAATATTAGAAACAGAAAAAATAATAATAATTTTGTGACAAACATATACCAGCAAGAGAGAAACTCAATGGTAAGTAGACAGTCGTTCTATGAAAATATTTTTGTTACATAATAAATTGAGTACAAAATAACTAGTCATATTATCAAGTATAGGTCACTGTCTAATTTACATTTTGTTAGACTTATTGCATTGGCATATTTTGGTTGGGTCTCCTCATCTTGTTTGATTTGACATGCATAAAACTATTTATGACAATAAACTTGGATGGTTGAATCAAATGAAGAAATCCATCTAGAAGATATGATTGAAAATCAAAATATTAATTGGATAGTGATCATGACAATCGCAGTATATCTAAACTTAAATGTTGCCTAATGTTGTCAACATTTCAACTAACATTTAAAAGATTGATTCTTGTTATTCTGGAGTTTATTTTGGCCACGAGTCCATGATTTTTAATATAAATAGAGACCAAAGATCAAGAGTTTGGCAAAGGCATGGAGAGAAAAAAGTGTGACAGCTTGAGTACCAAATTTTTTGTCTTGTGTGAGTTTAATTTTCATATTATTCTTCATATTTTTGAATAGTGAGTGAATAACAAATCCCTTAGGATAAATTAAGTATAATTGAATGTTGAATCATATTTTTGAATAAGTGAGTGAATAACAATTTTTTTAGGATAAATTCACTATAATTAAATGTTGAATCAAAGGATTTTTAGGTCAAATAAAAATGCTGATACGTTTGTTTTACTAACAAATTGAGAAACTTGTTATGTGGTAATAGTGACTTAGGTGAAAAAATTATTTGTCATTACTTATTTTTTGAATTTGGTGGAAAATTTAATCTAGACAAGACCCATTAAATATAAAACTTATTATTTTGAATTGCGTAAACAATTTTGATACTCATTTTCTCCGTTATTGTTTGTGTATGTGGTTGTGTGCATCTTGTCAATATTATAACAATATTGTAAGAATGCATCGAATCTACCCAACTTACATGTTTAATTTATTAAGAGTATAGTAATGTTTAAAAATTTTAACTCCTTCATTTTTTGCCTCTGTCAATTTTAGTATTGCTGTGAATTTCCATTATTGATTCAATAGATTGATTATATTTTAGTAAAGATTCATAGAGGTTGGTTTTGCAGGCGATATTAACATTGGTTGGTGAGAACATTCAATTTGATACCAAAATTTCTAGAGCGTCACGTCATCCTTGTTGTTAGGTCTCAATCATCTAATATCCTTTGTGTAGAAGAACGATCGAATTAAAACAATCAAGAAAGAATGGAAAAGAAAACAGGAAATCAACTTCTAGAACCAGAGTTTCTAGAAATCTAGTTTTCTATTTTATGGCAGTGTTACTGTTCCATTGCCTTTTTCCTAAAACTCTGCACTATTAAAAAAAAAAAAAGAATACCATAACTATCTACACTCACACACGGAACACATGGTAAATTTCCCGCTCAAAAATTCTACCGAACTCATACAAAACAGCCTGCACAAGAGAGACCATCTGCTGGTGCTGGTGCTGTGAACTGTGAGAATGAACATTTGCCATGTGGATGGATTTCTTTGGTCATTAGCAGCCCCCACAAGATGAGAATTGGTGATTCACCATTCCCATCTTGCAAATATGATTTGTAAACAAATCATGAGCTAAAGGTTTGATCATGATGATGTCTGCAACCTGATTGGTAGTAGGAACATAACAAGTGATCAACTTCCCTTCTTGAATTTGATCTTTGACTAGGTGACAATCCATCTCTATGTGTTTGCTACGTTCATGAAACACAAGATTAGCTGCTATATACATGGCTGCCTGATTGTCACATTGTAGTGATGTTGTTCCAGCTGCTTAACTCCAAGTGCTGCAAAAATAAACTTTAACCATGTTAATTCATTGCATGTTGTTGCCATTGCTCTATATTTTGCTTCAGCTGAAGACCTAGAAACAATGGACTGTTTCGTGGACTTCCAAGACACCAAGGACTACCCAAGAAATATGCAATAACCTGTAATAGATCTTCGTGAATCAACACAAGCTCCCCAATCTGAGTCACAGAAGGCTATAAGCTTTAGCTCATTCTTTGAAGGGAAGAACAATCCTTGTGAAGGAGTGGCCTTGATGTAATGTAGGACAGTGGAAGGATCATCCAAAGGCTTCCCCTTCTCTTTGTTGAGTTTTAATCCTTGTTCCATAGGTGTTTTGCAAAGCTTGCTTCCAAGTAAACCACTGTCTGCTGGAATGTCCATGGCATATTTCCTTTGACTAATACAAAGTCCCTTCTTATTCTGAGCAACTTCCAATCCTAAGAAATATCTCAACTCACCAAGATCTTTAATCCTGAAACTATCATGCAAAAAGTTCTTCACAGCTGTGATATCTTCTTCTTGATTACTTGCTACTACAATGTCATCCACATATACTAATAAACCTGTGAAAGATTTTCCTTTGAGCATGGTATAAAGGCAATAGTCAGCCTTAGACTACTGGAAACCATATTTCAGTAGTGCATTTGACAATGTTGCAAACCATTGTCTTGATGCTTGTTTTAAACCATACAAACTTTTGTTTAACTTGCATACTTGATTGATTGTTCCTTTGTTGTATCCTAGAGGCTTCTTCATATAGATTTCTTCATCCAATTTACCATGTAGAAAGGCATTGTTGACATCAAGCTGGTGTAACTTCCATCTCCTTGCTGCAGCAACTGCAAGTAAGCATTTTAATGTGGGCAGCTTAGCTACTGGTGAGAAGGTTTCTTGGTAATCTTCCCCTTCCTTTTGTGTGAAACCTTTTGCAACTAATCTTGCTTTATATCTTTCTATTCTTCCATCAGACCTGTATTTGATCTTGAAAACATACTTACATCTAATGGCCTGCTTCCCATCTGGTAAGTCTGTTACAGTCCATGTTTGATTTTGCTCAAGTGCTTCCAACTCAAAATTTTTGGCTTGTCGCCATTTGGGACTTTTGACAACCTCATTGTATGTTGCTGGCTCTTCCTAAGAACAAATAGGAGCCAAGAAGGATTGATAATGAGAATGAGGTTTAGGATTTTCTAAAACATTTTGTATAGGATATCTAACACTTCCTTTTGGAGTTGAGCTTGTCTGGCTAGTGGATAAGGATAAGGTCGAGATGACTTGACTGCAATGGTAATCTTTAAGATATTCAGGTGCCCTTTTTATCCTACAAGATCTCCTTAATGGAGGAAAATGCTTGGATGTTATTGGAGCAGGGCTTGATGAAGATTAGTTGAGATCATTGTCCGGAATGTTTTCTGTGGGTCATATATGGATTGAGGAATGATTGGACTAGGAAGATCATGAGGACATATAGAACTATTGAAGAGCTGACATCATTATGGGAGTTTTGAGAGTCAATCAACATCTTCTTAGAATGAAAAGGAAATATGTGTTCACAAAATGTCACATCCCTTGAAATATAAATCTGTTTGGTTTCTAAATCTATAACCTTATAACCTTTTATCCCATATGGATATCCCATGAAAACACATTCTTTTCCTCTAGCATCAAATTTTCTTCTTTCTTGCTTAAGAGTTGCTGCATAACACAAGCAACCAAACACCTTTATGTGTTTGTATGTTGGTTTAGTTTTGAAAAGCATCTCATAAGGACTTCTAGTTCCCAAGACAGGGCTTGGCATTCTATTTATAAGATAAGTGGCTGTCAAAATACATTCATTCCAATATCCTATGGGAATACCAGACTGAAATCTCAAAGCTCTAGCTACATTCAAAAGATGTTGGTGTTTTCTCTCAACTGTTCCATTTTGTTGAGGTGATTCAACATAAGTTCTTTAGTGTATTATCCCTCTTTCATGATAAAAGTCTCCCAAAGAAAATTCTGAACCATTATCAGTCCTAATCATCTTTATTTTCTTATCAAATTGATTATTAATCATATTGCAGTAAGATATTAGACATTGTCTGGTTTCTAATTTTTCTTTCATTAAATATACCCAGGTTGTCCTAGTGAACTCATCCACTATGGTTAAAAAATATGGACTTTTATCATGAGCAACCTCATTGAAAGGACCCCATAAATCACAGTGTATTAAATCAAAAGGATATGATATTTTGTGTTCACTAATGGAAAATGGTTTTCTGTGCATCTTGGCCAAGGGACAGACAGAACAAAAATTCTCATTCATTGCAGAGGGTTTAAATTTCACAAATTCATCATCAATGAGTTGTAAAACTTTCCTAGAAGGATAACCAAGGCGATAATGCCATATGTTATCAGTAAGGTCAGAATTATCAATATTACAGAATTCAGAAGATGAAGCTGAATGTAGTTCCAGTGGTTGAGTGAAACTTACACTGAGTTTGTTGTTTAATGGTTGGGTCTTTTGTATTTTGTACAAGCCATCTTTAACCTCACCCCTCCCAATCATGGCCTAAGAAGTCAAGTCTTGCAAGAAACATACAGAAGAGGTGAAAACAATCAAGTAGAGGAAGACTGTGTTATTTTCCTCACTGACAAAAGATTAACTGAAAAGGATGGAACAAAAAGCACATCATGCAGAATGAGATTTTCATTGAAGTTCACTCTCCCTATATGAGTAGCAATAGTTTGTGAACCATTAAGGAGTCCAATATGTCTAGAAGTTTTAAAAAGAGTAGTGAAAAACCAGTTGGGATCACAAATTATGCGATCTATTGCCCCTAGTGTCCACTATCCAGGAGTGATTTGGACTTTAAGTGAGGTCTTGGTTTGATATGGTCAAAGTGGAGTGGTTACTAGCCATGTTTAGACAGCTTGAGGATTGAGTAGGACAATTGCTAACAACAGTGCTAGCTGTAGGAGATGGAGAAGGTTGGTTGCCATTATCAATGGCTACTCCTCTTCTAGCCGCAAGAATAGCCATCAATTCTTCATACTGGGATTTAGTTAAGCTCATTCTATCATCTCCACCATGATAGGTTTTGCCTTCTCCCTGCTAAACAACCTGAGACAAGTGGCTATAGGACCCTACCTTCCTTCCCTTTTGGTATAGTTTATGCCCTAGTAGATATCCAACAAGCTTATAGCATTTTTATTTCAAATGTCCCTTCATGTGACAATGTGAACATGTAGGAACTTCAGCATTTCCCACCTTGAAGTAGGATTCAAGGCTATGTCCTAGGACCTTACAGTGTGAACTATGGTTTGTCCCTCCTTGCTCCTGATTTTGATGTTGATGTACTTTTTTAGTAGATAAGGCCATGCTATCAATTCCTTGCATTGTTCTAAGGATTTGATGTTGTTTTTCTTGCTGGTGAACCATTGCAAAAACTTTGTTAATGGGAGGAATATGATCCAACATCAGGATTTGATCCTTGACATGACTTCAATTCTCATTTAATCCCATCAAAAACTGAAGCACACAGTCTGTGTGCATTCTTTCATTCATAATCCATAGATACCCACACGAGCACTCTGGCATTGTATCATAGACTGAAATTTTATCCCAAATTACTTTCAGTTTATTGTAGTAAGTTACAATCAAATCATCTACCTAGATCAGATTTGCTAGAGCCTTTTTGAGTTGATAAATCCTAGGTCCATTGTGTTGAGACATCCTTTGATTTAATTCATCCCACGGCTCATAAGCATGATCAAAAAAGAGTAGACTAGATTTAACAGATTGAGATATTGAGTTTAGCATCCAGGAAACTACCATATCGTTGCATCTCTCCCAAGCTTCCAGGAAAATGGAGTTGCTGGCTTTAGGTTTTCTGATTTGTCCATTGACAAACCCTAATTTGTTCTTAGCTCTGAGAGCTCTCCTCATGCTACGAGACCACATGACATAGTTCTCATTTGTCAGTAGGTCTGGAACCACGGCCACCATTGGATTATCACCATGATCAATCTGTAAGGATTGAACGGATCAGCAAAGTTAGGAAGATAATCTAGTTATGGTGGATTTCCAATTGAACCAGATGATTCATCCATGTTTTAAAGATGATCGAAATCCTCACTATCTTTTCCAACCTCGCTTTGATACCATGTACAAGAACGATCGAATTAAAACAGTCAAGAAGGAATGGAAACGAAATCAGGAAAGCAACTTCTAGAACCAGAGTTTCTGGAAATCTAGTTTTCTATTTTATAGCAGTGTTACTGTTCCATTGCCTTTCTCCTTTAAAACTTTACACTATTTTTTTAAAAAAAGAATACCACAACTATCTACACTTACACACGGAACACATGGTACATTTCCCGCTCAAAAATTCTACTGAGCTCACACAAAACAGCCTGCACAAGAGAGACCATCTACTGGTGCTGGTGCTGTGAACTGTGAGAATGAACATTTGTCATGTAGATGGATTTCTTTGGTCATTAACACTTTGTAGAAAACGTCGCCACAAAGTTCACCTTTTGCTTGTTATCTTAACACTTCACAACTTGCTTTCCTCACTTTCCGCTTTGCAATGGCCGAAAAATCAACCCCACCCTATGTGCTCATGTTCCCTTTGCCCCTCCAAGGCCTCGAGAACTCCATGCTCAAACTGGCTGAGCTCCTTTGCCTCACAAACCTCCACATTACCTTCCTAGTCACAGACTACATCTACGATCGCCTCCACTGCCACTCCAACATCCGAACCCTTTTCAGCTCCTACCCGGGTTTCCAGATCCAGACAATCTCCAATGGGTTTCCAAAAGACCACCACTGGGGGGACAAGTTCTTGGAGTTTTTCGATTCTTTGGCGGAAAAGACTAAACCACTACTCAAGGATTTGCTAACCAGTGGGAGCTTCAACTTTTTGATTTCTTGTATCATAGCAAACGAGGTACTGGGATTTACTTGTGATGTGGCCTATGAAGTTGGGGTTCTTATTTTTTACGTCAGGATCAATAGTGCTGCCTGCCTTTAGGTGTTCTTTCAACTTCCCAAACTCATTGAAGCTGGAGAGCTTCCATTTCGAGGTGCGTACCCTTAGATTTAGCATGTACATGTTTTCTCTAGAGAAAGTGGATGCTCCATATATGCCAATTTGTTTTTTTTCTTCTTTTCAGCAATACTTCAATCGGGAATAAGTTGTGTCTATGTGTACACTGAAAAGATCTACTTATTCATTTTACTATTTTGAATTGGTGTTTACCTCAAAGTCAATATATAGGGCAATATAGTATTTTATGTGTTGAGATGCTCTTTCTAAATTGATGAACATGCTGAGTTCTTTGTGTCGATTAGAACAATTTGTTTGTAAGGAGCTGCTTCTCCAACTGTCAATTCTATAGAGGCTTTAACTATTGTCCACTTCATAATACTGTTATGTTTATCCTCTTGATCTAGTTGGGAATTTATTAATTTGCCACTTATAATGTAAAACTATGCATAATTTCTCTATCGCCTTGCCATGAAAAATGCATGTTGGAGGAAGGTCAATATTACGGGGTTTGTTTGGAGGGAAAAGCGGTTTTAGAAGGAGCCAGAAAATATGTTTTTATTCTTCTTTTTTCTTGTGCATTACTATTTCAAAAGCATTATTTATACTGAGGAAAGGAAACGCAAGGACACTCCAGAGACGCTGAGTGAAATAGACAAAGCGGTGTAGCCAAAAACACAACACTCCCTTCTGGGCAAAGATGGACATGACTTCGACTGAACCAAAAAGGAATGGTCTTGCTTTGCTATAGGCCCATGCTCAAGCTAAAAGGTTGTAATTCCATGGGTCCCCATGAGATAAAGGGCAGTGATCAAACATCCTCATCTTGATCAGATGGCTTTTGAGGAGATATATAGGCAGTGGTTTAGTGAGAACAGCCGCCACCTGGTCCTTGGTTGGAACATGATGAATTTGAATCAGTCCTTCTTGCAGATGATCTCTTACCAAATGGTAGTCCATTTTAATGTGTTTAGTCCATTCATGGAACATTAGGTTACAAGCTATGTGAATGGCTGCCTGATTATTACAGTATAAGTCTGCCGCTATTCCTTACATAACTTGCAATGCTTTAAGAACATACCTCAGCCATAGTAATTCGCAGCAGGTTGAAGCCATTGCTCAGTACTCGGCCTCTACGAATGATCTAGCCACAATTGATTGTTTCTTCACTTTCCATGCCACTAATGAGTTTCCAATGAAAGCGCAGTACCCAGTGATTGATCTGCGAGTGTCAAGGCATGAGCCTCAATAGGAATCACACCACTCCTTAAGGCCAAGGACGGGTCGAACCATCATTCCAGGATTTGCAGTCCCATACATTTCCATTATGTTACCTAGCCCGCCACCTCATGTGCCAAAGTCAAACGGTTGTTCTTTCTTCTCCGCTCCCTCTTTTTCTACATACGCCTTCAGTTTTAAGTCACTCATTGAAGGGAAGAAAAGTCCTAACCCTGGTGCTCTTTTTATGTAACATAGTAGCTTAAGGGCAACCTGCAAATGTAGATCCGATGGGGTCTCTAAAAATTGACTTAAAACTTGGACACTATATGAGATATCCAGCCTCGTGATGGTCAAGTAGAGAAATCTCCTAATAAGTTTTCGATACATGGTCGGTTCCTTTAATGGTGCACCTGTTTCCCTGTTTAGCTTGTGACGTTGATCTATTAGTATCTTGTTTGGCTTGGAAGCCAACAAACCATTGTCTTTCAATATGTCTAGTGCATATTTCTTCTAATTCAAGAAGATTCCTATGTCTGTTTGTTCCACTTCAATCCCCAGGAAGTATTTTAGAGTTCCCAAGTCTTTAATTTTGAACTTAGCATGGAGGAACACCTTCACATCTGTTATGGCAACATTTGAGTCACTTGCTACGATGATGTCATCGACATAAACCAGCAAAACTATGAACGAATCTTTCCTTTTCATGGAGAAAAGACTATAGTCGACTCTGTATTGGCTGAAACCAAAACTAGTGAGGGCATCAGTCAGAGTGGCGTGCCATTACCTGGAAACCTACTTAAGCCTGTATAGACTGTTGTTTAGTTTACACACTTTTGTTGGCCCTCTATTGCTCTAACCTGGTGGCTTACACACATATATTTACACTCCTTTATGCTTCCATGTAGGAAAGTGTTGTTCATATCGAATTATTGTAACTTCCATCCCTTGGCGGTAGCTGTAGTCAGTAAAGACTTAACAATGCTTATTTTTGCCACTACTGAGCATGTTTCTTTATAATCTATGCCCTCCTTTTGTGGGAACACTCTTGTCACTAGTTGTGCCTTGTACCTTTCAACATCTCCATTTGATTTATACTTTATCTTGTACATGAACTTACAGCTCACTAATTGCTTCCCTACCAGCAGATCAACAAGAGTCCAAGTGGTGTTGTCCTCTAAAGCCTTTAGCTTAGCCTTCATTGCCTCACACCATTTTAGATCTTTGGATGCCTCAAGGAAGGTTTTAGGTTCCTCTTGCAAATGAGTGATAATTGAAAGGGCTCAATGTTGTGAGGCATCATTATTTTGGGGCATGGTTAGAGGAGCTAGACAAAGAGTAGGAGTGAGCAGTGAAAATTGACCTTGAGGTTTTGAGCCAGTCGCAGTTGAGATGGCTTGATTGCAATAGTAGTCCTACAGGTAGTTGGGAGCTTTCCTTCGTCTGGAAGATCTCCTAAGGTGCGGGAGTGAGGAACTATCTAATGGAACAATAGCAGGTGTATGAAATGACGATTGTTCTGCATTATTAGCTTCCTATGAACTAGTCTATGCCTGCTTTATGTGGAGTGGTAAGTCTATATCATCTGGTTTATGAAGAGTGGGCGTTGAGAGGTTTAGGTCCATTTCAATGTAATTTTGAGAAGGATTTCAAGGCATGTCTGAAAAGTTTTTCAATTTTGGTGAAACAAGATCCTAGCTGTTTGGAGAGAATGAAAAGATACTCTTATAAAAGATCACATCCCTTGAAATGAGAATCCTCTTTGTTTCTATTTCAAGTAGTCTATATCCCTTCACACCATATGGAAATCCTAAGAAAGCACACCTTCTTCCCCTAGGGTCAAATTTTCGCCTTCCTTGACTCTTTGTTACTACATAACATAAAGAACCAAAGGTTCTCTTGTGTTGGTAGGTTGGTTTCAGATTATAGAGTAGTTCGAGTGGTCTCTTGTTATTGTTCACTGGACTAAGTAGTCTATTTATATTGTATACAGCAGTAAAGATAGATTCATTCCAATACAACATAGGCATGCTAGATTGTATTATTAAGGCCCTTGCTATGTTCAATATTTGTTGATGTTTTCTTTCTACAATTCCATTTTGTTGTGGACTCTCTACACAACTTTTCTGATGTATAATTCCCTTGCTTGAGTAAAATTCTTTTAGATTGAATTCTGAACTATTGTCCATTCTAATTACTCTAATAACATCTCTAAATTGATTTGTTGCTAAAGTATGGAAAGCCTGAAGGCACAACTCAGTTTCTGCTTTGGTTTTCAACAAGTATACCTAAGTAGCCCTCATATAATCATTCAATATAGTCAAAAAGTAACGACTACCATCATGAGCAACAACATAAAAGGGCTCCCAGAAATCACAATGCAATAACTCAAAACAATGTGAACTTTTATGATCATTAGCATGGAAGGATGTCTCCGCAATTTTACTGAGGGACAGATGTCAGAGATATCACTAGAGTTACTAACATGTGGTTTCATAGTAGAGTCCTCTATCAAATCAATACCATTAGATGTGTGACTAAGGTGACAATGCCCAAGATTTTGGTGGTTGACAAGTCTGGTTACTGAGTTTATATTGCAAGGCGGCTTGGTTTTAATGGTCTGATGGTCTACTCTATTTTAGTGGAAGGGTAACTTCCTTACAGAGTATTTGTACAAGCCATCTCGCACCTCAGCTTTCCCAAGAATGGTCTATATAATAAGGTCTTACACATAACATGCCTTTGGAGAAAAGACAACACACATTTATTGGTTTGAGTGAGTTTTTTGACTGAAATCAAGTTTATTGAAAATGAAGGCACACACAGGACTTCATGCAATGTCACAGAATCATTTAGTCTCACAATGCCCTGATGTGTAGAAAAGACTCATGCATTATTAGGAAGGGTAATTAGTTTGACAAGTCTAGCCACAATAGCAGTTAAAAGGTTTGGATCACAGGTCATATAATTTGTTGCTCTGTTGTCGAAGATCCATTGGTTATAAGGATTATAAATAAGTGTTAGATCTGTGTTACCATTCATAGAAGGTGCTAAGGCGTTGAAGGTTGATGAAACACTTGAAGCGCTGTTAACAGCAACCTGATTGTCTTGTTGATCTACCTCTCCATCATCATTGATTACTGCCTTTCTTCCAGTAAGCATGGCTAGCAATTCTTGGAACTAAGATTTAGTGAGGAGCATCTTTTCATTCTCGTCAGCCCTTTGCCTTCTAGTGGTTTGGCTACCATTTCATACAAGGTTAACGAATCTGCTATACCTATTACCTTTCTACCATTTCATACAAGGTTAGCGGATCCGCTATACCTATTACCTTTCTGATTCATTCTATGACCTGGTGGATAACCTCTCAACTTGTAGCACTTTTCAATCACATGACCTCTCATGTTGCAGTAAGTGCAGGTTGGGATTTCTAAATTCCTAGCCTTAAAACAAGTGTCTAGACTACGACCTACCATCTTACAATGTACACAATAAGGCATTTCCTTCCTTGGGCCACTCCTTCAATTGTTTGAATCTTACTGCACAGCCAACACAGCCACCTCAAGTCCCCGCAGTTCGTTTAGTAATTAGTGTTGCTTCTCTTGTTGTTGTACAGTAGAGAACACCTTATTCATAGAAGGAATAGGCTCCAAAATCAAAATTTGATCCCTCACATTATCGTATGACTCATTTAGCCCCATTAAAAATTGTATAACCTAATCTCGTTGTTGCCTTTCCGTCAATATTCTTAATTGTCCATAGGAACACTCCAATAGAGTATCATATATGGCTAACTCATCCCAAATTGTTTTCAGTCTTCCATAGTAATTAAGAATAGAGTCATCACCTTACGTTAGAGCACTCAGAGCCTTCTTTAGTTAGTAGATTCACGATCCATTGTGTTGCGACATTCTATCGCTCAATTCTTTCCGAAGCTCATGTGCATCGTCGTCGAAGAGGAGGCTTGATTTAATTAACAAAGTGACTGAGTTGAGGATCCACGATACAACCATGTCACTGTACCTTTCCCATGGATCCCATTGTGGATCTTCAACATCATCAGGCTTTTGTAACTGGCCATTGATAAATCCAAGTTTGTTTTGGCCCTGAGCGCTCTTTTCATACTTTGTTCCCAGCTCACATAGTTCTCAGTAGTTAACAGGTCGGAAACAAGGCCAACAGTCGGATTGTCTCCATTGTCTAGTAAAAAAAGGATTATTCAGATTTGTCAAATTAAGGAATTTGTCCATCATCGTGGATCGTCAGTTGACTCGGGGCTCTTAGTTTGCACTAAAGGAAAAAGATCTGGACATCTCCGATCAATGTTCCTTTCCCTTTAACTTGTGCTCTGATACCATGTGAAAAATGCATGTCAAAGCAAGGTCAATCCGATGGGGTTTGTTTAGAGGGAAAAGCGGTTTCAAAAGGAGCCAGAAAATAATTTTTTATTCTTCTTTTTTCATGTGCAATACTATTTCAAAAGCATTATTTATACTAAGGAAAGAAAATGTAGAAAGGAAATGCAAGGACACTTTAGAGATGTTGAGTAAAATGGACAAAGTGGGATTGCTAAGAACGCGACACTCCCTTTTGGCAAAGATGGACGCGACTTTGTCCGAACCGAAAAAGAATGGTCCTCCGTTTGCTATGGGCCCATGTTCAGGCCAGAAGGTTGTAATTCGGCACCTGCTCTTGATCCCCTGCCTTTGACCAGATAAGAGATTTCCCATAATTTGATATAACGTCGAATCATTTGGTTGTGGGATGTTTTTTCTCAGATGTTGTTCTTTACTCAAGAGGGAACCTCCCTTGTTGGTGACTCGACGAATTCTTCTTAGGATGTTACATTATCCAAGTAATCTAGAGATTTACCTTTAGTTTCCTCAATATGGATGAGGCTTCAGCGTTAAGCTATTATGTATGCTAGAATAAATTGGACAGGCCTTCCTCTCTATAAAGAAGAGAATTACTTCCATTGAAGAGTGAGAGATGAGCATATTTTCATCACCTGTAATTGGTGTAAGAAAGCTAATTATCACTCCTAGATGGTCAACTTTTAGTTCTATTTGTCCAGTCCGATCTGTGATGAAGCGGCCAACATACAACTCTCGAATTAAATGTTTGGCTTGACTTGTAGCCTCCTATCAACAGGTCACTCATGTATTTTTATCTCCTTGCTTTGAGACAAAGGCCTTAAATCTGTCTGCCGCTTCTTTCTCGGACTTCATTACTCCGTTTATCTTCTTATAGCGTTTATTTATGAAAAAATGAAAATCTTTAAAGAATAAGAATTTTTTACTCAATACAACTCCAACTCCAAGCATAAATTATGAATTAGTCTTAAAAATGTTCAAGGCCACGCTGAAATTTCTGGCAATGAATTTACACACATTTTTCCTTCTTTTTTTTTTGCAGGGGATGACTTCGATATAGTCTTAAGGAGCGTCCCAGGCATGGAAACATTTCTCCGTCGCCGAGATCTGCCAAGCTTTTGTCGATCTGGCAGGTTGAATGACCCGAACATTCAAATGTATAAGACAGAATGTGAAGAGAATCCCCGAGCCTACGGTCTCATACTAAACACATTTGAGGAACTTGAAGGGCCAACACTTTCGGGACTGCGCACTGTGTCTCCAAATGTTTACACCATTGGACCACTGCATGCTCATCTCAAAGTCAAACTAGTGGCAAAAGGCGCGTCACCACATGCGTGCTCTAATAGTTTATGGCAAGAAGACTGGACCTGTATAACATGGCTTGATGCTCAACCACTCAAGTCTGTGATCTTTGTGAGCTTCGGAAGCCTAGCATCGACGACAGATGATCAAATAATGGAGTTTTGGCATGGTTTGGTAAACAGCGGTCAGAGATTCCGATAGGTCATAAGGCCGGGATCTGTTGCCGGCAAGAATTGGGAGAGCGAACTTCCAGTCGAAATATCTCAAGGTACAAAAGAGAGGGGATACGTTGTCGGTTGGGCACCTCAAGAAGAGGTCTTGGCTCATCACGCTGTTGGTGGCTTCTTGACTCAGTGGATGGAACTCAACTTTAGAGAGCATATATGAGGGGGTGCCTATGATTTGCTAGCCTTTTTTCCTGGATCAGCAGGTCAATGGTAGGCTGGTCGAGGCGGCATGGAAACTGGGATTCGACATGAAAGATACTTGTGATAGAAGCGTGATTGAGAGAAGGGTCAGGAATCTTGTCGAGGCAAGAAAAGAGGAGTTTCTGGTACCGGCCGAAAGGATGGCAAAATCAGCTAAAATGTGCTTAAGTGAAGGTGGATCGTCATACTGTAACTTGGAGCGTCTGATAAACGACATAAAATCGATGACGACTGAACATTCAGACCACAATCTTGGTTCTGTTTGAGTAAACGATGGAAGTCTCTGCTAAATGCTCTGACAATGGTACATTGTTTTACAGCGTGCCGTTTGAGTAATTCTGCTCAGGGCATGGTAAAATTGCAGCTACAGGCATGTATTTATTTGTGAGTTCTGAATATCTATCTAGTCTTGTTATCACTAAGCATTGTTATGTTAATTGGCATATCGTTATGTTTCTACCTCGTCCGACATGTGGATGGAGGCAACCAATCCAGACATAACTCAAGCTAAATTACACATACATATATGCTTTAAGCAAAACCATTAGGTGGGTTTCACAAGGTTAAAAGTCCTGCGTTCAGCCCACAATTCAGTTAGACTTCTTATTCGGTTCCTTGGAGCACTTGTATCTAAGCATGCACAAGCAACAATCACACTGCATCACCTCTGTTAATAATAATAATAATAAATATTACCAGAACTGTCTGTGGCACTCAAATCGCATTGTTTTTAGAAGTTTAAGATATAAATTGTTGTTTTAAAATTTTAATAAAGCTATAAAGCGTTAGATGGTCTAGTGGTAGTTTCTGATTAAAAAAATCATACCAAATCGTTGCTTTGTGAGTGAAAAATATAAAATTAAATAAAACATAATTAATTATTAAATTTTAAATTAGAATATTGGATATTGTAAATTAGTAAAATTTACTTTTTGAACATAAAGTATTTTTACATGTGATATAAATATCTCAAGTTCTATTAGATGGCATGATTTAATTATATATTATGACCTTAAGTTAGAAATAGTAAAAATAGATATATTTTGATCGTAAAATTTAAAATATGAGCTCATCTTTTTTAAAAATTTATAAAAACATTGGTAAATATTATATAAAATTCATTTGTATACTTATACCTTGCATTGATTTATTAATAAAGGTTTGTTTGTTCATAAATTTAGATGGATCAAACTTCTTTATGACCTCAAATGCAAACGTAAAATATTAATATGCATATAATAAATGTTAGATTTGCTTCTCTGTTTATTCTTGTTTTTCATGCTTTTCTTTACTTAAATTATTTATTTCATTTCCCTTGCAAAATCATGCCTCTTGAGATTGATCATTCAAGATATCTTAATGAGATGTGAATAATATTCTGATAATAAAATTTTACTTTGTAGCATTTGTCCTATTTAGATTACACTGTTATTCAATATTCTGTTTCTTGCATACATTGGATGTATCTGATTTCAGTTAATCATGTTTAAGTAGAATTTTATCGTCGCTATTAAATATTGACAAGAGGATTCATGAATTGTGCTGTCAAGTCTATTGTGAATAGGCCAATTGATAATTTATTACTTGATGCGATCTAGAAAATTAGACAATTTTAAATCACACAAAAGCCAAAAAAATGAGTAAGGAACACAAGGTTTACATGGTTCGGTCGACGTAACCTACGTCAATGGGAAGAGTAAAAGTATTTGATTAAATTCGGAGTATACAAGTGATATAGTGAATGGTTGCCGATTTGTTTTTCTTTCTAAGCTAGCCCCTTTATATATACATAGATTCATCCAGTGCCCCGATGAACCATTACATCATTTGGCCCACATCACCCCCATTTTATCCACAAGTTGAGAAAGGGTAATTCTTAATTTTAAATGTCGAGTAACTGCCTTTCCCAAGCATCGAGTTGTTTCGTAACTCAAGATTCTCAAGTACCTTTTTACCTAGTTAGGTCAAGAATTCAGACCCAAGAATCTCACTTGTCCTCAAGATGCATTTGTGTGTTTGACTTTTCGCCAGCCTCGGGTCCCAAGTTTAACCTTATTACCCGAGTATTGGGTGTTGAAAAAATTTTGAAAAATAAGGGGCCATGTCTCTACTCTCCTTAGAATTATTGTAAGTAACATTGAAAGATCTCTATATTACCAACTAAGCATGTAGTACAGCTTTTCCAGTAATTGTCAGTAGAAATCGGTTGGATGTTATTGATTGGGTTCCTTTCAAAAATTTGAGGAATGGAGAAGCCTCAAATAACTCCTATAAATAGGACATTGCTATAACTTTGTGATCACCATGAAATATTGTTTATTGCTTTATCATTTTTTTGCCTATTTTCACTCTTCAAATTATCCTTTCTTCTTCTTGTTTTTTTTTTTTTTTTTATGATCGAAAATCACTCATGTTCTAGTAGAAACCCCCCTCCTAAAAATTTACTTGAATCCT
The DNA here is from genome assembly GCA_019155195.1 of Avicennia marina. Lineage (NCBI taxonomy): Eukaryota > Viridiplantae > Streptophyta > Magnoliopsida > Lamiales > Acanthaceae > Avicennia > Avicennia marina. Next base: position 5,509,971 of record CM032760.1, read on the forward strand.
TCACTTAACATACTGAACGTATAAGGACAACAAACCCCAAGAGCTAGAGTTTGGGAATATTCAGTTGTTGGAGTAGAACCACAATCTTAGAATTTGTGCTTCCCCCAACTTAACAATTGGAATCCATGGAGAGGAGTTAGGGCAAGACCCATCACTAAGGGAGCGAATGTACTAGAAGAGCTCCGGCATAACAAGTTGTTTGTTAGAGTGCAACAAGTAGAGAACATTGAGGAGGGGAGCTCTAATTATTCCTAGAGATCAACTCACTCTCTCCTCACCATTCTAAAGAGCTCTATTTGAGGGAGAGAGCTCATAACTCACTCTAAGGGAGGCACCTACTCATTAACTACTAGTTTGAGGCTTTTTTCATAGAGGAGACTTGAAAGTGAGGAACGGTTTTGAGTGGGTTTCTGTGAGGCCCTGCACCAATTACTTGAGAAAATTCTAACCATTCCATATGCTAAATTCCCCCACATTTCATGGTGGGACAAGAACCATCCAATCTTTTTGGGGAAGCTCACCATCCCTTTGCTCATCTATGGATAATTCATAATATGTTCTTCCTTGTATTTTTCTCTTTTCATGTACAGAAGTGTTTTGCATGATCAATGGAACGAATTTTTTCTAGATATTTGACTACCTTCATAAGTAAATGTGTTTATGAGTACCACTCAATAATGTAAACTGGTAATAACAATGGTTGAGTCTTGCTTTGAAATCAAACTAGAAAAAATTAATAACAAAGATTCTAGCAATTCTGCATTCTAATTTGTCCCAACCACTTGCACTTAGGATCAAGATGGCTAATTCCTAACCACTATACAAACTTAAGTTGTTAAAAGTCAACATAATCATAACCAATGATTACCTTTTTTTTGTCTTTTTAACTTCTTGAGGCAACCTTTAACTTCCTCAAGAAGTCACTTGAGTTTCCCATGAAAATTGTATGACGTGGTCCAGTTTTTACATGTGGGCAGCCAATATCCATTGCTACTTTTATAAAACCTTTTCATCATCAGAAGAGTCCACCTTTACACACCATCAACATTTTCAAATCAGTTCTAAAAATTCATGTACTTCTAATAGAAAACTAAGTATTTCTCTTATTCCTTGTCGAATCTTTTCCCCATCTTCCCAAGTTAGTGCTATGGCTACCCATCATCCTCATTTCTGCCTTAGGGTTTCCAATAAATTGTACATGTCAATCGCCCAACATAGGAAACACTTTGCTATCCTTAAGGACCACACCATAGTCCTCCCTATTCTGAAGATCATCTAAATGACCCCCATCTGGGCATATCACTGTTTTTTTCATTAGTTGAGGTTTGGGTTACTTTCCCTCTAACCAGCTTGGTTGTGTTTGTGGTAAAACTGTTTGAAATCTACCACTCTTAGCTTGCTCCTAATTTTTTCAAGAATTTGGTGGAGTTCGTCATTCTATGCTAAGACTTACTGTAAGACAAAATTTTTGAATAATAAGAAAACTTGGTGTATGACCGAATAATTTGAATCAACTTGAATTTTTGTGGGTTCTACTCTTTAACTTTAGTCTTCTGATTCTTCCTTCTAGAATACTTGGCTTGAATGTTGAACAATTTTCAAAGAAAGGGCTTGTACTTGATCTTCATTGAGGGTTGTTAGTTACTCAACAACACTAATCGTTAGGGTTAACACCACGATCTTGAATCAAATGCTAAATTTGGGGACTTTGATGAAGAATGCCTTGAATTTGGTGACGAACTCCTTGAATTTGGTTAAGAACACGATAAACTTCTTGAATTTGACGAAGTATACTTTGAATGTTCTTGAAAATTCTAGAGAGAATTTGGAGAGTTTCAAGTTTTCAACTGCTTCACCTTTTGACTTCTATCCTCCACTTTATATGAGGTTTGACCCCTATTTATGGTTGTAGGAGAGATAAGGTGACTGCATCAAGCTGCTGACGTGGAACAATTCTATTAGCTGTTAAAGTTTATACCCTATCCAACAACTTAATAGAGTCTTTATTGCTTGGACTTTTAACAGGGCTCTACTACTTAGAGTCTTCATCCCTTAAACTTTTAATGGGATTCTGCCACTTAGAGTCTTTATCCCTTGAACTTCTAATGGAACCCTGTTGCTTCTTGTTATTTGATTGGTTGATAAAAATATTAATTAATTAATTAATTAATTTAAGAATTATATTTATTTAAATTCTTAAATAAAATGAAATTGATTTAATTAATATTTTTATATCATATTTTCCACTTGACATTATTTAATTAGACAATAAATTTTAATATGTTTACAAATAACTCCTCGAGACTTATTCATAAAAACTTTATTTTAAATGAATAAGTTTCAAAATTATGCCCCTTTTTGTTGAGAGGAACAAGGACCCATTAGGTTTTGACAGTATCTTCTTGTATAGGCCTTTGTCAGCCTCACGCATTCTAGTCGTGGCCCATGACCTGGCCCCTCTGCCATCTTAGCCCAACGAATTTTCAAGCCTACTATCATACGTTAGTTCCTTTGCCCCAGTTATTAGTTTGGCCCAAGCAATCATATCCCAGGCTATGTTTATCAACCAAAACTCAGGATCTGTAACTCATCGGTTTCTTCTTAATAGAGTTATTGTCCCAAAAAACTACTTGAGCTGTCCAACTTTGAAGGATTGGTTCTATCCCATAATAAGGCAATATCCTGCTTAAATAAGAAGTCATACGTCTTCTTCCTGCCACATAGCTATTTCTGTCATTGTTTTCGTAGGGACACCACTACCGGATGATTTAAAGAAGTAAGTTTTCTTCTGTTTATTTCTTCATCCCTTTCTCATTATTATTTGAATTCCTTTGCTTCCATACCTTTAGTTTTGTTTCTGCGGGCTAGTTTTAGCCATGGGAGGCGTTTAAGGCCGTACTTCGCCGCTAGCGCTTCTGCCAGATGCCACCTCTCCAGCGCAATTCTTTCCTTTGTCCCTTTAATTCCTTCTCCCATTAGCCAAGTTTTCGACAGAGCAATACAGGTGGTGGCAGATGCAGGGCAGCGTTCCAAGTTGAGCTCTGGCAGCGGTAATCGAGTAGTGGTTGCGAAGCAGGTGCGGTGGCGATGGGCCCAATGCGGGGGTGTTCTGTGTAGTTGGGCGAGTGCTGAAACCGACGCAGTGGCGGGTGATGGTGCCAGGTCTCTCATCTCTACCTACAGATGGTGAGGGATGGTGCCGAAACTGACGCAGAGCTGGGTGGCACCTCCAACGGCGAGATAGCAACAGGTTTTTTGGCTGCTGGTCTTGGGGGTCCAATTAGGAAAGAAGGCAGGTGGAACGAGGCAGAGGTATGTTTGGCGCAGAATTTCTGACTTTTGAAAGAAAATACTATTTGGGACAGCCTTCAATAAGGCTGTGTTTGGAGCAGATTTTGGGCTAGGAACAAGGTTGTGTTTGGATGCAGATTTTGGGCTCGGAACAAGGCTGTGTTTTGGCGCAAAAATTCTGACTTTGGGAAGAAAATACTGTTTGGGACAGCCTTTGATAAGGCTGTGTTTGGAACAGATTTTGGGCTGGAAACAAAGCTGTGTTTGGGCACATATTTATCCCTTTTTTTTTAACTCTTACTTCAAATTTTCCCCCCTTTTGGGCCTACAAACACCCGACTTAATTTAGTCCACGTGTACCTATTTAGACTCGAACTTTTGAGCCTTCAAGTATCGGGTTTGGCTTGACTCACGAGTATTACTTAAGTTTGAATTTTGGAACCTTTGAGTACTAAGCTTAACTTGCCCATGAGTATGGTTTAAACTTGAATTTTTGAGTCTTTGAATACCAAGTTTAGCTTGGCCCATAAGTATTATTTAGGTTTAAATTTTTGAGCCTTTGAGTACCAGGCTTAACTTGGCCCATGAGTACCGTTTAGGTTTCAAGTTTTGGAACCTTTGAATACTAAGCTTAACTTGGCCCACGAGTACCATTTGGGTTTAAAATTTTTGAATCTTTGAGTACTAAGTTTAACTTGGCCCACGAGTACCATCCAGCCTTGAATTTTCGAACTTTTGAGTATCAAGCTTGATATGGCCCATGCGTACCATCTAGGCTTGAACGTTTGAGCCTTTGAGTACTAAATTTAATTTGGCCCACAAGTACTATTTAGGCTTGAATTCTGAGTTTTCGAGCACCAGGCTTGGCTTAGCTCTCGTTTAGACTAAGACCCGAAGCTTTGGCTTTGTTGGCGCCTTAACTCCTTTCACAATTTACTAATTTACTTAGCTTCTTGAAAGGCTATTTATTTTTGAGCTTTCATTTTTCGAAATTCATTCCTAACATTCCTTGCCCCCTTTTGTAGTTAATCGTGATGGTGCATTTTAAGAGCAATATGTCTTCTTTCGACATGGAATACTTGGTTATTCTTGATGAAGAAGGTCATCCTATAAAAAAAGGCACGATTCTGGTTGTTTATACCTCCCTTATCAGTCATCCTTGGTCTAAGTTGACAATCCCTCATCGGATGGATAACTGGACCCGGGAAATCCCATTTAGCAAGACTTTAAAGGCCTAGACCCTACAGTCATCTCACTATCATCATGTCATTAGGTCGGTTTTGCTGTTGACTGTAGGTCATAAGATTATCGAAGGAAAAGCCAAATAGGGGGATGCTGTCCCATCTGCTGGCGAGTTTCACTTCACTAAAGAATATTAGGAGTGAGTTGAAGATGTGCTTGGCCGGTGTAGACGTGAGCTGAAAGCATCTCAAATTTTTGTTGCGGTTTATGCCTCACTTTTCACTTACGATCATAACTCGAATGTCTTACAAGCGATTTATGAAGTATTACGTCCTTCCACCAACACGATCTTCACTTCTTAATGCGAGGTATCAATGTCCCTGTATGACTTGCGGAATTAGCGGGTATTCCAATTTATGGGAGGCTCTATGATGAGGTCTTTTCGAGTGCAAAGCAACTTACGGGTGCAAACGAACAAAGGAAGAGATATGTTTCTCGATCTTGCCAACATTTGTTCCATGCTCATCACTCATTTTAGGGAGAGCTAAATGACGATTAAGCTCATTCGGTTTCTATTGATGATTGGATTAGCTTCTACAGTAAAAGGGAGATGAAATACTCAACAGCCCCAACCTAAAAAGAGAAAAAGACAGTACGTCCCAAGTCCACGTACAATTCTTCTGGTGAGATTGGCACTTATGGGCCTTGGTTATCTGCCGACATAGAGCCCTTCACTCGTCTCAATGTTGGTGAGAATTTCAGAATGGAGACATACTTGGCGGCGTTCCTTGCTTGCTGGCTTTACATCTTTGCTCTTCCCATTGAGGACGCTGGCTTCGTTCGCTTGAGTACTTTTAAGATAACAAGTATTATGGCGACTAGGAGAGCAATAAGCTTGGCTATTCCTATTCTTGCTAGCATTTACTAGGAGGGTAATAAGCTTGGCTATTCTTATTCTTGCTAGCATTTATCGGGGTTTAGGTAGGATTGCACATTCTCGACGATCTTCGTAAGTCTTTCCACTTTCCTGCTTCATTACGTCTATGCGTGGTCTAATTATTATTTTAAGACCCATTATCTGGTCCATAAAGTAGTTGATTACCCAAAGATATTTTAGTGAAGGTGGAGCTAGGTATTATGACCCACACGAGGTGCGTTGAAGAATTCATAGGGGTGAACTTTTTAGTTGGACCGAGGCCATGATCCAATTTGAAGATGATTATTTTATTGCCATCCGTTCGGGTTACCTTTCATTGATGCAGGGTAATCAATTCATTGTTGAGCTTTATAACCTACATCAATTTAGTCATCAGTTCGGGTTCTATCAAGATATTCCTAGCATTCTTACTCGTGATGTCTGTGAGATTTTTTTGAAGGAAGGCTTGTACTTTTGAAGGGTGTCTACCTTGTCTAATTCAGGGGCTAAGGCATGTTTTCCCCTGCTCCTATAGTTGTGAGGAAGTTTCATTCTAAGGCCTATAAGGAGTAATGGGTTAAAATTCACGAGAACTACTTTAAAGAACATTCTGCGAAGCTATGTATTACTCCATCCCAATATGACGTCCCTAATGTGGGAAACTTGTCTCTTGATGTTAGAGATTCACCTCGTAAACTGCAGCCCTAGCCATCTCTATGAAGAAGAGACCGTGTTTAGAGATCTTGAATGATAGTACCAGTAACAATGGGGATCATCACTGGAAGAAGGTTAGGAGGCCTCCTTCTCCTTTAAGTCGAAAGAAGGCAAACTTTCTAGCTACCTAGGGTAATTAGAGATCTTGTCCAGGAGGTAGTTTGTCACTTTTCTCTTTGTTGCATTCTTTGCCTTCCTTTTTAATTTACCAGCACGTTTTCTTTTCTTCTAAGTGGAGAGGCAGGCCTTTGGAAGTGATGATGGGGGTTCAAGTAGTAGTCATAAACTTATTGCGGAGCCAACTCCACTTGTACTTGTAGCGCCTGAGGAAATTTGTGTTTTGAAGGAGAGCAAGAAAGCACCTTCTCCAACAACGGTTTTTGTGTTTAAAGCGGAGAAGTTCCTCTGGAATCACAAGGAGAAGTTCTTTTGACGGTTGTGGATGAGTTTTCGTGAGAGGTTAGCTAGCACCTCGCCTGTTCTTATTTCTTCCCTCAAAGATGAAGTTATGCTCATTCTTGAGTCCATGAAACATTTTGAGCATGCCGACGTGTTCCTCATAGAAAAGTTTTTAGAAGTGCTTTTTACTAGAGCCGCAACATATGACAAGCAAGATCTATAGCAGCTGATAGCCTACCAAAGAGGTCCTTGCTAAAAAGCTAAAGAATGCCAAGTCTCGACTTCAAGATGCCTTAACTTCAAGATGCCTTAAACGGGGAAACCGAAGGAGCTAGGCAAGTTGAGGCCTCCGAAGATAAATTTAAGAGCATTGAGGAGCAACTCAAACTTTTGACCAAGCAACGGGATGAGCTGTCTACTTCTCTTTCACAGTAGAAGGAATCCCTAAGAGAGGCACCAATGGAAGTTGGTGAGCTCTATGGGAAAATTGTTGCTATTCAATCTACCAAGCCTTTAGATGATGTAGCTACAAAAGCCTTGTGTACTACTGAAGAGGATTTGGTAACTGCCAAGAATGTGTTGGAGAGCTTGAATCCTTTCTCTTAGCTTTATTAGGATTATTACTTATTCACATTATTCTTTCGCTAAGCACTTGCATTTGTCAATAAAATGTCTTGTTTCACTTTTTTTGCTCTTTGTTTAGATGTGCTCCCAGCAATAATTAAGAATTAAAACATAACCCATCACAAATTCATGACTGAACTTAGAAAGTATCCAAACTACCTACGTACTCATAAAATGGGATTAAGTCATAACGTAGTTCACACACTTTCAGTTAGTGAAAGGTAGGGTTGTTCATAATTTATACTTTTGCGGGCTAGAAGTAACATACAGTTTAGGCTCATGTGTCGAGGAGCGTAGATTTGGCTTGGGCTTGACAGTTTTAAATTTGTGTCAAGGAACATTGATTTGGATTTGGTTTGACAGTTTATTCTCATTTCAAGGAGAAGTTGACTTTCATCTTTCTTTTCTTCTTTTTACATCCTTGATTTGATTTTTTTATCATTTTTTTACTTTGCTTTTCTTTTTTTTCACTTTTTTTTAAGCATAATATTTCTTCGAAAATCTCTCATTGATCAGGGGCCAACTCTTACGCCATCTTGATCAACCAGCTTGTAACTGCCATTCGTGTAAGCTTTTTTTACAACATATGGTCCATCCTATTTGGAGGTGAATTTGTTTCTAGTATGGTGAGTGATGACGATAAGCCTTCTTACTGCGAGTACCACTTATTTATTGAATGCCTTGGATAAGCGAGCTTGATAGCATTCAATCTTTTATTGTGCATTCAGCCTCTTTTCGTCAAGTGCTTCTAGTTCTTCGAGGCGCAGACGAGCGTTATCTTCCTCAGTCAACCCCTTTTGTATGGCAATTTGTAAGGACGAAATCTACTATTGGAGCGGGATGCATAAGGAGTTGCTTGTGTAGGAGTCCTGTGAGTGGTTTGATAAACCCATAAAGCTTCATTAATCCTTTCATGCCAATCTCTTTTCGATTTTGACGCCACTTTCTTCAACAAGTTGTACAAAGTCTTGTTGAAAGCTTTTGTACAACCATTTATTGGGGCATGGTACATTGAGGGCTTCCTTCACTTAAAGTCAAATTTTTGGCATAATTTGTCAATTGTACTATTGAAGAATGGTTTCCCATTATTGGTGATGATTTACCGAGGGAGTCCGTATCTATAAATGATGTTGACACGGATGAAGTCGGCAACATTTTCCTTTTTTACTTCCTTGAGAGGAATTGCCTCTGCCCATTTTGAGAAGTAGTCGGTTGCAACGAGAAAGTAGAGATCTGGCAAATGACTTTGTTATGTGTCCGACAACATCCAAGCCCCAAGTGTCAAAGGGCCATGAGGCAATCATAGGATGCAAGGACTCAGACTGTTGGTGAATGAAACTAGCATAGTACTGGCATGGTTGACATTTTTGGGCATATTTCATGTAGTCTTTTACCATTGTCGACCAGTAATACCCCATCCTTTTGATGTGGAAGTGAAGTTTTAGTCCCGATTGATGGGCGTTGCAAATGCTGGAGTGTACTTCTTCCATAGCTTATATAACTTCATCATCACCCAAACAGCGTTGGAATATCCCATCAAAGGAGCGTTTATACAATGTGCCCTTGAAATAGATGAAACGAGCTGCTCGTCGTTAAATATCTGCTTTTCGGCATGGATTTTCTAGTAACTTGTCATATTTTAGGTAGTCAACGAAAACTTGGTGCCAATCTTCCTTCTCAACTTTGAAGATCTCTACAGAATAATTTTCTTCTCTGCCTTTTTCGTCCTTGAGATCGGTGCCCACTTTTTGCACATTGGTACGTGGCATTCTACTTCGAGCAAGGACAAGGAAGAGGCGAGCTTGAACAATGTGCCTGCTTGCTTGTTTTCCCTTCTTAGCATATGTTTTATGGAAACGTCTCAAATCCACCCCATAAGCATATTGTCATAGTTATAGTGTGGGAGTAGTTGGCTTTTTGATTTCATATTCCCCCAACAGCTGATTGATCACTAACTTAGAATCCCAATAGATTTCAAGGTCCACTTGCTTGACTTCCATGGTGATTTCGAGTTTGATGATCAAAACTTGATATTCAACTACATTATTGGAGTATTTTTGCATAAGGGTGAATGAGTGATGTAGGACTTGTCCTTCAAATGTTACAAACACTACCTTGGCATTGGCTCCTTCTTTATAGGAAGCTCTGTCAAAATACATCTTCCATGGAGGAGTGATTTCAACCATCTAAGCATCCTCATTGGGTAGGTCATCGGGGAGGTCCCACTCAACTAGAATAGGATGGTTTGCCAAGAACTCGGCCAATGCTTGTCCTTTTATGGGCCTTTGTGGTACAAATATGATTTAAAATTATTGGAATTAAAGGTACCACCTGGCTAGTCTGTCGGAAAGAACAAGCCTTATCGTGACGAACTTCAGTGGATTTGCTTTGGAGACCAAACGGACTATATAAGCCTGGAAGTAATGCCTCAGCTTTTGGATGGCGAAAACAAGTGCTAAACAAATCTTCTTAATGGGTGAGTATTTTAGCTCATTTGGTATCATCATCTTGCTCAGGTAATAGAGAGCGTTCTCTTTCTTTTCATCATTTTCTTGCACTAATAGGGTTCCTATTGAGCATTCTTGTGAAGCAATGTATAGGATCAACAGACGACTGGGTATTGGGGCTACCAGCACTGGAGGAGTTGTTAGGTAAGACTTGATGCTTTCAAAAGCCTTTCTGCAGGATTCATCTGATTTAAATGGAATACCTTTCTTCACAAGGCAGCTCAACGGTTGACAACGCCCTGCTAAGTTAAAGATGAATCTTCTAATATATGTTAATTTTTCTTGCAGGATCTTGAGTTCATGAATGATTTGAGGCTCTGGCATTTTAAAGACGGTATTGATTTTTCTTGTTCAATTTCGATGCCTTGGTAAAGGACAATGAAGCCCAAAATTTGCTGAAGGTGACTCCAAATGTGCATTTCAATGAATTCATCCTTAGTTGGTATCTCCTTAAGCACACGAAGACCTTTAAGTTGTGCAAATGATCTTTCCTTTTCTTAGACTTCACCACAATGTCATCAATGTAGCATTTGATGTTTTTGTGGAGCATGTCATCAAAGATTTTCTGCATGGGTCTTTGATACGTGGCCCTAGCATTTTTGAGGCCAAATGGCATCACTTTGTAGCAGTATACACCTTTGGGTGTGTGGAAGGCTGTCAATTCTTTATCTTTAGGTGCCATACGTATTTGATTATACCCGAATGATCCATCCATGAACGAGAGTGCTTCATGTCCTGTCGTGTTGTCGATCATGAGTTCCACGATAGGTAAGGGGAGATCATCTTTGGGACATACTTTGTTAAGATCCCCAAAGTCAACACAAACTTGAATTTGTCCGTTCTTCTTTCTTACCAAGACGATGCTAGAGATTTATGTGGGATACTTAACTTCTCGAATGAATCTAGTTTCAATTAATTTGTTGAATTCTACTTCAATTTGAGGAGGAAGCTTTGGTTAAAATAAACGTTATGCTTGCTTAATGGGACGAGCTCCCTTTTTTACAACTAGGTGATATACCACCACCTTTAGGTCTAAGCCAGACATTTCTGTGTATGACCAGGTGAAAACATCTCTGAATTGCTTTAGTAGTTCTATGTATTCATCAACCTCTTCATTTGTAAGCAAGGTACTAATATAAATGGGACGAGGGTCGCACTATCCCCCAAATTTACTTCTCTCAATTTATCCACTGTGAACTTGGAACCTACTTCCATTTGAAATGGTCCGATTTCAGCATCCTTTTCAATGGGTTCCCCTTCTTCTTGCGAGGTTATGTGGTTGGATGAGATCACACTTTCTCTATCATCATCTTCCTCCACTTAAGATTTGGTGAAGATGATAATTTAAAATTTGGCCTTAGGGACTCTATCACAAGATATAATCAAGTTTGTTTGCCGCTACATATGGGAAGAGATTAAGCTTCGAAGTTTCTCCTCTTGTTTTGGTGCTTTAGTGATGCCCCCTTTTGGCTTTCAGTATTTTTGCTTTTTGAGTGGGCCAAGCTTTTTGAAGACTGATACTTGTGTTGCCTTTTCTCAAAAGGTTGATCAATTTAGATACATACCACAACCCAAGTTCATAAGTTTCATTGATGTTGTCAATTCTTCTTTTTATGGTACTAAGATAGCTTTCCTTGAGAGAAGATTAAAATTTAGAACAAATACCAACATCATAGTAGATATTTAGATGGTTGGTAGTGAGCTAGAGGAGGATATTAATCATGCTTTGATACAAACTTTAGGAGGTATATGTTTTGGTAGCTTCCTGCTTGACTTTTAATCCCACGAAGTAGTTCAATTCTCCTAGTGTGCTCATTTCACATTCCTTCTTCATAAAATTGACCATCTTTTCAAAGTTTTTTGAAATTTAACCTCAAGATGATATCATCTACATAAATCCTTGCAACAAGTTAGTGTTGCAAAGTTGAGTATTTAGTCAGTTCCCCCTCTTATGTACCATTCTTTTAATAGAAATTTGATAAGCCTCTCGTATCATGCTTGAAGAGCTTGCTTTGGTCCATAGAGTGCCTTGTTGGGTTTAAAGACATGCTAAGGACAAGTGGGATCTTTGTTAAATTCTATTTGTTCTACGTACACTTCTTCATACAGCACACCATTATGAAACACTCTTTTAATTGCTATTTGATAGACTTGTCATTGAGACAACAAAAAGTGGACATAGGAGTTTGATTGCCTCCAATCATGCTAGTAGTGGAAAAGTCTGATTGAAATCAACTCATGTTACCTGTGTGAATCCCTATGTGACCAACCTTAACTTGTTGCATGTTACGATACCATGCTCATTAGTTTTAACTTTGAAGATCTACGTCGTGTTGATAACAATAAATTTATATGGTCATTCAACCAATGTCCAAGCATTATTAAGGGCAAACTAATTTGCTTTTCTACATCCTAGCAATTCATTAATCATCTTTTTGAGCCTCATTGACGTATTTAGGTTACATGAATAGAAAGCACATGTATCCTACTAATTCTATGTAGTTGGTCTGACTTTCATTCTTGGTTCTCCTTTACTCATTCAGAGCTCTAATAATTGCTTTTAGAGAATGATTTTTTCCTATTCTTAAAGATGGTTACTTTTCAAAAAGATGTGGTGTTTCAACAACATCTAACCATCATTGTCTAGTGTTGGGGTATCAATATCTTTGTTCTCTTTCCCACTAAATTCTTCTAGATCATCCTCATTCAGAGAAGAATCATCTTTTCTATTTCATAAAGTCTTGTTTGGTGTGCCCATTCTAATTATTTTCCCATCATCTACAACATCAACACTAATGGTTCTACAACAACATTTGTTTAAAGATTATACAGTATGGATGCTTGATTTGAGGTTGAGTATCTAAGGAACATCTCATTATCACATTCAATTTTGAATTTATCACCCAGCCTTGACAAATGAGTATGAAGCATCTATTTCATTATACGTTTTCTAGAGCTCATGCAAAGCCTTTTCAAGGATTGATTTCCAATAAACTTGGTTGATGATGCAATATACCACACTCACCAACTTTAGCCCACCACTTAAAACTACTCCTTTTGCATTGACCATAACTTTGTTAATTTCTTTTAGTGTTCGAATTTTCATCTCAACAACACCATTCTACTAAGGTGTTTTAGGACAATCCCATATTCATCATAAAATTCAATAAATTATTCATTCTCGTAGCCATGAGTACTTTTGATTCTTGCAACCTTTATTTCACTTTATCCTTCGCCACATATCAATTGCAAGTACAAGTCCTTGAATGTACCAAAAGTGTCTCCTTTTCCTTTTAGGAATTCAACCCCGTATGTATTTAGAGTTAGCATCCACACATACATATATGTTTCACTTTTCACTACAATTGTGACATTTTCTAGACTTATTAGAGCCATGTGTGACAATTCTAAGATTCTAGAAGTCCACACAAGTCACAACATGCTATGCATCTTTCTTTGTTGTTTCCAAGTTGATGTGACTCAGATAACTTATTTTTGTACTTGTTAGCTATGGTAGTCCTTTGCTTACTCTAAACTTAGAAAGTTTGACAAGATCATGTTAATTAATATGTCCGAGGCATCTTCATTTGTGTTTGCTTTGTAACATGTTTCAACATCATCTAACAAATGATTTGGTCCTTGTTCATACAAGCTTGTTACTTTTTTCAAACACACAATGTTGACTTTTGATAAATTCGACAAAGTGATTCTAGTCATACATTTAACTTATATTAATTAGATTCACCTTAAGTTCCTTAACATAAAAAGCGTTCTTTAAATTTTGCATTATTTCTACATTTGCAATGCATTTACCAATAGCCTATTCTTTTCATCCATCCTTGAATGTAACAAAGCTACCTATGAAGCATTTGTAATATGTTAGATTTTCTTTTATTACTTGTGTGTCTGAAACACCTGTTACCAAAATACTACATGGTGTTAGAGCATACTATTGGTGAAGTATGGGATGTATACCACTTTAAATCTGACTTCCTCAGCTAAAACTTCTAACTATCTTTTTTCCTTTGATTTTGTCGAAAAACTTGGTTCAATCTTATCTCTTGTTCATAAGACTTTTAAAGAAAGAAAAACATGTTAACAAAAAAAGCCTAGGTCTCAAGCAATACTCAAAATTTCAACCATTCCTTGTTGCCTTATCCTTACTTCGCTTAGGTATTGTCTTAACTCACATAATACTCAGCTACACTGCTGTGGAAGTATTGAGAAGATTCAAAATGGTAGTCATGACAACATACCTAAAATCTTGAAGGCTTAGTATTGGAACCTCCTTTACTAACTCCTTCGCAAATCTAACTTAGGGCTTATTCATTGATAAATTTCTAGGTTGTGAGAGGATTTTATCCCCTAATGATCTTTCAAAGATCTTTCTATATTGAGAATGTCGCCTAGTATTCCTTCCCCAAGTTTAGCTTCTTTAAGATTAATTTTGCCACTTTTGCTATTAGATAACCTTCTCTCATTCACCTTTCAAATTACTCATTTTTCTACTTCAATTGTTTAATATCATTCTTCAACTCAATGACTTTATTATACATTTGATTGTGTGAAGATTGAGTGAGTTCACACTTATTATTGCTACTATGGTTTGATTCTTCTCCTAATGTTGCAATACTTTTAATAAATGCCTTGTTTTCCCCTTCCTGGTATTGAAGGCAACACACTTGTTCATTTGTTCTTTCTCTTCAGACTATTTAGAATCATCTTCACTCCATGTCGTTACTCCATCTCATTGCGTTTGTTTTCCTTGTATTTTCAAAGTGCTTACGCATTCATCGAGAATATATACAAACCTACCTCACTCTTGGTATTGAACACCTTTTTTTGTCAATCAAGCCTTAGTTTCTTTTTAACCTTGAAGAAGTCATCCACTAACTTTGTGCAATTGTTATTTGATTAGTTTGGGGTTCCTCTTCATGTTGCTTCTTTAATTTTCTAACATTTTAGGCAACTAAGGTTTCAGTGTTGCAACACCCCTCATCATGACTACGTCATTTAATCTTTAGAGCTAGTTCCTTCTCCATTTTACCTTATGGCACATTCATCTCATACGTTTTCTATAAGCCCATAAGTTCACCTAACCTCATATTTTAACACTCCTTACTTTTTCAATCACAGCCACTTTAGCTAAAACATTCCCAGAAAGGACCTCAAAGTTTTATGAACTAATTTTGCTTCTCAATATTGCTTATGGAGTGGACATTGCCTAGTTTGCAGTATCTCTTATTTTACCATTGAAAATAGCAACATTTTCATCTTGTCAGATTCTCAACTTCACAAATTGGGAGGCTCTATAGTTTAAACAACCATACACTGAAAGCAGCTTTGTGAACATTCTGAACAACGTCCCATGCCTCTTCTATAGTTTCACAAGTTGAGATCAACTTAAATTGTTCTTCATCAATAATAGTAAAAATGGCACTAATGGCTTTCAAATTCTCTAGAGCAACCTTCTCTTCATTGATTGTCCTATCTTTTACTTCTTTTGAAACACAATATCATTCAACAATTGTAGTGGGTGGACTCCAAATAGTGATGATGGAATTCTAAGCATTCTTATCAGCAGATTTTATAGTAGCTCGCACTTACGCTTTCCAATATGAACAATTGGACCCATCAAGTAAGGGTGCATGAATAATGGAGGCTCTTTCCTTTGTTCTCATGATTTAATTAGAAATATCAAAATTTCACTTGTTTATAAACCAAGTCGTAAAAGGTTGACATGACTCTAACACCATTTATTAATTCTGATTAAGTAGTGCAACACAGGTATTTTTGATCAATTTATGTGTTGTAATACCAAATGTAAAATGCAAAAAGTAAATAGGAGTGAACATAATATTTGTTAACTCAACTAAAAGAAATCCTCCTACCACTCTAAGGCTCTTGCCTAGGAAAAGTCTTTGCTAACTAAAATACATCAAAAGTACAACAAGCAAACTAAGTAACACTACAAGAAGGTCAACATTTTATTGACTTCAACTTTTCAAGATCTTATATGACTGCACTCTTGCATTGTGCATAGGCAACCAACCTAACTAGTCCTATCTCTATGTTGAACTATATAATCTCACATGACACTTGCTTACAAACTTACTTTGCTCAACAAATAGATAGTATCATAAAAACACTAAACGAAGGATCTCGGCACTTAAATTCTTGGTGGTCAAGTCTGGGTAGCTCTATGTAGCTTCCAAACCATATTAATGTCATTGAATACCGAATCCCTTGAGTTTTGTAGGCGAATCAACAAAAACACGTGCACCATTCAAATAAAAGATTTTTCTACCCAAACTTTGCAACTAATGTTACAATACCAATCGACCTTCCCTTCAAGGTAAAATTTTTTCCATTATAGGTTGATCTTCCTATAATTATGGAATGGATAAGAGTAAACATTTAATGATTAGATTTTCAAATAACAGCTTGTGCTTATTGTTACAAACATCTTAGTATTAGAGGAATGAAATAAGGATCACAAAATATTTTCTTGATGACATGGAAATAACAACAATATTTTCTATATTTATTATGTCACATCATTCAAATATCTCGATGCCAAAGTTAACACAAATAACAGAGTAAATGGAAGAGGACTTAACAAAATCTTTGGAATAAACTTCTGGATAGCTTAATCAAAACATAAACTGATTTCATGCAATGATGGGAGTAGAGGAACAGAAGCCAAGCTTAAAGTGGGTGGAAAGCATCAGAACCATTTTGGCTGTTGGACTTTTAAGTATGTGAAGTTAGATGAATGAGGAAGAAACTATATTTGGGAGCTTACACTCGTTCAACTCATAATTTAACTGCGAAAAGGAAAATTTAATTAGAACTAAAACCCGGAGTTTGCTTTCTTTAGTGTTCGTAATTTGTATTTTGCTCGTGCAGAAATTATAATCTGACTCCGTCACAACCACAACCTGAACTACCACTTAGCCTTCGGAAATATGTTGTTTGTGTTAATGTGCTTCAAACTGTAGATCCCACATTCACTATTCTGTTGAATATTAAAAGACATTTTGGACCCTTAAATGATGCCCTGGGCGGAAACTGCGTCTTCATCATCATCAAAATTTATTACAACACAATTCCTAATTTAACACTGGCTCTACATCTACTTTCATTTGTTAATTATTTCATCTAATCTAATATACTGCCCACAAACACAAACTTGGGTATTTAATAATTTATTGATCTTCGTATGATGCTTACACAAAGTACCTTCAGTTCCTTACCTTTCCATTTATATACGTAGCCAACACATCTGTGACTGTGGACTCAAACTGTGTTGTGTCATCATATGCAACATAGGAAAACATGAAATGCATTGACTGGAGATGAAGTTTAAACAATTAGACAAACCCTCAACATATTTATGGAGTTTATTAGGATGAGATTCTACTTTATGCTAATACCAGGAGTTTCTCATTTAAATACGCGACAAAGAAGGTAAGAGTAACTGAATTCAATGTATTGTAATTCATGGCATGACCTGTTTCATAATGTGTCGTAGTTTTCATTCCTCATACATCTAATATTATAATGCATCAAAAACAAAATGACTGCATGAGTTAGGATAAAATGAAATAAATAAAAATAAATCAATGGCCGCATTTTGTAAATATTTTCTGCAAAACCAAAGGAGTATAATATAACAACAATAATAGCAAGTGAAATTTTGTAGTGCTAATTATGATGCCCAGTTAATCACAATCATCCATAACAAGTGTTGCTTCGAAAGATTTTGCTTGCTTCTTAGACAACTCCAGCCAAAGAAGACAAGTGGCAGAGGCCTCATGGTAGAAAACTCTGAAATACTAACATGAAATTCAAATATCAGTTTATCCTAAATAGCAAACACTACAAATTATTGGTTACAATTAAGAGACGCAACACTAAGCAATTTGAACAATTGTTGCGATGTAACACAAATGTAAAATGTAGAAAGTAAATACGATTGAACACAATATTTGTTCATGCAATTTAAAGAAATCCTCCTATATCTATGGTGTTCTTGTCCAAAAAAGTTTTCTCTAACTCAAATTTATCAAAAGAACTGATATTAAAGTAGCACTCCAACACGGTCAACACTTCATCCAATGGGTAGGGCATTACCCTACTCATATCCATAAAACAATTCATAAGTCTAGGCTCATTACCAATACAATATATAATTTCCGAACTCATATCCATATCTGTTGAAATGAAAACTATGGGTATGGTTCTTATCCAAACTCATTAAGACTCATTAGTATTTATGCCCTTTGTCTACCCATTGATATCTATAAACAATGTTTATGATGTGATATTAAAATTTTTTCTAAATTCAATATTTACAAAAATAATCATTAATATTTAGACCAAAGCTTCATGAGTGTTCAAATGCAAATATGCTTAAATCTGTATTGTTTTAGTTTTCTGGTATTCGAAGTGCAATTTACATTGTATTTAAACTCAATTTTATGTATATTTAAAAATCAATATTTCATTTGATATTTGGTAAAATTTGTTTCTATGAATAAAATAACATATTAATTCAAGTTAGTATGATTTATTTGACCAAAAGTTAAATTGAGCAAAATATTTCTCATAAATATAGCATTAGTGATAAACAAAATATTTTGTTCAACTTAATATTTTAATTATATGTATATATAAAAAAATTTATTTATAAATTCGAAAAATCAAGTGTTAAATATATTTTTATGTATCTCATTTTTCAAAATTATATTCAATAAAAAATATATTTTCATTACATTGAATAAAAATTAACTAAAAAATAATAAAAAATATTTGAAATGAATTTCCAAAATTTAGTTTTGAAATCAGATTTTAGAAATTTTGTATTAAATTATGTCTTTAAAATTGAACATTAATTAGAAAATTTAAAAATATAATAAATATTATAATAAAGTTGACTTTACTGAAATGATATTTGATAATTCAAATGAATTACTATATCAAGTGATTATAATATCGATATAAATTATAATAAATATAGAAAACATAGAAAATATAAAAAATGAATTTTTAATATGGTTAATATTTACTCAATTGGATTGTAAACTTATGCATAAATTTTAGACATCTAATAATATTTTGGTAAGCTATGGGTTTTATGTTACGGGTATTTATGGGTTTGAGTATTTATGCATATTATATATATATATGCGTAATTGTGTGTATGGCCATTACCATACTCATTAACAGGCCTATCTCATCGGCTTTAATCTTTCAAGCACTCATGCAGCCTCGCTCTTGCATTGTGCATAAGCAACTAACCTGACTACTCCTATTCTCTATGTTGGACTGGACAATGTTAAACTCACTAAGACACTTACAGGCACACTCAACTCAAGACATAGAAAGTATAGTAAAAACACTAAAGTAACTATTTGGGCACTCAAATTCTTGGGGCTCAAGTCTACAAGCTCTATGTAGACCCCAAACGATATCATTGTCATTAACTATATAATCCCACAAGTATTGGAGGCCAATCAACAAAAATATGCACACTGTTTCAAATAAAAGATTTTCCTATCCAAACTTTGCAGTTAATATTACAACATTGGTCACTTTTCATTCAGGTGAGATTCATTTTAATTTAAGTGGAACTTGCTTTGTACAATTATGGATAAGAATAATAATATCATGATCACAGTTTTCAAATAATAGCTGGTGCTTATCCGTTGTGTCCTAGAGTCAAGGGAATGAATCCACTAACACCAAAATAAAAATCAGAATCACAAAATATTTTCTTGACAATATGAAAATTGCAAGCATTTTTCAATATTTCTTGTGCTACACAGGCAGACATGACAATGACAATTATAACAATCTCCCCCTAGACACAATCCCAAGTTTAATTTGTTATCAAGTGTGCACAACCAAGCTTCAATAAGATTTCCCTAAAACAATTGATAAAGTTGGGTGTCCATTCCACAATAAATTGCCTTAAGCTCTAAAATAGTATTTCCAGAATGAGACATATCATATTAAGGAATAGATGCATCCATAGACCTTAAAGGTGCAACAATACTGAGAAAATTCAGCTTGCTAAGATGCAATAAATGTGTACTATATTGAATTACATCAATTAGATGAGCAAGCTTAAACTTTTCGTAGTCAGTAGTCACTTTCTACTAAGTGCTTCTAACTCCTAAGTTACTTCTTTCCCTAAATGGTTCAACCATTGCACCTTCACATAAGGTATTGACTAGTTTCATGGGTGCCTTTCTTCTCTATCTATTACCCAAATCGGGTATTCCTTGTACGTCAAATTCTCATTCACTAACAATGGTTCTAGCTCTAGTTTGTGACTTGGGTCACGCATATACTGCTACAACTATGACATATGGAACACGTTGTATATTCTTGCCAACTGCAAAAGCAGCACTAGTCAATACACCACCTCTTCAAGCCTCTCCAATACCTCAAAGCATTCAACAAATCATGGGCTTAACTTCCCTACTTTGCCAAATCACATTATGCCACAGGTCAAGGGGATCTTTAAATATACTAATTCACCAAGTTGGAATTTCAATGGTCTATACTTCACGTCAGTGCAACTTTTCGTCCTATCTTGGGCTTCCTTCATCCGTTTGCATATGATGTTGACCTTCTTGACAGTTAGTTGCACTAATTCCAATCTAGTCACCCTCTTCTCACCTACTTCACCCCAATAGGTTGGGGATCAACATTTTCTTCCATATGAGACCTCACATGGAGTCATCCCAATGCTCACATAGTAGTTATTGTTACTCCAAGCTCCCTTGAAGTCCATAATACACACCCTAAGCAAGTCCTTTAATGTTTGGATGGCTCGCTTCTATTGTCCATCTGTTTGTGTGTAGTAGGTTGTGCTCAACTTTAGCCTTGTACCCATAGCCTCTTGAAAGCTCTTCTAGAAGCGACATACAAACTGTGTGTTTGAGTCGAATACTATACTTGTGGGTATACCTTGCAACTTCACTATGTCATCCATATATACCTTAGATTGCTCATCCAAGGTGTAAGTCATCTATATAAGGAGGAAGTGTATGGACTTGGTTAGACGATCCACAATCACTTAAATTGTGTTATAACCATGTACTGTTTGTGGTAAGCCTACCATGAAATCCATGGTAATACGATCCCACATCCGCTCGATCATGTCAAGTGGTTGAAGTTAACCATTGGGATGCAGATGTTCTACCTTAATCCTCTGGCAGGTCATGCTTCTCATTGCCTACTCTGTGATGTCCCTCTTTACTTAGTTACACCAAAAGTTCCTGTTGAGGTCCTTATACATCTTAGTACATCTCAGGTGCACTAAATACTTTGACTGATGTGCCTTCCACGAAATCTGGCCTTGTAATTACTTGATGTTTGGAACACATAGTCTTCCCCTCATGTACATAATTCCATCTCCTCCTATTTGGAAGTTCAAAAGTTGCCCTTGCTTGATTTTGGCCTTTAATGCCCCGATATTCAAGTAATGATTGAGGGCTCAACTTTGTGATTTGCCAAAGTCCCATCGATGGACTTGCCAATCTCTAGATGTAGTGAGTTAAGTTTCCTAGCTAACAAAGCCTCCATGGTAGCAGTTTTTTTCTTGCTCAAAGCATCAGCTACTCGATTGGCTTTTCTAGGGTGGTAGTTTATAACTAGATCAAAATCCATAATTAGCTCTAACCACCACCTCTGCTTCATGTTTAACTTCTAATGCGAAAAGAAATACTTGAGGCTTTTATAATTTGTATATATCTCACACCTCTCACGATATAGATAGTGCCTTTATATTTTAAAGGCAAACACCATAGCTACCAACTCAAGGTCATGAGTTGAGTAGTTCAACCTATATGATATCAGTTGTCTCGATGCTTAAGCGATGACCTTGTTGTCTTACATCAAGACACATCTAAATCTACTCTTGCTGGCATCTCTGTAGATGGTAAACCTACCTCCCGAGATTGAATATCCAAGAGTTATTGGAGAGCTAACGATGAGAACTTGAGCTAAAAGACTCAAGGAAGTAATGATGATACTCATGAAAGAGTTTGAAGAGGCTTTCAAAAGTTTGGAAAACCTTAAAGGGGAAGAAGAACATATGTGGGTGAATATGGTGAAAAGAGAGCTTAAAACATGCTTTAGAGTAGCCTCTAGATTGATCTAAGTAGCTTCTTAATCAAGCACAAATATGCTAAATTGATCTAAAGGGCAGTCGATCATCTGCGGGCTAGGAGCCAACATTCTACCTTTATGATTGAAGGAGAAATGCTCAATCGTGCCTAACATGATTTTGAATCCAGTATATATATAGTTTCTAACTTTACGATCACGAAATCATCTGTTCGATTGTGGCTTTGAGAGATTGTGAATCCTAGATGCCGTGAACATTCTATTTTTACGATCCAGATACCCATATCAACATCTGAATTGAATGTGAAGACAAAATAATGCTAGAATTGTTAGGAATCTACCTTTTCATGTCTTTTAATTTTGGCAATTTGTTTACACAATTTTTAGGGTTACAAAAATTCCTTAAACACTATCAATAGAGCCATTGGTTATTTGAGCACAACTTTTGACTCTTTAGTTATTGAATGAAATTTTAACTTTCCTAGAAAATTTAAGTGCATCAATTTTCTCATAAAATTTTAAATCAAATTATTCCTAGTTCTTCATGGGTTAATCTATGACGTATCAACTAATTAGGTGTGTTAGTTGTGGCCATCACTTTGCTTGAGTTAATCAAAGATCTTTGCATTAGGCTATTCTTCATAGTTCACGCAAGCAACTTTCGTTGGGTTCTGGCATATGCCACAAATTTTGTATCTTTTATGCTTCTGCACACACATTAGTTAGTATGAGGGCCGATTGTTTTAAATTTTTATCTAGGCATTGGTCTCAGTATCAATTATATCTTGTTTCTTTCATGTTCTTCGTATGCTGTCACTTTCATGTTTTTCATTATCTTGCATCTTGTCCTTGGCCAAAAAGTTAAAAAAGAGAAGTCCTCGTTGTTTCATTGAATTGTCTAATTCATTCTTGTCATGCCTTGAAATTAGGGGTTCATGACACGATAACACTCCTAAATTAAAGCAGAATGTACAATAGAGCATTAATAAACCAACACATCCATTAATTTTGCTAAGGAAAGTAATTTAACATCCAATCATCTTTTGTAGTGAAAATAAAAACGCCCTATCTATTACATTCATGACTAGTCTTAAGAAACAGAATAACGATCAAATCAACATCCTAGTCTAGCACCCATGCTTTTCCCGGTACCATCCCTAAAGTCTAATCATATTCGCTAGCATCCTTTACAAAATATATGGACTAAAGTGGTGAGTGATAACTTGCACATAACCACTTATTGTTGCTTAATTTCCTAGGATGTGAGTACAAGACATTCTAGAATTCTCACATCCGAGATCGTGGCCATGCTGCCACCCCTTGCAAATGCACCATCACGCCAATGACCATAGCATGATGCAGAATGTCACGCATGATGCTATTCAATTAGTTTTTTTTTAATGTTTTTCTTAAATCCAATCATAAAACTCGATTCCACACTTGTTTTTACAGCCCTTAAGAATGTTTTTACTGATTAAAACCTATGGAAAACATATCATAACTTTATCCATAAATGCTGGTATCCTTTTGGGCATGTTTTGCTTATTCACACGTTACATTAATACTCGGTTCTTGGGACATCTACACATAACTACACATCCAAAATCAAATTCCCTATTATTCTACACATTTATTCCATCAAAATCTACATTTTCTAAGTGCCGACACATGTAAAATTAATCATCCTACGTGTATGCATGATAATCAAGTGAATAGGCATGAAAATTACCTAGGAATATGTGTTTTAAAGGTCGAAAAATTGTTGGAACTATGGGTACGCCATCAGACATTTTTAAGGTCTAAAGGAGGGGGTTTAGTCTTTAATTTCTTATTTATACCTTGGATTAATAAGGGTGGGCTTGGTATCAAATTATGCGGTTTTTGTGTCCTCACGTTCAATTTCTATTAGTTTTTAATTTCCTACCAAATTTCAGCCAAAATTTTCAATTGTTTGGGCCTTATTTTCCTTGTCTAAAGGCTTGGAAAATTTTCTCCAATTATTGCCATGATGATTTGGACCATTTTCCCACAACGACAATTATCCACATACCATCCTATGCTTCTGCATTTAATTCCCAATAATTCCACACAAAAATAATATATGAAAACACAAATATATTCATCAAAATTTTAGTGTAATCCTTCTCACAATGAACTGCCACTAATACTCCAAAATTTCGGTAAGGAATTACCAGCCTAATAATGTGTACATCACCTTTAATACCCACTTGCTACCATCCTAATAAATTTAAATGAAATTTACTTAATAAATAGGTTGGTAATTAAATAAATCATTCACTTAGATTTTTTTTCTAAGGTTATTTCTATAACCATTATTGTGTCTCAAAAATTTAGGGTATTACATTTTCCCCCCTTACATAAAGTTTCATCCTTGAAATTTTGCATTCTTCTGCTTCAGTATTAAGTGGGGGTATCAATTCTACAATTCCTCATTTCCTCTTAGAGTGGCTATCCTATAAGGTTATTCTAGTATTTCAGCTTATGCCCCACTTCCTTACATAGGCAAACATAAAGTACTTTAATTAGAAAAGCCTAGGAACTACTGAGTGGTTAGATCATTAATCCTACAGAGGGGCATCCACTCTTAATTGTGTACTATGTTAGTCCTTCATCCTCCACCTTCAATTTCAAACTTCTGATTTTTCTCTTAAATAGGATGGGCGTTGCTATGCTTCCCTGGACTACTCTGATTTTTACTACCCTTGTAGCCATAGTCCCCATGTTGTATTCACGTAATGTTGTCGTACCATATAACCACACAAAAGGTATTCAACTACTAATCTTGCTAAGGTCCAGAGTCATATGTCTTATATATATATGGGTGGCTATCATGATTTCATCTCCCATCATGCTACCTATAAAGGTTGTTCTAATTTAATAAGTTAAAGCTATATGCAATCGTGATCTAATATCCCTACTGCTTAAATCTTTACTTCCATATTTATTATCAATTTAAGAACCCTTCATGCCTAGGTTCAAATTGACAACTTATGCAAATTTAAAGTTATGATAATCAGGCTTCTACACGAGGTCCAATTACACCTAAGTTTAGATCAGCTCCCTACTTGTGCTTAAAGTCATTATAGCTATATCGGGCCCGATCAGTGTAAGTCTTATGACCAAAAGAGTAAGCTTAGATAACTTTAATTCCCTAGGATCAAGCCTAATACTCTTTTAAATGTCCCATGAATAGAATCATAACTTATGCTTTGATACCACTTGTGTCATGCCTCGAAACCTAAGACCATGACAAGATAGTACTTGCAAATTAGCTCAGTGAATACCAAAGTCAAACATATAATAGAGCATTACTAAACCAACACATCCATTCATTTTGCCAAGGAAAGTAATGTAACATCCAATCATCTTTTTCAGCGGAAATAAAAATACCCGTTCTATTACATTCGTGAGTAGTCTTACGAAACAGAATAAAGATTAAACTGAAATCCTAGTCTAACTCTACAAAATACATTGAATAAAGTGGTAAGCAATATCTCACTCGGTAAATGGTCATTTGTCTTTTTATTAGGATGTGACCATAATAAAGCCTTTAATAATATTCAAACATTTACGTAAAAATTTCAAAACTAATAGTTGAGAATGTACACACAAGTACCACACATTTAAGTCACGGCTTATTCCTTTGTACACTAGGGGAAACAAGCAGTTCGAGCACTATTACCCTAATTAGGACTGTAGTCATTCACTTCAATTGAAGAGAGTTTTATCAAAACCTTTAACCCCAGTTGAGCAGGTTTTAACCTAACCTTTAACCTTAGTTAAATGGGTATTATCTCACCTTTGACCTTGGTGGCTCAGATCTTATCTCACCTTTAACCTCCTATGAAGTAGGTTTTATCTCACCTATTACCTCGGGAGAGAGTAGAACTAGCTCCTTATACTATTGTTGTTGGCCCCCAAACTTTACCTCTCCATAACAGAATTAACATACTTGAAATACTTTAAAATACTATTGCATTGCACTTGTTCACATCTAAAAGGCATTTAGAATAAAGCATTTTCCAAGGAAAAACATACCAGTTTGCATGAATCATGCAAGAATGTTTTCCAACAAGTATTTCAAAATAGGTTCAATGAAATATATACTTTGCAGAAAATATTTAAAGTAATTACAATAAGATAAACTAATTTTTAGGAAAGAATATTTCATTTTAACAAGGCAGTTGCAAAATCTATGGGTAAACCAGTTACACAGTAAAGAATTTATTTAAGAAATAAGCTATTTTCAAAAGCCATTGTAGCAAAACCTTTAGATAACAACCCATTGTTGCTTAATTTCGTAGGATGTTATGATCCTCAGTTGTCATGTTTTGGTTTCCTAATTACATACATAATTCTCATTAACACTTGACTCAATCAAGTCAATTAACTTGGATCCTTCGAATTAGTATTTTAGTATTCCCCTATGCCTCATGCAATTGGTTCGTGCCCAATTTGATACCAAAATTGGAATAATTCGACTTAAATTACTCAAATCTAAAAATCTGCATAGTCCTATAGTTAAGCCTCACGATCATAGAGTCTAGGTTTATAGCCATGGTACCTTGGTTCGCATTTGTGGCTACCAGCCATCAAACACATTTTACCACATCTAAGACTACAAAATGCTACAATCGTGCTTGGTGACGGCGAGACATTCTAGAATTCTCGTGTCCAAGCCCATGATCATGGTACCACCCCTCATGAATGCACCGTCACACTAGCAACCGTAGCGTGATGTAGAATGTGCATAGAGCGCTGTTCGATGGGTTTTTTCATGCCCAAAGTCAATCCAAAAACTCAAGTCCACACTTGTTTTTATGGGCCTTAGGCATGTTTTTATGGATTGAAACCTATGGAAAACATATCCTACCTTTATCCTTGAATTTTGGAATACTTTTGCACATGTTTTGGTTATTCATGTGTTACATCAATACTCAGTTTCTATGACTTCTATACATAACTACACATCCAAAATCAGATTCCCTATCTTTCTACATGATCATTACATTAAAATCTACATTTTTTTAAGTGCCTACACATGTAAAATTAACCATCCTACATGTATGCATGATAATCAAGCAAATAAGAATGAAAATTACCTTAGAATAGTGCATTTGAGAGGCTGAAAATTCCATTCAAACTATTGTGGCAGTATAAGACGTTTTTGGGGTCCAAAGGTGGTGTTTTGTCCTTCTAATTGCTTATTTATACCCTAGTTTAATCAGGGTGGGCAAGGTATCGAATTACGCAGTTTTTGTGTTCTTATGTTCTATTATTTGTAAATTTCCCACCAAATTTTGGCTAAATTTTTCAATAGTTTGGGTCTTATTTTCCTTGTCCCAAGGCTTGGAAAATTTTCTCCAATTATTACCATGGTGGTTTGGACCATTTTCCCTCAACCATGATTATTTGCATGCCATCGTTTGCTTTTGCATTTAATTCTCAATAATTCCACAAAAAAATAATATATGAAAAAAAATATATTCATCAAAATTTCAATGCAATCCTTCTTAGGATAAAGTGCCACTAATACCCTAAAATTGCTATAAGGAATTACTAGCCTAATAGAGTGTACATTGCCTACAATACACACTTGCTATCATCTTAGTAAATTTAAATGAATTTTGGTTAATAAATAGTCTAGTAATAAAACAAATCATTCAATTAGATTTTTTTTCTAAAGTTATTTTTATAACCAATATTGTGTCCTGAAAAGTTAGGGTATTGCAGTTCTCTATTGGGTTTTATTTTCAAAAGGCCAAAAAAGCAAACAAAAACAAACAAAAAGAAAAAGCAAAAGAAAAACAAAATCAAAAAGGAAAAGTGATTGTAGATTCGTGTTGAAGAAAATAAGAAAAAAGTTGATATTTTTTATTGAAGTTTAACATGAAATTACTTAGGTTGTGGGAGAACATTGAAAAATCAAAGGAAATTGAACTAGGAATGGATTTTTAGGTTTGCATTGATCGGGTTGCAAAATTTCAAACATAGGATCGATCATGTTGTTAGTCTAAATTAATTGTACGTGTTTCGTGCCTAACTCCCTGTCGATTGCCATGGTTCCCCTCGATTGTGCGTATCTCTAAGTCAATCGCATAGTAATTTTTTGTTCCTAATCGATCCCTTTGCTCTAGGATTGATCGAGACCCTACCTTTTCAGTAAGGATTGATCTAGTTGCTTTTGAATTGACCTATTGTGTCATTTTCTTAGTCCTAATTAATCCTTTTGCTTCTAAATTTACTTTGAATCCCAAGTTTTCATTCATTTACACACTCACACATTTACACATGCTTAAGGGTATGTCACTTAAATTGCTGAGAATTTTTGGAAGTTTATAAGGCAAACATAGGATGTGAGTGGATTGCAAAATGATAAATGCCATAGTGGTAATGTATTGCCATGCAATACCCAGATTAGATGACATTTTTGATAAAATATAAAGGGCTAGTATATTTTCTCAAATTAATCTTAAAATGGTTATCATCAAATTGAAATGGAAAAGGGAGACATGGAAAACAACTTTTAAGATAAAATATAGATTATATGAGTCGTTAGTTATGCCATTTTGTTTGGCAAATGCACCTATACATTCATGAGACTTATGAATCATGTTTTACATGCTTTCATAGGTAAGTTTGTTGTGGTGTATTTTGAGGATGTTCTTATGTATAGTGGGTTTGCTGATGAGTATGCTAGACACCTTAGGAAAGTTTTTGAAGCATTGCGAAAAAATGCAAACCCTAAAAAGTGTACATTTTATATAGATCACTATGTATTTCTTAGTTATATCATAAGTGCACATAGAATCCAAAAGGATGGGAATAAGGTGAAGATTATATGAGAATGGCCAATTCCTAAGAATGTGTCTAAGGTAAGGAGTTTTCATGGTCTTCCAAGTTTTTATAAGAGATTTGTAAGAGACTTTACTACAATTGCAGCACCTTTGACCCTAATTATCAACAAGAATAAGAAGTTTCATTGGGGAGAAGCTCAACAGAAAGTATTCGAACCACTTAAGGGTAAGCTTACCCATGCTATTATCATTACCTAACTTTTTTATAACTTTTGTACTTGAATGTGATGCTTTAGTTATAGGAATTAGAGCATTGCTAATGCAAGAGAAGAGGCTAACTACATATTTTAGTGAGAAGCTAAATGCAATGAAGTTGAATTATCCAACATATGTTGAATTATCTAACATATGATGGAGAATTATACACATTAATAAGGGTTTTAGAGGCTTAGCAGCATTATTTGTGGCCCATGGAGTCCATCATTCACAAGGGCCACGAATCTTTGAAGCATCTTAGGAGTCAGGATAAGTTGAGTCGTAGGCATATCAAATTAGTATCCTTTATTGATACTTTTCCATATGTGATCAAACATAAAAAAAAAAGGGTGTAGAGAATGTGGTAGTGGATGCATTATCTAAGAGGTATTTATTGATTACTACATTAAATACCAAACTTCTAGGATTTGAGCATATTAAGAAATTATACGCAAAATGATGAGGATTTCGGTCATGTGTATGAGTTGACTAAGGAAGAACTGCATGAAAAATATTTTTAACATAATGTTTATTTGTTTGAGGTAGACACATTGTGTATTCCAAAATGTTCCTTGGAGGAATTACTAATTTGATGGGCTCATGATGAAGGCCTAATGGGATACTACGGTGTCACCAAGACACTTGCTACTGTGCAAGAGAATTTCTTTTGACCACATTTGTGAGGAGATGTCAAAAGGGTGATTGGTAAATGTATCAAATGTAAAGAGGCTAAGTCGAGGGTTCAACCACATAGGCCATACATGCCATTACCGGTTCCAAATATACCATGGACAGACATTTCGATCAATTTTGTGCTAGGATTAACACGTACTCAAATAGGTAAGGATAGTATAGTTGTGGTTGTCGATAGGTTTTCTAAAATGACACATTTTATTGTATGTAGCAAAACTGATGATGTGACAGATATAGCTAATTTGTTCTTTAAAGAAATAGTTAGATTGCATGATGTGCTAAGGACAATAGTGTCCAATAGAGATGTTAAGTTTTTGAGCTACTTTTAGAAATGTTGTTGTGTAAGTTAGACACAAAACTGTTATTTTCTAGTACTAGTCATTCACAGACTGATAGGCAAAATAGAGGTAGTAAATAGGACTATAATTGCTTTATTACATGCATTGATTAAGAGAAATATAAAAACTTGGGAAGAGTGCCTATCATATGTTGAATTTGTTTACAATAGGAATGTGGACTCTATCACCCAAAAGTTTCCATTTGAAGTTGTTTATAGTTTTGATTTGCTAACACTATTGAATTTACTACAATTACCATGTAACGAGTAAGTGCAGAAGGAGAGTGTAAGGCAAACTTTGTAATGCAACTACATGAATGTGTATGCCAAAACATTGAGAGGAGAAATGAGCAATATGCCCAACAAGCAAATAGATGAAAGAAAATAATGTTTAAGCTAGAGATTAGGTTTAGGTTTAGAGTGTACTACTATTTGGAAATAGATGAAATGAGCAATATGCCCAACACGTCACTATTTGGAGTAGTGTATGTTTTAAATCTACGAATTCCCTTAGACTTACTACTACTATTGCATGATGAACAAACAAGCAAAAAAGGGGAATGCAAGGCAAAGTTTATGAGGTAGTTACATGAGTGTGCACTTCAAAATATTGAAAGGAGAAATGAGCAATACTCACAACAAGCTAACAAAGGATGTAAAAGAATTATCTTTAAGCCTAGAGACTAGGTTTGGGTTCATATGTGCAAGAAGAAATTTCTTAAGTAGAGGAAGTCGAAATTGATGCCAAGAGACGATTGACCATTTCAAGTTGTGAAGTGCATTAATGAGAATATTTATAAGTTGCAATTGCTAGATGAGTTTGAAGTTAGTGCTACTTTTAATGTGCTAACTTGAATCCTTTCAATGTAGGTCATGAAAAGGATTTGGAATTGACAGTATTCTTTCTTAAGAAAAGGGGGATGACACAGGTGTCAAAACTAAGTCAAATTATCTAAAGATTTTTCAAGGACCTATAACATAAGCCAAAGCTAAGAAAGAAGCTTAAAGAATCAATGATGATGCTTGTGAAGAGGTTTAAAGAAGCTTTTGGACATTCGGAAGGCTTTAGGGAGCAAGAAGAGTGTTCATGGATCCATTTAGTGCAAAACAAGCAAGAAAATAGATTTGGAAAAGCCTCTAGATCGATCTAGCTTTAGTCCAATCAATCCAAAGTAGTCCCAATCGATTTAGCATTGTAGCCAATTAATTAGACTAGAATTTAGGAGTTTCTATGTTTTACGACTATGCAAAGGGCAATCGATCACATGATGTGCGATTGACATGTTTGGATCCTAGAATTTGTAGGTTTTTTATGATCCAATAAGCCAGATCGATATTTAAATCAATCCCATAAGGGCTAGATCAATCTTCCGAGGTTCTAGATCAATTTGAAGTTCATTTGGAGCTAAATTAGATAGGATTTTTACTATTTTCAAGATTAGTTATTTTTGAATGATTTTTACATGTTTTTAGGGTATTTTAAGGCTTCCTAAATACTATATGAAGGGATCCTTAGACACTAGTTTACAACATTTTGGCACCTTGATATTGAATACAATTTTATTCTTTTATTGAATTTTGAGTGTGCTCAAATTCTGTGAATTTCCAAATCACATTTTTCCATATATTATTGGGATAATTCATGAAGTATCAATTAACATGGCGTATTAGTTTTGAATGTCATTCATTGGAATTCATCAATTATTGTTACGCCTGGGTTAGTTTCCTACACGGTTCATGTAAGCACATTTTCGTTAGGTTCAGGCATGCACAATACATATCTTTACACTTCTACATATGTATCATTTACTCAATCAAACATATTACTCAATAAAATTTTCATCTAAATTCAAGTTTAAATTTTTCTTCTTTTATATATATGATTAACTAATTATTTTTTAATCATTACATCTAATAATAATTAAATCAATACATATATATATATATATATACAAACACACACAATCTAACATTTACACATATTTATACCCTAAAAACTAATGTTATTCTTATATACATCACATTATCCTATAAATTTTATATATTTTGTACTTATATAAATTTACAAATTCTAATCAATAATACAATGCATCTCATCAAAATTTTGTTTCAAACATGTTATCCATCAAACCTATTTCTCACTACCAAAGCCCCCCTTCCAAACTTTGTGCAAGAGTGCAATACCAATTTTCCATAATTAACCAACAACTTGACATGCAATGTTGGTGGAGCCAGTTGTTGCAGCTTGCTAACATGACACTGCTACCATCATAGGTCTGTTGTTTTCGATGAAAGGCATATCTTAAATGTCTCTGAAATTTGGCGCTCCCTATGCAGAACTCGTTCTCGTATGTTACAATGTTCCATTAATTAATATAACGCGTTCTTCATTTCCCTTATTACTCTTTCGGTCTACTCACCCCTTTCATCCACTTCTTTGCATTATTGTCTTCTCTCTATTTAGAATCAATTTTGTCTATTAGGAAATTCTCTGCAGTGTAACAGATTAATCCAATGGCATGGACGAAGTGTATGATGTGATGTGATTGTATTGGGAATAAACTACAAGGGGTGCATTCTAAGTGGTCTCCTCTCTATTGTTGGCCTTAAAGTACATATTATCTTGTACACTTTGAGGCTAGAGGATATTTTAGTGGTCAGAGAATTCCCTAAGATGTTCTTGAACAATCTACCTGAACAACCTCCAGATAAGGACGACACCCATTTCAAAGGCTTGTACAGGATGCCTCCAACTGATTTAAGGGAGTTGAAGATAACTATTGCATTAGGAGCAGACACGACAAAGTGCATCACCCTTAAGAGCTCCAGTACTATTTATCAACAAGAAAGATAGAAGTTCACAGTTGTGTATTGACTACCGAGAGCTTAATAAGGTGACTATTAAGAATAAGTATCCTCTACCTTAGATCAATGGCCAGTTTGACCAACTCAAGGGAGCTAGAGTATTCTCGAAGATTAACTTGAGGTCAGGATACTATCAGTTAAAAATAGAGGGTAAAGACACGTTAAAGCAGCCTTCTGAATGAGATATGGATACTATAAATTCTTACTGTTACCATTCAAATTAACTAATGCTCCTGTTACCTTTACGAACTTGATCAAAAGGGTGTTCAAGTCACATTTAGACAATCTCATGGCAGTATTTATTGATGACATTCTAGTCTATTTTCTAGACAACAAGGCTCATGAGGGGCAATTGAGGGTAGTGTTAAACTCTAATGGAGAAACAACTATATGCTAATTTCAATAAATGTGAATTTGGCTCAAGAGTGTGGCATTCTAAGGACATGTAATATCTTAGGACAAAGTATTAATGGACCCTAATAAGGTTGAAGTCATTTTGAATTAGCCTAAACCTACTAATGTCTTCAAGGTGCGAAGTTTCCTTAGACTTGCGAGTTATTACTGAAAGTTCATGAAAGGATTGCTAAGATTGCCACTTCATTGACTCAGTTGCTTCAAAAGTAAAGGAAATTAGAAAGGACCTTAGCAAACGAATGGAGTTTTGCAGACTTGAAGGAGAAATTAACCACAGCCCTAATCATTTCCTTACCTATTGCAAGCGATAGGTTTACTATCTATAGTGACATTAACAAAAGCAGGCTTGGATGTATATTGATGTAAGACGACAAGGTCATTCCTTATGCGTCAAGATAGCTGAAATTGTATGAGTTAAATTATCTAATTTATGACCTTGAGCTGATAGTAGTAGTGTTTGCTCTTAAGATATGGAGGCACTACATATATGACAAGAGGTGAGAGATAAACATTAATCATAAAAGCTTCAAGTACTTTTTTACGTAGAAACAGCTAAACATTAGGCAAAGGTGGTGGTTTGAGTTGATTAAGGATTATGATCTAGTTCTAAACTCCCACTCTAAAAAGCCAATCAAATAGCTGATGCTTTAAGCAGGAAAAGAACTGACGCCATGGTGACTATGTTAGCTAGGTAACTCGACTTGCTACATCTAGAGGTTGTTGAGTCCATCAATAGGACACTAGCAAATCTCAAGGCCAAGCCCTCAATCATCGAGGAAATGAAGAAGTTGCATGTCAAGGCCAAGCCCTTAATCATCGAGGAAATGAAGAAATTGCATGCAACTAATCTAACTATCAAGTAATTAAAGGCTAAAAATCGAGCAAAGGTAAACTCCAAACTTCCAAATAAGAGGAGATGGAATTGTGTACATGAGGTAAAGACTATGTTTTAGAGGTCATGGAATTACGAGACCAGATTTTGTAGGAGGTACATCAGTCAAAGTACTTAATGCACCCGAGAAGTACTAAAATGTATAAAGACCTCAAAAGGAACTTCTGGCGGAACAAAATAAAGAAGCAATGAGATGCATGGCCTATGAAATGATTAAAGCAGAACATCAACATCCTAGAGGTTATGCTGAACTACTCGACAAGCCTGAATGGAAGTAGGACCATATCACTATAGATTTCATGGTAGGCTTACTATGGACACTACATGGTTGTAATGTAATCTAGGTGATTGTGGATCTTCTAACCAAGGCAGCACACTTCCTCCCTGTACGAATGATTTACAACTTGGATAAGCTGTCCAAATATGTGGATAACATAGTGAAGTTGCATAGTATGCCCACAAGTATAGTATTTGACCGAGACCCACAGTTTGCCTCCTACTTTTGGAAGAGCTTTTAAGAGGCCATGGGTACAACGGTGGACTTGAGCACAACCTACCACCCACAAATGGATAAACAATTAGAGCAAACCTTCCACACTTTAAAGGACATGCTTAAGGCATGTATTTTGGATTTCAAGGAAATTAAGAGTGATCACTTATTACTAACAAAATTCTCCTAGAGCAATAACTATCAATCAAGCATTGGGATGGCTTCGTATGAGGCCTTATATGAAAAAAAACATAGATCCCTAGTCTACTAAGACGAAGTGGGTGAGAAGAAGGTGATTGGACTAGAATTGGTGCAACTAATCATCAAGAAGGTCGATATTATATGCAAATGGATGAAGGAAGCCTAAGACAAGTAGAAAAGTTAGGCTAACCTAAAGCAGAGACCATTGGAATTCCCGCTCTACAAATGAGTGTATTTAAAGATCTCCTCAATTTGTGGTGTAATGTGGTTCAATAAAGTAGGAATGTTAAGCCTGCAATTCATTGGACCCTTCGAGGTATTAGAAAGGGTTGGACAAGATGTATGGGATGCATTAAAAGAAGAATTTCATACGCTAAAGGATTTGGCCACCACAAGCAAGGATGTGAAGAAAGCATAAAAGAGGCTAAAGTGAAAGACTCAAGGGCACTTTCACTTATTCAACTCAGCGGATTTCACTTATTCAACTCAGGCTAAAGTGAAAGACTCAAAGGATTTGGCCACCATTTGTAAAAGGCCATGTTATATCCTTGGAAATGCCTTCAAAGGCATTAACAAGGTGAAGAAGGTTCAACTTTAAGCCCTTCAAGGTAAATTTGAGATTTTGCAAATGAAAGACCCTGAAAAAGTGTTTGAATACATTTCTTGAGTCACCATGGTTGCAAAATCAACTTGAAAGAAATGGTAAAAAATGCCCATAGCCGAGTTGTGGAGAAGATACTTCAATCACTTGATTCAAAGTTTGATCATGTGGTTGTTGCTATTGAAGAATCTAATGATCTTGAGACCATGATCGTTGATGAGCTTACTGGCAAGCTGTAAGTCCATGAAGAAAAAATCGAAAGGAGAAATAAAAATTCAATTGAGCAAGACCTTCAAGTGAAGATGAACATTAGAGAAAAGGACAATGCTTTTTGGAATCAAGGTGGACATGATCGTGGCCGAGGACGAGGTCATGGACGTGGTCAAGGTTGAGGTCAAAGTCGAGAAAGAAGTGAAAGCCATCAAGATTAAAACAAAAAATTTAAGTTAAACAAGTTTTAATCATCAGATCAAGGAAGAGGTGTTTGCAATCAAATGCAAGACAAAAGGAAGGTACAATGCTACAATTGTCAAAGATACAGATACTATTCATATGAGTGTTGAGATGAGAAAAAGAAAAAGTCCTTTTATATCAAAGAAATGAATAAAGTTGAAAATACAGTCTTGCTGTCACATAAGGGACAAAATGAAGAGTCAATGCAAACCTGGTACCTTGATACCAGTGCAAGTAATCACATGTGTGGTCATTGGCACATGCTTATTGAGATGGATGAATCTGTAATGGGAAATATTACCTTTGGTGATATTTCAAAAGCTCCTGTCAAGGGTTAAGGAAAAATCCTTATCAAACTGAAGAACGGAGGCCACCAATTCATATCGAATGTGTACTATGTTCCAAGTATGAAAACTAACATTCTTAGCTTAAAGCAATTGTTAGAGATGACATATGATATCCATTTAAGGAATTAGAGTCGCTATCTAATAGATTACAAAGGAAATCTCTTGGCTCATGTGCTAATAACTAAGAACTGCATGTTCTTAATGAATATCAACACTAATGTGGCGAAATGCTTGAAAGCTTACTTTGAAGAAGAGTCATGGCTATAGCATCTAGGGCTTGGACATCTCAACTTTGGAAGCATAAAGGAGTTATCCGTAAAGAAGATGGTGAGTGGGCTTCCATCAATCAATCAACCTGATCAACTGTGTGAAGGTTGTCTAGCTGGAAAATAACATTGAGAAAGCTTTCCAAAAGAATTAATGTCAAGAGCTAAGCAACCATTAAAATTGATCCACAGTGATATTTGTGGACACATTGAGCCAGCATTTTTGGAGAAAAATAGGTATTTTCTACTATTTATTGATAATTATAGTAGAAACACGTGGGTTTATTTTTTGAAATAGAAATCAGAAGAACTTTCAATATTAAAAAAGTTTAAAGTCTTCGTAGAAAAACAAAGTGAATTCAAAATCAAATCAATGAGATCTGATCGTGGAAGAGAGTTTACTACAAAAGAGTTCATAAAATTCGATGATGAGAATGGAATTCAGTGACCTTTGACTGTCCCATACTCACCACAACAAGATGGGATAGCAGAAAGAAAGAATAGAACTATTTTAAATATGGCTCGAAGCATGTTGAAAAGTAAGAATTTGCCTAAGGAATTTTTCGTAGAGGCAGTAGACAGTGTTGTTTGCTTATCAAACTGGTGTCCATCAAGAAGTGTGAGGAACAAAACTCCACAAAAAGCATGGAGTGGATAAAAACCAAGTGTATCTCATTTAAAGATATTCGGAAGCATTGCTCATGTCTATTTCCCAGACCAATAATGAAGAAGTAAAATATATATTTTCATCGGCTATGACCAACATTCCAAAGGGCATAAGGTGTATGACCTATGGGAAAGAAAGTCATAATTAGTCGAGATGTGGTCATTGACGAAAAGAGTTCATGGGATTGGAGTTTGGAAGCCAAGGAGCAATTCACATTTTATCCAATAGAGGAAGAGAAAAATCATACACAAGAAGAAGTGAAATCTACAACTTCTTCTTCATCAACTCTACAATCAAGTTCGCAGTTAGAATCAAGTTTAAGATATTCAAAATCATTATGTGATGCAGAAGTTGTTAGACCACAAGGAATGAGGACTTGGGATGTCAAAATCAAAACTTATTTTGTCTTTTTGCAGATTCTGAACTAGTCAATTATGAAGAAGTATCAAAAGGCAAGGAGTGGAGGAAGGCTATGGATGAAGAAATTAAAGCCATAAAGAAGAATGACACAAGGGAGTTGACAACTTTGCTAGTGGGACATAAGCCCATTGGCGTAAAATGGGTTTACAAAATCAAGAGGAATGCAAAAGGAGAAATAGAGAGATACAAGGCAAGGCTTGTAGTAAAAGTATACAAGCAAAGAGCTATAATCAATTATGATGAGGTATTTACTCCAATAGCCCAACTTGAAACCATATGATTCTTGATTGCGTTGGCAACTCAAATGAGGTGGAAGATTTACCAAATGGATGTAAAGTCCACCTTTTTGAATGGATTTCTTGAAGAAGAGGTATATATTGAACAATCTAAAGTCTATGTTGTTCGAGGGCATGAAAACAAAGTTCTTAAATTAAAGAAAATACTTTATAGTTTGAAGCAAGTACTAAGGACATGGAACAGCTAGATTGAACAATACCTTCAAAAAAATGGATTCAAGAAGTGCCTCCATGAACATGCTTTTACATCAACATAAACAAGAATGGTGATATGTTAATCATTTATCTTTATGTTGATGATTTAATATTTTCACGTAGCAACTTTGAGATGATTGATGATTTTAAAAATGCAATGACTAAGGAGTTTGAGATGACTGACATTAGATTGATAGCTTACTACCTTGGAATTGAGGTAAAACAACAAGATGATAGCATTTTTATCTCTCAAGAGAACTATGCTAAAGAAATACTAAAGAAATTCAAAATGGAAGATTGAAAGTCCATTAGCACTCCAGCAGAAGTTGGAATGAAGCTATTAAAACATGTTGATGGTAATCGAGTAAATTCCACCTTGTTCAAAAGCCTGATTGGAAGCTTTAGTTACTTGATAAGCACAAGGCCTGATATTCTTTATGCAATTGGTCTTGTTAGTCACTACATGGAGACTTCAACAAGTTACCACCTTCAAGTTGCAAAGAGGATATTTTGATAAATCAAAAGAACTATTGAATGTGGCGTGTTCTATCCTACAACTAAAGATATAAAGTTGAAGGGATATAGTGATAGTGATTAGGCCGGAGATCTCGATGATAGAAAGAGTACAAGTAAATTTGTATTTTATTTTGGAGACATGACATTCACTTAGATGTCAAAGAAATAATCAATTGTGACTTAGATGTCAAAGAAATAATCAATTGTGACTTTTTCAACGTGTGAAGCTGACTATGTTGCAGCAACAGTAAGTGTTTGCCATGTATTGTGGTTAAGAAGTTTACTTAAAGAACTTCACCTTGATGTGAAAGATGGGACTATAATATATGTCACAACAAATCAGCGATTGCTTTAGTGAAAAATCCTATGTTCCATGATCGAAGTAAACACATTGACACGCGCTTTCATTTTCTAAGAGAATGCATTACATAGAAGAAGTGCAAGTAAAGTATGTAAAGACTGATGAGCAAGTTGCTAACATATTTACTAAGCCCTTAAAAGAGAAGTCTTTGAGAAGTTACAACATCAGCTTTGGAAGAGAAAATCAAACTTAAAGGGGTGTGTTAGAAATTAAGCTTAATTTTCTAGCATTTCTATCAAAAAATAAATTAGTTTGATATTGAAAATTATTTCCTCTATAGGATGTGTATGTATGAAGATTGAAATAATGTCAGATACATAGAGTTGGTGATGTACTTAGATAATGTGTGTGTCCGTATTCATATGGTAGGTAGGTTAGGTGAGGGTAAGTGAAATAGTTAGGTGGTAATTAATTTGAACCATTAGATTTTCTTAATCATCACCGTCCATTCTTGATAGAAAATAGTACAAATAGAGAAATCTTGCAAGTCATTTGCAATTCTAAAGAAGAAGAACAAAAAAATATATAGAGTTGAGAGAGTTGTAGAATAGAGAGTTTATAAAGTGTTGACTAAGTTAAGAAATATAAAAATTTTAGAGTGTTCACCTCTCCACCAGCCCTTTCTATTGTTAATATAATGCTAGGGTAGTATTATGACATGCTTAATATATCAAGCTTCTTCCATACCCTGATGTTTGATTTGTCCTCATTCCCACTAAAGTATTGCATAATAGTGAAAGATATTCTACTCTTGTAAACTAATGCATATACTATTGAAGATTCTAAGAAGCTATTTAGGTGCAAATTTGAATTGGCAACTACAAATTAGTAGATGGTAGTTTTTTTTTTTTTTGTTTAGTTAGGCAGAACTTTCTTTTATAACTTGCGCAGGTAGTTAAGTTAGTTAAATTCTTTTTGTAGCTAGTAGTTATTGAACATTGAAAATGGAAGAACAACAATGGATGTATTAGGTGAGTAAAATAGAAAAGAATGAACTTTTCCTTTACTGTAGAGCAATACTTCTGCTCTGATTCTTCCAATCGAAACTCATCAATTTTCACTACTGTAATCTAGTTCTTTTCTATGAAATATCAATAAACTTCTAAAATGGTACTAGAGCTAGGTTGCTAAGCTCAATCTAGGGAAGTTCTTTAAGTTTTCACCATGGAAGCATCTACATCTATAGCAGGAAACCACAATCCAACTAAGAATTATCTCAATTCGGGAAATCCTTTTAATCTTTTGAGGATTGATAATGGGGATACGCCAAGGTCCTGTTGGTTAGTGAATTACAAATCACTCAGAATTATGTGAGCCATGAGCTAGTCCAGGAACATTAAAAGGGCAATGAGGGCTAAAAACTAACATTGGATTCATTATAGGCCAGATTTCGAAGCCAGGTTGAGCTACTGATCCCCTGATGGAGCTTTGGGAGAGATGTAATGATACGGTACTATCATGGTTGTTAAATTCGATTTCTCCATCCATTAAGTCCCATTTGATTTTTGTTGATGACACATGAAAGCTACGGGAGGAGCTGTATGAGCACATGTCTTAACAAAATGCAACTTGAATTTATCAGCTAAAGAAGACTTTAGTCAGCCTCTACTATGTAAGTGTGGTCACTTGCGAATCTTCTGTGAGTGACACCAAAGAGATTGTTTCATGTAATTGCTTATGGGGTTGAATGAAACTTATTCCAAAACCAGAGATCAAATATTGATGATGGAGCCCTTTCCACAAGTGAATAAAGTGTTTGCTATTATTCAACTACAAGAGAGGAATCATGTTGTTGCAAGGGAGATAAATGGTATAGAGGTGAAGGCAATGGTAGTCCAGAAGCTAAGCAATGGATCTAGGCAAACATGAAAGAAACAAAGACCACTTTGCACATACTGTAGGATTATAGGTCATACCTCAGGTAAATGCTTCAAGGCAGGAAATGCTGAGGTCCTAAAGTGTACTTATTGTCACATGAGCATCCACATAGCTGATAAATGTTACAAACATAGGGGATATCCTCTAGGCCACAAACTACACCAAAAAAGGGTAGGTAGTAGTAGCTTTATAGGACAGGCTAAAACTAATGATGCTGCTGAATCTGAGAAAAAGGTTGCTATCACTAAGATGTAACTATAATTGTTGATGGCTTTGCTCAACAAGAAGTAAATGGTAGTAAATACAACTCATGAAGCACTATCAGATGATTTAAATGTTCCTTCACGAGGGTTCACTACAAGTTGCCTAAATTCTTCAGGTAAAATTACTACTCTTAATACCTTTGCAGATGAAGGATCAGTACAAAATGTGAACACATAGATTTTGAAAACTAGAGAAAAAAATTATATCATATGTGATCAAGCCTTGTTTACTAGTGAATATGTCAAATGCAGTTACTTAATCAAGTTGGCTAATGGTTCAACTAAATGTGCTTCTCATTTAGGGAATGTTAAACTCACTCATGATACCACACTTTATGATGTAATGTGTTTGCCTACATTCACCTTTAACCTTGTTTCGGCCCAAAGACCCACCACAGACCAAATTGTTGCTTGATTTTCTTTCCTAACAAGTGCTTTGTTCAAGACTTAACCCCTTGCACCACAATTGGCGAAGGTGAAGTGAGGGATGGTCTATACCACCTCAGCATATGTATAGTGTATCTAGATGATCGTTGACCAACCTCAGTTCTTACTCATTCAAACCTGGCCTATCAAAACCTTCATAGCTCATGCATCGGCCTTTTATAATATTTGGCATAGTAGGTTAGGACATCTTGTTGATGATAGACTAAAACTAATCAATAACTAGATCACGAGTATCTCCTTTGATGATTGTAATAAGTCCCCTTGCAGTATATGTCCCTTAGCTAAATAGCATAGACTTTCCTTTCAAAATAGTTCATACACTCCCTTAAAATCCTTTAAGATTGTGCACTGTGATTAATGGGGACCTTGTAATCAAATTGAACATGATGGTAATAGATATTTTTTACCATTGTCGATGGCTTCTCAAGAGCAACGTCGGTTTATTTTCTTAAAGACAAATCTAATGCTCTTTCATCTCTTAAGAATTTTATTAATCTAGTTAGAAATCAGATTGAAGCCACCATTAAGATCATGAGTGACCATGGTTTAGAGTTTTGCTTAAAAACCTTTTGTCATGAGGAAGGAATCATACACCAGAAATTTGGTGTTGAAACCCCAACACAAAATGAGATAGTGGAGAGAAAACACTAAAACTTACTTAAGGTTGCTAAAGCCTTAGGATTTGAGTTACACATACCCCATAAACATTAGACTAAATACATCATTACAGCATCCTGTATTATCAATATAATTCCAACCCTAATATTGGAAAGCAAAACACCATTTAATCTTCTATTTCAAACCAAGCTAGATTACAACCACATGGGAGTTTTTGGTTGCCTATGTCATGCTACCACTCTTAAAGCTAATAGGAAGAAGTTGATCTAAGGATTGGAAGGTCTGCATTTGTGGGACATCCATTTGGCATGAAGGGTTATAAACTTTTAGACCTTGAGATAGACTTAATTTTTGTTTTAAGGGATATGATCTTCCATGAATTTGTATTCCCTTTTCCTACTAAATATAAAGAACCCTCTAAAGCCACAGATCTAAAATTTATACGTACTATTCCCAACCATTCAATCCTATTGGAGCCTTTTCAAACTTGTCATGATTCTTCTCAATCTCATTTTGAATTTTATCAATTTATTCAGCAACTAGAGGTCACTCCAAAGGTCATTCTTACCCTAGAAAACCTATCAAGAGACTCCCACCATAATCAACTAGAATATCAACCCTCTCAGCTAACCAACTCTAATGTTGTTATCCCTAGTATGCTTGATACAAATCCTCCTCTCTCTTACCTCAAAGGTTAACAAGATTAAGGAATGCACTAAGTTATCTAAAAGATTATTACTATCACCAAGCATCCTTCACTTCATCATCAAGAGCCATAGCTTGCAAATTAGTTATACAACTGAGTATTAAGTACCCTGTACCAAATCTAAAATGTTATCTAATGACTATCTCTAATTCTCATCCAATTGCCATATCCTTTTCACCATATTTT
Source organism: Avicennia marina (assembly GCA_019155195.1). Lineage (NCBI taxonomy): Eukaryota > Viridiplantae > Streptophyta > Magnoliopsida > Lamiales > Acanthaceae > Avicennia > Avicennia marina. The sequence continues at coordinate 5,552,930 of CM032760.1, forward strand.
AGACTTCAAAACTATCAATAGGCCCACATTATCCAAAATGGTGTGATGCTATGAGGAATGAGTTGGTAGCCCTAGAAGAGAACAAAATGTGGTTATTGATTGATTTGCCACCTGGTAAGAATGCCATTAGATAAAGTATAAACTTGATGGTTCAGTAGAAAGATACAAGACTAGGTTGGTGGCTAAGGGTTATACACAAGGAGTGGATTATCAAGAAACATTCTCACCTGTTGCAAAGTCGACTATTGTGAGGATTATGTTAGCAATAGCAGTTACAAGGGGCTAGACTTTACATTAACTAAACATAAATAATACTTTCTTAAATGGAAAATTGGAAGAGGATATCTATATGCAATAACCACTTTGTTATGAGAAAGAAGAACCTCATCAAGTGTGCAAGTTGAACAAGAGTATTTATGGGCTCAAACAGGCCTTTCGATAGTGGAATTCAACTTTCTATGCAGTTGTAACAAAGTTTAGAGTCTCTCAAAGCAAGGCAGATTATAGCCTCTTTACAATGAAGAGAGAAGCCTCATTCACTACACTCCTTGTGCATGTAGATATCATCATGGCTGGAGATAATCTAGTTATTATTAAGGAGCTTAAATGCTATCAAGATAAGACATTCAAAATCAAAGATATCGGAGATCTCACTTACTTCTTGGGAATTAAGCTGAATAGGAATGAAAGAGGTATTCATTTAGGTCAAAAGAAATACACAGTAGGCATATTGAGGGATTGTGGAATGCTGAGACGTAGACCTTTAAAGATCCCTCTGGAACAAAATGTTAAGTAAAAATGAAGGTGAACCATTAACTGATTATGGAAATTATAGAAGATTGCTGGGAAGGCTGCTATATTTGACTATCAACAGAGTAGACATATCATTCAGTATGCAAACATTGAGTCAATTAATGGAGAAACCTACTAGGCAAAATTTGAGAGCAAACTATATGGTCTTGCAGTGTCTAAAGTTAAAGTGTTAGGCAAGGACTGTTTGGCTCTGCAAAAGGAGATTATTAGTTAAAAGAGTTTTATGATGCAAACTAGGGATCATGTCCTGATACTAGGAGGTTAGTCACTGGCTACTGCATTTTCTTGGGGATTCATTGGTGTTATGGAAGTCCAAAAAGCAATCCATTGTTTCAAAGTCCTTTGCTAAAGCAAAGTATTGCACAATGGCTACCTAGTGTTCAGAAATTATTTGGATAAAGTATATATTAGAAGTTTTGGGAGTGAAGCATGAACAACCAGTAGTAGTTCACTGTGATAATCAAGTAGCATTGCATATTGTTTCAAACCCTATATTTCATGAGCACACAAACACACATTGAGTTAGATTGTTATCTCTTACGTGATCTCATTGTAGATTTGTTTACAAAGTCTTTATCATAACATATTCTCAAGGCACATCTGAGCAAGGTGGGAGTTGTGAATTACCACTCTCGTCTTGAGGGCATATTGAAGATTATAGAAGCTATTTGGGTGCACATTTGGATTGCTAATTGTATTTTAGTAGTTGGTAGGTTTTTTTTTTCTTGTTAGTTAGGCAGAACTTCCTTTTGTAACTTGAGTGGGTAGTTAAGTTAGTTAAATTCTTTTTATAGCTGATAGTTATTGAACACTGAGGATGGATGTATAAATAAGAACAGCGGTTGATGTATTCGGTGAGTAAGATAGGAATGAAAAACATTTAATTTGCTGTAGAGCAACACTTTTGCTTTGATTCTTCCAAACTGAATCTCATTAATTTTCACTACTGCAGTCTAGTTCTTTTTTATGAAATATTAGGGTAAATTCTAAAATACGTTGATTATCAGTATTAATTACGGGCTTTCAAGTAGGGGAATACATGTTAATTAGTCAAACTATAATCTAAAAAAGGACATATTATCAAACTAATGAGTTTCTGGCTTCATTAAGAATGGACATGCTCATCTTTGTTATAGTACCAAGTTTCAACCTACAACATACATAATGGAACTATGAGGCATCTAGGTTAATAGTATATTGATCATAAAAAAGTGTTTTGATTCGTATGGACCTTTTAACGATACCATCAAAGGTTAAACCACCAAAGAAATATAGCATTTATTTGGTAGTTGGTTTTTAGCACGCACCTTGAGACATGCATCAGGTGTGCACAATAAATATTTTTTCATAAATTGATAGCATTAAAATTCGAGCTTTTATGGTCTCTTATTTGGTTTGACTCTAATATTACTTTGGAAGTAATTCAATAATCATTTTGTTTGAAAGTTTAAAATGATAAAAGAAAGATATCATTTTAATATTTAATTGTTTTCAACATGGAGTAAGGTATCTGAGATGAAACAAAATATCACATTTTCTCTTTAGAAGTATCAAATTTACCTATTATAAGCCATACTTTTTACCCTACATAAATGATGTAATTACTTTTACAAATGATGCTAAAGATTTTTGCTTTTTGTACATAAAACTTAACATCAAAAAGTAAACTATCACTATGTTAATTTCAACACTACAAGAAAATAGTGGAATTGGAACGACTTTTTGGCACAATTTCTCTATAAATGCCATTCCAAATTTTTTGGAACGGCTTTGGTACAGTTACAATAAACTATTCCAAATATATACTAGGACTATAGTGGTTGGATCGATTTTGGAACAGCTTCGGAACAAAACTTTAGAACAGCTTTTATTGGAACAGTTTGGGAACGGTTTTGATACGGAACTTTGGCATGGTTTTAGCACTGAAGATATTTGAGACGACTTTGGCACTGCATATGTGGAATGGCTTTGGCATGATTTTATTTGAAATGGTTTTGGCATGGTTTTATTTGAAGTGACTTTGGCATGGTTTCATTTGGAACGACTTTGGCACGATTTGTTTTGGCATTACTTTAGCATGGTTTTAGTTGGAACAGCTTAGGCACGGCTACTTTGGATCGGCTTTAGCACGATTTAATTTGGAACGGCTTTAGCACGGTTACTTTAGAGCGACTTTGGCATAGTTTAATTTGGAACAGCTATTTTGGAATGTCTTTGAAACGAATTTTTTGCAAAGGCATATGAATAAATTATGATTGTTTTTGACACACATTTAAATTGATTTTTGCATTTTCGGAAAAAATATAGCATTATTTATAAATATTAGCCCATAATTCCTAAATAATAATTCTCAAAAATATTTTTTCATCTCTACATTTGCATCAACTAAAATATAAAAGTATACAGCCATTATATTAACCCATTACTTCAAACAAAATATTCCAACTACCCAATCCAAAAATATCACATGTATTGTAACAATAACATGACATAGAGAGGAAGAATCAAAACTCTAAGTGGCATAACACACTACTCAAGCCTATCATCATCATCATCTGCATCTTGATTTGGGGACTATGATGGCTTACTAGGAGTGAAAACTTGAGAGTAGTTTGCGTTAACCCAATTCAATAATTGATTTAATTGTGCCTTATTTCGCTCAAGCCTCTCCTTCGCACTCTTCCATTTCTCCTCAATAATCAATAGCTTTTTTTCTATTTAAAGCAGTTTTTGCTCCATGTTGCACAACTCTAGAGCAGGTGAGAAGGTTCACGAGGTGGATCCCCTACAAAAATTGTGAAAATTCTTAGCCTCTAATCCCATGCTCAGCAGTTGACCTTTCTTAAAACCATCAAGAGCCGTTGCTACAGCATTGCTACTAGATGAACTGTAAAATGATCCTCCTTGTGTGGTTAGATCATCGGGGTCCATGGCATTTACTTCATCTAGTGCTTTTGCAACATTCTCCTGTATAATAATTTATTTTTATAAATGATGAGAATAAATTAGGAGATATATTAATGCATACTATGTGAAAGAGAAAAACAAAGTTACTGCTTAGGTCTATGAGGGCCGACCAATACCCAGATGTAGTCTTTCAAACCTTAGAGTACAACTCTAATGGATTTAGCGGCCTGCCCAAAGTTGTCTCCTACGAAAACATAATATATGATTTTAAATAATAAAATTGTATGAAATGTCATGTTATGAGGAAATAACATGCGTTGACTTTTTAATGAACTTGACTAACCATTTGGTCACTGTGGGCAGTAATAGATATCGAACCACCTTGGTAAATGGTAGATGCTAATGTCCTATAAGCTAGTTAGTTGTTCTAATTTTTTTCGCAAGCTTCAGCAAATAACTCTTGTGCCCACTCATTCTATATTTCTTCCCAATTCTCCTGAGATACCCATTTGGGCTTTATCTTTGAAACTCTTACACGGTGTAAGTGCTTCATTAAGAGCTCAAACTTGAAGTTCTTCTCAATTGCAGTCGTGTCTGTAGAGTTCCAGGCAAATTCTACCTATTATGAAGACAATATTTTATGTACAATCATATTTCAAGGGCACTTCATGTACACATAATAAGAATCAGATAATTGACAATATACAATCACGGTTCATCTAACTACTTCATCCAATAAAGATCTTGCAAACACCACAGCAACATTTAACCACTGCTATGTAGCAACCACATATGGTATTTAGCAATCAATCAATCATACTATTCAATTTGTTCAAATAACACATACAACAACATCTATGATACATCGAAGCAAGTATGTCAAAAAGGATTCATTAATTAAACACACATCCACAACTGAACTCATAGGGGACCAATGCATAAGTTGGTGTATTTAGAAAAAATACACCAATATGTAACACGTTATATACATAATTTTCAAAGTTATGCAATATACAAAAGCCCTATAATACTTGTCTACTAAACTTAAACAGGCGAAACTAGAAATTTTTGGGGTCAAACTCGACATCCTTAAATCAAACCCGAGATCCATTGTAGTGGCCAAATATAACCTCCCTTATACAGTCTGTTACCTGCTTATATGCACTGTAAAAACCATTTTATGTTGCTCCAATAACATACATTGATGAGTATAAATGAAATATATATACATACTAGAAGGTTCGCGGGGTTATATGTATAGGCCCCCTGTCCTCCAATGAGATGCTTCCAATGGTTGCACATTTGGAATTGCTTCTACAACAGTGTGTTCTGGTTGGGCACCAAAGGCTAATGGCTTTTCAAAAGGAAAAGGGCTAAGGAGATTATTATGTAATGGAAATTGTGTTGGTAAGGGTGGCTATGTTTCAGAGTCTTTTAAAATAGGCCTAGGTAGAGCGAAGTTACCTCGACTTGCACTGAGCCTTCTACTAATAGATTGTGAATTTTGTCCACGGCCTCTTGAATAAGCATCACGTGTCATCTTTCAAAAATTAAATGAATAAATAATAGTTACAAATTATATGTGAAAGCTATGACTTGAGAAAAAAATACTGTACTTTTCTACCACATTACACCCTTTGTTCTGAATTTCTATGAAGTACAAAACATAGTCAAATATGATTAAATATTCAATTAGTCTAAACTATGTTTGTCAAACATGATGTAAGAGACCGGCAAAAAGAGGGTTGAAATGCTATTTACAATAATAAATCAATATAACATTAAACAAAATATTTGAAAAAGCAATCAATGTACATGCTCATAAAATACATTGTAAAGTGTCTCAATATAAACATAACATTTCATACTACTATTTTCAAATGTTATTTGGGATAAAAATAAATTGTATATCATTTAGACATTTCATCAAACACCTATCATGTATAATTTATGTTGCAAAGCTGTTGCTATTAAATTAAAGCACAATTAGGCATTATTTACACCATAGACAATAACAACACTTGTTCAACTATCAAATCTTAAACATTACTTATCTCTATCTTTAAGAAAATACTATTTAAGACTCATACAATTTGTTGAACATAAGAAGAAGTATTACCTTATAATGTAGTGAATTTCTAGTATACTAGCTTATCATGAATCAAATATTAGAAAGATTTGACCTAAATGAGTTGAAGATTTCGCGTGCTTCATTATGCAGTTGTTTAGGGTTGGAGATAATTTTTGGAGGTGAAAATTTTTGAAATAAACAAAAATGAGTGTTTAGAGGGAGATATATTAAAAACTTTGGAACAGCTTTGGAACGTTTTTGTTAAAAAATACCGTTCCAAATCCAAAAAATGACGTCGCCTCTGTCCTCGCAACGGTTGAGACAACGGCCTAATTTTTTTAGCCTGTCGTCGTCCAATCGTCAGGACAACGGAGGACAATGGCAACTCCAAAAAGTTCTGAAGTTGTCGTCATCCGCCATTGTCATGACAGCGAAGACAATGGCAACATTGGACGGCCATCGTCCGGCGTTGTCGCGACAGCCATGATGATGATGACTCCAGAAAGTTTTGGGGTCACTGTCTTTCGCCATCGTTGCAATAGCGGACACGACACCAGAAATTGGATGGCCGTCGTCTCCACCAAAGCGACGACGAGCACGACGACTAAAAAAAAGGCCACTGTTGCCCTCGATCATCGCAACGGCAAGCGCAACAGTGGTTCTAGAGTTATTTTAAGCCTCTAATCTCTCACATTCTTCTCCAAATACTTCAATCTTCCTCAATATAAGGTTATCTTCGACTAAGTCTTGCATTCACCTCGCAAAGAAGTAAGTTTTACTACATTTCTGTAATTCGTTTGGACTATGTGTTTGTCCAATCTCCCGATTTAAATTTAGTATGAAATTGAATAGTATATTGTGTTTATATAATTTGTCGATGGATTTGTTGTGCAAAATGTTTAAATTTGTTAGTTAATTTATATGTTTGAACTTGGAATGAATTTATTACAACAATTTCACTAGAAGTTGAATTGGATATAAGGTGTTCAATGAATTACCAACGTTGATAATTAGCAATGTTGTGACATTTATGCTAAATAGTATTCGAATGTGGATAATTGGAAATGTTGTGCATTTGATTTGTTGTACGAAATGACTAGATTTGGAATGATTTGATTATAACAAATCCATTACAACTTGAATTACATATAAGGTGTTCGATGAATTGCCAACGTTGATAATTTGCAATGTTGTCACATTTATGCTAAGTAGTATTCGAATGTGGATAATTGGGAATGTTGTGCATTTGATTTGGGAGTATGCATGTTTGGAATTGGAATGATTTTCTTACAATAAAGTCATTACAATTTGATTTGCATATAAGGTGTTCAATGAGTTGCCTAAAAGATAGAATATTTGTTTTTGTGCCTCAGTTATGTTAGGTTGACTATTACGAAACATTATATTTATGTTTGAATTTGTAATGTAGGTGAAATGTTAACTTGTAGTGGGATTTGGCAATATATTGATAAAGTTGTAATACAACAACTAAAAATGTGATCATTTATTGTATTGTTTTGCAAGGTAATTACACCTAAAAGAACCTGAGATGCACTATGATCTAGCTCGTATGATAGGACAACCTTTTTATCGGATGAGTCAAAGGAAAAATATGATTCTGTCATAAAAAATCAAAGCTTCGTGCTTGAGCGAGGAATAGTTCGAGCAATGCGACACCACCAATTATACCACTCAACCATTGATGCTTTGGGCTGGTGGCAGTTCACTCAAGTGCATGAGCATCCCATGGTGAAGCCTATGGTCAAGAAGTTTTATTCCAACATGGGGAAATATCAGACTGACTGAGTTTAGGTGCGAGCTGTTGACGTATATTATGATGCAGGCACCATAAACTGGATGCTTGGAACACCCCAGAGGGAACATAGTGCAAGATTCAATCAGCTATTGAACTTACACAACCTGTTGGCTAAAATAGCTAGAGAGTTATGTTCAAGCGGAGTCCAGTGGACTGAGCCTTCGGTGCAAAGTGCATTTCAAAGTGCTGGGTTCAGTGATATGGCCCACACATGATTCTATTTTTTGGCTGCTCTAGTGCAACCTATAAATCATCATATAAGCATCACCAAGGAGCTAGCCATACTATTATATGCTATCACGAATAGTATATACTTCAATGTTGGAAGCGAAATTAGTGATGGTATATTCAGGTATGGGAAGATGTCGAGACAGGCAATGTGGCACTCCATCTCATCACGGAATTATGCATGCTAGAGTAGACCTAATCTAGTTAGACCTAAAAACTTCCACAAACAGTATTAAGTTGTAATGATAAAATGTTTGTCATGGCCTTCCATTGAGCTCGAAGCATTAAGTGTAGCCTTAGCATGTGATACCATCATATTATTAGGATCACATTGCGATGGCACATTTACGACTTCGAGCACATTGGATGCAACATTCAAAGGATACTGCACCTTAAGAGCGGTTAGTCATAGATGGAGTTCAAATCTGATGAGTACTTAGTCGATGGCTATGATTTAAATGGACCAATGGTTCCAAGAACTGATTACATGAGGTGTTATTGGGCTATGGGTTAAAGGAAAGATTTGACCACACATGAGATGCATTAACAAAAGTTGCTACTTATTGGGCCTAGCATGCCAAGACCTGATTACATAAGGTCTGTTATGTCTAATAGAGACCCTAATCACTCACTAAGAAAATTTTACCAATGAAATTTTTTGTCTTCTATTCGAGGGAGTGTAGAATCTGAAAAATCTAGTGAGCGGCCATTTTGATTTAAAGTCCATAATTATGATAGTTATACATATCACAACCAACCTAACAGCTCTTGTCTATTTTCTATAGTTTGTTATTATCTTGAACAATGTACACCTTACTTTTAATGATGATTGAGACCTTGATGTTAACTAAAGCCAAGATAGTCAATTGGTTTCAAGGTTTCAAAAGAGTTCTCATTCTTGATAGAGTCGGTGATATCTTGGATACTACTATCCTAGTACAAGGGAAAAGGGTTATCTTTAAGGAGTTTAGCCTGTCAATTAGTAACACTGAGGAGAATAAGAGCAAGGGAAGGAAACGCACAATTTCCAAAAGGAGTGGGAGGGGCATGAAACCTAATGCCCATGTTGGCAAAGGAAAAAGTTTCCAATGCAACAAGATAGAGCATTTGAGGAAGAATATCATTAAATGCCTCAATGGCCTAGAGGTTGGTGTTAGTGGTGTGGAACTATTTGGTTATGAAACATCATATTCCATTAGTGTATTCTCTGAATCTTAGATCTTGGATTCAAGAGCTTCTTCTCATATTTTTATTTCGAATTAAGATTTAGACAAAAGTAGATCACTTGAGAAACAAGAAGTACTAATTAAGGTCAAAAGTGTGACAAGTGTTACATCCACTAAGGTCGGCACAACTTCTACCAAGTAATCACCCAATTATATTTTAGGTCCAGGAGATTGTCTCTTATTTTCAAATAAGCTAAAGAATATTGTCTCCACACCTTTATTGAGGAAAGAAGGTTATGAATTCACTCTCAGAGACTATAAGTGCCAAATTCATTGCTGTAATAAATTAGAAAACACTGCTGCATTGGTAAATGACCTATATTATTTGAATATGGACAATAGAAATGTGATCAACACCATTTCAAACAAACATCCAAGGAATGGTTTAAATCCCAAGCACTTATGGACCTTAGACTTGGCCATGCCAAGTATACAAGAATTAGCAAGTTAGAGAAATATGGGTTTATTAGCTCATTGGGAGAAGAACCCTATCCGACTTGTGAACCTTGCATCTTAGGCAAAATGGCTAGAAATCCATTTGATGGATGTGTTGAAAGGGTCGTTGAGATAATAGAGTTAGTCCACATTGATGTTTGTGGGCCATTTTATAGAAGTTCATTTGATGGACAATTGAGAAGGCCGTTGAGATGTTAGAGTTAGTCAAAACTGATGTTTATAAACCATTTAATGAAATGGTAAGGGAAGGATTTCTCTACTTTATAACCTTTACTAATGATTACTCAAGGTATTATTGTGTACTTGATGAAATATAAGCATGAATCCTTTGAAAGGTTTAAGGAATTCAAGGCATAAGTAGAGAAGTAAACTGGAAAGGATATTAAAACACTATGATCAGATCGTGGAGATGAGTATATGAGTGAAAGTTTGATGAATTCCTCAAGAAGATGGTGTTGTATCACAATTAACGCCACTGGCAATTCCTTAATTGAACAATGTAGTTAAGCATAGAAATCGAACCCTGTTGGACATAGTTCAATCTATGATGAACTTTACTGACTTATCCATATCCCTATGAGGGCATGCCTTTCTGATTGTAGTGTATATCTTGAATAGAACGCCCTCTAAGTCTGTTCCCTCTATCTCGTATGAGATGTGGTATGGAAGAAAGCTAGGCTTTAAGCATTTAAGGATCTAAGGGTGTCCAACTTATCTTAAGAAGACTAAGACAAACAAATTAGAGGCGAGGGCAGTTATGGGCTGCTTTGTAGGATATCTTAGAGACTCTATGGGATATAAGTTCTACATAGCCAAGGACAACAGAATTATCATAAGGTATCATGCCCGTCTTCTCAAAGAAGAGTTCATTTGAAAAAGTGGTGTAGGTAGAACAATAGTGCTCAAGGAATTTAAGCGTGAGGCACAAAGAAGTCAGCCTACAACACATGTTTCTCTTCAAAAGGAACCTTCTAACTACAAACATTGTGAAGATTAGGTAGAATCTCTCAAGCACTAGAGGGGTATGGTTATGTCCTAGAGAACATATAATAGTTATCGTAATGGGAGATAATAATCATAGAGATGATCCTTCTACCTATGATCAAGTGATAGCAGATAAGAACTCTGCCAAGTGTTAGAGGCTATGAAATTCAAAATATATTCCATGCATACGAACTGCGTATAGACTTTTGTGGATCCACTTGAGGGAATTGCTCCCATTAGATGAACATAAGTCTATAAGATGAAGCTAAGTTCAACTAGTAAGGTAGAGACCTATAAACAAACTTGGTGGTAAAGGGTTATAGTCAAAAGAAGGGAATTAACTATAAGGAAATCTTCTCACCTATAGCAACGCTAAAATCTATTTGGATTTTACTTGGGATAGCCGCCCACTTGGACTTTGAGATTTGACAGATAAATGTTAAAACCACTTTCCTTAATAGGATGCTTGGGGAAGACATTTATACAGTTTAATACTCAATTTTTGAAGTCCAAGATGAATCTTACAACTTGTGCAAGCTTAAGAGGCCCATTTATGGCCTTTAGCAAGCATCAAGAAGCTAGAATAGTGTAGTCAAACCGTTTAACTTCCTCAAGAACAAAGATGAGATTTGCATCTATAAGAAGGTTATTGGGAGCAGAATAACATTCCTTGGGCTATATGTGGATGACATACTACTGATTGGCAATGATGTTGAGATGTTAAACTTAATCAAGACCTGGTTATCGAGAACATTCTCCATGAAAGACTCGAGAGAAGCAACCTACATCATGGGCATTTGCATCTATAGAGATAAAGCAAAGAGGTTGTTAGGTCTCTCCCCAACCTTGTACATAAACAAAGTACTAAGGAAGTTCAGTATGGAAGCCTCTAAGAGAGGATTACTATCATTTAGGCATGACATTCATCTCTTAAAATCTATATGCCCAAAGACAGATTATGAGAGGAAAAGCATGGAAGCCATTCCATATGCTTTTGTTATAGAAAGCTTGATGTATAAAATGCTATGTACGAGGCCACATATTGCCTGTGCCATAAGTGTTAAGAGTAAATTTCAGGTGAATTTTAGTAAAGGGTGTTGGAATGCTACCAAGTGTATCCTTAAGTATTTGATAAGAATTCAGGATATGATACTTGTATATAGAGATGGTGATCAACGAGTAGATGGATATGCCAATTCTGACTTTTAGTCAGATGTGGATAATTGAAAGTTTATCTCTAGGTTCATATTTACTCTTAATAGAGCAGCAATTAGTGAAGGAAGCTATTTAGATAAGGAAGTTTATGACTGAACTTCAGGTTGTAACAAATGTCGATCAGCTATTGCCACTTTATTATGATAATAATGGTTTGATTGCATAGGCGAAGGAATTAAGATCTCATCAAAAATCTAAACACATAGTGAGGTGTTACCATATTATTTGAGAAATCATTGGAAGGGGCAATGTAAAATGTAAAAAATAACCTCAATTGACAATGTAGCTAAGCTACTCACAAAGTTGATGACTCAAGTATTGTTAGATTGCCATCTTGAGAAGATGGATATTATGTATTATAACAATTGGCATTAGCAGTGTTAGTATTAGAGTGTAAGAGGAAAATTGTTAGTGGTATGCCCTTTAACGCCAACAAAAAATAAGGAATACTACAAGACATTTTGTTGTATAAGTACTTTCATTCAGTTATTAATAAAATATTAATTTCTATATCAATCTTCTAACAAGTTTTCACACATATAAATCTTGATTAGTGTAAAGTGCTGCATGTGCCCATCTGTTTAAGTTTAAAGGCCTCATTCATAAAGAGTTATGAATATAGACATAAAATTGTTTTAGTATTCAATCATTGAAACTTATTTATGAGTTACAAACATTCTAAAGGGTATTAGAGAGTCGGTACGACTAACACACTTTATATTTCTACAGTGAGTGTCATGATATTTGGTATGAGATATTGAGAATACATGTGTATGGGTATGCCATTGGAGAATGGGCATTTAGACAATGACCCACAAAATGAAGTAGACACATGGAGTTCACTCTTAACTAGCAACATCTTACTTTATGATTGTGTTAAGTGCACGTGGACCTTAAACTTGTGTGCATGACGGTTAATGTGCCATTAGAGCATTAAGGGTCAATATCTATCCTAGTATGGGATGGGGTCTTGAGCCCAACATGCCATTACCCAAATGCATATGAAGGTATGTGCGTATTTAATAAGGGACTTACCTCGTTGCAAGTGAGTAAGACATTTGTCCTATGTGGCTTGTGTTCTACAAGGTTAAAGCCCTTAGCTAGAATAGTGCATAATTTAAAAGGAGTTTCCAATGGGAAAATTCATCTCATGAGGAAATGTTGACTACTCATATGATTGAATTTGTGAGTTTAACTAAATCTATAACTCTCACTTGGTTAGAAAAAAGTAGGATAAAAGTTTAATATGGCATGGTAGTCATAATTGGAAAGGTTCATCATGATTCAATTCACTTCATCTTAATTGGATTACGATATAGGCCCTATGCTAGATGTTACCTATATCCTTCAAACTGTGTTTTTTGCCAATTAAAAATGAGCCTAGAAAGTCACACACATAAGGTCAGATTGAATTGCAAGTGATATTGATGAGTAGAATACAAGATTGAGAAGATTGGATGAATAATTTATTTAGTTACAATTAGATTTGATTAGATAATTTGGCTTAGTATTTGTTAAGGATGAGATCATTAATTAGAAATACAATGGAAATTTAATTTAGTTAATGAGATTAATTAAATGACATTAATTGGACACAATTGTGCTTTAATTACTAATAAAGATTAATAATTGAAGGATATACAAGTTGATTTATCAATAAGATTAACAAATACAAGTTCATGTGCTATTTTAAATTAAAGGGTCCATGTCGGAGGGAACATAGAACCTATGCCCTCAAAACCTTGTATGATAATTATTTAATAAAGTGCTTGACGAGTTTAAGACACACCTTTAAAAGGTCATGCGATCCTTTCAATTAAGAAAGAATGGCCCCTTGCCACCCTCTCTTGAGTCTTTCTTGCCAAAAATTCCTTCTTGCCCAAAGTATAAGAGGTTTACAAAAGGTATTTTGTGTAACGTAGAGGGAGCTTGTGATCATCCTAGCTAGGGGACAAACCAAAGATTGAGGTTAGAGGACACGACTCAAGGAATACATTCAAACCATTTGGAAGTGTTCCATAGGTATAAAGTTCACACCTTTAAGTGTTTTGCTACAAAATGAGTGGAATTTGTTCCTATTGCTTTTGGTATGACTATATGATATTTTTATGTTCTAAAGTTTTAAGTTTAATAGAAAAATCCCACAAATATCCAACAAGGTTATACCAATATATACTAAGCTGGTGATATTGATGATCGAAAGAGCGCTACTAGAGGGTGTCTTTTTGTATGTAACAACTTGGGTTCATGGTATAATAATAAGCAAAATTTCATTTCACTTTCTACCACAAAAGTAGAATGTACAACAACTGGAAGTTACTGTGCCTAACTGATTTGGATGAAGTAGATGCTACGTGATTATGGAGTATCCATAGATGCATTAACAATGTTTTATAACAATAAAAGTGTAATAGAAATCACAAAAAAAAATTGTGTTCACTTTAGAATGAAGCACGTCAATATTAGAAATTACCTCATTCTGAGCTGATGGACAACAAGAGTTGCTATAACCCATGTTGCATAGAGAGGCAAATGACAAATATATTTACTATGGCTTTGGATAAAAAAAAAAAAGTTTCAATTTCTTGAGAAAAGCAATAGGCTTGTGCCTAGTGGAATAAATTCCAATGAAACTTTACTCAAAATGAAAAGTTTTTAATCACTTCTTATGCAATTCAATTACCTATAAGAGTCTTAATCACAAAGAGTTCACTTTTCTTACCCAAGTGAGGCTCTTAATTCTTGGCTATAAATACTAGCATCATATGTTATTTTTAACCACCAAAAAGTTAGCATGTACCATTAGAAAAGTGGTGAGCCATACTTTTCCTTTATTGCTTGGATTATAAAAAACTCTTTTCATCAATTTCACCTGTACAGAGAATGCAGTATAACAAATGGGTTAACGAGCCTCTACACACATTCAAGATTCAATAGAGAACCAAAAAAAAAGGAAAAAGGTTTTGCACCTCCACAATAGTCAAAGAACTAATCTCTATCTTTTGAGAGGTCGTACCTTTCAGGACTCCTGTTAAGCCATAAGAAGTACAAGAAACCTAATTATATATAGTCTTAGTTGAAGAACCTATTGATGAACCACCACTCACCACTATTTATCTAGTGAGTTGGGCCATGAATTAGATGAAAAAAAGGGATTCTCGATAGGTTTCTGAAGAACCCATCAGTCGACGTTACAAGAAATGTTAAAGCATCTAGTTTAGGGAAGTGAAAGGTGTTGGTTAAGAGAACAAACTTTGAATCAACTAGAAGCTACAAATGTTGCAAAAGAGGCAACAAATCAAGATTCCAATGACCAAGATCAAATTCCCTTAGGTGATATGTTGAAATCCAAATGAAAGACTCAAGAGGGAAGTTCCAAGAAAAAGGGTGAATCAAGGGAAAAATAAGCAAAAGTAGAAGAGAAAGGTAGAGAGAAATCTAACCAAGAAAAGGAGAAAGGTAAATTTTTTTGAAGGATCCATGTAGACAAATGAGTCACCTAATGTAAAGCTAGTTACAAAAGCCAAACATAAGAAACCCTTGGATTTTACATTTTACTCCAAACGCTGTGAAAAGTATTTTAGTTATGTTTCCTCACACTCATTCATTGCTGAATATATCATTTTTAAGAGGTTATATTTACAAATATGGTGTTTTTTCAGTTCTTCAACAAGATTGGATTGTTTTTAGCCATGACCTGTTATGCAAAATTTTTTCCAGTACTTGTTCGTGAATTTTATGCTAATTATAACAAGAAAGAGTCTAATCATGATTCTCCTTAGTTCCACATAGTATATTTCAAAGAGAACTTGATAAAATTTTCACCAAATGTCATAAAATGATGTGCTTGAAAGACCTCATTTATCTTTCAAATTTGCTTAGCCACCTGAATAAGTGGTTGATTTTGATTATACGACAAATGTCTTTATTGGTGGGAAGCTAAGAAAATGGCCAAAGTTGAATCCATTACAATCTTCATGGTTGTCTTTGAAGTTTTTCTTGCTATACAAGCTTAAGATAGCTAACTTGTTCCTGTTAGCTAATGTAACATTATTGTTGCCAACAGCTAATGTAACACTAGTCATTTTGCCATATAGTTTGGGTTCAAAATTTAAGGTAAACCTAGGGCATTTTATTTTTCATTCTATTGTGCATTTTGCTAAGCGTGAGAATGTGTTTGCTTATCTACCATATCCTTTCTTAATTATAATTATTTTGCCCAAAATTCATAAGATCAAGCTTTAAAAATTTGACATACAACAAGAGGTTGAAAGAAAAGATCAAGCTTTAAAAATCTAGCATATAGATAGAGGTTGAGACATGGCATTGTGACCAAAATTAGGAAGGATTGACAAGTGGATCATTTGACGGTCATTGAGCTTCGTGAACCAGCCTCCATTTCCTTTGCCTCAAAGATGCAGCAGCAAAGTGCCCTTGATACATTATTATCTATTAGGACTATATTTACTACTCAAATCAATCGTTTGCAATTTAAGCATTAGATAGTTAAAGGACATTTGCAACATTACACACAACATTACCAACTCTTGTTGAAGACCCTTTAGATCCAATGAAATCTAACCAAGAGCTAACTCCTAAAGAAGTTCCACACATTAAACCTACGACTCCTCCAACTAAAATAACTAGCCTTTCTCACTTATGAATGATGATCGGTATCCCTTATACATTTGCTGCTCTTTGGTAAATATGGCACAAAAAGGGAGAGAAAAGTTCCATATAGGAAGGGGTTTGGACCAAGGTATAGCTTTAGGGGAGTTTATTACTAGTTCTTTTCTTTTTTTTTTTTAGTTGAATATCTTTGCTAACTAATGAAGATTGTTGAAGAGTGATGTTACTTTAGTTGGTGATACAATAATACTATAACTATTAGTCATGTTTGGTAGGAACAAGTACTAAGAACCTTTGTTGATGATGCTGATCTTGATGTTTTTTATTTCTCTTTTCTTGATGTTTCAAATTGTTTAATTTAGTCAACATTATGAATGTTTGGCATGTAATAGTTTATTAGGCTGGGGCTCATCAAAATTTGTAACTTGCTAGTAGACTACGTAAATTCGAAATGAATGAATGATGATATTTGATGAATTGTTGCCTACTTATTGCAACATGTAAGGGAATTCTTGTCTACGGTGCCATAGGGACAAGTTTTTAAGATAAAAATAAGTTGGCACATTTTTAACTAAGTTCCCTAATGCATGTGGACTTCTGAGAATGTATGTCTGAAGATTTGGAGCTAATCCAAACTTGTCAAAGGATGGTGATGAATTCAGACTCATAGATTTTATGAAACATCAAGGAAATGTCCTTGGAGAATCCCACATAAACGAGTTAGACTTTTGGATAAACATCAAAAGGTCATACTTATCTTGTGACAATTGATTACATATCTAGGCAACATGTAAAAGTTAACCCGATTGTTGATTTAGTGGATAATTGAAGCAATCCTCAAAAGAGTTTGTAGATGACAAATTTGTGAGTTTTCAGGTATAAATATAGCTATATGTCATGAGGTGGGTGTGCCTCGAATCTGTTGTGTTTGAGCTTTATTGCATGGTGAGCTTTTCCTGTTCACACCTACATACATTGTGTTAAAAAGTTTGAGTGGCATTTCACTTGAGGGATAAACTTACTACAACCACAAAATGAGTTTATGCAGTGCGAAGCAACTTGTTTGGTTCTAAACTTGTTCGGTTCCGAACTTGTTCCTACTCAAATTTAATCCTTTTTTCTCAATATGTAAGCATATTCTAAGGTTCCTCACGGCCTTTAAATTATGTTTTTAGCGTAAAAACTTAGTCTTGGAAAGTCTCTCCGATATTATTAAAGAAAACGTAAGAATTTACTAAACCTAATATGTTCTTCCTTATAAGCGATTTTTGCTTGGGTTTCCTACACATGATTTAACCAATATGCTCCTAATATCATGTGTTAATTCTTGTTCACATGTTGGCTATGATTTATCATGCTTTTGGTACCTAAACATGAGCAAAATAAATTCTTATGACTATACATGAATTCTAGAGGATTTGGACTGAAAGATTACCTTAAGTTCTACTTGTTTGGCACTCACAATTCATTTCTTCCTCCTCTCACTTCGCTTGGATGCCTTCTAGGTGTCTTCTAGGGTGAAGACTAAATCTCTTCTAGGGTTTAAGATGCTACATTTATATTAGGGAGAAACTAGGCCAATTTTGGAATTTTGTTCACTCATAATTTTGGCATAAAAATTCACAAATTTCTGTGAATTTTCTTAAAGTGCCTCTAGTTCAGCCTTCATTGCTTGTTGCCACTTGTGATCTTTTAATGCTTCTATAAAGCTTTTAGGCTCTTATTGTGTGGAAATAGTAGCTAAGAACTGTTGGTGGTGTGGAAGGAACTTATTGTTGGATAAAACACTATCAAGAGGATATTTAGTTAGAGCTATGGTTTTAGGCTTACCTTGCTATAAAGTGAGTCGAAAAGACAAGGACGCCTACTCATAGTAATACTCTTGAGGTTCCTTAGGTGTGTTTCTCACTCTAGTGGATCTTTTTAGAGCTGTTTGTGGTGGATGATTAGTTGGATATTGACTCAAAAATTGGTTTCTAGTTGTTATGAGGTTCTGGCTCAACAATATTACGAACAGAATTGGAAGGTGTTTGGTTTTATGTGTTGGGATTTGGTTCATCATAAGACATAAACCATGTGTCTAGTGCAATGTGTTGTGGCTGTTGGACTATAGAAGGCAATGTTCGGTTATTTTATCACTGTGACTTGAAAGGAAAGCTTTGCTCATAGAAAGCCACATCTCTTAAGCAAAGTCTAACAACTTATATACCTTAACACCATAGGGATAGCCCAAAAACGCACATTTCCTCCCCCTAGCGTCAAACTACTTTCTTCCTTGGTTAAGTGCTAATGCATAGCATAAGCACCGAAAAACTTTCATGTGTTGGTAAGAAGGTAGGGTCCCAAACAACATTTGGTAAGGAGTTTTATTGTTTAAGGCCTTGGTTGGGGTTCTATTAACTATGTAAGTGGCTATAAGAATACAATTAGTCCAAAAAGAAAGGGGTACATTAGATTGAAATCTTAAAGCTCTTGCTATGTTTAAAGGTGCTGATGCTTTCTCTTAACAATTCCATTTTGCTATAGGGTTTCTACAAAAGTCTTCTAGTGTATTATTTCTTTCTCTTGACAAAAATCTCTAAGACTAAACTCTGTCTCATTATCAGTTCTAAGGATTTTCACTTTTTTTCCAAATTGGTTTTGTTCAAGGTTGTAAAAAGTGCTTAAACAATGTTTGGTTTCTGCTTTGGTTTTTAGCTAGTACACCTAAGTGCTTCTAGTTAAGTCATCTTCTATAGTTATGAAGAACATACTTCCATCATAGGCTGTTTGACTACATGGCCCCCTCAGGTCACAATGCAACATCTCAAAAGCATATAATGTTCTATGACTGTTGATATTAAAAGGTCTTTTATGTAGCTTTGCAATAGCATAGATTGAACTTGGTTATAAGATTATGTTTCATCACCTGGTTTATTGGCTGCAAACTTTCCAGCATAATGGTGTGCCATCAGCTAATTGTATTGTGCCTTGGTCAAGCACATAGGCTCACTATTCTCACCAGTTAAGCTCATAGGCACTAAGTGGACTAATCCTGATGCCTTTCCTACTTCCTAATGCAGCTTGTGTTCGTAGAGGAGGGGGTATCCTTTCAACTTGTAGCATTTCTCAATCACATGCCCCTTCTTATTGCAATGTGAGCATGTGGGAGGATCTGCATTCCCAGCCTTAAAGCAGCTTGCAAGGCTATGTCCTAAAATTTTACAATTGGTGCAATAAGGCTTATCCCTCTTACCTGCTGTTCTTACATTGTTGTGAGCTCTCTATGCTGATAGAGCATGTGTTTCAGCTCCATGCATGTTTGCCACTATCTAGTACTACTTCTCATGTTGTCGCACCATGGCAAAGATTTTATTTATAGGAGGGATAGGATCCATCATAAGCATCTAGTCCCTTATGTGAGCATATGAATCATTTAGCCTGTTCAAAAATTGCATTACACAATCCCTTTGATGTCTTTCAATTATCCACATGTACATTCAAGCATATTGTCATACAATACGAGTTCATCCCAAATATTTTTTAGCTTACCATAATAGCTTATCACCAAGTCATCCCCCTACATCAGTGAGCTCAAGGCCTTCTTTAGCTAACCTAAACTTGAGTGCCCTTTCATGTTGCTTGCCCAAACAACATAATTTTCAATAGTCAAAAGGTTAGGAACCAAACCTACCATGGGATTATCTCCATTGTCTATTTTGAAAGGGTTAGTAGGATCAAGAAAGTTGAGGAAGCGATCTTGCAGCAGCTGCTAGTGATCACCCATAGATGATGAGTCTGCAGCCATGTTTCAAAGATTAATGTGTTTCTTCTTTCTTCTTCAAGGTTTTTGGCACCATGTACAGTTTGATTTTAACACATTATTGAAGGTTGAAAGTAAAATAAGTAATTGAAAAACAACATGAAAAAAAGAAGAAGAAGAAATGGGAATTTAGAAACTAAGTCAGGCAAAGGTTACTATTACATTAGCCAAAGGGTAAGACTATCAGTATAAACACGTACAAACAGAAGCTAAACAGCCCCCTCACCCCTACAGCTAACCACAATAGCATCTAAAATTGCTAATTTAACTATCACTATCAATAAAGCATCTAACAAACTAACCGCCAATAGAAAAATACAATAGTTAGGATACACGTCAGTAGTGATGTGTTGCTCAATCATGTCCAAATGGCTTAAGAATATTCCCATAGAAGGAGAGCTTGGATTGCTTCTGAAATGATAGTTTCATTTGACTTGTTACTTTTCAGTATAAAGTGGGCAATAATCACAATATATTAATTTTCTATTGATTATGATTCAGACACTTCTCTTGGAGCTTCAAGAAAAAGTGAAGGGTAAAAGTTGTTCCCATAGTTCTGTCGGATTTGAAGACATTGAAAGCCTAGCACTTTGAAAATTTTAATACGCTTTTTGCCTTTTATTTTTTAAAAAAAAATTAATTACACTGTCATGTGCTAGGATTTACATTGACGTTCCCATATCTATGTAAATTGACAAGTGGGCTGTGGTTTTATTAAATGCCAACTAGAACAAAGTTAGAAGGTAACTTGCGTAATATGACGTTAGAAAGGTAACTTGAATAATTTAACTTTTATGGTTTGGTAGCATGTGTCGATTGATGGTGTTTTTGATATGGCAAGTTGGTAACTATTGAAAGTAATCTGAATGACTCAGCGTGATTATGAATTAAATAAGTGATTAAGTAATGATGGTGTCATTTAAAAGGAAGTCCTTGTAATGTTATTTATTCCAGTATTGTCAATTTATCATCCTCGCGGTCATCATCCTTATTTGGAAATTAGTATTTCGTTGTAACATTTTGTGTCATATAAAAATTTTAGATAGCGGTTGGTTCGAACATTGAAATCAGATTTAGATTTGGAATTACACGCCTCAAGTTTGAAATTAAATTACTCAATTAAATATATTTATTTTGTTTAATATATGCAATGTGTAACATTTGCTTCGCTGGCTCTTAAATTAGAACAAAGCGCTATAAGATTTATTATTTTTTGGTTTTCGTAATTTTAATAGTAATAGGGGCTACTTCTAAGAAATGTTTGAAAGCTACGCCGTACATCAAGAATATGCCACAGACACACACTAAGGGTAGTATATACAAAATATTAATCCCTCCGTAATTAATCGTAATAAATGAGTATATATTAATTGCTTAATAAATACATTACACTTGCTGCGTTAGTGAATTATTACGTTCTACAAATAATATAGTAAAATTAAAGCAAACTCGAAACAATGTCCGAATTACATTTATCGAATGCACAATAGAGTAATAGCTTTGATGACAGAATCTTTATTCCCACGTTTTAAATGCAAACGCAAAAAGTCCAGTCTGGACGTTCCCAACACATTAAGATGCTCAGCTCAGTTTAGACCCAATTACTTTGCCACATCAGCAGCTCTGAAATCTATATTCATAAATTTCCAGACCACCCCCATAGTCGGACTTGGACCCGGGCCCTCATCGTCCTTAGCACACGTGGCGTCCCATCCATTAAACCCAAACCCATTTTCGTCAGATCACTTCCAGATCATCTTCTTCCTCCCCCATTTCCTTGTTCCATATATGCTGCTCCGCTACTATAGTTTATGTTCTCTCATATTTATTGGAAAAGAAAGATAAAGAAATGGGACACCCGTTTATCACAAATGCCGGCAATAGCACGGAGGCTTTCCGGTGGTTAAAAATCGCGGAGAAGCTACTCTCTGCGCGTGATTTGTTAGGGTGTAAGACCTTCGCTACGCGGGCACGTGATTCCGATCCGACCTTCTCCCGCACCGACGAAATCCTCGCTGTTGTAGACACTCTCGTAGCCGGAGACCGCCTGATTGCTAATGACCAGCGGGATTGGTACGGCATCCTGGGTGTTATGCCTCATCAGGGCCGCGACCCTGACCTCCTCGCCAACCAGTACCGCAGCCTCATGCTCCTCCTCAACCCGAAAAGAAACAAGTTCCCATTCGCAGAACAGGCCTTCCGTCTCGTCTTCGAGGCCTGGATTGTTCTGTCCAACCCTTGGAGGAAATCCTTGTACGATAAAGAAATTGCTTCTCACTTGCAGCCGCAGCAGCATCAAACCAATCCTTTCAATGACTCCATCTCGGCGATGCAGCAGAACTCCATTTTCTTCGGGAGTGGTGCTGCAAGTCGCGCTGCTCAATCGCGGGTGCATGCAGGTGAAAGTAGCTGCATTGGTGGGAGCCACTGTGCTCTAGCTCAGCAGGTCGATGCGCCGCCACACGCCAAACCCATGATTTGTGGGTCGACCCGCGAACACCAAAATTTTATGAGTTTCGCTTTGGGTTCTAATTTTGTTTACGGGTCCGGTTCCGGGTTTGAGTCTAACTATGAACCGGTCAATGATCTGGCGCAAGAAGGTTTTTCAACTTTTGGTGGCAATTTGGCTTCTGCTTCTGGGTCTAATCACACGCAACCAGGAAAAATTAATTTCTCAAATGTTACTGATAAGACTATTCATAACTTGAGTGGGGGTCAGATTGAAAGACAGACCACAGAGGATGGGGAAGATTTGGCGAGAATGAATATGGAAGGGGAGATGGTCAATTTACGGGTGAATGTTGATGGATCAACCTTCTGGACTACTTGTCCATATTGCTATTATATGTATGAGTATCCCAGGGTATACGTTGACTGTACGTTGCGGTGTCAGAACTGTAAGAGAGCATTTCAGGCTGTGGTGATCCCTTCTCCACCGCCAAGTGCGGATGGGCAGGAGGGTTATTTCTGTTGCTGGGGTTTTCTACCATTTGGCTTTTCAATGGAGAATTGGCCGAAAAATGAGGGTGCTGCTTCAGCTTGGACGCCATTCTCGCCCATGTTTAGCTGCCCGAAAATGCGTAATACTGTGAAGAACAGTGTCGGTAACCCAAAAAGCTCGGCTCCGACGGTTCATTCCCGTTCAAGTGAGTTTGTTGATGATTGGCAGATTGATAGAGGCACAAAACGAAAGAGCAACGCAAATTATGTCAAAGAAAAAGTGGTTACTCCAATGCCCAATAGAAGCGCAAGGGAAGTGCTCGCTGACATAGACCGTCTGAGTGCACAAGATACGGTTATATTTCCTCATGCAATTGAGATACCTAACACGGCGACAGATGATTATCTGAGTAAGGTGGGGCTGGCAGTCAACGCTAAGGAGCAATCTGGCAGTGTTGCATTGAATTTTGGGAATTTAGATTTAAACGTGGAATTCAGCGATGAAGCCGACGACCCAGCACCTAAGACGAACCAAGGGAATGAACCTGGCTTTGGGGAGGACGAAGGGGTTGGTTTCTTTGAGGGTCTTGAGGAATATCTTACCAGTCTTCCGATTCTTAATGTTGTAAGTGACGACAATGTTGTCAAAGCAGCTTAAAGGAGCATTGTGGTTCCAACAGTTGATGACTGTAAGGTTGTCAAATCTGCTTAATGTATTAAAACTCCTGTTTCCTTTGGTTTGCAGTAAATATTGAGGATAGACATGGAAGTTGTTATTCGGTTTCCGTATGGCCTAATTGTTGCTTGTGTCCTCCTTGTTTGTTTTATGGGTGGACCCCACTTGTGATCGGGACTGCCTGCGCTATTGAGCAAAATGCATAAGGAAACAAGAGCCATCGATTTATTCCTGCTGGACCCTTAAGTCTTCAACTTCAAATGATGGCCATTTTGCTCCTGCACAAAAGCATCATCACACCTTATTGCTAGGGATTATTTCTTTTGGTAATTTGGATTTTAGTTGTCGTGGCAAGTTCGTTTAATGATAATGTCTTTCAATGTTCTGTTTGTGACTAAAGCAATAATTAAAAAAGGATGTCGATAGATACTAATACTTTGCCACATAGCGGCTATTGACTTCGAAAAAATCAACGGGGATAACAATGTTGGTAATATTGACACAAATGTCGTCCAAACAAAATGTTATAGACGTTTTGATAATCTTTCAATGCACACCAACAAAGTAAAAGTGCCTCCCCCCCCCCCCCCCCCCCCGGCCCCCCCAATTACACGCTCTTGCTCCTCAAAGAGTAGACAAATGTAAAAGAAATGCTAAATATACTTCATAAATGAGAAAGGTTAGTTGCATTACGAGGTACTACCATGAAGGATGATAGCATCACCATTAGCACTTACTGCAGGATATGGATGCATTGTTTTGCATAGTGTTGTAATATTGTTTCTCCGCAAGTTTTATGTCACGATATGGTTCTAAGCCAAAGTTTAGTTTTTGGACATTTCTTGAGATTTGTATCTACTATTATGAATCTAGACAAATTTGAGTTATAGGAATGAACTTGTTGCAACATTTTGACAAGCAAAACTTTATTCCCGAATGTGGCCCTTTTGACCTTCTTCAAAAGTTATATGACAGAGAATAAAATTAGTATTTTAAAAGATACTTCCATTGCCAATATGCCATGGATCATTTAAATTATTTTCTATGTGTTGGATATGAAACATCTAAGGTGAAATTTTTTAACACACATTTGTCTAATTAAACCTCTATTGGTTTGTTCGTTGGTAACACTGGGACACTAGGTGCAATATGTCCACCCTACAACACATGCTTCAATAATGTGAAGTACCTTCTAATTAGATGCTCTTTTTTTCCCTAAATGTTTTTGTTCTCTGCTTATTCCTTCTTTTTTAGGATCTAGTCATCACTACAACTATGTTGGGAACAACTTATGAAAATTTTTTGTCAAACTTTACTTCATTACATTCAACTTTTGATGTAATGTTGTTGCCATTTCAAATTGTAGCATTTATGCTAACATGTTTTCTTTGTATGGTGTATTTCAATAGAATGAAGAATCTTAATATAAAATGACCAATTTTGAAACAATAATTGCATGTTGGTCTTAATTTACACCTGATTTTGTGTGCTGCTTTGTTCAAATTTGCAACACAACAATAGGAATAATTTCTTTCACGAACTTTATTTCTTTGTTCTCAAAATGGCTACTTTCAAGCTACTTCAAAAATCCTAAACTAGTTTGGTTCTTAGGTGATTTTCCCATGGATAGTATATCTTCAAATTTTGTCTTTCAAAAATTCAATTTATTAAGTGCATCGTTAGTTTCATTGGCTCTACTCTTAACTCCATGACATAACCCTTCAAAACTCTTGTACTCTTATTTTAGACTTATGAAGTCATTCTCTACCTTCTCCTTATCTTCGTTAAAGGATCTTACTTTATCCTTTAATACTTTATTTTTCGAGTATAGGATCATCGATTTATTATACGTAAATTGATAAGCAGATAGTAGCTCTTCTTCTATAACTTCACTGACAGTATTTGTTGTTGTATTCAAACTACTCATCATCAATTGCAGCTGACGTTGTAACAACACTGATACATGTCGTCACCATATCAAAATTTAAATTTATAAAGAACTAATACTATGGTGAGTATAAGTGTTGTGGCTACGAGGAGTGGTTGTATGTCTATAAATATAACTAGAATTCTTTTAGTTAAGCTGTAATAGGCAGCAAGAATAAAATTAATAAACTAAAGGTGAACACTTAGAAAAACAAATGTAGAAATTTGAATTGATGAGATACCAGTAATTGAAGGGTTTAGCTCTTTGTATTGTGTTGGTTTCTAATACATATTAGTTTATATTAATTATCAGTTTAATTACCTTATCACGAATTGCTAATCCCAAAGTCGGAATGATATTTTCTTGAACTCTCCTACAACTTAGACTCAAGATTAAAGAGGGTTTTCCCAAGCCAAATTGATTCAAGTAATTAAGCCTTGAGATTAACAACATGTTATCCACACTAATCCTATGGTTACTCCCATTATTCTCATAGAATTAATATTTGCAATCATATATCTAGCATGTAGATTTTAGTCATGTTATTCCTCACATAGGCACAAATTATTTAAAAGATTGATCAAATCCTATAATTACACTCCAACTCAATAATTGCAAATAATTAAAGTAAGAATACATTAATCATAAGATTGTGCAGGAATCTTTCACCAATCACAAACACAGAAGACTAGAGAATAAACTAGCAACATATCATAAATTCAATAACAACAACTACTAACGAGTTCATCATCTAAACAACTCAGCAATAATAATAAAAAAAAAAACTCAAGAAAACTTAGTCTAAAAATTGTGCATTATGTAGAAGAATGAACACCTCTCTGTCTAACTTGGTACGAATTCCTTCTCTTCCCCTTTTATAATCTTTGGCTTATATGTTTTCTAGGTGTTTGTGTGTTGAAAACTAGTCCAAGCCTTTTTTTTAGTCATGTAGGAATGTGTATAAATAGGTTAGGCAGGCTAGGGTTCGTGTAAAAGTTGAAAAAAGTCGAAATAGCCCTTTAAACTTGCATCCAAGCAGTTTTTGCGTTGTTACTTGTGGCTGCGGGCCTTCTGGTTATTCTCATGATCCCAAGCGTGAGTTTTCCCTGTCTTGCTTTATAAAAGTCACGGCCACGACACACCTTCTCAAAACCATACCTCCATTGTCTACAATCTCATTCCTAACCACAATATCTCTAGCAATGTGCTTTCTTTTGTGTGTAACGTTCTCATTCGATATCTGATTGACCAGATTTTTGTACAGTTAGAAAGCTAATTCATTTATTTTAGCCCTTAAAGTTTTAGATCAATTGACTACTCCATCAAAATATGGAATCCTTTCAAGTTTTATTACTTAATCTTTCTTCATGAATTGTTGCTCTTTCAAAGTTTGTTCCTTTCCTTCAAGGCAAAATTATCTAAAAAATCTCAAACCTAAAATATAATAGTTAAAACACCTATATTAATCATAATTATCTAAAACTTAAATAAATTAGCTCAAATTTTTATCAATTACTTCACCTATTTAGATTATTCTACTAAATGTCTAGAAATTTAAATATTCTAGCATTAAATCAAATTAATTGCATAGAATAAATAATTTCTTTTGTTGAGTCATCACACCCCCCCACACTTAATTGTTTGCTTGTCCTCAAGAAAACTACTCTACTCAACATCAATTTACCCATAATTACCAATGCATAGGGCCATGAAAGCAAGAATTCAACTACTCTTCTTAATTTTAGATATCAAATTGCATGTACATTACATAGTCCTCAATCATTCAAGACCACAACACCCTAAATGCAAGAGTTTTCAACTTAGATTCCTATGTGTCTATGGGTCACTCCTCTAGCCTTAATCACTGTAACCATCTTGATTATTCTATGGCAATTCAAAGACAATCAATTCAAGGGCAACTCACCTTAAGTATCAACTCATTCTCCTTTGAACAAATTCAACCAACAACAATAACAATTAAGAGGACTTTAGTGTGGGTCTAAATTATTTTTCTTCATTCTCTCCCCCACACTTATTCTTTTTATCATTTTGTGAGCTTCATAATTTTTCTTAAGTCATTGGAAGCCTTTTTACTTGAAAGTGAACAAAAGTCTCCCTACATCCTAGTTACTCAACTCACAACTGACTTAATATGTTTTGCATATCATGATTGACCTACCATTTTATGTGAGAATGAACAAAGGTTTTTGTACAATTCAAATTACTAACTTTTTCAAACATGCTCACATTTTTTTAAAAATTTTTCAAAAAAAAAATTCAAGTCCTCTCTATCCTTTTTTCTTTTAGCTAATCTCATTCATTCTCTAGAAAATTTATTAACACTAAAAGTAAGACTTACACCTCCTAATGGATTTATCGTCTCCTCACAATAGAACTTCTTAAGTGATCTAGCAACTAAAAATTGAATAGTGTTGTGCATAATAAACTGGGAATCAAGTTTTCAACAAATTAGGCTAGGATAGCTATTTTCAAGAATAATTAATTAACTATGAAACAAAAACTTCAAAGAATGCATTTCATCACAAATTAAGAACAATGGCCACCATTTCATGGATAGTCATTTCATCATTCGACAATGTAGACCATTTAACATGCATGCAAAAATTTTCAATAACATTTATCACATGCAATGTATACAACTCCTCATGCGATCCTTCAAAATATTTCAACATGTATGGTTACCCTTACCCACACTTATATTGTTTCCTATACTACAAATATAATCACAATACCAAAATAAAGCAACTTAAAGAGATACCATTTGGTAGGGTTAGCGACAATTTGTCCATCCTTCTGTTTTCTATGTGCTACAGCATACCCAATCACTTGTTCTCTTCAATCCCATACCAATTGGAACTCAAACTAATACTCCACGCAACACAAAACAAACAAAAATACAAAAACACGCAACAAACTACAAAAAGCAAGTAAAAATACTTGGCTTGCCTACCAAAAAGTATTGTATTTAACGTCTATAGCCCAACAGGTATAGCTTCTTTCAATTTGGCATATACAAATAAATGTGGGCCATGCTATGCAACTTTAGTAACAACATTTGTTAGATGCCACCTACAATCCCAATGTTGATGATCCAACAATCTATCCTAATAGCCGCTAATCTACTACAATCCTTACTTTGTGCATAGCTTCTCCAAGCCCTCGAGGCTCTCTTGCTGTCTTTGGTCGTAGTCGTTGGAACTTGCATTGCAATGATCAACACGCTTCCATGAAACACTCAAGGTAGCTATCATCTAAGTGTCTATCCCCGTTGAGTACTTTCACCAAAAAGATAACGAATTTTGTCTTCTAAGCTAATGCTTCTACAAAGGAGTCAATAGACCTCAAGTTAGTCAAAACAATACTCAATTGGAGAAATTTCTTACTTTCTACACCATTCATTAAGGTAGGAGAAATAGGAGTAGGGAACATATGAGATGCACAAGAATATAAATCTTCCTTTTCTTCCTTCCCTAGTAGTTAATGTCTCAACTCAATAGAGATTGGTTCCTATTCCTTAAGCTCTGATTGATGCCATGACTCTCTAAAGACATTAACCCTCTTTAAGGTGTCTCCTTTGACAATTGGTTC
Organism: Avicennia marina; assembly: GCA_019155195.1. Taxonomy (NCBI): domain Eukaryota; kingdom Viridiplantae; phylum Streptophyta; class Magnoliopsida; order Lamiales; family Acanthaceae; genus Avicennia; species Avicennia marina. The sequence goes on from CM032760.1 coordinate 5,582,229, forward strand.
CACATATCTCTAATTTGAATCTTGGTCTTACTCAAGTTTTGTATGTTAAACTGCTCTTCATGGAATTCTAAGGTATATGTAGAACCATAAATTTCATCCAATATAGGCTTAAGTACTGTCTCCACACCTTCCTCACCTTCTTCCTCTTCACCAACTCCAATCTATCCTTCACTTATTCCTTGATACTTCTCTTGATGTACTTCAATGTTGCTCAATAATGAATTGCAGACTAAACTAGCTACAACTTTAGTTAGTTGCTTCATCTACTGCTCCAAACGCACCAAGGTACCTTGTTTCTATTTAATAAGGATGCCCATCCTTGCCATAAAATTTTGGGTAGACTTTGAGAAATTCACAATTATGTCTGCCATTTATTGCTGGTGTGGTAAAGGTTCCATCATTAATGAATACTACTGAGCTTGCACCAATGCCAATCATCATTAGTCAATAAACACCCATCATAGGATCCGAAGTATGGAAAACCCATTAAAAATACCACAATGCTACTATTCACAAAAGTGGGAAGCGGGGGTGCTAAAAACGATTACTGCACACATAAAAGATATTTGATAGAAATCAATGAATTATAAAGGAGTGCAACACCAACCTACAAAAAAGGAACCAAAAGAATGTAAGAGAAAGAAAACTAAACAAAATAGAAAACAAATATATATATAGAAAATAAGGAACAACTTAATCTAGCAGTCTTTTAAAGTGTTTAATAGCACTTGTCATTCTCCTCAGTAACAATGCCAAAATTTGATACATGTTGTCACCACACTAAAATTTAAATCTACAAAGAATCAGTACTATGATTAGTTCAGGTGTCATATCCATGAGGAGGGGATGTATATCTATCAATATAACTAGGATTCTATTAGTCAAGCTATTAATAGGTAGTGAGAATAGAATTAATAAACTAAAGGTGATCACTTAGAAAAACAAAACCACAAAGTTTAATTGATGGAACACTAGTAATTGAAGACCCTAAACCCTTATGTTGTATTGGTTTCCAATGTATACCAGTTTGTGTTAATTATCAATTAAATTGTCTTATCACGAATTGCTCATCTTAAAGTCTATAGGATATTCTCCCCGAACTCTCCTACAACTTTAACTTGAGATTATAGTAGATTTTCCCATGCCAAATCGATTCAAGTAATTAAGTCTTTTGATTAACAATATGTTTTCCATACTAATCTTATGATTTCATTACTTTTATTCTTATAGAATAAATATTTGCAATTGTAGGTCTAACGCCCAGGTTTCACTCCTATTATTACCTGCACAGTTACAAATTAATTATAAGGTTGATCAAGTCTTATAATTACAATTTAACTTAATAACTATAGATTATTAAAGTAAAAACAATTAATCATAAAATTCTACATGCATCTTTCACCAATTACTAACACAAGAGACTAGAGAATAAATTAGCAACACATTATAAATTTAGTAACAACCATTACTAATGAGTTCATCATCTAAACAACTCAACAATAATAGAAAAATTTCAAGAAACTTTGTTTAAAAATTGTGCGTTGCATGGAAGAATAAGCACCTTTTCAACTTAGTTCAAATCCCTTCTCTTTCCTCCCTTTAATCTTTTGCTTCTATGTTTTCTAAGTGTTTGTGTGTTGAAAACTAGTCTAAGCCTCTTTTTAGCCTTGTAGGAATGTGTATAAATCAGTTAGGGTGGCTAGGGTTTGTGTAAAAATTGATAAAAGTCAAAATAGCTCTTTGAAATCACATCCAAGTAGTTTTCTTATAGTTACTCTTGGCCGCGAGCCCTCTAGTCGTGCCCACAGGTGTTTTTATCACTCCTACAAACCCAAGCACAAGTTTGACATGTCCTACTTTCTGAAACTTGTGATTGTGGCACATCTTCTCACCACCGCTCCTCTAGTTAACGCAATCGAGCTTCTAGCTGCGACTGCTCTAGTAGTGTGCCTTTTTTTTTGTGCTTAACTTTCTTGTCCGATTCAATTGATCTGATTTTTGTACAATTGGAAAGATAATTCATTTTTCTTTTAGATTGTAAATTTTCAGATCAATTTAATTCTCCAGAAAAATGTGGCATCCTTCCAACTTTACTGCTTAATCTTTCCTCCTGAACTACTGCTTCTTCTAAGTCTGTTCATTTCCTTCATGTCAAAATTAACTAAAAATTTCTAAACCTAAAACATAAGCATTAAAACACCTATATTAACTATAATTATGTAATATTTAAATAAATTAAACTCAATTTTTATTTATTATTCTATTGATTTAAATAATACCACAAAGTGTCTAGAAATTCAAGTATTCTAGCATTAAATCAAATGAATTGCATAGAATAAATAATTCCTTTTGTTGAGTTATGAAGCACCAACAATATCTTTTCCCTTTTTTCTCAAAGAATTGAAAGTCACATGATTGCTTATTAGTTTGTTCTCATTTGAATTTTTTGATCCATCTTCACTCTCATTTGTACTCATTGACTTTCCTTGTGTTTCTTGAAAGTTATTAGCACATTTCATTTGAATATGATCAAAATCACTACATTCATAGCATTGAATTCTTTTTCTTTGAACCTTGGGCTTTTCAATCTATTTAGAATTCTAACAATGATTTTTAGGGATCTTTTTGGATGAATTTTTAGGCTAATTTAGCACTATATTCCCTCTCTTCAATAGCCATTTGAGATCCTGAATTATAGATGCAATGATATCATCAATGTTGCAACATTCATCCTAATTGTTCTCCAATGTCAAAAAAGCCAACTCATTTTCATTCTTACCATAATTTAGATTCATCTCGTAAGTTCGTAAGAATCTCATGAATTCATATAGTCGAAGATTATCCACATCTCATGCTTTCTTAATTACAGCAACTTGTGGAGCAACCTTTTTGTGTAAAGATTGCAAAGTTTTCCTCACAAGTTTGGCTTTAGAATATTTTGCCCAATTAAGAAGCTTGATTTGTAATGTAGCATAGCTTTCCATTAAACTCAACAATGATCTCATATTTTTCAATTCTAAAGTTTCAAATTGAGATATTAACATTTGAAGATTAGAATTTTTAACAGCACTTGAACCTTTATAAATATTTTTGAGGATATTTCAAGTTTCTTTTTCTACCTCACATGTGGATATCAACTTGAATTGTTCCTCATTCATGCCTATGAAAATTACATTGATTGCCTTCAAATTTCCAACCACAACTCATCCTTCTTCAATTGCCCATGGTTTCAAAATTTTGACAATCTTCACACCTTCAACAATCTTCTTGGTTGGTGGACACCATCCATTCTCAATGGAGCACCGAACCGTTCATCTTGCAATTTTATGGATGCATGTATATATGTCTTCCAATAGGGTTATTTAATACCATTAAGTGAAGAATATAATACATATGCTCCTTCTTTAGCACTCATGTCAAATCACTAGAAATCACTACGTTTTCAAACCAAGCACTAATGGCAACTTAGTTTTGACACCATGTGAAAAAAATGTGACAACAATATTAGCAACAATGGTGACAACAATTGTCCAACTAGAATGCTAGAGATGTTTTGATAAAGCAAACACACACACACGCACACACCAAGAAAATATAAAATAAACACTAATAGATTAACACAATTTAAAGCAACTCTCGTATGTGTACCGGTACTTTATTAGCAAAAATCTTAAACTAAATTAACTAATAGTGAAGAAAAGAGACCAACTCAATCAATTCTTTCAAACAAACCTAATACCTTAATTTCTACAGTTATGACTAGTTGGATGCTTCAAAACTTCAATCCACATATTTTGAACTTCACCTGAAACTGCTCTTAGGCCTGACTTTCCATCATAGAGAGTTCTTCACTCTAGATAATTGATTCATAGGTTTGACATAAAGTTATAGACATGAACAAATATAACTGTCAACAAAATCTTGCAGTTCTCAAATAGCTAGATCTTCAAAGTCTACTTATTGTTAAATCCTTGGCTTTTTCTGTGATATTTATACTTGAAAAACTTAAATTCCTCACCCTAGAGGTCTCTTTTGGATCAACTTTTTCATCCTTTAAAATCAGTTCTCAATCAGTTTCGACCTCTGGCTAGTGATGTTGCTATAGTTCAAGATAGATTCCAATGCTTTAATACTTATCCACAAATATCAAAGGTTGATTTAATTTTCTTCTAGATCTTTCTCAAGTTTCTTCAAACTCATAATCTTCTACATGTCTGAGAATATTTGTTTGTAGAAATCCAATTGAAATTCCACCTACTACAAAAATTTGATTATCATTAAAATATTCAGTGCAGAGTCCTAATTAGAAAAGCATTCTTTTATAACAAATGTGCCAATATTAACTTTATAATTACTAGACTTCTAGTTGATCTGTCTTCAAGTGGTTTTGTCTACGTACGACATTGTGAATTTGTAAAATCGAAACGTATAATCATGTGATTTAATATTCTTGCATCTATCAACATGGGTAGCATGCTTTTTTCATAACCAGTGATACCATTTGTTACAAAAGTGTACTCTCCATGCATTTAGTTTTGATTGCCTATTAACGAAACATTTATGGGTATTCCAATATTATTGTTTTACTTTTGAATTATGTCAGATTTACTTGTCAAGCATAGATGGAGGTTTAAATTTACTTTTTTCCATGATGAATATGGTAATTAAGTTTTTCACTTTCTTCTTTCTTTATTAGTTCATCCTGTTGATAGTTGACATCATTTCAAGATCACGGAAGGATAGATTGATCCAATAACTTCTTTAGATGAACAACTTCAAAACTAAAAACATGTTTGGACTTGGAAGATAGGATCTGCAGTGAAAAGTGACTATTTCTGTCTTGTTTAGATCTATTGTTCTATTTGTGATGGATATGTTACCTTCACTAATGTATTCAAAGTTAAAACACGTGTGCAAACACAATATCTACCATTATAAAGCTAATGGCATTATTTTTCATGCCATAGGAATTATTTCTCGATATGACTTCACACTATGAGGTACAAACTTGCCAGGCCGAATAGACACAGATTTTGCAAAATATTTGCAACAAAAAGGCAAAAAAAGATAAATATTAATGAATTTGTGGCAAAAGTCGTGGTAAAATTTATGGCAAATTTTCCACAAATTTTGCCACTAAATAAATTATAAATATACAAAAATCTAAAATACCAATGCAAATGCCATGGCAATTTGTCATAGCTGGAAACGGTAGCCAGTTTGCAATAGCCTTTGCTATAAATGGGATATAAATATACGAAAACTCAAATACAATGGTAAACGGGGCAGTGAATTTCCATGGTCATGGAAAAGTGACCATGGGATTTGCCATAGACAAAAGTTAAATATATATGAAAATCTACTATTGCATAGTTTGAAAGTCAAAAATACGACACTAGAGGCAAAAAATTGGGAGTCAAAATTTCTGAAACATGAGTGCATTTTCAGGCAGAATTAGATGCTAAAATGACTACACAACAATTAGAAACAAAACAACAAATCGCCAACTTGAAGAGTTTATGTAAATTATGAGAGGAAATATTGGTAGTACTACTTCTAGTGTATTTTTGCCTTTATCTGACTAAAAAAACTTTAAGAGATTTGAGATATTGAGAATTTTTTATATTTTTTATGCAAATAGATGTATGGTTTAATGATAGTTTTAAATTTGTTCATTTAATTAGAATTTTACAAAGAAAATGATTAAAAATCGTTAAATGGGAAATATATTTTAAAAAATAGCTTTAAAGTTGTAACAAAATTTGTGCAATGAGTATAATGGCAATAGTCCTGACAAAAACTCTCGTGAAAATTCCATGGCGAAGTGTCCGTGGCAATGTCATGGCAAAACTCCTATGGCAAATTCCATGGCAAAGAATGTGGATTGCCAAATTAAACTGTTCGTTCCAAGCACCGTGGCAAATAAAATGTCATGGGAGAAGCAATGCCAAATTGACCATGGCAAACTTTCATATCTGATTCCATGACAAAAATTAGCTACGGGTTTTTGGCCATGGACTTTTGTTCATTGCAAATGCCGTGAAAAATATATTTCCATGTTTTTCTCTAAAGTTTACCATTTCAATTGTCATGACACATTTGTAATTTTTTTGTAGTGTCATTTAGACATGGTGCCTTCTGTTATTTAAAACAGGCCTATGCTTCATTCTATAGTCAAATACTTAATGCCAGAATCCAGACAAATGCTGCTTTAATTGTCATATTTGCCTCCCTCAAACTCTCTTCCCAGTGCAGTAAAATACCAAGCAGCACAACGGCAGATTGTCCCACCAGAAAGATTTGCTGCTAAAGTTCATTGATTCTGAACAAACCATCCAAGTTTATTTTTTTATTTTTTTAACTATAAATATTTTAATACGGTATTAATGTGTAAGCTTGTCGATGGGTAAAGTTTATATATCTATATCTATCTATACTATTCAAAAAAATGTGAATATTTTTGTCAATTGTGAAAGGACATATATATCCTTAATTGAATGTCTATATTTATTATAATAAATAAGGTTATATATGTAAAAATAAAATTCTAATTAAAATATTTATTTCTAGTAATAGAAGATTAATAGAGTCCTATTACATCTAAACTAGTTTTTATAGTTATCTTTAAATTGTGTAAATTAGAAATGTTTTAGTTTTAGAAAACTAATAAAATTTTTAATTAATATATATATTTTAGTTGTAAAAGATTAAAATAGTCCCAACATATTTAAATTACTTATATAATTATTTCTAAGTTTTATTAAATAAAAATATCTAAGTAGTAGAAAACTAATTCAATTTAAAATTATTTATAAATTAAGTAAATAAAAAATAATAGAATCCTATTCATTTTTAAAAAATTTCAATTTATATTCAAAATAAACTAAATTATAATTTCATAATTGTATTTAAAAAATAACAATAAATTTTCTGAAGGGCATTAACTTCAGATCTATATAGTCTAATAAATAGAAAATGAATAAATATGTTAATAGTTTACAGATATAAATATCAAATTAGTTAAACAAGCAATGAATGTTAAAATAAATAGTTATTATAATGATATAAAATTTTAAAAACATAATTTTTTCATATATAAAGACATCTCTATTGTTATAAAAATATATTATAAAATATCTAAAATGAGTGGAAGTTTGATAATCAAATTTATTAAATATGTGGTGATTAATTTTATATTATTATTTGATTTCAAGGTTAAATATATTTAATAAATATTATAGAGAACAAGTAGCAAGAAAAATAGAGTTACAAAAATGTTATAATTTTAAATAAATAAATTATATATATTTATATATAAAAAATAATATGTTATAAAATATTTAAAATAAATGAATGTATGTCTATATACTTTATTGTATATGGTATCATTAAAACATAGCAATAAATTTATTGGAGTACATCGATGTCAAGAATATCACATAATCAATATAAAATAAAATAATTTGTTAAAACATATAAGTATAAATATGAATTAAATTAAACCATGAAAGAAAGAATAGGGCAACAGAAATAAAATCAAAATAATGAAATAAAACTTTAAATGGATAAGTAAATATCATATATTTTGTAAAACATTTAAAACACGCGAATATTTGCACGTCAGTATTATTAAATATGTAATAAGATAAAATTTCAAAAATAAAAGAAATTTCTTATATAAAACACACTATTTATATAATAATATATTATAAAATATATAAAGTGACTCAGTATTTGACCATCAGTTTTTTAAATATGTGATAATTCTTTGGTGTTTTTATATTTGTTTTATTGTTAATTATATTTTTATAAAATATCATATAAAACAATTAGTAACAAAACTATGGCACAATAATGTGCTAAAAATTTTTAAAAATTAAATAAATTATAGATCAAAAATCAATATCCTTAATATATATATTATGAAAATTTAAATTATAAAGACCAAAAATGCTTTTAAAAATTATTAATTAGAACCATATTAATGTGACATTATAGATTAAGAAAACAAAAGTAAAAAATGAAATCAGATTTAGCAATGTGTAGAAAAGATTTATTAAAAATTTTAAATTTTTATATGCAAGAGGTGGTAAGATGATAAGTTAAAATTTAATCTAATTAATATTGATATAAATAAATATGTTTAAAAACACTACAATACAAGAGAGAATTAATATAACTAATTTAATTATAGAACTTGATAATATAATATTATCTTATTTTTTGTTTCAATAAGTCTATTTAATCAATTAATAAAATTTTTTTTGTAGTGTATCAATTTAAAAATAAGACATATCAATAATAAAATTAAACAAGAAAAAAAAAAGAGAAAGTTAATGATATAATAAGATAATTGAAAGATCATTTTCCTTTCAAAGTTAAAAGAATAATTTTGATCTTTGTATTAAATCATTTATGAAACTAAGTTAATTTTAACATAAAGTGTTTTTTATAAATTATTAATTTTAATAATTGCATAAATTATATTTTAATGTGTTGTCTTATAGTTGAACCAGCAATAAGCACAAGTGCACATTTGAACTAAAAAGTCAATATATTAAATAATTAGATGAAATAGTTTTTTGATTCTTTCCACCATGATGTTGCATAAATCTAAAATTCTTATGTGTTGATTATAAAAAGCTTTTTCTTTTTTAAAAATATAATGGAGTTCATATATAATAGTATAATATCAGAGTTTAAGTTACAAAATAATTTAATTGTTGTAAATTTATTCTGAGCATATATCATTAGTTTGATTGTTATATTTTGAAAATAAATTTTTTAAATACAAATGCACTTTAAATGCTAGAGATATTAAATTTTAAAATCTCTAGCTTATAAATAACTATTATCATAATAACTATACATTTATTTTTCTCGCTTAGATGTATAAATCAAAATTTAAATGACACATTCTCAGTTTTTTTCTTTTTTCACTTTACTTAATAAATGTAAGATGAAGTATATAATCGAATGATTTCCTTATCATTAAAAAATTATCATAAAAATTATATTTAATAATCATTATTGTTATTTAATTAAAAGATACTAACTAAAATAAATTATCATTGAAACACAAGAAGTTAAAATCTAAAATTTAAAGTTATATTAATTTTTATTTAATTTATTAAACCTTTTTTAAAGACAATAATGTTATTTGTCATATATGATAAACACAAGAAAATAAATATATGAACTCAATTTTCAAAAAATAACTAAGCTATATAAAAAAAAAATAAAATGCATAAATATTAAAACTGTAATCAAATTATACCGTTTTAATATTTACACATGAAAAAAGTTCTGTTTTAAAAAATAAAAATTGCACTTGAAAAGAAAAAAAACAGATTAACAAAAACATATATAAGCATGTTTCCAAATGAACAAACACTCATGAAACTTTGGAGTAAATATTCAAGATTATGTTTGTAAATGTTGGATTAAAAAAATCATGTCACCTTATTAAAAATATTCATAGGCATTAATGGGGAGAAATAGAGTATAAATATCCATGGATATGAGTACCCATAGTTCTAATGTCAATGGGTACTGATATAGAATTGGGCATTATATATTATATTAGCTATGTGGTTGGATTTGGATATGATGAATAACTTAACCATTTGAGGTGGCAAAAATGTACACACTTAGTGCTAAAAATTGCGGCTTTCTAGTGATGTATCCAATTGAGCATGATATATGGCATCCACATAAGCAAAATGGGGTATTCAACCTAAAAATTATAAAAAAAAAGTAACAAAAAATTAAAAAATTTTCATTTTCTAAAAAATCAAAAAAGATATAATTATATTTCAAAAACATTTCAAATTATATTTTACAAATCATAAAATATAGAATTATAAACAATAGACTTAAAATTCTAAATTTTCAAAGATATAAAAAATTAAAATTTATTTTATTTTCAAAATATATTTCATATGAAAATATAAAATTATATTTAATAAATTAGGAAAATATGTTGAAACAAAAAAGGAAATATTTAATAAACTGTAAAATAAAATATAAATTTAATTTTGTTAAAGTTAAAATTGAGAGTTTTTACAAAAAGGTTATAAATATATTTTCTAATAGATTTAAAAATTTTAAATAATAAAGATTTTGTAAGAAAATAATATTTCCCAAGCAAATATATTTTGTAAGAAAATATATACTCCAAAAAATAAAGTAAATTTAAATTTTTCCATTAAAAATGTCTAACATGAAATATAAAAATTCTTAATTTTTCTAGGAAACCTCAGAAGCTACTATTTTCTAAATAAATATGAAATTAAAAATTGAATATTTTTTCTAAATATATTATCAAGAATACAAAACTATAAGTTTAAATAATATATTACAAACTATAGACATAAATTTGAAATATATAAAATTACTAAATTTTAATATCTTCCATTGAGGATATTTTAATTATATTTCCTCAAAATTATATAAATTAAAATTTATAATTTCCTATTAGAACTAATTTAAATGTATATATTTATTTTTATTTTTCAAATTTTAAGAATTTTTGGGACAAATAAGCCTTTTTCTAAAAATAATTTTTATGTTTGTTTTGGAATACATTTAGAGAATATGATAAATTTTCGAATTTATATTTTTGGAAAAATAAATCCATTTTCATTATTTTGAGAAAATTTAGATTTTTAATTTTATATGTTTAATATTTAGTTAGAAAACATATTTTAATTTTAGATATTATGTTTCTTAATGTAGGGAATTTATTTTTTATATTTTTAGAGATTATTTTTGTAAAATATATTTTGTAAAATATAGTAATTTATTTTTATATTTTTGGAAATTTTATGATTTTAAAAATTTTTAGTAGATGTAGTTAAGATATCCTATTCATAATGTCACACCCTAAATCAGATACCATGATATGGTAGTACTTGCGAATCACTTCAATAAATGCTAAAGTTAATATGTATTATAGCAGACTAATCCAAAATTCATTAATAACAATTATAATCCTCCAAAGGAAAATAATGTAAGAACCATTGTAATATTCAGAATCAAATATGCAACCAAAATGAAATAACCTAACTATTATATCAGAAATTGTCTTTATGGACAATAAAGATAATGAAACTTGAATCAATAAACTAAGTCTTCATCCTTATCTCTATCATCCCCAAATTTAATCATCGTCGTTGGCCCCATTTGTAAAAATACCAACTAAAAGTGGAGAGCGACAAGTCGCCCAATAAATGATATCACTTACTATTTTCCTTTTTAAAAGGATTTGAACTAGATAAAATAACACATATAAATAAAACACATTTATGACAAATAACATAAATCAATGTTGCATAAAATAGCAAGTTCTAGTTAAGGATTTTATAAAACACAGTATTTCAAAATTGTTCCCAGCGTTTTATCATTCGGATGTCCTCATCTCCATATTTCTCAGTTTGCTTTATGATAATATATACTTCATGTACAATTTTCATTGATTAAGATTTTAGTCTATCACCTCAGCTAAGGAGGGTTACGTCGTTTAATCTACAACTTCAATTGAATGAGTCACGTGTCTCAACCTATAAGTCCAGTTAAGTGGCTCATGTATAATCTCAGTTAAGTGGATTACGTATCTTACCTATTACCACTGAGTGAACAAAACTAGTCATTACATTACTGTCAGCATCACATGAGAGACTTTTATATTCATTATATGTCTTTCAATTTAGGGATACTCGGTGTAAAATATTTCATTTTGCAAATAGCTCATATCCCGTTTCCAAGAAAATAATTTAAGCTTTGTAGAAAATTATCATGCCCAGTAATGCTTTTGTAAAATAGGAATAATTTCAAAAGTAATTTTAACACGTAATAAAAATTAAGTTTTAGCATAAAAATAGTTTTGAAAGTACTATTTACAGGAAGTAACTACTTATCTATCACTAGTTCAACTAATTATTGAATACCTCAGTTATCTATCTTTGATTCCCTATTCAGTGATACACATTCTCCATTTAATACTTATTTAGGTGATACTCCCTTGTTTTCAAATGCTTCAAGTGTCCCATCTATGTCTGGTTCTGTTGTCCATTCAATTTCCAATTATTGGTTGAGTAATTATTCTTATTAGATTCTTTTAGTTACTATTTCTCATACTTTTGTTGCCTCTTTAGTGATGCGTTTAAGTCTATTTTAGTCTGCTAATTTGAAAAATTCAACTCAAATTACCCAAGAACCACATTCTGTCCAATGGGTGTGGTCTATTTTGCAACCACGGCATCCAGTCCCGCAATTGCAAGGGCCCATCTTGCAATTGCAGCGAATGATCATGGGATGTATTGCCTGATTTTGCCCTAGGTCTCATGCTCTATTTGGCACCCATGATGAACCTCCTCACGGCCGTGCCATCATGCTCCCCAATCACAACACAACACTCTCATGCACACAAGGTGCTGTTTAGGTCAAGTTTTTGCGTTCTAAAACATTTTAATCACCAAAACTCAATCATACCATTCTTCTAAAGGTACTTAAGCATATTTCTAGACATTAAAAAAGTTATATAATACAAATCTAAACATGTTGACAAAATTTTGAAACAATCTAACACAAGTTTTATAATTTCACACGGTATTCCTATACACTCTTTCCTCAATTTCTATACATGCATATACAACTTAACACCAACCTTACTAATTAACCATGTGTAATCCTTATAAAATCCATGTTTTCATATGCCCGTACATGTAAAATCATTATTTCTAAGTGTATGCATGATAAATAGAGGACTTGACATAGAAATTATCTTAGATAGTCATATATGGTGCACGAAAAATTATCTCCCTCTCTCTGCATGGTGTACTCAAGGGATTAAAATGATTTTTCTCTCTTAATACACACACACACACACATACATATATATATATATATATGTATTCTAGGGTTGTATTATGAAGTTTGAGAGAAATCAAATTCTTGAATTTTATGGCTTTAAAATTCTTCTACATAATTTTCTATTTTTCATAATAATTTAACATGAATTTTAGGGCTCAAAATTCAATATTTTCTAATCTCTAAATCATGGTAAACTTCCTCTCTTAATGACTTAATTATATGGTAAAATCCCACTAACATAAAAAGACATATTTCCTTTCCATATACTCCACGCTATATATAACTATGTTTCAAACGAAAATTAAAATAAAATATTAAGGCAAGACCTAAATTAATTCCTTGAGTGCTTAGCAATGAAAACATTTATTGAAAATTTGGGTACCGAGTTCCCAAAATTTAGTAAAATTATAATAGCCTAACAATGCATATATTGCCTTCTATTTACTCTCAATAGTACCCCCACTATATTATCATAGAAAATTTTAATAAATCAATAGGCACTAATAATTCAGTATGTAAATATTGCTCCACTAGTATCACCAAAAAATTCAGGGTATTGCACATAAAATATCTAAATTCATATTTTAATATTTCAAATTATCTTTCATATTTTTGAGAATATTAATTTTATTTGATTTTGGAGAATATATGATATCAACATAGGAAGTGTTGAATTTTATAATTTCTAGAAATATAAACCATTTTTTCCTTGTTCTTTGGGTAAATTTTAGATTTTTGAATTTATGTTTTGTGATTTTGTGATTTGAAAAATATTTATAATTTTTTATGAATAATTTGATGTGTTTTTATGTTTTGGAAAATACAATATTTATTTTTATATGTCCTAGAATTGCTTAAGGTTTGGGAGTTGCTGTCTTTTTTCGCTACGTTAATTCAGTTTGATGTATCAAATTGTATCCAATCACACACCACATCACTAATTTGCCTTTGCTATATGACAAGTTGTCGGTTAAAAAGACAACAAGTCCCATGTGATGCACGTGGTAATTTTTGGCCAAAATCAGGTCTTTTATTTTTGTAAGGATTCCAAAATTTTGCACGATTGTGTACATTTTGGCCACCTCAAAATTTTGATATTCCAGATCTTGGTCTATATATATATATTAATATTATTGGGATAATTATATTGTCCTTTACATGCTAGAGCTAGTACACATAGATCCCCTCGATTATGTTCGGAATCCAACTTTTCACTTCAAAATATCTTTTTAAATTTTTGGTTACAAAACATATCCTTCAACAATATTTTTATTTAAATTCAAATTCAAAATTTTTCTCTCGTATATATATAACTAACTAATTATTTTTCAATAATTACACCTGCTTATGTTCAAATATACCTATATATAACATATATATACTCACATTTATTTTTATTTTTACCATAAAGTATAATCATTATCCTTATAAACTATCACAATATTTAATCATTATTATATATTTTATGCATATATTAAAATAAATTATACCATCTATCCTATTAAAACTTGCTTTCCAAATATACTATTCATTCCAACACAACTTTTAACAAACATTGTATCCAATAAATGCCCGTCTATCACACATAGTCGTTATGTTTGGAAAACTACACTAACTTCATTTAAGGTATATTTTCTACTAATAATTAAGTGTAACTAGTGAGTAGAGGTAAGGATATTCCATACAAATTGCCAATCTATATCCAACTTGTTTATTTTTGAGTCAAATTTTTTACTTTAACTTAACATATAATTTTTGTAAGTCACCTGAACCTAACTTATCAACCCATAATACAAAAAAAAGTAAAAAATCATCAGTCCATTTTGTGCAAAATGAAATTAGAGACAAAATTTATGCTCATAAGGTCAATTAAAATCAATCAAATATTCAACTCCACAATGCGCAAAATGGAATTAGAGACAAAATTTATGCTCATAAGCTCAATTAAAATCAATCAAATATTCAACTCCACAATCCATATATTAATATGCAAAAACAAATTATCAAACAAGCACACACGATCCAAACCCACATGGCTACAAGCCATTAAAAAACAAAACAAACATAATCACAAGCCCAAAATCCTAATATCATCCACCAATGATCAATTTCAAATGGCTACAAGCCAAGGGTATGGTTGGGTGTTGATTTGGGTAGAGGTTGAAAGTAATGGAGTTTTGGATGGGTATAAAAACAATATTTGGTAGTAAAATGTAAGAGGTAGGGGAAATTCAAAATTGTTTGAATTTGAATATTTTATATGTATTTAATGATTAATAATAATTGAATGATATAATATTATATAAGTTTATTATAAAGTATAAATATGTATAAATGTGAGTGTATGTAAGTATATATGTGTGTGTTGATTTGATTTTGAGTATATATAATGATTATAGAATAATTAGTAGATTATATATGTTAAAAAGAAAAATTTTAAATTTAGATGAAATTTTTTTGGTATGATGCTTAGTTGGTAAAAATTTTGGTAGGATAGGAAGAGTGGCAATTGAGGAACCAAATGAAGTTTGTTAAAACTAAAAAGACGTAATCATATGCTAATATGCAATGACAATCACTAAACTATAAAACATAATCCAAATTCATATGCCTGAAAAGCATCAATAAAATGATTAGTCAATAAAATAAAATTTAAATGAAATATTTTAAACGAATTAGTTAATAAAAATATTTATTAAATTATTTTAATTATATAAATGGGTTAATGAGTTAAACCTGATTTTGATTTACACCTGCTTTCAGCCTAAACCAATTAATTCATGTTCTGTTCAAACTTACACATAAAATTAAGAATATTAATTTAATTTTTTTAATTTTCTAAAAAATTATGAAATAATGATTTCCATTTTCAAAAATTACAGATGAAAAATTTTAAATATTTTCCTATAATATTATTAAAAACTATATAAAAAAAACTATTCTATGAGTTATAATTATTAAAACAAAAATATAGATCTAATAAATTTTAAAATTATAAATGCAAAATATCCTCCAAGAAGGATAATACAATATACTTTCAGAAAAGTTTGAAATATTTTAACACTTACATTTTTATAGCCAATTTAAGATTATATTTTGATTTTCTAACATATAAACTAAAACAATTAATCATACACCTAGATATTTTCTCAACAAATATATAAAATTAAAATTATATTTTTTAAAAAATTAGAAAATAGATAAAAATTTTAAAATATAATAAAGCATTTTTCTATATCAAAAGCACAAAAATTTAATTTCAAAATATTAAAAATAAAATAATTATTTCAAATTTAAAAATTTCAACATATTAAAAAATAAATATTTATATTTTCTAAAAATAAAAATTTCATAATTTTTCTAAAATTACTTTTATATATTTTCAAAAACACAATATACTTTAAAAAATAGAAATTTATAATATAAAAATATTGTTTAAGATTATAAAAAATTATAAAAATATAAAATAAATACTATATTTTGCAGCATATAAACCAAAAAATATAAAAGGTGTGCCAAATTAGCCTCTCAAAAAGTTTTAAAAAAGCCATAATATGAAATACAAATTTAGAAGTCAAAATACCTAGAAAATTATATTTTCACAAAAATGTAAGAAATAAAATTTGTTATTATATCATATTTAAAATTGTTCAGCTATATTCTTTTGGTAAACATAAAAGTTTGTATACTTTTCAAAACACTTAGCTTTTAAATTCAGTTTAATATTTTTCATAAGTTATTTAGTAATTATTATATGTTATAAAATTATTCTTATATTGTAAATATTTTATATTTTATAATTTAAAATATAGTATTTTTATATATTTTTTGATAAACCTTATCTTTTAAATATTTGAAATATTCTCAAAAATATATTATAATATCTTTCTTGGAAGATATTTTGAATTAATATTTTTAAAATTTAAAAAATTATAAATTTTATGTTAAAACATATAATTCAAAAAATATTTTTTTGTATTTTTAGATAATATATTCGGATTAAATAAAAAATTTTCATTTAGTATATATTTTATGATATATAATCGAGCTGGTCATTTTAAAACCAATATGCACAAGAGGACATAAGGGTAAAAATGGCATTTAAAAAATGAGATATGTTTTACCTTTTTTATTTTTTATGGTTTTTTGGCCATGGGTAAATTGTCCATTTCGCTCAAAATAGCCAAAAATGGATCAACCAAGTCGAAGTGTAGATTTAGGTTCTATGATTTTCCAAACACGATGGGTTCTATGTGTAATTTAGGTGTTTGCTTTTGACACCAATTGAACCATGTACGCTTGAAAATAGTACTTTAACTTCCTAATGGCAAATGCTCCTATGAATTATATCCTACTTTGATGAGAAGCATATATGTGTTGGATCAAAAACATTTGAATATTCTCAACTCACTAGCTTTAGTGTATTCCTTCTCGACTACTTTATTGGTTGAGAAGGTAGAGTCCATTTGTCCAATTGGATCAAGGGAAGCACCAAATTCTTGAAGGTATCATTCAATATGGTTCTTCCTTCGAGCCACCTCCAGAAGAGGATGGATTGCTTAGTTTGATCTCATTGAGCTGATCCTCCACTTACTTCACCTGTACTCGAGAATAAGCCTCTTAAAAAATTCCTACTTCATTCATGTTGTATATGAAACCTGCAAAGTATAAGTTGGCCTCTATAAAAGCTTGATGTTACCAAGTACTTTCTTCTACACGCCATTTTAGTTGTAGTTGAAGCATTGATGACATGTCGAAAGAATTGCTCCATTATTGTGAAGCTATGGGCAAACTAGGATTATGTTGTAGGATGTTCTAGCATCTATTATAAGAAATAAAGCATTTGTTCCATCTCATCTATCAACAACTTCATTTTTATAGTACCAAAGACATTTTTTGCTCCCTTAGTTAAATTTTTTAATCCTCAACCAGCCATTTGATAGCTCATCCATAGGGATTTCTAATTCTCTTACTGTTGAGAGAGGTAAAATATTCACTATAGAGTTTCCATCAATTAAGAGTCTACTGAAACTTTACTTGTGGACGTAGTTAAAGATGAATAGAGGCCTATTATGTGGCTAGGAGCCCAACATTAAAACTTTATCCTTGAAGGTCATTGTAGACATAGAATCTTCAACTAGTATATGGCTTTTCTTTTGAAAACATCTAGCTTCATTAGGAGAGCCTTCTATTTCATCATCTTCATTAATTTGATCATTGAGGGTGATAGGGTTGGAATTTGCACTATCATCCTCAAGTGTAATTTTCCCGTGTTATGCCAATTTTATGATATTATTTTTAAAAATGAAGCAATATGAATTGGATGCCAATCAGGCAATGATATTTCTTATACTTTAGTTCATTGACCTTTCTAGCCTCAACTGGTCACTTCATTCTTAGCAACTCAATGAGGTTTTCCTTGAGTAGGTTATCGAATATCCTTGAGACATTAGAGTGAAGGAAGGAATAGGCCTTGTCTTGCATTTCCTTCAAGGTTGGTTTTTTTAGCCTTTGTGGAGCTTCTTCCTTTTTGGCTATATTTTCCTTTCCTTGCAGTTTGACAAGCTTTGCCCTTATTGCCATACTCATTGTTTGTGGTCTTGGTGGTAGCCTTTCCCTCCTTTTCACTTTTTTTTGGACTTTGAAAATCTTGTATAGGTGGACTATGGACTTTACTTGTTATACTCAATTTAATGTCATGAGCACAAGTGGACAATTTTTCAAAAGTCTTTATTTGGATTCATTGAATGACGTATTTCAACCTTTAGTGCAGCTCTTTGCAGGTTTCTTCCATGTGTTCAACAAAAGTGTTCTTGATGTCTTAGCCTCATTATGAAGTTTATGTGGCTTTTGTTTGACTTAGCTAGCATTAGCATTTTCCACATTTTACATTGGTCTTGAGATCTAAGAGTCTTACTTTTGAACATGTTTGGCAAAGCTCTTGATAACACTAGTTAGTGCAGCAATTTAATCCTTTAGTCTTAATGTATGGGTTATCATGACCGAGGCCATGTTGCAGTTGGATAAGGCACATGAGTCAGGACTGGAGGGCACCAAACTATCCTTGCGATCCTCATCTCCTTTGCTTTCATAGAGTGGTTTATCATCAACCTAGGAATGGGGATCGGCTCAGAGTACACCAACATCCTAGCTGTACTCCTTGTAATAATGCCAACATTTTGGCAACAATCTCTAAGGAGCTTTAGATAGAAACCTTTGATGATTTAACGTTACTTCTAGCCATTGTAACTTGTCTAGGACTTGATGGAGGAAGAGAGTTCCTACTAGATATGCGAGAAAACTTGTAGACAAAATTCTTGTATTTGAATTTCTATAAATAAGAAATTTGTACAAGTAAAATTGAAATTTGAATCCGATAAATCTTTGTGGGTGCTAATGTCTAATCTAATCATTTGATTTTTTTTCTCAATTTGAGTGATTTGAATGTTCTAAGAAATTCTAGCAATTATATTTTGATCTTCTTTGGAATTCACATGACTTTTGATAGATGTCAATTTAAGGTTTAACATTATGATCTTAAATCAAACTCCAACATTTGAGGAACTTCAAGAGAAAGCCTGAATGTTGCAAGAATACCATGGACCTTCTTCTAAGAGCATAGCTAGGATTCGAGTAACTTTGAGATTTGATTCTTTTTTGAAGTTGGTTAGAACTCCAATTGACTGTAATTCACTAGCTAAGAGCCACAAGTTTAAATCAAAACCAATATTTGACAAAATTATGCAATGAACATAAAGAACACAGTAGAATTACTTTGAAGGCTATGGAGAGAACGTTAAACTTCTTTCTTCAAGACTTCTTCCATTGATATTCGTACTATGTTCCAAATTTTTGAATGCCACATCAATTTATAAGAATGTGGCAAAATTTGATCAGCTGAAAATATTTTTATTTGACACTGATTCTTTAGTAACAAGATTTGACTACCAAAACACCAATCTTTTCATAATTTGATAAGATTTGATTTGGATGCCAAATTAAAAAGATTTGTCACTTGATATGATTTGATTGGCTAGCCTTGACATGTGTCATGATTTGATTCACGAGTTATATTTGCGTTAAAAATATAACTTAATTTTATTAGTCAAGTCTAGGAATTTCATTTAGTTAATTTCCAAAAATATACATAATTGCTTTTCAATAAATATTTAAAAAAAGTCACATATCAACATTTAATTGGACAAAATTTTTCTTGCCTACAATTATATAAATAACCATTAAAAATTAGATGGAGTCCAATTAGTATGTATCCTGTGATAAAACTGAGCATCAACAGAACCCGCCCAACTTATACATTAATAAATTGATGGAAAATTTCAAACGCCTGTTAGTAATATTTGTAATTCTTTTTTATCTTGTTATTGTTAATATTACATCTTATATATATATATATATTATGTAACCTGTATCTTATATATAATATAACAGCACCCAGTGGTCGACTGAATTTGATTGAAATCTTAATTTTATAGAAGTTGTGTTTTTATTAAATTAAAATTTTCGGGTTGGACATTAATTGTTAACTTTTTGAATAGAAAATAGAAAAATATTAAATTCATCTCTTGGGAATAAACTTTTTGGCCTAACATTAGCATCTATGACGTTAACCTCTTATGGAGAAGTGGTGTTTTTGAGTTAGAAAAATATTAAACTATTACTGATCCATGCAACTCGTTTCAAATATTTATTAGAAATTTCATTCCATAAAGATTACACCTTAAATGCAAGCATTTATTCCCATTCAAAAGCCACAAACTGAGTTTATTCCCAATCAATATAATAAGAAAGATTATACAAGATAACAGAACAACTTAAAGTTTATACATCACACTTAATATGCATTGTCCTCAGTCAAAGAAAAGTGATATCACCATAGGTCTAAGGAGAGGGAGGACCCTCTATTTGATGCTTGATGGTGCCACATGTAAAACAATCTTCTCATCACTCCTTGAAAGTCCATATCAATTTGAAATTAAATAATCACAATCTTTCATTAGACAAAAAGAATTCAAGAACGCATAAAAAAAAAAAACACATACAAGAAGGAGGAGATACAAAGTCTAAATATGACATACGAAGAAATAAAAATTCTTGAATTATCTCTCAAGAAGCACTAAATTTTACATCTTCATATAGACGATGACATGTGACTCCATTTGGCACACATGAATAAAGTTGGGCCATTTCTCAAACTCTAATATCACCATTGATTGAACTCCCTATAGAACTGTAATGATTAATGCCCACGTATCAGTCACATTAAAAAGAATTAACTCTTCATTCATGTAGTGCATGAGCTCTTTATTTGAGGCACTCAAAATTGTGAGGTTTGTATATCACTTGGATTGACCCATAACAACACAATGCTTGAAATCATGAGTACCAATTACTTCGTTAGGCCATAAATGCCCAAAATAAAAAGGAATAAAGGAACTGCTTGCTTCATTTTACTCTTTCATCCACACCATATGCACAAATTTTCAAGTTTCTAAGGATTTTCCATAGCATTCTTCACCTTCGCAATAACAAAATCAGTGATTAATAAGGAATATTCTGGAAAACATATAATGAATTATCAATATATAAATATCACGAAGGGCAGAAGAAGAAAAGTAAACTCCTTGGTTCCAGTGAAAGCGGGGCCTTTCTTGTTATAGTAGAAAATCACATGCATGAATAAGGCAAAGACTAACTCATCACCTTCCAACCTCTTTTTCCTTGCAGGCACTTCATCCAACAGCTGGAAGTGGGGCCTTTCCTTTTGTACTAGAAAATCACATGCATGAATAAGGCACACTAACTTATCATTTTCCAACCTCTTTTTCCTTGTAAGCACTTCATCCAACTGCACGGTAGAGCTTGGCTTTTGAGCCAAAGCTTCTATAAATGGTTCCATCAAGTAATGCCTTTTAAAAGGGCTAATCAGATGAATGAACTCCTTATCTTCTATATCACCAGTGAAGTATTGTCTAGCTTTAATTGGGGATGCTAGAGCAAGATATCCTTTGGTGTCTCCTTATGCTGATCATTTTCAACCTTGATTTGTTAGGTTGGTATAGTGATACTTATGCTAGGTGTCTCCTTATCCTTTGGCTCTTATTTTTGAGATGGATACTCAAATTGATCATGTTTCTTCGAGGTATCTACCCCAACACAAGTGATGCAAACTGGTTCCATGTGACTTGACATGATTCTTGGACTTCCTAACAATTTCTTAGTGCAAATATGCCTGTGTAGGTTTTGGGATTACATCAAATATTGGCTCAACTAATAGCTTTGCGTCACTGTCAATTGATTTCTCTGTGTATTCTAGTTCACTTTGTGGTTTTTTCTGTATTTGATATGGTCTAACGTTGTTTGAGGAAGCATCGTGAGATTCATCAAATATCACCATTGCCAATTGGCCCACTTGCTCTTCCAAACACATCAAGACGAATTGTTGATTTTAAACATTGGCGTTGTCCTTACCATGTATTCTTGAGTGATCCACCTAAACTACTACCAAGGTTTTTGGTGGACTTTTCAAAATTCCCAATAATAGATTGTAAGGATTGTTTCATTTCTTGTGCCATGGTTTCAAATGTATAACTCATAATATTTTGAATATTTTTTCTAGAGGAGGTTTGGATGACACCCATTTTCTTTATTACATGCACTTATGTATGGCTTGTCTTGGTTAGAACATTGATGATCATAATCCATATATTTGGGGTGGTCAATTTTCTCCTCCAAAAGTTAGAATTATGATGCCCTCCACAATATTTTCACACCTTTACAAAAGATGGCTTGACAAAACCTCTCAATTGATAAACTTGCTATTAGTGATATGCCCTCTAACACCAATAGTTGTTGAGGAATGGTAGAGAATATTGTGGTTGTTTATGTATCTTTTCATATTAATTAATAATATATTGATTTATTTACACCAATATTCTAGCAATTTTTTAATGTATTTGAACCTTGAATGGCATAAAGCATTGCATGTATGATGACTTGATAAAAGCAATCATTTTTTCAATGTAATTTGTTTGATTAAATGCTAGAATACTTTAATTTCTGAACACTGTGCCATTATTTAAATAGATGGAGTAATTAATAAAAATTGAGATTAAATTATTTAAATCTTACATAATTATGTTTAATATAGGTGTTTAAGTGGTTATGTTTTAGGTTTGGGAATCTTTAGATAATTTTGATTGGAATGAAAGAAACAAACTTGGAAGGAGTAGTAGTTCAGGAGGAAAGATTAAGCAGTAACTTTGGAAAGATGCAAGATTTTGATAAAGCATTCAATTGATCAAAATTTTGAAAATAAAAGTAAAATGAATTAGCTTTCCAATGGCATAGAAATCAGGTCAATTGGATATCGGATAAGAAAGTTACATTAAAAAGAATGTATACTGCTAGAGCAGTTGTGGCCGAGAGCGCGATCGCGAGAGCAAGGATTGTAGTCGTTAAATGCCGAGATGTGGTTGTAGAGATTGGTTGTGAATTGCATTGGAAGTTGCATGAAAGAGGGTGTGACCATGAAGTAAGGATGCAAGATCATGAGAAATGTTCTATGATCGTGAGTTTTAGGAAGCAGGACATGTAAATTACGTGCCTGGGCCTGCAACAGCGACCAAAACGCCCATGGGTATGGCTAAAAGTCCCACGGTCGTGAGTAACAATGTGGCAAATTGTTTGGATGTGATTTTGAGGGTTGTTTTCATCTTTTCTCAGCCCTATATGTGTGAGTGTGTGTGTGTGTGTTCTCCACGATTTTTGGAGAGGTTTGTAGTTAGTATTCTTGTACAAACACCTAGAAAACATAAAAGCAATCATTGAGGGGGTGAAGAAGAAGGAATTCACACCATATTTGGACAGTGTTTGTTTGTTCACGCAACACATTGATATTAGACTAAGTTTTCTTAAACTCTTTCTACTATTTTGATGCTTGTTTGGATGATGAACGAATGGGGATTAATTTGTGCTATCATAATATGTGTTACTAATTTATTTTCTAGTCTCTTGTGTTTGTGTTTGGCTGGATATATATGCATGAATGAATGATTAATTGTCCTTTTGCTTGATATTTCCAATTGGCACTTTGAATGCTAATTATAAGACTTGATCAACCCTGTAATTAATTTGCAGTTGTGCGGGGAATAATAGGAGTAAAACCTATAGACTAGACAACTAATTGTGATATTGATTCTATGGGAATAACAAGAGTGAAAACGTAGAATTAGTGCAAATAAAACATTGTTAATCACAAGGCTTAAGTACTTGACTCGATAAGGTTTGAGAAAACCTGTTGAAATCTTAAGTCGAATTTATAAGAAAATATAGGAGAATATTCTATAAACTTTAGGATTAACAATTCATATCAAGAAAATCAAATTGATAATTAGCATCAATGGGCATGCAATGAAAATCAACGCAATATAAGGGGCTAGGTTCTTCTATTATTGTTACTTCACCACTTCAAGATTGTGATTTTGTTCTCAAACGTGTTCTTTCTTTTTTAGTTATTTCTTTTCTCACTTTTTGATGGCCTAACTAATAAAAACTTAGTTATATCAATAGTCACAAAACTCCTCATCTTGGAAACAATACTTGTACCCCCCATAGTATTAGGTTTTATTATAAATTTAAATTTTGGCGTGGTGATGATCCACGACCAAATTTTGGCTCATTGCTATGGAGGGAAATGAGTGTTGTTGAATACTTTAAGGAATTGCTAAATTAGGCTATTTAATTTAGTTTTTGCTTTTGTTTTTGTATATTTCTCTCGTTATTTTTGCTTTCTCTAATCATCTTCTTGCTTTTTCAGTTACATTACCACTGTGTTGCTTAAATTCTTATTAGTGTACACAATTCTATGCATAGGAATAAGAGCCATGATTTTGAACTTGATCCTCAAATTGAACGAATCCTTTATAAGCTTAGAGCTCTTTTCCAACATGAACAAGAAATGGCAAACAATAACCCAACACTATAAGAACTTCTTTCTCCACCAAATCAAGGAGTCATTAGAGATTACGTACAATTAGTGATGAACCCAAATATGACAGGACTTGTAAGAGCATGGGTGAATGCAAAAAATTTTGAACTGAAAACCACATTAATCAATATGTTGCAATCAAACCAATTTGGTGGAGCTCTATATGAAGACCTAAACACACATTTAGCATCTTCCCTTGAACTATATGATATTGTCAAATTCAATGGAATTTCTAATAATACTATTAAACTAAGATTGTTTCCTTTTTGTCTTAGGGATAAGACTAGACACTGGCTATAATCCTGACCACCTGAGAATATTGTCACCTGGTAGGATATGGTGAATAACTTTCTTGCAAAATATTTACCACTTAATAATACTGCCTAACTGAGGCTTGAGATTGGGACCTTTAAGCAACTTAACTCAGAGACCTTGCTAGAAGTTTGGGAAAGGTTTAAGAAGCTTCTTAGAAAGTACCTCCAACATGGATATCGACTTTAGATGCAGGTATAAACTTTTATAGTAGTATATTTGATCAATTTTGAACTATTCTTGATGCAGCTACAGGAGGAGCTCTTATGAACAAATTGTCAAAGGATGCTTGGGAACTGATAGAAGAAATGACATCCAATGTTTACTAGTTGCTAATAGAGAGATCTACGATATGTGGGGTTGCCGGTGTGCATGCAATAGATTCAGTAATGTCCCTAACCGTAAAAGTGGAATCTTGTCTAAGAAAATTGATAGCGTCATGGTAAGTGGCCCTCAGCCTTCTCCATTTCCTTCGATTCTTATTTGTGATATATTGTAGATCCGATAGATGAATGTAGAGATGAAGGAACAAGCATTGGACCAAAAGAACAAGTAAATTATGTAGGTAATGTGGGAACTCAAGCAAACCTTTAAGTGAGGGCATGTGATGACTCGACAAAAGTAATCATTTATTCAAAGCCATAATACTTTAATTTCTAAACGTTTTGTACCATTATTTAAATAGATGGAGCAATAGATAAAAACGGAGTTTAATTTATTGAAATCTTACATAATTTTGGTTAATATATGTGTTTTAATGGTTATGTTTTAGATTTGGAAATCTTTAAATAATTTTGACTAGAAGAAAAGAAACAAACTTAGAAGGAGCAGTAGTTTAGGAGGAATGATTAAGGAGTAAATTTGGAAAGGTGCAACATTTTAATAAAACATTCAATTGATCTAAAACTTTTCAAAATAAATTAAAACTGAATTGGCTTTCTAACGGTGTAGAAATCAGGTCAATTGGATGTTGAAAAAGAAATTTACAGATAAAAGAATAAACATTGCCAGAGCAGACGACTGGGAGCGCAATTGTGAGAGCCGGGATTGTGGTTGCAAAATGCCAGGGTGCGGTTGCGGAGGTTGGTTGCTGACTACACTAGAATTTGTGCAAAATGAGGGCGTGACTATGAAGTAAGGATGTGTGATCTCGAGAAATGTTCTACGGTCACAAGTTCAAAGAAGCAAGACATGTAAATCTACTACCTGAGTCTGCGGGAGCGATTGGAACACCCTTTGAGCATCTATAAATCTCGCGTGGTCACAAGTACCAGGGCAACAAATTGTCTAGATGCAATTTGAAGTTTTTTTTTTTTCATCTTTTCTCATTCTTTATTCAAACCCTAGCCTCATACACCTATATAAATGTTCTCCATAGTTTTTAAATAGGTTTTTTTAGTTAATTTTATCATACAAACACCTAGAAAATACAAAAGCAATCATGGAGGAGGAGAAGAAGAAGGGATTTGCACCATATTCGGAGAGTGTTCATTTGTTCATGCAACACATTGATACTGGACTAAGTTTTCATAGATCTTTCTACTATTTTGATGTTTGTTTGGATGATAAGCGGATTGGCATTGATTTGCATTAATCACAACATAGTTGCTAATTTATTTTCTAGTTTCTTGTATTTATGTTTGGTTAAATATGTATGCATAAATGAATAACTAATTGTCCTTGAACTTGTTATTTGCAATTGGTGCTTTGAATGGTAATTATAAGATTTGGATCAATCCTATAATTAATTTGTGGTTTTGTGGGGAATAACAAGAGTGAAACATGCACGCTAAACAACTAATTGTGAACATTAATTTTATGAGAATTATGGGAGTGAAATCATTAAATTAGTGCAGGTAAAATATTGTTAATTACAAGGCTTAATTACTCAACTCGATAAGGCTTAGAAACACCCGTTGAAATCTTGAATCAAAACTATAGGAGAATTAGGGAGAACATCCTCTAGATTTTAGGATTAGCAATCTATAACAAGACAATTAAACTGATAATTAACTTAATTGGCATGCACTGAAAATCAACAAAACATAAGTGACTAGGTTTTTCAATTTCACCACTTCAAGATTGCAATTTTTTCTTCAAATGAGTTTTTCTTTTCTAGTTATTTCTTTTGTTTCCCTTTTGATGGCCTAACTAACAAAACTTAGTTATATTAATGGTACAAAACCCATTTTCATGAGAATGATACTTATACCCACCACAGTACTAAGTTTTATTATAAATTTAAATTTTGGCATGGTGATGACCCGTGATCAATATGCCTATGTGATTGAATTAAAAAATCTTATTCATAAGAAGTTATGAATATGGACACAAAACTGTCTTAATATATAATCAATAAAACTAGCAATGAGTCAAAGACACTTTAACAGGTATTAGAGAGTCTGTATAACTTGCACATCTTGTATTTGTGTAATGAGTAACATGCTGTTTAATATGAGATACTTAATTTACATGTGTGTAGATGTGTCATCAGATAGTGTACATTTGGACAATGACTTATGTAATGAAGTAGATGCATGGAGCTCACTCTTAGTTGTCAAAGTTTTGTTTTGTGATCATGTTATATGTGCATAGACCTTAATCTTAAGATAACAAGGTTGTCTTGTGTACATGATAGTCAACGTGGCATTAGGGCATTATGGACCAATATCTATTCTAGTATGGGATTGGATTATGAGCCCAACATGCCATTGCATCAGGTGTGTATGGAGGCATGTGTGCATTTAATAATTTTGTCTTCTTGTGAGTGAGAAAGTCATTTGTCCAATGCAATTAGTATTCCATGATTTGGAAATACTTGGCAAAAGTAGTGTATGATTGGAAAAGAGTTTCCAATAAAAGCATTGGTCAGATGAGGTATCAATTGGCCATATGATTGAGTTTGTGAGTTTGACTAAATACTCTTACTCAGCTGCGACATAGCAATACAAATAGTTTATACCACATGGTATTTATAGTTAGGAGGGATCATTGTGATCCATTTCACTTTATCTTAATTGGACTATGATTTGCATTGTAAGCTAGGTGAGAGAGTCACGCACAAATAGTTGGAAAATGTGATGAGTGTTCAATTGGTGGGTTGTAAATGAGGATTAAGAAGATTTGTAAAATAATTTATTTGATTAAAACTGGATTAGACTAAATGAATTGCTATAATGTTTGTTAATGATAAAATTATTAATTAGAAGCACAATAGAGTCTTTAATTTAATTAATAGACATTAATTAAAGTAAAGAGACTAGACACAAATGGCTCTTGATTATTATTAGAGATTAACAATTAAGGAGAACATTTGGGTTGTAAATTGTTAATGAGATTAATGATTAAATGGTCGGTGGGCGAGAAATTAATTAAAGGCCATATCTTGAAACCTTAGTGTTTTTAACTATATAGAAGAGTTCTAAACACACTTCAAAGATCTAATTTTCATGCATCGTCAACAACTTTAGCCACCCTTTCTTTTGTTATTTCCAAGAGCCTTCAAGCCCAAAAGTGTTTTAGTAAGAGCCTTGCAAATGGAGTTTTGCAAGTTGTAGATGGTGCTCAATATCATTCCAACTATGTAGATGAAGTACAGGTTGAGCTTTGAGGACCACAACTCAAGGATCGTAAGCATGCCCCATTGGAATATGATTCTAAGAGGTATAATTTTAAGCTTTCATTATTCTTGCGACATTGTGCCTGTTTTGTAACGAGAATTGTTTTATTTCATTGGGATTTGGTCATAAAATCAAAACTGTATCACATAAAATAATGGCATATATGCAATGGAACATAAGGAAGCAAACCTCATCCGTTTTTATTGCAAAACAAACAAGATATTTATCATACAAGTGCAGGAATAAAAATGGCACCGTTAAATGTTTCCAAGCTTTTCATGCATGATCCTTTGAGTTGTAGCCCTCGAATCTTGATCTCTAAATTGTCCACATGATCAGGATGCTCGTGAGCTCCTTCTACACTCCACTAAACTCCTTTTGCGAAGCTCTAATGCAAATGCTTTTGGGCTAGGAAGATTTTGTGATAAAAGAAAAATGGAAAAGGGTGGCTATGGGTTGCTCTCTCTCTTGCTTGATAGGTGCATAAATTTTTCTGAATTTGTTGTGTGACTTGAACCCTTTAAGACTCATACAAGACACTAAGGTTTAAGGCATGGACTTTATGGGCCCTCCTACACAAAACCTTTTAATTAAATAGCCCATGGATTTTTCTTTATTAATCTCATTGATAAATCAGCCCATAAGCCCTCTTATTATTAATCTCATTAATAATTAAATCCCCTTTGTGTCCAACTAATTTAATTAATGAATCTTATTAATTAAATTAAATCTCTATTATTAAATTAATGAATCCCTACGTGTTGCGATCTTGGAATGAGATAGTTGCCATTGAACAATTTACATGTTTAGGTGAGTTAAATCTAAATTTTCCAACTTGAGACTAAATTAGGCATAAACCTACAGTAGAAGATACAATAAAATATAAGAAATACTAATCAAAGGGAATCAAATTAGTCTAGACATGTAGGATGCACATAAAGCATTGACAAGCAAGGGGTGTATTGAGTAAGATATTAAATGAGGATTATGTATGTTATGGATTAGGAAACCGAGGGGCAATAGTAGAAGAACCTAACATTCCACAAAGCTTAGTAACATGTAAGTGGTAACATCCTGCTAAGCTTTTACAACTACCTCTAAAAATGATTTTATTTCATAAGTGAAGTTATATCTTGCGTAAGTGATAACACTTTACCAAAATGTTTTCAATTGCTTTTGAAATCTGCTTTATTTCTACAATTGAATATTTGATATGCATTGAAATTCTAAGATTTAAAATTTTTCCAATTGCGAAATTGTGGGATTTTTTGAACTGATTATGATATGATAGTTATTTTGAAATCTGGATGTGAGCCACTTCTTAAATGCATAATTTTTAAACAAAGTATTTGGAATTTGAATACATATAATGTGAATTATAATAGTTACTCATGAGATTGTTAATAAGCGTAAGGAATAAGTTTACCCTACCAATCAAGTAATAGAATGGGATGCACCCAATTAAGGTGAAGATTGGGACTAGCAGTAGATGAAGTTAGCATTGAGCCTACCAGTCAAGTAATAATAGATTAGGATACCTTCTAGGTGAGATTGAAACCTTGGGGCCATGTGTAACACAGTTGAATTAGATGTACCCTTCTTTAATCGGGTGAGTATAGGCTAACGCTCTGATTAGTTGATAACACACCCAGTGTACATGACTATGAGTTGGCTAAGAAATAGGAATATGTGAACTATGAGAATAACAGAATAAGGCGATTAATGGCAATTGGTTTTCTAAATGTGTTGTGAGTGCCTTTATTTGTTTCTATACCTTAATTGGAAAGTGACTATTTTATACAACTGTGAATTTTGCAACTGTTATTTTCTTGCTTGAATCCACTTTGAAAACTAAACAAGTAGGTGTTATCATTTACTGGATGAACTTTGCTTACCACTGCTAGTTGACATTTATTAAAGGAAGCCAAGGACTAAAGACAAACCTAGGGATGGTAGAACTAGTAAAGGATCTTCTGCCTTACATTGCATTAAGCTTATTGACATTAATTTCTAAAGACTTTAAAGATGTAATAGCTACATACCTGAATTTCCATTGCATAATGAAAACCAATATATTATGAATATTTTACTAGTGTTATGAATGGATGTTGAGCTACATTATTAACTTAGTTGCTCTATGTACTTATTAGCTTTGGTATTCGTTGAGTTAATTTGTGAATACTGTTGTGTCATGATCCCAAGTTTAGGGTATGATAGAAGTGGCATCGAAGCATAGATTTTGATTACTGATGTAGGAGACGCTCACTAGAGCTTAAGTTTTGACTTTAGATGCATGAGACATTTATCAGAGTTTAGGCCCAATCTTAAGGACATAAGGTAGTCTAAATTTGGCCCTTAGCCATGAGACTTACACCATAGATCCAACGAGTAAAGCTTGGATATCATGATTTTAAGTGTATGTAAGGTGTCAATCCGAACATAGGAATGAAGGACTTCTCCATGGATACTGAACAAAGGAAGGAAAAGTTGAGTCAGGATATTAAATCAATCTTATGCATACCATTAAGCTATTAGCCTTGCTAGCGATCAATTTAGACCAATCTGGAGGTAACGATTATGTATACAATATAAATTTTTAACTTTCAACACATGAGACATCCAAGCTTAGGCCTTGAGCACCAAAACCTAAATCATTAGGTGTGAACCACGAGACCAAGAAACCATGAGCTTATGTATGTGTAAATAATGGTCATATTGTACTAACTTAATATTTTGACATAGATAATGAAAGGAGCTAATGGATTAGGGGATTGTGCACCTATAGGCGACCGTGTTTCCACTAGAAACATCACAAGCCTCCTCACTCTTCTAAGGTAACTTGGGGAGATGGCCATAGCAATGCTTGAGATATAGAGATGTTGCAAGGGAAGAGAAGCCAAGAGCAATCAAAAAGGCCCGAACTAAGTCCAAGTTTCAATAACCAATAGCTATAATCTTCGTCTAGGCTAC
The DNA here is from genome assembly GCA_019155195.1 of Avicennia marina. NCBI lineage: Eukaryota > Viridiplantae > Streptophyta > Magnoliopsida > Lamiales > Acanthaceae > Avicennia > Avicennia marina. The sequence continues at coordinate 5,614,011 of CM032760.1, forward strand.
TTGCCAATAAGAGGGCTAATAGGGGTAAGAACAGTTAAACCACGTATCCAATACCTAAGTGTAATATCTGCCATTACTGACACATGGGAGAATGCTGATTGAAGATTGGAGCATGCTTTCAATACAACCAACCTAACCACAAAGTGGAAAGTATCTAAACAAGCCTAAGAAGCTTGCCGTAGATCACAACAACGAATGCAAGCCTAATTGAATAAGAGCACTTGTAGCAAAAAAAATAATAATAATAATAAAATAAAATTAGAATGGGATATATGCTATTATATGTCTATATTTTTATAAGGATAATACGATACAAATAAGAATGGCTTGCTCATTGCAACCTAAAAACTAGGCATTATAATAATAAAACCGTTACTTCCCCTAGTAATTATTAACTTGTTATTTTATTAGTGGTGGATACCTTTCTATTTTACACTTATATATGCATATGCCATCCTCAATGACCTCCTGACATGGGAAAAAAGAGTGGGAGATGTTGTTGTGTTACGCAAAACCCGCCCTCCACAATCTTAATGAAAACTTCAATCGAACTTACTAATGCCCACTCCCTATCATGTCGGTTGTATAAAGTACTCCAATTGAACTTGGGGAAATAGTCGCTGCTAGTAGTGGTAAGCCCGATGCTCATGATGCATAAATTTTCAAGAAGGCTGAAAGGTAGATGGTGAATGGCGTTAGCCCTATATGGAACCTAAACTTTTGTTGAACTGCTAGGAGCCGCCATTTAAGTAGAAGCTGACGTTAACCATAAGAATGAAGACTTAGTCATTGTGTTAACAAGTTACTTCCTTATGTACACTCAAGATATTTTTTAGTTATTGGTCAATTTAGCCTAGCCTGTGATGTAAATTGTGGACAGAGCAAGTTACAACCTTAGACACATTAGATGTCTAAACTAAGGTGTTGATCATAGGGACTTGAATTATTAGTGTATAAAATGTACAGACTAAAGGTTAAGGTTTCTATGCACATAAGATATTAATTCAGGGATCACATAAAAAATATTGGATCTTGATCTTAAATGAGTACAATGTTGGAGGTTAAAGTAAACATAGGCCTTGAATCCTTAATCAAGGATTGGTAGGAGCTTAAGCATTTAATATTTAATAAGTGTGGTAGCTGGGAGTTAAATGGAGCTTGGATTGTGACTTTAAGCATGAACAATACCCAAGAATATAAAATGAGCATAAACTTTCTATCTAAACACTTAGGGCACGATAGATAAGTGACGTCAATTTTATACCAATCTAATCAGGCATTTAGGCATAGACAAAGGATGGAGCTGATGAGTTAAAGAGTGTGCTTGACTACAAAAACTTGAATCATCAAGCCATAAACTAAGAAGTTTGAAGGTGTGACCTTATATGCACCTAAAGTATTGAATCAAAAGGTTAGACTGGGCTTAAGTCTTAACCCTAAGTTGAGCAATGTCAAAAACTTAGATGGAGCTTAAATTCTCAATCTTGAGCACATACGAATGCCTTAGGAATGAAGAAAGTATGCGAAGAATTGGATTGAATTTGATCCTTACGACTCCTTGGAATTAGACTAGGTTAGGGATTTGACTTTGGAAGGCACCTAACGATTGAACTTGCAATTTAACCTATAGAATGTAAACTATCAAGGCATGTACTATAAGATTAAATAGTTGTATAGTGTTATGCCATAAGTTATTAATAATGGTACAATTTGACAATAACTAGAACATAACCTGTGGCATGAAAAAAGGAAGGGACTAGCATGCCATCAGGTGAGTGTGACTTCAGACAGAGAAGGAAAATTAGGAGTTCAAAGGCAAGGAAAGATGAGTGGAGTAGGGAAGTACAACAAAGCCCTACTGTGCTTATGAAAAAAGGGCTAGGTTATTTCCTAAGATCAAATCTGAGGTTTAGCCACCAATGGGTAAAGAGCAAAAGACAAAGGAATACCCTGAGATACAGTAAAATGAGGGGCTACGAACCACACAAGCTAGCGTCTACGACTTTCATAAGTCATGTAGTCAAGTAAGTTAGACCTTGTTTTGATAATGATGGTGAAGCCTATAGATCGCACGTGGGATTACTTCTTGAGTAAAGGGCACCATGGGAAATTTATGCAAATAGCCATACAAACTTCTAGGGAGAAACGATGCTATGGTAAGTACAACGATTTGAAATTTGAGCTAGTAGAGTTAGTGCTTTAAGGACATAATCATTGGTTGGTGACTGAACACAAAGAGTTTAGACAAGATTAGTGGACCAAAATGAATATGCATTACGGGCTAGGATTGGACCATAGATAAGAATTTGGTAGTTGATGGGAATTGGAAAAGACTTGAAAAGGGGATACCCCCACATACCCTTGGAATAGGATACTGCAAATTTTAAGGACAAAATTTATTGTAAGGGGGTGGATGTAATGCCCCACTTTTTTGTGCCAAAAATAAAAATAGTGGTAATGATATTATTGACAATCATGGTGGGAAATTTAATCTAATTGGTCTCCAACTATTTATAATTTTTTGTCGAAAGGACTTGAGGAAACACTAAGATGAATTTGGAGGAGAATAAGCTCATAATATTGCAAGTTAAAAGTCACCATACCTTGGTAAAATATTGGAAGCACATTATCTGGCATGATTAGGAATCAAATGGGTTGGATTAAGCCTGATTGAGTATGGAAATGTTGGGAAAATTTCATGGGAAATAGTAGTCAAGGTATTAATCCATGAATGTGAAAGAATGGGCCTGAATTAAACTAGTTAAAACTCTACTGAAATTTTTGGGTATTTCATAGTGCATCATTGTAGATGAAAGTTTTGTGGAATTAGAATCAATTTTTTTTTCAATTTGCAATTTTATATTTACTTTTGGGTGAAAATATTAAGAATTGAATAAGAAGACTAAGAAGGAAATTTTGTTTTGGTGATAGAAAATTTTTTCATGTGATTTAAAAAATTAAAGGCGATAATTTCCAAGCCTAGGGGGTATGAAAAATGGGATTAAAAGCTTGGAAATTCGGATGAAACTAGGCCTAAAATAAGAAAAGGTTGAAATTGCATTTTTAAAGACCCAAACTACTAGGAATTACAATCACATGCAACACCAATTTGCTCAGTATATAAATACCATTTAAAAGGGCTAAAAACCCTATTCACCAGCCTACGAACAATGACAACATGCAGAGAGATCGTGAGAAATTCTCGGCCTTCGAATGCTTAGATATGAGGAAATTTTCGTGCCTAATTCCTTGGTTATCATGCATACACATAAGATTGTCGAATTTTCAAGTGTAGGCACATTAAAAGCACTGGTTCTTGAAGGTTTGTATGTGTTTCAAATGTGGGAATTAAGTAAAAGATGGGTGATGGTGTGTAGAAATTGTAGGAGCGCGTATTAGTACAATGTATCAATAATTGAAAATATGTCTATGAGGTTACAAAAATTGTAAATAACTATAGAATAGGTTTTCCATGATTTTTAATTTGTGAAAACATGCCCAAAAACTAAGAACAGGTGTAGAAATGAGTTTTAATGATTAGATAGAAGTAGGAATTAAAAACAAGATTGAACGGTGTTCTACACAAAACCAATGCGCTACTACAGTCACTATTGCAATTATGGGATACAACAGCGTGGTTGAGGTAGAGCTAGTGCTGGATTTACAGAACACCCAATGATCGCAGGATGAATAGTGGGAATTCTAGTGTGCCCTGTGCTTGAATTCGCAAATGCAGACTAGGACCTCATGAAATGAGATAGTGACCACTGAATTGTTTACATATTTTGATAAGTTTAATCCAAAATTTCCAATTTTGAGACCATATTAAGCATAAACCTACTACACAAGGCACAACTGAATATGAGAAATAGCAATCAAAGGGAATCAAATCAGTCGAAACATGTAGGCTGCACATAGAGCATTGACAAGCATGGGGTGTTAATAGAGTAAGATATTAAATTAGGATTATGTATGTTGTGGATTAGGAAACCGAGGAGCAATAGTCGAAGAACCCAACATTTTCCAAAGCTAAGTAATAGGTAAGCGATAGCACCCTACTAAACTTTTAGAACTACCTTTGAAAATGGTTTTATTAGATAAGTGAAGTTACATCTTCCTACATAAGTGGTAACTCTTTACTAAATTTTTTTCAATTATTTTTGAATTCTACTTTACTTCTGCAATTGAATATTTGATATCCATTGAAAATCCAAGATTTAAATGTTTTCCAATTGCAAAAGTGTGGGATTTTTGAACTGATTATGATATGAAAGTTATTTTCAAATCTGGATGTGAGCCACTTGTTAAGTGCATAATTTTTAAATGGAGCATCTAGAATTTGAATACATGTAATGTAATTACAGTGGCCACTAATGAGATTGCTAATGAGCATGAAGAATGAGATTTGACCTATCAATCGAGCAATAGATTGGGATCTATCTAATCGAGATGAATATTGGAACTGACATTGGGTGAAGCTGACATTTGGCCCTACTAATTGGGTAACAGTAGATTGGGATACATTCCAAACAAGGTTGAAGCTCTTAAGCCATGATGGCACAACTAAATTAAACATACCCTTACTTAGCCAGGGGAACATAGGCTAGGGCCTAGATCATTGGATAACACACCTAGTGTACATGGCTGTGACTTGGCTGAGAAATGGTAATATGTAAACTATGAGAATAATGGAAATAAGTGATTAGTAGTGACTAGTTTTCTAAATGTGTCATGAATGCCTTATTTGCTTTCATACCTTCTTCTGAAAGGGACTATTTTATACAAATGTTATTTTCTTACTTGCATCTGCTTTTGAAAACTAATGAGACAAGTGTGTTATCATTTACCAGGTAAACTTTCACTCACCACCACTAGTTGACATTTTGCAAAGGAAGCGAATAAACAATGACAAATCAGGGGATGGCAGACCGAGAAGTGGATCTTTCACTTTACATAGCTTTAAACTCATTGATATTGATTTCTAAAGTTTTTTGAGATGTAATAGCTAGGTACCTGAATTTTTATTGCGTATTGGAAACCATTTTATTATGAATATTTAACTAGTGTTGTGAACGGATGCTGAACTACATTATCGGATTAGTTGCTATATTTACATGTTGGTTTTGGTATTTACTGAGTTAGCTCATGAATACTACCATGTTATGGTCTTGGGTTTGGGGTGTGACGCTTAAGGTGTTGAAATTTGTCTACACGGATGTTTGTGGGCCATTTAATGAAATGGCTAGAGGAGGTTTTCTTTACTTTACAACCTTTACAAATGATTATTCTAGGTATGGTTATATGTATTTGATGAAGTATAAGCATGATTCATTTGAAAAGTTCAAGGAATTCATGGCACAAGTGGAGAAGCAAATTGGTAAGCATTTTAAGGCACTATGTTTATATCGTGGGGACAAGTACATGAGTTCTGAGTTTGCTAAGTCCCTTAGAGAAAATGGTATTGTGTCACAATTAACACCACTGGAAGCTCCTCAACTAAATGGTATAGCTAAATGTAGAAATCAAACTTTGTTAGACATGGTTCGATCTATGATAAACTTCACTAATTTACCCACATCTTTATGGGGACGTGCCCATCCTACTACTACATATATTCTAAATAGGATTCCTTATAAGTTCATTTCTTTTACCTCACATGAGATATGAAGTAGGCATCAAGACTGAGATCGAATATCCAGGAGTTTCTAGAGGGCCAATGACAAAGGCTTAAGCAATAAACTCAGGGAAGCAATGACAATGCCCACGAAGGAGTTTGGATAGGCTTTTAGATGTTTAGAAGAGCTTAAAGGGGAAGAAAAATGTTTATGGGTGAATTTCAACAGCAGCCCGATTGAGCACAACCATGTTGGATTGATTCGAAGGCTAGGCAATCACCTGCAAGCTAGGATCCAACATTCTGTCCTTACAATTGAATGACGATTGCTTGATCATGCTTGCAGCTAGGGTCTTTCTGCCTTTACGATTAGGGGATCATCCACTCAATCACACCCCTCAGCAATCATAAGTCTTAGGACTCGTGAACATTCAATTTTTACAATTCAAATGCTTAGATCAACATCTGAATTGAGTACAAAGACAGAATAGTGCCAGAATTAGTTAGGAAATTACCTTTTCATGTCTTTTAATTTTAAAAAATTAATTACATGGTTTTTAGTGTGACAAAGGCTCCTTAAACACTATAAATAGGCCTTAATTGTTTGGTGAAGGATCTTTTGACACTTTGACGATTACATAAAATTTTCTCTTTTCCTATAAAATTTAAGTGTCTCAATTTTCTTGTGAAAACTAAAATGAATTATTCTAAGTCACCTTTGTTGTTTCGTGACGTATCAACTGTCTAGGCATGCCAGTTCTAGCCATCTTTTTTTTAGGTCATTCTTCATGATTTGCGCAAGTAGGTTTCATTAGGTTTTGGCATACACCCCCAATTTTGTATCTTTTATGCTTCCACATATGCGTTCGTTGGTATCAGACCGGACTGTTTTAGTTCTTTATCTGGGCACCATTAAAGGTATCAATTCTATCTTGCTATTTTCATGTTTTTTGTATCCTATTTTCTTTCGTGCCCTTTATTATCTTGCATCTTATCCTTAGTAAAAAAAGACAAAGTCCTTGTGCTTTCATTGATTTGTTTGAGTTGTTCTCCATTAGGTTTTTTTTTTTTGAAAAGTAAGAAAAAGAGTAAATGCATAGAAAAAACAAGATTCTAGATTGATGTTGAAGAGAAATAAGAGAAAAGTCAAGATTTTTTATTGAAGTTTACATCAAATTAATCCTTAGGTGTTGGAAAACATTGAAAAATCAAAAGAAATTGAATTAGGAATGGATTGTTTAGGTAATTACCAAATTTCAAACATAGGATCAATCATGCTGATAGTCTAAATCGATTATACATGTTGTGTTCCTTTTCACTAATTATGCTATCATATGGTTGGACTAGGTATGTACTAGCCTTAGGAGAAATGGTGAGCGCCCTATAGATACTTGGCATGACTTGAAGGTCTTGATGAGAAAAAGATTTGTGCCTAATTATTATCGTAGGGATGTGTATTATAGGTTACAAACATTAATGCATGGTAGCCAGAATGTATAGCACTATTACAAAGAAAGGGAAATGGTGTTAATGAGAGTTGGTGTAATAAAGGATTGGAAGGCGACCATGGCTAGATTCATGGGAGGTCTAAATGGGGAGATTGCAAATATATTTGAATTGTACCACTACATAGATATTAAAACTTGGTGGAGTAGGCCATGAAAGTTGAAAAACAGCTCAAAAGGAGGGGCAGGTAGCAGCAGCCGCCACACATTGCCTCATGACAATTTGTTTAATGGGAAGAGAAGTTGCATTGAGGGCTAAGGCCCCCAAGGTACACAATCTAAACCTTAGTACTTCTAATATACGTAATCAAGATATTATATGATTTAAGTGCTAAGGGAGAGGAATATTGCCACCCAATGCCTGAATAGGTAAACCATGATATTAATCGATAAAGGTGAGATAGTGACAAATGAAGAAGAGGGCAACAATGGGGACAAGATGCCACCGTTGGAGAAGGTACAAGGAAATAGGTAATGTGAGTTTTATGTTCATGAGGCCATTGAATACACAAGTAGAAGAAAAAGGGTTTGAGGAACAACGAGAAAATATTTTTCATAGAAGGTGTAGAATAAAAGGTAAGACATGTAGCCTTATCAGAGATGGTGGGAGTTGTATAAATGTTGCCACTAGGATGTAGTTGGGGAGACTTACACTTCTACTTGAGGACCATGCGCAACTTTATAAGTTGCAGTAGCTAAATAAATGGGGTGAAGTGAAGCTTATAAAGCAATTTTCAATGGAATTTGAAATTAAGAAGTATAAGGATAATATGCTATTTGATGTGGTACCTATGTTGGTAGGTCATGTCTTGCTAAGAAGGCATTAGCAATTTGAAAAGGATGTGGTGTGCCAGGGTAAGTCACATAGGTATTTCTTCTATCACAATGATCGAAGGTGACACTTATACCACTTTCAGCAAATGAGGTGCAGAAGGATCAACACTATTTGCAATGACAATATGAGTTAGACCTGGAGAGGAAAAAGAATTAGGGAGTGTGCAAGAAGATATGAAGAAAGGCAAGAAGAAAGAAAATAGGAGAAAAGAAAATGGAGGAAAAGAGTGTATTAGCTAGAATGAAAGATGTGAGGATAGAGGTAGGTAAAGAGTAGAGAGTTGTGTTGCTATTGTACAAGGAATCCTATTATTTATAAGAAGAGGTTACATTTTCCCTCCCAAACTTATAGTGTCTATTTTTCAAGACTTCCACAATGTGCTACCAAAAGAGTTGCTGAGTGAATTACCACCGATCAGAGAGATTGAGCACTAGATTGATTTTGTGCTAGTAGTAACCATCCCAAACAAATTGGCATATCATATGAATCTGGAGGAGACTAAGGAGATCCAAAGGCAAATGAAGGAGCTAATTAATAAGGATGGGTCTGAGAGAGCATGAGCCCTTGTGCTATCCTATTGTGGCTTATGCCAAAGAAAGATGGGTCTTTGAGGATGTGTGTGGATTGTAAAGTGGTAAAATTCATAACGGTAGAGTATCATCATCCTATTCCTAGACTAGATGACATGCTTGATGAGTTAATAGGAGCTAGTGTGTTTTCTCAAATTTATCTTAAGAGTGGTTATCACAAAATTCATATGAAAGAAGGAGATAAGTAGAAAAAGACTTTTAAAATGAAATATGGGTTGCCGTTTGCTTTAACATACGTGCCTAATATATTCATGAGGCTTATGAATCATATTTTATTTGTTTTTATAGGTAAGTTGGTTGTGGTGTACTTTGATGATATTCCTGTGTATGGTAGGTCTATTTATGAGCACGCTAGACACCTTAGGAAAATATTTGAAGCATTACGAACAACATAATTATATGCTAATCCTAAAAGTGTATATTTTGTGTAAACTACTATGTATTTCTTGGTTGTGTTGTAAGTGCTTAAGGAATCCAAGTGGATGAGAATAAGGTGGAGGCTATATGAGAATGGTTGATTCCTAAGAATGTGTTTGAGTTAAGGAGTTTTCATTGCTTTGCAAGCTTTTACAAGAGATTTGCATGGGACTTTAGTACAATTATAGTGCCTTTGACTGAAATTATTAAGAAAAATGAGAAATTTCAATGGGGTGAAGCTCAACAAAATGCATTTAGATTGCTTAAGCATAAGCTTACCCATGCTCTTGTATTATTTTTACCTGACTTCTCTAAAACTTTTGAACTTTAATGTAATACTTCAAGTATAGGAATTGGAGTAGTGCTAATGCTAAAGAAGAGGTCAATTGCGTATTTCTGTGAGAAGCTAAATGGAGTAAAGTTGAATTATCACATGACATAGAGCTATATGCATATGTGAGAGCTTTAGAGAGTTGGCAGCATTATCTGTAGTCCAAGGAGTTCATCATTCACATAGATCACAAATCATTGAAACATCTCAAGAATCAAGGTAAGTTAAGTCATAGGCATATCAAATAGGTATCCTTTGTCCATATGCAATTAAATGTAAAAAAGGTGTAGAGAATGTAGTAGTGGATGTATTGTCTAAGAGGTATGGACCACTCACTACATTAAATGCGAGGCTATTAGTATTTGAACATGTTAAGGAACAGGAGAAAATGTCTCTACTGTGTTACAAAAAAAATTACCTCCAAAATATAAAGGCCCAGGTATTTTCTTTGTTCCTCGCATGATAGGACATTCTAGGATTGAAAAGGCCATGTTAGATTTGGGCACTTCTATAAATGTGAAGCCCTATTCTATATATGACTCATTGAAAATTTGTTCATTAAAAGAAACAGATGTAATTGTAGAAGTTGCTAATGGTTCCAATGCATACCCTGATGGGGTCTTAGAAGATAATTTTGGTTCAAGTTGATAGTTTGGTTTTTCCTATAGTTTTTTATGTGTTGGATATGGATGATAATAATTCTTCTAATCCACCTTCAATTTTGTTAGATAGGCCCCTCATGAGTACAGCTCAGATCAAAATTGATGTTAGTAAGGGTACTCTCACTATGGTGTTTGATGGGAAGATAATGCATTTTAATATTTTTGATGCTATGAAGAATCCTTCTAATTCTAACTTCATGTTTGCTATAAGTGCAATGAACCAAAGAATGTATAGGAAGTTGCAATTGCAAGAACAAGAGGAAATTAGGAATGAAGCTTATGAGAATTTTTTGATTTATTTGGAGAAAACAAGGCTTTTCATGACTGACAAATCTCAAGACAAACTTTTGAAGTTGGCAAAAAGTTCTTCTCTACCATTCTAGATATAAGCTTTTTCTAGGTAAGTTACGTTGCTAAGAGATTGATTCCTTTGTTGTTACTAATATTTTTTATTATGTTGCAATGAAAATTTAGAGCTCGAAGACAAATAAGAAGTTTGTTGTAAATTGGCATCATCTTAAGCCATAATATGAATGGATTAAATTAGAGGATGTGAAGATGATTCACTTTGAAGGTTCTATTTATACATTTTGAGAAGATATAGCAATGTCTAGCCAAAGACATTAAAGACAGGTGCTACTTGGGAAGCAACCTAAGGATTTCTATTTTTTTAGTTGTTTGTTATTTTTTTTTGTTTTTTTATTTATGTTTCTATATGCTATGCAAGTTATTTCAATCTATTTTTATGTAGAGGACTTCCTGTTGTAAGCCATGGGCACGCCCTCTAAAGAGTTTAAATAAGTTGTTTTTAACTTTGAGTTGATTTTTGCGACAAGCAGTCTTTGATCTATAAGATGTGCCAACGCCTTATTTGTTGGAGTAATATGAGGGGGGCTATATACAAAACCAGCAGACTTGGGTTTCCAAGGCATGCCCACACCTTAGGTTATTGAACAATGTGGAGGAGTTGGATGTTCAATCAGAAAATTTGTGTTTCTAAGGCTTGCCCACACCTTGTAATAGAGTCCAACCAAACGTAGCCTAAACCAACCAAACAATCCTTACACAAACTCAACACTCGTTTCTCTACCCATCTAAAAGATACCCATGTAAGCCAAACAAGCCCTCGTCTCCCTCATTAAAACTCTCAACTATCGCCGCTTAGCAACATCACCACTGCTATCTAGCCTCTACCTAAAAGCTGTCACCATACGCCCTTTACCCAAAACCGCCTCACTAAATCACCATTATCCAGCACAACTGAGCTCCCAATTCTAATAAGTTGTTATAGCCCCCAATTTGTGGTTTTCGAAAGTTTCTAAATCCGAAGTTAATCCCTTGATGCCTCTGGTGATTAGTACCTTTCATGGAAGTTTCATTGTCCTTACTTTTATTTTACACTTTAATACTTACATTAGGGACAATGTCTGGTTTAGGTGTGTAGGGGGGATATTTTTGCTGAAAATTTGAAAACTTCTATAGCAATTTTGTATAGTTCTTAATGCTATTTTCTTTTAGCTATGATGATCAATACAATTAAGACATGAGCATGGTAGTGTAATTGTGCTAGTTGGGTACCTTACTTTTCTTGATGATAGATTCGGAGTATAAACATGCAACATTTAATAAATTTTAAACCACCTTGTAAGTTTTAGGCCTATTCATGAGCATCTCCCTTAAATCTACTCTATTTTCTTTTTGTTGAGCGGTTATTACACAAGGATATCATTTTGAACTTGCTTTATTATGAGTTTTGAGACCACATTTATATTAAATTTGATGCATTAAAATGACAATGGCATTTAGGATTAACCATTTTCTTTTTGACTTTCTTCAAAACTCACCTCTATTGTATTTTCCATTAGTGAACCATTTTGCACCTTAATCCCTCCTTTGAACCTAAACCTTATGTATATAGACGTCTGAATTTCAGTGTATGAGAATTTGCTATGCCAATGTAGAGTAGTGATTACAGTAGTAATTGTGGGCAAAGTCAAATGTTTATCGTGTTTGCATTTGAAAAAAAAATGAAATAAATAGAAAATAACTAGAAATGATGAGAGAGAAAAAAAGGATGGTATGTGTTCTGAAGTGCCTTCGCATGTATTCATCATATTCTAGTTATGGTTAACAGTTTGATTATGCTTGCACTTGTTGGTGTTGTAGAAGAGCCAAGATCCCTCAAAATAAGGAATTGTTGATGAGAAAGGTAATTAAACTCATATGATGAAATTTGGACATTCTCTTTGACATATCAACGCCTAAATATCCTTTTATCCTACCATTTATCCAAGCCCCATGACAATCCTCCTTAAGACCCTTCAATTATGATATTGAATTCATTGGTAGTGGCAAGCCTATGATAATGTCATTCCATTGCGTTGATTTGAGAGTTCAATTTTACCTTATACATAATTGAGTGATGAGTGCTTATATTCAATTCTGTATGAGGATTATTAAGTCATTTATGTTTTGAATTTGACAAAGTTTTTGGGAGAGTGAAGGGCCTATGCTCATGTGATGAAATACAAAGTGCTCATTGTCTTGATTGTGCTTCTTAGCTATGAAATGCTTGAGGACAACATTGTCCAAATTATGCAATTTATTTTTGTTAAATTCCTCACCATTTTTGCCAAAATTGATGCTATGTTTTGGATTTTGCTTACCATTAGTGTTTCACATTGTTTTGAGAATCAAAGTGAAGAAATAAGTTTAAATGGTGGTACAAATCAATGTTCACCAAAAGACTATTGCCTGTAAAGCATGGACACATTCTAAAGAGCTAGATCTGTAGGAAATTAAAAGTGGGCCTGTATGAAATATTGTGGTATAAAATTAAAGATGGCCAAGCCTTATTTTTTATTTAGCAGTAGGTAGGATCTGATTTGTTTTTAGAAGACATCACTTTCGTTACAAAATAGGAAGCCTGGGATGTTTTCCTGAGAGAGAGAAGGCTAAGCAAATTTTTCTACAAAAGATAGAAAAGTCTGCCATCTTTCTTCTACTTTAGTTTTTCTTTTGACATTTCAAGAGATTTTCAAACCTTGATTATTTTCTTTTAGGTGTTCTGCAATTCAACATGTGACGTAGCTAATTTTTCTTTTCTAGTTGAACAAAAATCGATGCTTTGGTTTATCAAGGCTATGAGATCTAATGTGTTTTCATTATTTCATCTTTTCACAAGTATTTATATATTCTCTATGCTTTAAAAAGATGATTGTTCTTGTGTGATTAAATAATTAGCTATTATTTAATTGTGAGAATAATCTATTGCTATCTATGGCACCGAATTCATAACTGTTTAGTAGTTTTAGTATTTGTGACAAATGATATAATTTGATTGTAAAAGAGACTTTGAAATTATGTTGCAGGAATATATAATCTAATTTAAATAAATTAAGCCTATGAGTTAATTGATTAGAAGTGATGGCCTTTCTAGTAACTAATGCTATCAATGGATTAAATCCTAATAACTTGTTTAGAGTTATTTAATTGATAAAAAAAGTAATCACAAAACTTATTGTGGTTATTGAAATAGTAATGAGAGTTAGGTTGTTGAAACCTATTGACAACCATAACCAATTTATTTGTGATTAAATGAATTCATCTTAGCATTACTAATCAGTTAATTGAACTAAAGTCAATATTATTCCTTTGACTAGAAGCGTCTCTATTATTGAGTTATTCAAATATGATTTTGCATTGATTAGATTTCAATCCTTCATTAATTTAATTTCCATCCAATTAGCATATCTAGCTTAATTTAAATTAATTTATTTCCCCCATTCAAATCATTCTCAAATCACAGGAAATAAATCTCCAATCTCTAAGCATGTGGCCCTACTGAATACTATAATTAAATTATTTATATTTAGGAGTAGGAATTTATTTTTGTTGATTTGACACCTAATATATACAATGTGAACACTAATTCTATAGGAATGATGAGATAACCCACAAGATTCTAAAGTCAAAGCTATAGGAGTGTTCGGAAGAATATCCTGTAAACTTCAAGATTAACAATCTGTGACTAGTGCAATTAAAGCGATAATTAACACAATTGGTATACATGGGAAACTAATGCATCACAAGTGGCTAGATGCTTTGACCATTAGTACTTTGCAACTTTGATTTTGTGTTGCCACTTTCTAAGTGCTTGTTTCTTTATTTGGTTCTTTTCTTTCGCTACATTCTTGCAACCTAACTAACAGAACTCTAGTTAAATGGCACATAATTTCTCTTTCTGGACATGACACCTATACTCATGACAATACTAGTTTACATGGAATTAATTTTAGTGTGGTGACAACACACATCAAATATTAGTGTCATTACTAAGGAAGGTGATGAGCGTTATAAAATGCTACAGGGGACCGCCAAATTAGTTCAATTCATTTTCTTCTTATTTTTCTTTATTTCTCTCCTTATTTCTTTTCTCATTGATTTTCTATTTGCCTTTCTAGATGTATTACATCTTCTTCAGTTGAATTTCTATTTTTAGAGATAATTGTATGTGTAGAAGTAAGAGCATTGATTTAGATTTTCATTCAAAGATTGAAACTGTTCACTAACATAGAGCTCTTTTTAGGCGTGAACAAGAAGAGTGGTAGAAAACAACCTCCACCGCCACAGCCATAAATTACTTACTCTACCAAGCCAGTGGTCTATTGGGGACTATGTTCAATTGTTGTTGAACCTGCATATGACTGTAGTCATTAGACCACCGGTGAATGACAACAACTTTGAATTGAAGGTTGCACCCATTAACATAGTGTAGTCAAATCAAATTGGTGGAACCTCACACAAAGATCCTAACACTCATCTGATCTCTTTTCTTAATTTTTGTGACATAGTAAAATTTAATGGAGTGTCGGATAACACTATTAGATTAAGACTCCTCTCTTTTTCTCTAAGAGATCAAGCTAGATAGTGGATGCAATTTGGGAGCATCGTCACTTGGCATGATATGGTGAACAAATTCCTGGAAAAATATTTTTTGCCTACCAAGACAACCTAGCTACGATTGTAGATTAGGACTTTCAAATAGTTGGAGTCTAACACACTACCTAGAGTGTTGGAAAGATTTAAGGAGCCCTTAAAAAAATGCCCATAGCATAAATAACTTTGGATGTAGGTACAAACATTTATGTGGTATATCTAGACAATTACGAACTATGTAGCTGCAATTGTAGGGGTGTAGTTATGAATAAATTACTTAAGGGTGCATGGGAGTTAATAGAGGAGATGGCATCCAATGCTTACTAGTGGCCATCCGAGAGGTCCACAATATAAAAGATTGCTAGCGTGCTTGAAGTAGATACAGTGACGACACTTATGGCTAAAGTGGAGCTCTTATCCAAAAAGATTGATAGTGTCTTGGTAAGTAGCTCCGGCCTTCTCCAATTTTATCATTCACACTTGTCATATATGTGCAGGGCTACATCTTGCACATGAGTGTAAAGGCGAAGGCACAAGTAGTGGCACAAAGGGGTAAGTGAATTACATAGGTAATGCAGGAGCACAAGTTAACAATGCATTTGCACATGCCTACAACTAAGGTTAGCAAAACCACATGGACATTTCTTAGAGAAACCCTCAAAATTTTCCTTGTACCGTACTAGTAGCAACAAGAGAAAAGGTAGTTGTTGGACAAAATTATAGGTAATCTTGCAAAGTCAACCAACAAAATAATAGGTAACCTTGCTAAGATTATGAAGGACTGATACTCTCTTGAAGAAATAGCAGTCATTGATCAAAAATTTAGAGGTGTAAGTGGGGTAATTAATAAAGGAGATGGCTAATAGACCTATATGTACACTACATAGCACCACCGTGACTATTCCTATTGAGCATGTTAAAAGTATGTAGATAGTGGAGGATAAAGAAGTGCCGGTGCTAGCAATGGAGAAAAGGATGGAAGACGTGCAACCCATATCTAAGAAAGAGGAGAAGAAAGAGGAAATTAAGCTAACACTATATAAATAGAAGATTCCCTACCTTTAAAGGCTTTTAGCAACAATGATAAGGAGTAGGTGAATAGATTTCTTGGTGATTTTAAGAAACTAAACGTAAATGCTCCTTTAGTTGTAGAGAATAGAAACAACCCAAATGTGGTCAAATGCTTACAAGACACAACATCAAGAAAAAGGAAATTGGGAGAGTTGGGAGACAACTTGGATGAGCAGAATGTGCTATCACTCAAGTTGTAAGACCTAAGGAGTTTTTTCATATCTTGCACAATCGGAAGCACCTCATTTAATAATGTATTATGTGATTTAGGTGCTAGTGTGAATGTGATGTCTTCTGTGACTTTCTAGGCACTTAACATAGAGTCAATGAAACCCTTGTGTATAAGAATAAAGCTACCTAAAAGGTCCATGACAAGGTCGAATTGGGCTCATAGATGATGTGTGCTGATTAAGGTGAATGGTTTTGTCATGCCCACAGACTTTATTATTTTAGATATGGAAGGTGAAAAGGAGTAGAGTAATATCTTGGGACCTCTATTTTTTGCTACTGTGGAAGCGGTAATAGACATGGAAAAAGACAGTCTTATTTTATATGTACGCCCTAGTGAGGTAACGTTTCTCATGTACCTAACACCTTTAAACACTGACACATGAATGGTAAAAGAAAATGAGAATGTCTCCATGCTACATGTAGTTAATTATGATTCTAGTAAACTCAATAATGAGTCTAGTGCAAGGGAAAAAGTAGTGTTGATGGAAGGACTAAATGGAAAAAAGTTTGGGGGAAGAGCTAAATGAATTGCAAAAGCAAGTGGACAAAGAAGATAATCATATACACAAGAGACAAAGAAAGAGAAAGAAGAGAGCAAGGAGAAAGTGGTAGCTCATGAGGGATTGTAGATCCCAAAAGCCTCAATTAAACCTCCCTGATCTATAAGGACTTCGTCGGGCTACAAAGTGCTTCTTGGGAGACAACCCAAGCCTCTTTATTCACTTTAGTAGTTTGTTTTGAGTGTTTTTGTGTTTTTATTTGTTTTATGTGCATTGAAATTATTCTAAAATGGTGCATAAACTAGGGAAGGATCTGAGCAAAACTTAAGGACAACATGGGCAAGAAAATAGCAAACAAAGAAAAAAAAGGGGGAGAAGAAAGGGCACCACACCATCAGGTTGTCTCATTCTTTGCTACCTTATTTTACTTGTGATAATATGATTCGTATAGGAAGCAAAACTAATTGTGGGGGTGTGTAAAAAGGTCAGAAAATTTTGAGTGGAAATAGTGTGGTTGCATGTGAGGTGTTAAGTGAATAAAGCCTCCACTTCACCAATGCAACTCTTGTGACATGGGCGCATCTAGTGAGAATGCCACCAATGTATTATCTTCACCCCCAATTGAAGTGGAAAGAGTTCGTGAGGGAAGATTTGAGGAAGATGCTTCCATCTAGTGTATGGGTTGTTGAGATTGAGCTAAAGATGATGCTGCATTTAGTTCATGTACACCAATATATTGTTGCTCTTCATCATCCTATGGTGGGATAAGCGTGTGAGTCTTGCCCGTTTGCCCATTGGGGGCCCTTGCCTTTAGATGTCCTATCCTCTATAAATTCTTCTCGAGTCATGCAATACAAGGACATTTTAAGTTAGGTGTTGTTATCTAAAAGACCAAAACTTATACTAATATATCATTTGACAAGTTCAGTCAAAACGCCAATGGACAATGTAAGCCAAACCACCAACTTATACTCAAGTTAAGCTATAGCAGAAACAATGTAAGCCAAACCACCATTGCTTAAACTATACATCAATTTAAACTAAACCACCATTAATGTAAACAACACATGATGTAACCCAAACTATTTAAGCTAAACTCCAAACAAATTGTTGTCAAACTAACACCAAATAACACATCTCATCCTTACAAGCATAAACAATCAACAAAATTGAAATAGAATTCATAGCACAAGCCCCTATCTCAACTTTATTCCAAATTAACCCTAAACCAATACATCACATGAATTTCACAATATGCACTAGTTTCACAACCTAAGTAAAATAAATGACAAATAATTCATAGCGATAGCCACCATCTCAAATTTATTCCAAATTTAACCCTAAGCCCAAAATTTCATAACTTTAATGTGGCAAATTTCAATTCATCGAGAATATATATTCCAATCACAAACCCTAATGAAAATAAATTGTATAACCGCTCAACATCAACATTGAATTAACTTTCACAAGGAAGTTAGATGATTATTATAATAGTTATTAAGAAAAAAAATCAGAATCTTGTTTACCTTGACAATAATGAAGAAATGAACCTTTCTTTTCAAAATTCTCTTATTAAATAGAAACTTATAGTAAGTTGAATGAGAGAAAGCTTAAAATTTTAAGGACAGAATTCTTTGGAAGAAGGATTTGATGTGGAGATTAAGGGAGATAAGGGTTTGTGGCTTGAAAGATAACTTGAGTGGGAACAACTGAGAAAGAATGAGGTTTTCTTTGAATATATGGAGCTTTGGGATGGCTTTGGGATGAAAAATCTAAAAAGGCCATCCCTAATTATTTTTTTTCATCGCCACAAGTGCATCATCGACCCCAATTTTCTAGACAACGGTCTTGACGTCCCAAATTTTCCCTCTATTGCTAGCTGTCGAGCTTGATCACCTTAACATCCTGCATGATGACCGCTCCAAAGCCCACTAAAGTAGTCGTCAAGTAATCTCATCTAGACAACAAACTTGACTGCCTAGTCAACAGTTTCTCCAAAATGTTTTGGAGTGCTTGTTGAGTTGGTTGTCTCAACTATATTGCTCGATAGCCACTCTAGTGTACTTTGGAGCAGCTGTCAAGCTAGCCATCAAGGCGATCATGCTCAACGACCAGTTAAAAAAGGCACTATTGAGTGCATCATCTAGACAACAAGCTTGATGAAGCCTATTTGTATAAACATAATATAGAGGAGCCAGGAATCTCACCCAAGAATCAAATTGTACTTCAATTCATGCCAATTTCTTCCTTCAACACTATATTTCTTCTTCAAATCAGGTAGTTTTTTTCTTACTTATCATGCTTTTACTTAATCTTTAACATTAATTAAGTTGAATTAATTAATATTTTGACTAATATATATTGATGATGGTAAAGCTTGTTTATGCAATTATTTGTTTAACGATTTGTGAGAGACTTGTGAATATGGTATATTATATGTTATGGGAGAGTTTGAGTGTTGGTATGATTGATGTTTTTTGGATTGATTGAATAATGCTTCATTGGTGATAACATGCTTTGCTTACAATGTATTCAATGAAATGCATAGTAGAAGCATTGCTTTCAGTTATGAACTATAGTGATTGTATGTATAACAAGTGAGTTAAAAGGAGTTGTGGGAACATGGATTTAGGACAATATGTCTATAGTGGGTTCATTTACTAGTTATATGTCAGATTTTGAATGAAAATGTGTCTTTTGACAAATATAGCTATATTAACATGATATGTTATTTTTGTGGGCAAATGTTTCTCAAGAGATCACGAGAGGGTCTCTTGTATGACAAAACAAAGTATTTATCCCAAGAATACTAAGATAACATGAACAATGTAATTGTAAACCAAAATGTAATTCTCAAGCATGGAATAGCAAGGAAAATGAGGCAACTCAAGCTCTACAGTTAAACCATTGACACATTTAGGTGGAGGTGGCTTTCATAAAACCCAAAGCAGCCAATAGTGAAGCCCATTGTATAGAAGTTCTATGCCAACATGCTAAGCCATAATATAATGCATTCGTGGGTACTAGGTGGGGTGTCAATTTAGTTTTAAGTCTAACACGATCCACCACATTATCTAAGCACTAGATAGAGCTCACATTGCACAGTTCAAACTATTGTGGCAAATGAGGCAAGATATAAAGGAGCTAGCTCCTACACTTTGCCTCGGGGAAGCTATGTGGACAGACTTCCAGGTCCAATAAGCTTTTAAAGCCACAGGTTTTAACGATGTGGCTAAGGACATGATGGTGCTCAAAGCAAACACAAGCAGTTATGGCATCCCCACCTCATCACCAAGTTATGCAAATTTGTAGGGGTGTAGTTGGGGTCAAAGGAGAAGCTAGTGGCTTTTGCACAAGAGATTAGCTTCCCCCTACCACAAGATAGGGGTGGTTTTTTGAAACTGTTCCAATTTTAAAATAGATTTTTTGGTTCATGTTGAGACATGATTTTGATACGATTGTTTTTCAATTTTTTGTTCGGTCTCAAAGTCCGTCGTTTAGGACCCAAAAAGCCATTTTGTTTTCTAGTTGTGTAATCTCTAGAAAATAAATCTCTAATAAGTGTTTGTGATGACTTTTGTATTATCAAGATAAGCTTAAGACATTAGTGATTTATGACTATGATCTTAACATAAATCTCAAATACTTTGTTCCTGTGGTTCCGCGAATTTCTACATATGCATCCACGGGAAGAAAGATAAGAACAAAATAAAATGAGAGTTGACGAAAAAAATAGTTGAAGGCGTTTAAGTCTTACAAAATATAATAATTAAAACGGGCATTCATTACGGAATGAGTATAATTAAGATTATTATTACTGAAAACCAGTAACTAGGTTGAAAAAAACCAGTAACCAGGCTAAAAACTCTATTTACAACAATTACTGCTGAAGAAACAAAACTTTGATTTCATACCTAAAAAAAATAAAAAATAAAAAACGAAACAAAAATATTCGAAAACTTGATTGCCATGTTTGGCTCTTGAAATTCATAGAGGAAAAGAAAAGAAAAGAAAATATTAAAAAATATATTTTTACTTATTTGGTTAATAAGAAAAATTCTATGAAAAAAAAAACTAAAAGAAAATTGTTGTTTAAAAAGAAAAAATTCATTTTCTTTACAAAAAAATGAGAAAAATAAGAAAAAACTTATTGTAACTCTTGCTTCTCTTTTAAAACTTTATCAACTCTATTTCTCTTACCAATTTCTTCATTATTTTTTTTCAAATTATAAAGAAAATTCAATTCTAAATTTTTATTAATTTTATTTCTTTTGTTTCTAAATTTTTCTTTCTCCGCTAAAATCTTTTTCAACCAAACAATATATAGAGCATTTAATTTCTTTCATTTTTTTTTCCTTTCCCAGTCATTTTTTTTTCCACGCTGATTTTCTTATAACCGAGGAACCGAGGGTGAATAATCGAGGATTCACCTGGAAAATATCCACGACAATAGAAACAAGAGACCAATGCGCCAATCCCATTTAGTTCCCCTTTCTTTCCTGCCATCGTTCAATTAAACACAGCATAAACACCCTAAAAACCAAACATGTACAACTCAATCCCCTCGTCAGCAGAAAATAAATAAAATAAAATAAATTCTGCTTCATCTTCATATTATACATGATAAGGCACATAATAGACATGAAATAGATCATTACAAACATTAAAAGTTGGAATATAAAGAAAAACGCGATGGACCACAGAGAGAAACCTTAGTTTTCAATCACTTACAATCAAGACCACCACTGGTGCACAGCAATCCCCTCATCCCTCACTTTACCATACAATGCCAAACACTGCCAATATGCCCTCTGGCTGCCATTCTCTTCTTCTCCAACCTGCCATTGATTCCTGCACTCCAAGAACAATTCATCCACAAGACACAAGGTCTTGTCATTGAGAATCTCCTCCACCACCTGTGCCTCCGCCTTCATTACAACATAGTCCTCACGCCTGACATTCTTCGTCATCCAAGTTGATATGCCCGTCACTTGAGGCCTCACTCCTTGCACCAACGCATGGCTGTCCACATTATAAACTTCAAATTCTTGATCCCTCATGGGATAGTTCTTATAGAACCAGTCCAGTGCACTCGAGTCGTCTGAGATGAATATTCGTCGTGGATACTCATCCAATGAATCCTTCAGCAGATCAGGAAGGAATTTGATTTTCCTTGATGTAAAGGTCGATTTTTTCACCAGTGCTGCTCGCCTGGGGGGCTCAAGATAGACATCCTCCAAGCCCTTCAACGCTGCTCTCTTCTTCTCGGGTGTGAGGCCGCAGAACACCTGATCTATCAGGGAAATTGCCATTCCATTGGATGATGCCCCCACTTTCTTCATTGCCACCACTGTATTCTCGAATCTTCTGAGGTATACAATCTTGAAATTCCTCAGCAATCTCAGCTCGTCCGAGGGATAAAGGCCCAGTGGTGAGATCACCAGGCCGCCATCTTTAAGAATCCCATCAGTCAGCTGAATCCCACGGAAACTCGGTGAGAAAACAAAATCAAACACCTGGTGTTCACCGACTTTCTCCAGCGTCAGATCAGCTCCAGTGAGCAAATCAATGCGGACATCTCTCAAGAACTCCAAGTTGTCCTCAATATCACCAACGCCGGCGCCCAGAACGAAGCCCTTGTGGCCCTTCTTGATGAGGCCTTCGTCCTTCAAATCGTGGAGGAGAATGGGAAGAATCTTGAACCCGTCGGTGATGCCGAAACTGGCATAGGACTTGTATGGAGGAGGCGCACTGTAAGATGCTCTAATTATAGAGGCCAGCGAAGGCAACGCGAGAAGAACCATTGTCAAGAACAACGATCTCGACATAATACGCAAAACCCTTGAATCGGGCAGCTTGATAATCAAAAGCGTTTGGGGATTCAAACCGACTTCAATCTCGTTCACATCATACCCGCTATTCTTGGCTCGGCACGCACGAGCCAATTTATCCATCTCTTTCGTAATAGTTAAGCACAACAATTGCACACTGCAATCGCAATTTCGAAATGGTATTTTCCAATCACAAGAAATCGAGCGCTGAAATCAAGAAACTTACTCTGAAGGGGCAGAATGCCGGTACAAACACTGAAAGAAAATCAATCCTAAAACACACAGAGAAGAGCAAGCGCGGCAGTGGAGGAACTTCTTAGCGAGCGCAAAATCTGGCAGCGGTGTGGTTTCCACCCACGAGAGCAAAACGAGTGCTTCGGATTCTGCACCAGAGGAGTAACAACAGCCTAATCCTAGCTACTTCCATGATTTTCTTTCTCTCTCCTTCTCTCTCCTTCTCTCTTATCTTTTGCTTCGCAATTTAAAGGGGCTCTTTCCGTCTTGTTTCACATCATACAACAAGAAGGGCTATCCGACAATCAACGACCCACCACGAACATGAGAGAGAGAGAGAGAGAGAGCACAGACACGGAAAAGAAGGGATTGTGTGGACAATCGAGACAGAGAAAAGAAGAGAAATTTGTGAATATGTATTGAGATTTCTCTTTTCCCGACGAGAAATTGTGAGAGGAAGCGCCCCTATATATATCGTGGGCGGGTTAATTTCCATGCGCGTAGGCAAGTCAAAATTTTGTGGTGCTTGTCCTTCGTCTCCCTGCCAGACTAGAATTAAGGAGGAAAGAACGATTTTCCCACCCCTCGTTGTAGGGTGGAGATCCGTGACAAACTGACCATCTCCTAAATATAGGCTTTCATTAATGGTAACAAAAAAGAAAAAAAAAAACAATGAAACTGCTACCTTTGTATAATCTAAACATTAAAATCAAATATGGGCTTTAAATGTAATCTACAATATATTTAGTCTGTGTCTGACTCCAAACATAATTACACTAAATAAATTTACATATATACCCCTTTTAACTTAATAATGACTCTTGTTACATTATTTAATGTTTTGATCAAAATATATATAAATTCAAGTGAAATAAGCAAGAAATGCTAACATATATGGCAA
Source organism: Avicennia marina (assembly GCA_019155195.1). Taxonomy (NCBI): domain Eukaryota; kingdom Viridiplantae; phylum Streptophyta; class Magnoliopsida; order Lamiales; family Acanthaceae; genus Avicennia; species Avicennia marina. The sequence continues at coordinate 5,637,671 of CM032760.1, forward strand.
AAAAGAAACAAAAAGCTAAATTCAAGTGAAATAATACTATTTCTTATTGGATAGATGCAGTTACAAATTTTGAGGTACTAACCGTGAATAAGATTATTTAATAAGAAATTGATTACACAAAAAATAGATAAAAAAGATGGTTATATTGAAATAATCTTTTAAAATTATTACAGATGATAGTATTAAAAAAATAGATTCCGACTCTCATGATCAATTTCTTAATAACCAATGATATATAAAAATATTCAGGAAAAAATATGAAGGTGGAAAATGATAGGTCTAAAATTATATGTATTTATTTTAAAACAATAATACAAACTCACAGTATGGGGTGACTTTAAATACATAAATTATATAGGATAAAAATAACTGTGAAATTCAAGTGAAATAGCCGAAAATACTAATATATAGTAAAAGAAAAAATTACAACTTTATTAAAAATTAATATAACAAATATAAAAAGAATAAAAAAAATCCGCTGTGGATAATTAAGCAACAAATTCGTTAAAATATTTATAAAATTATCAAATAATATGACAAGTAAATAATTTTATCTTAGTATTTTTTGTTAAATGGATACAATTAAAATTTTTGAGATACTATCAGTAAAAAATTATGAAATAAGGCAATGGTTATAAAAGAATAGATCAAATGATAATTAAATGAAAACATTTCTTCAAAAATATTATTTATAAACATTGATTATGAATCTCACAATTTATTTTTCATAACTAATGATAATTCGAGATGGAAGATATATGAGAAAAATGTTGAGTTCAGCCATTATATATTTTAAAATGTAAAAAATAATAAACATCAATTTTTGTGGTCTAGAAAAAAAAGGTGAACACGAACATTATTCTGGTTAAAAAAACGGTTAATTTGCATCTTACCCGTTAATGAAATTACTGATTCTATTAATAGTTTATTTCACTTTACTTTAGTTAGTTAATGTGATAATACCTTCTTTTTTTCTTTGCAAGATGGCAGCCACTTCTTTGTTTTTTAACACAATGCTAAATTAAATTAACAATTTTCATTGAAATCATTTAAATTTGAAAATTAATAATAAAATATATATCGAAATAGTTAATATTCAAGAGTGAAATACACTATATAAGAAAAATTGTTGGTCTAAGCTAGACAACTATGGAGTCGTCCCCAACATCATCCATATCTTTGTGTTGTGTGTGTGTTTTCAATTTTTGTAATTTTCTCATAATATTTTTCTTTATTTGTGTGTGTAATTTGATCATCTTTATAGATGTATGATTAAGAAATTAACGAGAAAGTTAACCTTGACTTTATCATTAACTAATATTGAAGACATATTTACAATCAAAAGTTTATATATGTCATGAAAAAACGTACTAAAAACACTATAACAAATACATTACTAAATGATATAAATTTTGGTGCACAGCACGGGCAACAAATTAGTAATACAATAGCTGAAGGGGCGTTTGACAATCAATTACTAATTTGACCTGATAGTGATCTCTCAAAGCTTGGGGAATTTTTTTGTTTCAATGTAAAATTATTTGGTCAATTATAAATTAATTTAGTTTGTTTTGTCGTATATAATTGTCATATAGCTATTTATCAAATTTAAATTACTAATCCATTTTATCTTAATGCATATTAAATTTATTAATTTTGGTCCAATTAATCTGTATTAAGCAATAAAATATTTATGAAAAAGAAAATTTTCAAGTGAAAAAAAAGGAAAAACTAAAATTTTGGATTAAAGTAAAGCATTATGTATGAAATATTCAGTCATTATCGGACATTTGAATTCTGCTAAAAATCAACAAATTTACCACAAGCAAATCAAATGCTAAACTATTGCATTATTGAATGTTTGAAGAATAGTTTAAATTATCAAACGTATCCTAATTTTATATTTTTAATTATTTTAAAATTATTTAATTTGTTAGTTTTATATGTGAAAGGTTTTTAATATCTAATATTTTTTTTATAACTGATTTCTCGCAAAAAGCGTATAATTATTTCATGCTTTTGACCTTTCCATACACAATAATTAAATCTGGTCATCTCACAATAGGTTATACGAAACATTAAATTAGTTACAAAATAAATTGCATAAATTACGCGTAATCATTTTAAAAAATAAATATATTATTAAAAATTATACATTCGACTTTCGCTTTGCATAGTTAAATCTATTAACTGGTGCATTGACTATTATTAATTGAGTGACTAATCAACTCATCATATCTATGTATAAAATATTATTTGACGGCTGTTTGATCTTCAATGGCCAATTTTGACAAAATAATAATGGAAATTTTAAAGATTTTTATTATCTTTAAATTAATTTTATTTTTTAATTAATTGTTCAATTATAACCTAATTTAGTTAAGTTTTTTTTTGTCTATATATTGTATGTAAGTATTTATAAAATCTAATTTACTCATTCAAATTATGTTGACATAGACTCAATTAGCACATTACATAATTAAATTCATTAGTTCTGATTTGACTAATAAGCATTATGGGATAAAATACTTTCTGACAAAGACGAAATTCAAATGATAAAAATAAGAGAACGCTAAAATTTTGCGTGAGAAAGAATATTTTATATTCAATAATTATTTAATCTTGTATATTAGACAATATATTAATCCTTTGAGTTTTCTTATATTATGTGCTAAAAAGTTAAGGCTATGTTTATTTTGACTTTTCGACATGTGTTTTTGGTATATTTAAAAAAAAAACGTAAAAAATTAAGAAAGATATAGAGATAAAATTTAAAGAGTGTAATAATTATAGTGTGTATTTTTTAATGGAAAAAATAAAAACAAACATAGCATAAGAAACTTACCATAAAAACCAAATGCAATATTTAATATTAGAAGAATGTTTTAATTATCAGAATGATTCTAATTTTATAATTTTAATAATCTGAAAATTAATTTATTGGTTAGTTTTAAACGTGAAAGATTTTTAATATTTAATATTTTCCATAATTAATTTCTTGGAAAAACAATATAACCAATGCAAGCTTTTAGCTTTTTTTTCTGGTATAAAATACATTAAATCACATTAGAAATGCAGCTATACAAAACATTTAATTTGTTACCCCAGTAAATTCTCTAAATTATACCTAATTATTTTTTTAAAAAAATAGCCATGTTATTAATTATTATACATTCAATTAATATGAATAATTAAATCTATCAATAGATGTATTTACTGTTATTAATTGTGTTACTAATTTGCTTACCATATTTATATACTCGGCGCAAATAAACAAATTTATAAATATAATCTTTATCAAATTTATAACAAATGATCTCATAAAAAAGAATTTATTATATTAAATATACTTAAAATAAAAAATTATTTTATTTTGTGGGGTGCTTATATATTTTCACTAGAATAAATTAAATTGTTGAAGATTGAATTAATTTCAATCTTGCTTATTTATCCAACTAAATCCATTAATAATTTTTTTATTAAAACAGAATAATAATTTTTCAAAAAATAAGAAAGTGAAAATTTTACAAAATTTTATTTTTTAAAAAAAATTTATAATATCATACACAGCAAGTGTTTGAGGCTCGTGCGTGCGTGCGTGTGTGTGTGTAATTAACACACAGACTCACATTTGACGTCCTGAATGAGGACACTGAAATTGCTTAGCTCAGTCAACATAAACATTGAATTGGCAAATAACTACCCTTTGCCCGTTTAGTGGCTTGTTAGTATTTAATTTGGTAGCGAATGAAAGGTATTGTAGCTGTGTTCTTGAACGTGACTGAAATTATGGCAAGTAAGATATCTGTAGATGATTAAAAGAACTGGTTGCACGATATTACAAAAAAATAGTTATTTTTCAATAGATATATAAACACATATTCCCCTAATGTTATTGAATTAGCTGAGAATGGATGTTGAAAACTGCCTCAATTCCACCATTTACTTAATAGGTATAAATTGTCAAACTACTACTTACTGAGTTTATATAGTAGAAATAATCAACTCGCATGCAAGGGTAGATATTTGGTCTCAAATTATTATTTTTTATAATACTAATAATACTAAAAATAATAATGGACCTACTTTTGAATTGTGCCACCATTTACACACACACACACACACTCATATAGGAAAGTGTCCAATTCCTTTCTTAGCAATGCGTGCCATATCTTCAGTCGCCAGGCATCTTTATTGGTGTGATGAATGTTGTTGGGATAAGTTGGCCGAAGGAACGGCTGGAAATTTGAAAATCTGGTCCACCATTGTCCCAAATGAGTGTGATTCTTCGTCAATTAATTTTGTTATTTGGGTCACAATAATTTTGTTATTTGGGTCACAATAATTTTGTCACGGGTGTATGGGGACCCAAGTTTGATAAATGTCGTAATGCAATTGGATGTACTATAGATATGACAGGACAGGGGCAAAAATGTTGAAGGAAAAATTTTAATCAACCTTTTTTAATTTGGTTTGGACACATCCAAGTAAAATAGAAAGAATTAGATCACTCTCTCCTGACATTTGGAGTAAACACAGAGACATCCTTTCTAGTTTTAATAATCACAATGATCTCTCCTAAGTTATTTATCCAATTTATAAATTTGTTCTTTTGACCAGTAGATTGATGGAAATTAAAGAAGTCAGCATGAAAATATCAATTTTATCCTTAATTCACTTTTGGTCCTATTGACCAATTTTTTTTAATAAAAATGCCCTTGCACCTTTGTCATACACATAAGGATGTAACTATTATATAAATACGATTTAAAGGGAAGTTTGTCTAATAATTAGAAAATATTGTGAAAGGATATGTTTTAAATTTATTTTGTAAAATTTAATTTAATATGACAAATTTGTCTATTTATTTTGTGTAAATTTGACTTTATTGGAATATTACAATAAACTATCTAATTACAAAATTGCTTATCACTCATTGATTGTCAATTACAACAATCACCACATATACCCATTTCATCTAATACAATACATATACAAGAATTAATAATCAAAGCACAATTTTGTCTAAAACCATAATCAACAACTTTCATATAATACAATACAAAAGCATGAAGCACGGTGACATCAATCAACCATTTGTCCAACCATTTTATTCAGTGTAATGCAATCCAGCAGCAACATATACATAACATTAGTTTAGTCATCCAACAATATCATCCACACGAATATACATAGCATTTTAGAGTAAATAAACCATTAAGGTGTCCAAAAGAAATAATCCAACTACAAGCTTCAATTTATTCATTCAACAACAAACATTAGTTTAATCAAAAGATGGCATAGACAAAGTGTAGATCATTTGTTAGTAGAAGTAAACCCAAGAATATTTGATGACAGCAAAAGATGCTTTTGCAACTTTAGGTTATGTGTGCTTCTTTCCCAATGCTTGGTGCTTGGGCTTTTCTATGTTTAAAGCTTGGGGCACTTATGAAGCTAAGTGGCCCATTTTGGTGAAGTTAACTTGGATTGAGTATTCAAGTATTTGTAATCAATCCTATTGTTTAATTGTTAGTGTTCGTTTGAAATTGGAGTAAAAGGGAAACTTGAATTAGAAGTCACTTCATCATAATTTGAAAAATATTTATTGATAATTCTTGCAATTAATATTGATTCTGAAAATGTTTCATTGCGGGCCTCGCAATTATAATAGCATTGGAAATCCACATCTGTTTGAAGAAATCAAGTACTATTTGAACCCTAAAAAACATACATGAGAGGCAAAGACTTGGAAACGTGATATCAGTGTGATTTTTGCTTGACCGGGCGCTATTAAAAACATGATATAAGGAATTACACTGAAAGATCCAGATTAAAATCAAAAACAAATTAGAGTAGATTTCTTGTTGTAATGTCTAAGAATTGGAGGAAACAATAATAAAAGAAATTACCAATTGCGCATTAACCATGATATTTTCAAACTATGGAAAACTATTCAAATGCATCATTTCTATCTCTTCTAAAATGAAGAAGTAATTCAAATCACCTTTCAATTATATTAGATCTATTTTGAAACTTTTTAATTAGATCCTTGCATTTTAGCTTCATTGCGCGCACCAAAAAATAGTTTGCAATGTACTATTTTTCTATCAAGACACAATTTAGAACAACAATGATTATTCTTCATAACTATTACAGTTATAAAATGACATAAAAAATCTGATTTATGCAAGTGAAGCTTCTTGACATCCAGTGAAACCTTCACTATGTGATTTTGCAATATTACTAATAGTTGTTTGGTGATCTAAATTCAAACAACTAAAGTGGCACTATTTCCTTATCGTCTTGCACATTTCAATAGAAATTGGCCAAAATTATGATATTTAAATTTTAGATCATGTGTCTGAAAAGTGGATTTTACATAAAGATAGAAAATCCCACTTAACTACTCGCAAAGTTAGGATTGCAACTATGTTGCATTCAAACACAACTTCATGTTTTTTTCTGTTCATGAGCATGCAAAACCTAAACAGTATAATTGAACTAAATAAATAAACAAATATATCAATGTATACTTCAATTGCATAGCATCTGCGCAACATTCATAGTCAAGCTCACCATAAGTAATCCACTAGTATACTTCTCAGAATCACCTAAAAATTATAAAAACAATGCACTAAAATATTTCTCAAAAGCACTCAATTACCATGAATTTGTAATTGTTATAGGAAAATGCAATTATTGTGCAAATAAGACTTGATTTTTGTAGAAGCTCCAACAAAATAGCAAGGCACAAAATCAAATAAAAAGAAGAACAATAATTAAACAAAGAAAAATCATAGGGATAAAAAGACTACTACTTTTGAACTTTTGAACTCCTTTGCGATGACATCTAGAGAACCAGGGATGGCGAGGTGGGTGCCCAAATTTATCTCAATAAAGATTGATGTAGTAACATTGGAGTAACCCATTGAATGAACCGCATGCAAATGGATTTTCTTGTCTCTACCCTCCACTACCTTTAGACTTGATGCCTAAACCCTGATCTCCAATCTCTACTCTACACTAACTTTGGACTTGGCCCTTAATCTTTAAAATTCCCAGCTCTAATTTGGTAGGAAACTCCCAATTTAATCAAAATACAATGCAAATGATAATCTTAAAAAATAATGTAAAAAACCCATAAACTAAGCAGTATTACATAAGGAAGGTTTTTGACACCTTTTTACGGTATTTTTTGGTTGGAGAAGACGACTTAAACTATCAAACGGGTTGTCCCTTTTCTGCACCAAAAAAGGCAGATGAACAACATATGTGTATTTAATGAGGGATTTGTCTCATTGTAAGTGAACAAATTGTTTGTCCTATACAATCGATATTTTCACTTATATTTTTGTCTAACTTAACACGCAGGCATGAAAAATTCACATAAACATGACTATGGTGCAAGAATCCCTGTTTTCTTTCACATGATCCAAATTAAAGTACAAATTTCAAGGGACTTACCTCAAGGTTGGGTAAAGAAAACTTCTCTCTCTCTTCCCTCCTTGGGCGCCGGTTGCAACCTTGTTCTTGATTAGGATTTTGCAAACTTTGCTTACAACCTCTTAGGTTCCTTGATTTTATACTAGGACTACAGTAAAGTGAATAAGGCAATATGGACTCTGTTAATTTGGGCAACTATTTTCTAGTAAATTTCTCATGCATTGTAACATTTGGAAGTATAGACATAAGTCACATGCAACTACTAGAAAAAGTATTGCAAAAATTAGAATTTTACAATAATCATATAACAATTTTTTGTGTTGCATTAGTTAAATAGAACTTACAACACTGTTGTGTAATAGCTTTAAAAATATTGCATATAAATTTATTTACAATATTTATGTAACACTTTTTAAATGTTGTAAATCCTTCAATTAAAATTGAAAAATAAAAAATATTTTTGTGTAACAATTTAAAAACTATTAATAATGTTATAGCTAAGAATATGTATTCTATATAGATTATATTATATCAAATTATTTGAATTTAATTAATTTGTGAATAATTTACTTTGGCTTGTACGATTATAAAAAGTAATTAGTAAAATTCATATAAAAAATTGAATTTAATTTGTAATAAAGATTTTTAAAAAATCTGAATATTTATTTATTTTAAATAAAACTTGAAATTAAATATATTATTATTTAATTTATTCAAATAAATTTTGAATCATTGTGAACAAATTTGTAAAAAAACTTTAATTTCAATTATTCATGTATAATTTTATATTGTGATGAAATCGATTCTAATAAAATTAATTTTCCAATATTACCAATATTTTTTCCTTTTTGGTTTTTTTCTTTCTTTTCTTTATTTTTCCCCTAAGTTTTCTTCATACCTGACATAGATTCTTTTCTTCACGTTCCTAGGATATCTCTATACATGTCCTTATTTGATTAACCCCTCCAAGCCTGCCCCTCCACGACCACCACTTTCTTCTGCTTCAGAGAGGCACTGTCAATCAAGAACCAGGACATGGGAGTAGAACCGCGTTTCATAAATTTAAACCCATCGTCTCGCTGCGGTTTTTCTTCCCACTCTCCACACAAATTTTCAATTCAACCCATCCCCTCACTGCTGTATTTTTTTCCCACTCACCGCGCGCAATCCCACCGCTCATCGGAATTAGAACATCGTCCACTGTCGCCAGCTTCTCTGCAATCTTCAGCCAAAAAACTCAGGCGGGGGTAAGTATGGGATTTTCATTTTATTTTCGTTTCTCTACCATCTTAGTTTCATTTTTTTTTAATTATAGTTTGGCATCAGAATTGAAAATGCTCGTTAATTTAAAGTTAAGCCAAAAAGTGCTCATTAATTAAAAGTGTGAAGAATCTGTGAAAAATTAAATCGTGTTACAACACCTATCTATCAATAGGACTTGCAAATTAGTTTGCACTCTCAACTTTATCTACGATGTTGCTGTATTGTGCTCAAATTATTCGCTTTTTTTGAAGGCACTATCGAGTACACATTAATTACTGTTATTACTTTGTAAATTACATATTGATCTATTATATATCATTCATTATTAATAAATTAAGGGCAGTAGTGATATTGAATGCTAGCAATTGTGCAGACGTTATTATGTACAAAAATTAAACAAAATATTAATTTACTGATATTATAATTTTTTATAGAAATTTAAGATATATAACATATAAATATAATTGGATTTACTTTGTCTAAATTTTGAAGTAAATACAAAAGGTTAAGCTAAAAATAATATTTTATATATTTTTTTATTATATAATATATGTGAATGTGTCTAAAAACATAAGTAACTTTGGCTTTTTAGTAATCGAAATTGAATTAACAAAACATTCAGAAACAAAAGTAACTGACTTTCTATTGAAAATTGATATTTTGATTCTTTGCTGTGTTTTAGTTTTGAATTATAGATTGACAAATCATTGAATGATAAACAATTAGAAGCTGAGTAATAGAGAAACTTGAATTCACTATTTCCTATGATGTTTGGATAGACACACACACACACACAGACGCATGATAGAGTGCCTAATTGAATGAACTGCCATGTTTCTGCTTAAATAGTGTAGTCTAGTGTATGCTTAAATACTACACTAATAATAAAAATAGTTGAATGGTTTCACATTGGTAGCATGTTGTTGGGATAATTATTGGGAACGGATTGCATGTCAGGCCTATTGCTGTTGTTGCAGTTTAGTTTGCAATTTTTGAAGGATTTTCAGAGTCTTCATTGGTCTAGTGATGAATACTAGATTATATCTTGAAAGTTGATTTAATATTATATTCCAACATGACGTGAGTTAAGAAGCAAAGACTTGAAGTTTCATTCTTTATGGGTGTGTGTTAAATTCTTTTTTATTAATGGAAAAAAATCTATCTATTCTATTTGAGTTATTGATCTATCATAGTTTTATAAATCCTATGCTGTAGAATATACTATTTTAGCACACATGTAGTTATAAAGGTATTGGCCACTACATTTCCTTCAAGATGCTATCATCTTGCTTTTAGTGAAAAATACAAGAGAGGAACAAAAATTGAATTCATTTGCATCACTGGAATATGGTTTTGTACAAAACCTACCTTGAACTGAAAATTCTATCCTTCGTTCACTGTTTTTGCTATGAGATGCTAAAATTGATTAATAGGAATGTGTTTCATAGGCCACCATAAATTTGTATGATAAATTTGAAGTTAAATTTTCTAGCTATTGTTAATTTGTTGAATTTCAATATAAAAGTTGTCACTTCACTCTTTGAGATTGTACTTGATAAAAGCAAATCTATTAAGACATTTTTGATGCCAATCTCCAAGGTCCAAGGTATTTAGGTTTTTATTTGCATTTTTACTCGACTAGGTGCACTTCCATTTGCAGCCTAGTTTATCTTGAATCATGGCAATATGAAACACCATAGAAAATGCAATTTAGACAGTTGTGTTTGAGCAAACCTTCATGTTACTATTAGTTCAATAAAACCAAACGTGCTTATACCATTATCTGGAAGTGTAAATTGCTTTATTGTTTTAATTCCAAAGTTATCTAAACCTGCCAAAGTATCTCAATTCTGCCCAATTAGCTTGTTTAATGTAGTGTATAACTGGCATCCAAGGTGATGTCAAATAGAATTAAGCTTATGCTTAATGATGTGAGTTCCCCGAATCAGGCTGACTTTGTGCCAAGATGTTTGATTTCTAACATTATTGTGGTGGCTTTTGTGATTAACCATTTAATCAAATGTGAAAAAGCAGGCAAGAAGGGTTTTGTTGCAATAAAATTTGACATGTGCAAAGCATATGACTGTTTATAATGGAATTTTATCAAAGCTGTTCTTGAGAGGCTTGTGTCCCAGCCTTCCTTAGTGCAGGTTGTGTTAAAGTGTGTGTCAAGTGTCTAATTCTCTTTTATTCTTAATGACAAGGTGTTTGGCTCAGTAAAACTATCACGCCCTCAACCCTAAAATGCAACATGGCAGTATCCGCGAATAACCTCAATAGGTACCAAAGTCCACATATTAAAGCAACTAACTATAAAGTTCATTTATTTTAATAATCAGTCTAATACATTGCTGTAGAAATAAATAAAGTAGAATAACTTATTCTATTACAGTTTCATCATCTTATTTGATAGAAAATAAATAAGTGATCCTGCCCTATTACATTATGATCTTGTTTGACACCCAAAGCTAAGACTAAGTCCTCCTTTTCCTTGCTTCCTACCATCTCCACATTTGAATAGAAGTTTGAAAAATGCATGAATGACTAATCGCCTAGCAAGCGGATACTTTCTTTTTGTTAAGATGTGAATGAGGCAAAACTTTCACAAATTTCATATACAGTCATGATAAAATAAATGCAATACATTTGCAAAATAATAGTTAAATCCATAAGTACCATGTTACCCATTCAAATCACATGTACTTTGCTTTAGCATGCCTTAGGTCTCAAGCAGTTCATGTACTTTTTTCACTAATTAGGACTTTAGTATATTATCTCAGCTAAGGAAGGTTATGTATCTCAACCTTAACCCTGGTTGAGTGGATTACATATCTTAACCTATAATCTCAATTGAGTGGGTCATATATCTCAACATATTACACCGGTTGAGTAGATCATGTATCTCACCTATTGCTTGGTGAGTTGGTTGAACTAGCCCCTACATTGTCTTGGTTGTTTCCCAAGGCATGTTCCGCAACATTCTAATGCATTATTTAACAAGTTAAACAGTTTAACAATTACAATTACATTTCAAAACAGTTCAAAATAAATATGATTTGGCATTTGTCCACATTCGAAATCCTTTTTTAGAAATAATTATTTCAGTACAAATATAGGGTTTATTAGGTAAATAATTTAAAGCAACCTCAATAAAAATACGGCATTTTAGGAGACAATTCATTTAAAAAGACAATTGAAAAATATGTAGATATCCAACTTTTTTGGTACTTGCTTATTGTTCCTGAGGTTTACCAATGCTATCCCTTTAGTTTCTTATTCAAATCAGAACAAGTCTCGTTTGAGTTCTCAATTATGTGGAAATTTAATCCTTATATTCTTTTTGATGCACATCCTAAGTGTCACCTTCTTGGTTCCTATATTGGATGCTCATTTTCCTCTTAATTCAGCTTGTTGTGGATTTAAAAGTAATAAAATTGGTAATGGAAATCATTAGAATTCGAATTCTGTTAATTAGAGACTTGCCCTTGCGAAAACATTGTTTGCGACTATGAAACGGGTTTTGTCATTGCACGAGGAGCCATGGGGCATTCTGGCGGTGCCTGTGCTTGGCCTTGCCACCGCGAAGGAAAAGGTTGTGCCTGTAGAGGGCCTTCGCGCACTCACGACACCATCGCGAAGCATTCTGGAATTTTTGCTTTCTATGCTTTGTAACCGCAAAGGGCTGCATTGCGGTAGTGACATGAGTTGGTGCGCTTGTGGCATCAACCGTGGAGTGTATTGTGTCTACTCATGGTTTCTCTCACAACTTTGTGAACTCATGCCGCAGTTGTTGTACATGACCTCTCGACTGTAGACGATAGACAAGCCGTGAATCTACTTGTGCATAAAATCCCGTTTGGCTTCCAATTTTCCTCCTCTCAATTTTAATCCCCTATTCCATTATGTAGTTTTGCAAAAATGTAATATAATTTTTTACCCGTGATTTTAGGACTGATTACTATGCATGGCTTCCCTAGTACTACACCATGACTTTATTCATGCATTGATAAGAATTTCTTCATGCTTATTATGCATAGAACATGTCTAAAATAAATTCTCATGACTTGCATGAATCCTACAGGATTTAGACTAAAAGATTACTTCAAGCCCTACACGTTGGGCCTAAAAAATTTGTCCTCTTTTTCTTCTTTGCTCTTTGGATGGCTTCCTTAAGTTTTAAGGGTGCCAAAATATTTTTTTCACCAAGTATGCGAAGGGTATTTATATACACTAGGGTTCACATGGCTAACTATGGAAAGTAAGTCCCCGATTTTTTGTGCATTACTTTGCATGAATTTCTCTAATATTCTAGCCAATTCTTAGCCTTAATCTCCCAATTTTGGTCCTTCATGAGCATGGAAAATGTCCCTCATTAATATTCCAACTTTTGGTAAGGTTTGGCTTACATGATGGTGGACATATTTATGTCCATATATACCTTAATGTTGCCACCTATATTTGCACGAAAATTAAATAAATAATTCGAAAAATTTCATCAATTAAATCCCTCATCATAATTTCTGATGTGGTCCTTGTAATTATTGCTATCACAACCCCAAAGTTTTGGGGTATTATAAAAACCCTAGTGTGGCATTCGCTAAGGTGACCCTTTCTCACCTTATTTGTTCATTATTTGTGCTGAAGTACTCTCATCTTTGCTAAACCATTATGAGATGATGGGTAGATTATAAGGAATTTAAGTGGAGTGGCGAGCTTTCATTATTTCCCACTTGTTATTTCCTAATGATACGTTTAATTTTGTAATGTAGATATAAGTTTTTCAGTTGTCTCCCAGAAATGCTTGCATTGTACTTGATTGCATCTGGTTAACTTGTTAATTTTTAGAAGTTAAGCCATTGTATTTAGTCCAATTGTAGAATAGAGAAGACAGTGCATTTGGCAGACATGCTTGGGGTAAAAATTTCAACCTTCTCTTTCTCTTACCTAGGTCTTCCAGCTACTGTAGAGCAAGTAAAGGGGCAACCTTTAAGAACTTTTTTGAAAGGATGTGGAACTAAGTTTTAGATTGACAGGAGAAATTTCTATATTGATGATTATTTTATCAATATTCTAGTTGTATTTTTATGCATGTAAGTTTTGAATATCAAAAAATGTTGCATGTACCTTAGTGATTGTATTAAGAGCCCTTATTCGTAAAGGACTATCAATATAGACACAATGTTATCTTAGCACACAATTACTAAAATTAGTCCACGAGTCATAGACACTCTAAAGAGCATTAGAGAGTTGGTACACTTGCACACCCTGAGAATACATGTGTGTGGATGTGCTATTGGAGAATAAGCATTCGGATAATGACTCACAAAATGAAGTAGATGTATGGAGTCCACTCTTGGCTATCAACATCTTACTTCGTGATCGTGTTACGTGTGCGTAAACCTTAGACTTAAGATGACATAGTTGTTTTGAGCATATGACGATAAATGTGTCATTAGGGCATAAAGGACTAATATCTATCCCGATATAGGATAAGGTCGTGAGCCCAATGTATCATTGCTTAGGTGTATATGGAGGTATGTCTATCTGAACAATATAGGATTAGTCTCCTTGTATGTGAGTAAGGTGTTTGTTTTATGCAATTAATATTCCATGAGATAGAAATCATTAGCTAAGACAGTGTGTCATCGAAAAGGAGTTTTTGATAGAATCTTTAGTTTCATTAGGATTCTATCGAAAATGTTAATTAGGCATATGGTCGAGTTTGTGACTTTGACTAAATCAATTGCTGTCGGTCAGTTGGGATACAGTATGACGAAAGATTTATATTGCATGGTATTAACGATTGGGAGGGTTTATTGTAATCCATTTAGTTATTTGGAGATGGTGCTACTAATCCCTTTTAGGATATATTGGAAAAAGAGAAGCTTGGGCAAGTTCGTTGCTTTAGAAGAAATGTGACTCCAACAAGTCTGAAAAAAATTGAATAATTAGAGGCCGTTAGGTAGGAAGAACAACATGGTATGGCCAAGTTAGAGAGCACTATACAAACTATTCAAATGCAAATAAAAAAGCTAACACGATTCGTGAGTCAGCTAATACAGTAGAATCCTGATTTGAAAGTGGATACTAATGTCTTGGACTTGTTGATGGCAACATCTTCAGCTGATACTAGTGCACCGAATGTGGTAGGAGCAAATGTTGGTTTTTCTAGCACTTCAATGCAAGTTATAGATATTGAGAAGGTACGTGAAAATTGGAAGTATTATAGAATGGCTACCTTTTACACTCTTTAGAATATATAGGTGAGGATGCATAATTATATCTATTTAAGAGAAATAAGCATGGAGAAACTCTAATTCTAAAGCCCAAATGACCCAAAATAGAAAAACTTATCGAAAAACTTCTCTTGCATGAGAGTCTTTCTTCTCTTGTATGAGTCTTCGATTAATTTTTGATATATATGGAGGAGAATTGGCCTTTGTTTGGACAAGCCCTAATGTTAATTGAAGAGGAGGAACATGGGGTCACCATCCCATAGGAGGAGTTGCATTCTGATGGCCTTTCGTCCCACCTCTTTCTAGGGGGAAGGCTTCTTTCTCATAGGAGTAGATATGTAGAGCCTTCCGCTCATCCTTACTAAGCTTTCTTAATCCAATTCGAGGGTTGCAGTTCCACTTGATCAGTGAGGGTCGTTTTATGCCATGATTCTATCATTACAGGGATAAACAAAGGGTCCTAGTGGAAGGGCCATTGATTTTTTATAAAAATTTACTTAGTTTCAATGCTATTGGTGAGGGACAAAATCTAGAAGCCATTATCCTTGATTAGTGTGACTTTGATATTGTTGCCCATGGCCCACCTTTTAGGTATGTGACTGAAGGCGTAGCAAAACATATTAGTGACAACATAGGCATGTTCAAGGGTGGAAGGAGCCAAGTGGAACTCTTGGGAGGGCCAGTGTTTTGCAAATTCCGGTGAGGTTAAATGTCAACGAGAGTTTACATTTGTCTCAAAATCCGTATGCCTTTGCAAGAAGAGCATGTAGTTAGAATTGCGTACGGGAAGCTCTCTAATTTCTGCTACTTTTGGGGAAAACTGGGATGTACCTACTGAGTCTACCCTTTGACATATGACATGAACATTCTTCCTAACCAAATGGAATTGCCATGTGGACCATAGCTGTAGAGTCCCCCTACAACCTTGGGATCTGCATTAAAAGGCTTGTTAATAGCAATTTATTGCACATAGCAGGTCAAGAGCAATGAGGCCTTAGTATATTTGCTTGGAATGGTATCCAAAATCAGGCAACTGATGGTCAAGTAGCAGGACATCGAAGCTGTTGCCACATATTAATCAAACAGACAATCGACAGGAACTAGGGAGGAGCTCAGATGACGGGGTAGGACTGGCACTCTCCAGAGTCGTATAAGGTCTAATACTAGAATTGGTGCACGTGCAACTGCCAATTCGAAACAAACCAACGAAATCTACCGAAGAGTTGAGAAGTACTTATTACCTGCGAGTGGACTCCTACACCAGTGGAGATGGACCACATGGAGTGGCTTGTGGGACTGGTGGACCACAGGAGGATGACATGTTCTAACAGAAATTGTCTATTCCAAAACTAGCCAGCCAAATCATTAGTATCCCTCCACAAAAGAATCAACAAGGACAACTAAAGAAACATGGGATTAAACAAACAATTGAAATGAAACGGGCTACCGAAGACATGGGAAAGGAGGAGGAAAAATAGATAAAATTCTGAAGGTTCTTCAACCCGACACCAATCTCGCGGATACAGGAAACGTACCAACGATGGAGACTGTGACGTAGTCCTGCCGGTGGCCATGATCTCTTTAGAATCGAACTGCTAGGTTGGTGCGTCCTTAGACAATTCAGTGTCTCAGATCCCTCATCCAAACTCATAACCCTTTATCAATTCTTCACCCAAAAAAGGTACCTACCGCAAACATGGAATGAGTTAAGACCAAATTGGGCCTTAATGGGGTATCCATCTTTGCTGTAGGTGAGGTTGCAGAGCTTTCTTATTCCTATGGGACAAGAAAATTTAGTTGGAAGTGGTGAAGCTTATGTCTAACTTTATTGATTCTATTGTCTTTGATAGAGGACAGGAACTGAGATGAAGATTCACAGGCTTTTATCTGGAACTGAATAACTTTAGACAGAAAGAGTGTTGGCAACAGCTCAAGTGTCTTAGTAGGAGCGGACTTACTGTGGTTATGCATAGGGGATTTCAACACAATATTATACCTAGAGGAAAAGAGGGGTGCTGGAAAGCCTTACCTTTAGCAAATGAGGGACTTTTGGGAAGCTATCCAATTAGTAGACCTTTTCAATTTGGGATATAGTGGCCACTGGTTTACAGACAAACAACCGAGAGGGTAAGCTAAGGACTTGGAAGAGACTCAGACATAACGCTGGTGAACGAATCCTAGTGTGAGCTTTTCCTGAATGCAGTAGCACACCACTTGAAAACCATGTTTTCAAATCACTCAGCAATTCTGATTAAATGTACCAGTTAGGGGTAGCTGGGGAGACTGACAAAGTTGCGATGATTTCAGTTCGAGGCATAATGGATGATACACCCTGACATTGAGAAGGTAGTTCAGTGAGGCTGGAATAGGGTAGGGAGCAAAGTTGTGGTCATTAAATGGATTAAAGGGTATAGTAGTCATTTGGCAAAGTAGAGCTTCGAACAGTTTGGAAATGCTAAGAGGAGGATGACAGAAATTGAGAATAAATTATTGTGTATCCGACACAAGAAGGTTTTCAGCAATACTAAGAACGAGGAGGTGGCAGTGTAGACTTAACTGAATAGGCTACAAAAGAGAGAGGAACTCAACTAGAAGTAGCAGAGCAAGCTCCTCTGGCTGAAAGAGGGAGATCGAAACACAGTGTATTTTCATGCATATGCATCTATTCGAGCTTAGATCAATAAAGTCAAATGGTTGAGGAATCAAAATGGGCAATAGATTACGAAGGAGCAGCAAATTTAGAATTTGGTTTTGTAACACTTTCAGAACCTCTACCAATCACAACAACCAAATGCTCAGGCATTGAACCAAGTAACACAATGTGTCTCTTGCAAGGTATCAAACATAGACAATGAGAAACTTAATGAGCCGTTTATGACAGAAGAGGTATTAAATGTGTTAAAACAAATGGAGCCCCTGAATGCCCCAGGCCTAGATGGAATGCCTCCAGCTTTCTTTTAAAAATATTGGCTTATAATTCGTGAACACATCATGAAGCACGTCCTTGCCTTTCTAAATTGCAAGTTCAATGATCAAACCTTGCATGAAATGAATGTGGTGCTCAATCCTGATATCAAGGAGCTAGAGGAACTCTCATAATTTTGACCCATAAGCCTTTGTAATGCAGTGTATAAAATAGATTTGAATACGGTGGTGAATCAATTGAAACATGTACTAGAAAGCATTATTTCAGTAGTCCAAGTAGTGTTTATACCAGGGAGGCTCATAGCAAATAATATGGTGACTTCTTTCAAGGCGAAACACCATTTGAGAAACAAAAGAAGGGTGCAGAAGGGCTTCACAACAATAGCTAGATATGTGCAAAACTTTTGACTGGCTAGAGTGCTACTTAGCCAAAGCAATGCTAGACAAAATAGGTTTTAGCCCTAACTCTATTAATTTACGTATGAAATGCATTACTAACATTTGATTTTCTTTCATGTTGAATAATGCAGTTTCTAGTGATTTGCAACCTTAGAGGGGAATTCGATAAGACGAACCCCTATCCCGTACATCTTCATCACTTGTGTAGAAGCTTTGTTGTCACTTATGGGCAAAAACAGGCAACTGGATAAACTTGAAGGAATCTGGGTTACACATCAAAAGCCTTGCATCTCCTATCTCCTTTTTGCCGACAAAACTATCATCTTTTGCAAGGCAACCGAAGGTATTTCAACATTATCAAGGAGATGTTAAAATTATATTTAGAAGTGTCTGGGTGGATGGTAAATCAAGGAAAGTCAATGGTGTTGTTTTGCCCCAATGTCTAACCAAATACAACGAATTCCTTAATGGAGTCCCTTAGTATTGGTGTTGCCTCAGAGCAATTCTCTTATCTTATATTGAGACTCATGTTTTTAACTTTCTCCACTGCAGGGTGATGAATGAAGAGAAGCATTGGTTGATCTGATTTGTCCTCGAACTTGGCAAATTTGGTTGGTCTGGTAGTTTGTTGGATTGTTAGTTAGTTTTGTAATCGTAATAGCTTTTAGATTTTAGTAGAAGGGTAGTTAAGGCTACATGCTAGTTTATTTATGGTTTGTTTCTTTTTGTTTGGTTCCAATTTCAATAGAATAGTAACACACTGCACAGAAATTGCAATCGAGTCTTCTGCCTTCCTTCTAGTTTTTTTCTTTTCCTTGAATGTGTTTCTATAAATTCTGCCTTAATACAGTGAACATGAGGTAGGATCAGACTTCTACATGATATCAGGGCCAGGTTGAAAAAAGGAAGAGCAAGGCATTCCAACCATCCAACATGTTTGTGTCTTCATCATCAGTTGGAGATCAGCAAACATTGCTTGCAGAACAGTTCTTCAACTTTTTCAAATCCTACGAATCCTTTTAGAACCAATAATGGTGGCAATCCGATGGTGCCACTAGCTCCTGATCTGCTAACAATTGAGAATTATGTCATTCGGGCGCGTAACATGAAGAGTGCGCTTATAGTTCACAAATTCAGTTTCGTGATAGAGTAGATTGCAAAACCAACACATACTACTCTATTTGAAGCTTGGGAAAAATGCAATGATGTGGTGGTCTCATGGATCTTAAATTCAATCTCCCTTTTAATAAAATCTCTAATTTTTGTAGATTATGCTTTTGAGTTATGGAATGAGTTAAATGAGAGGATGTCCCAACACAACGGACCAAATATCTATCAATGGAAGAAGGACCTACATTCCCTGATGTAAGGAGATGATTTGGTCATTGTTTACTATGGTAAGCTTAAGAGCATTTGGGATGAACTCTTCTTATATGATAATATGTTTGAATGATTAAAAGTTTTGACTAAAAGCCATGAAAGGGACTATGTGATGTAGTTTCTAATGGTGTTAAGTGATTCTTAAGCACACATAAGGGATCAAATGCTTATAATGGATCCCATCCCTCCAGTCAACAAGATATTTGCTCTGGTGCAACAACAGGAGAAACAACACCAAATTGTGTCAAACATGTAGGGTACAGACTCACAGTCTTTTTTGGCACAAAGACTCCACAGCAGTGTAAGGACAAGAAATAGAAGGGAAAGAGTATATTCCATCTATTGTAAAATCTTTGGTCACAACCTTGGAAATTGCTTCAAGGCTAGAAATGTGGATCCACTAACATGTTCGCTTTGCAACATGAAAGGTCATGTTGCTGAAAGATGCTACAAGCTAAAAGGATTTCCACCAAGACATAAGTTATATTAGATAAGAGGCAAAGGTGCAAGATCAGCCCTCTTGGCTCAAGGTGGCTCTTAGCAACTAGTAAGTTCATCCGATGAAAATGGTGAGAAGATGAGCTTAAACAAAGCCTAACACCAATATTTGATGGTACTTCTTTGTGTTGGAGAGCCAGTAGCTAACAAAACAGGTGATGAAACATCGTCTGCTACCCTTCCGGCTGCAAACAGTGCCATTGTACCTTCCATCTCTACTCATAATGTTGAAACCTTAAGCATGAATGGTAAGCCTTTGTCTTCATTGTCACACATTCTTAATGAACTAGTAGGAGTCAACTATCCATGTATTTTTGATACTAGGGCTACAGACCACGTGGTTTGTCACCCAAGCCTTTTTACTGTTATTAACTCCAAAATTTCCAAGCTAATATATCTTCCAAATGGAACACAGGTTACGGCCACACACATAGGCACAGTTAAATTAATTGAGTCAATTACATTAAGAAATATGTTATGTGTCCCTTCATTCACCCACAACCTCATATCAGTAAGACAGCTCACTAATGACAACATATGTTGCATTGTATTTTCGCCTTTTTTCTATTTTATCTAGGACCTTGCTTCTTAGAGAATGATTGAAAGGCGTGAAGCCAAGGTAGGCCTCTACAGATTTGAGGAGAAAAGGGTGCATACACAGCAACTCACTAGAGACTTACTAAAATTTTCTCAATCCAGCCACCATTAATCCTTTTCTGTAGTAATCGTAGTGATAATCATGTCCTTTGGCATTATAGACTTGGCCACTTATCAGATAGGAATTTAAACTCAATCAATGATCCAATTGTAATCTTTGTCAAAAATAATATGACTGAATTCTCTTGCCCAATCTGTCCCTTTGTAAAGCTACACAAAAAGTCTTTAGGAGATAGTGTGCATAGATCTTCATATGCCTTTGAAATGATACACTATGACTTATGAGGTCCTTGCAGTGAATTAGCATATGATGGCAGTTGTTGCTTCCTAATTATGGTGAATGATTTTACAAGAACAACTTGGGCTTATCTCCTTAAAACCAAGACAAAAACAAAGCTCTACATCAACACCTTCTATAACCTTGTGTTAAACTAGTTTAATACAAAAATAAAGGTTGTTAGGACTAATAATGGGATAAAATTTAATCTTAGGGAATTTTACCAAGAGAAGGGAATAATGCATCAAAAAACGTGTGTAGAAACCCTCTAACAAAATGGGATAGTTGAGAGAAAACACCAACACTTACTAAATGTAGCAAGAGCTTTGAGATTCCAATCAAATATACCCCTGGCATATTGGACTGGTTGTGTGCTTACAGCTACTTATATAGTAAATGGAGCATCAACCTCTGTCCTAAACAATAAAACACCTTGCCAAGTGCTTTTTGGAACACAACATCTATACCAACACATGAAGACTTTTGGCTGTTTGTGTTATGCAACAACAATTAGGTAGGGGAGAAGAAAATTTGATGCAAGGGGAAAAAGGTGTGTGTTCTTAGGATACCCTTATGAAGTGAAGAGATACAAGCCACTAAACTTAGAAAATAAAAGTGTAATCATCTCAAGCGATATGATATTCTATGAGCACATTTTTCCCTTCAAACTTGAAGTAGAGTCTAATCAGCCTGCCACATATGTTAAGCTACAGCATCAAATTTATAAACCAATCACTTATCATGCAGCCTACAATGAGTCAGCCCCTGACACACAATAATAAAAACAACCTAACTCTTCTCTTAATGATTTTAATCCAGGGCTTTCTGATAACCAACAATCAGTCCTAAAGTTAACTTCTAACCAAACATCAAACCAGCTAACAGACTTAGTTCAGCAACCAGCGAACACTATTCCATTGAATAACCAGCCTCAACCTCATTTCAGAAGATCTGGTAGGGTGAGAAATGCACCATGGTATCTCTAAGAATACTACTCTCAATAGGCCTCCTTGTCCTCACCACTCTCAGCTCAGCAAGGAAATTTTAACACCACAGCCTCAACTAAGCACCCATTGAGCACAATTATGTCTAACAGCAAGTTCCTTCCTTATTAAGTTTTCGAGGTTGCTATTTTCACACAAGAAGATCTTAGAACATTTGTAGAAGCCTCCAAGGATCAAAGGTGGTAGGAGGTAATGCATACTGAGATTGTCGCACTAAAAAAGAACAATATATGGATTTTGACAGATCTACCAATAAGAAAGGAAGCCATTAGGTGTAAATTCGTGTACAAAATAAAATTCAAATCAGATGATAGTGTGGAGAGATATAAGGGTAGATTGGTAGCAAGAGGATTCACACAAAATGAGGGAATAGACTACTAAGGTGTTATATTACATTAAAGTGACACTAAGATAAGGACTTTTCTTCCCAGCTGACAGTGAACTCCAACTAAAAGCATTTTGTGACTTAGATTGGGGATCTTGTGTAGACACTTGCAGGTTGATTACTGGTTATTTCATCTTCTAGAGGATCTTACTTAGTGTCTTGGCATTCAAAGAAGCAATCAATCGTGTCAAGATCATCAGCAAAAGTAGAATACTGAGCTGTGGCATCAACTTGTACAAAATTGACAGGATAAGGAATATACTTGCTATAATTGGAGCAGACCATCTTGGATCTTTAGAGCTATATTGTAACAACCAAGTAGCTCTTCACATTGCTAGGAACCCAGTATTCCATGAGTGAAGCAGGAACATTGAAATGGATTGCCATATGATGAGAGATCAGCTTCAAGTAGGCCTTATCAAGACCTGTTACGTATCAACAAAGAGGCAGATTGCAGATGTGATGACTAAGCCATTAGCTTCAAAATTGTTCAATTGTCATTTGAGCAAGAGGGGAATGGTAAACTATCGGGCCTCAACTTGAGGGGGGCCATCTTGAGGGGGGCTATTGAGTCTCATGCTTTTGACTTTCTCCACCGTAGGGTGATGAATGAAGAAAAGAGTTGGCTGATCTGATCTGTCCTCTAGCTTGGCAGATTTGGTTAGTCTGGTAGTTTGTTGGATTGTTAGTTAGTTTTGTAAGCATAGTAGCTTCTTGGTTTTGGTAGACAGGTAGCTAAGGCTGCGTGCTGGTTTATTTATGGTTTCTTCCTTTTTGTTCAGTTCCAATTTCAATGGAACAGTAACACTCTTCATAGAAACTGCAATTAAATGTCTTCTGTGTTCCTTCCAATTTTTTTCTTTTCTTTGTATGTGTTTCTACAGATTCTACCTTAGTATGGTGAGCATGAGGTAGGATCAGACTTCTACATCTGAGCTTGCCAGCCATGGTGGAAAGGCTCAGATGGAGCTTATCTAGGCAAGTGGTGGATTGGATGTGCCATCAAATTAGTGGGTGGAAAGAGAAGGGACATGACATGTTACTAGATGGAGTGTTAAGAGACATAACATCAGTAGTAGCTAAATTTTGGTGGTATGGATAGAAGGATTTCCTTGTTCACTAGAAGTGATGGGCAAACTTAGGGAAACTTAAAAAAGAGGGTCTTAGTTTAAATGTTTTAACTTAGCAATGTTAGCTAAAGAAAGGTGGAGAATAATTAAAAACCTAAATAACCTAGTATTTAGATTGCTGAAGGCACGATATTTCCCTACCATTGACTTCTTCAATGCCAAGCTCAGTTCCAATCCATCCTTTGTATGGTACAGCATCTTAGAAGGATATCAAATTCTAGAAAGAGGGGTATGATGGAGGATTGGTAGGGGAGATCAAATTCACATTTAGGTAGATAGATGGATCCTGAGCTCAAAAACTTTCAAGCCTATTACGCCATGGCATGACGGATTGGAAGAAGCTTTGGTCTGCTTATGCATCAACCAGCATACTAAAACCTAGAATGAATCTCAACTAAGGGCTATTCTTTAAAAGGATGATGCTGAAGCTATACTTAAGATTTTGCTGGGTACCGTGGGAGTGGAAGATTGCCAATTTGGCATTACATGGCGCATGGTTATTTTAGTGTGAAGTCTGCTTATTACTTAGCCCAATAGGTCTTGTAAATGGAAAATGGCAAAACCTAAAGTTGGGAGCAGTTGTGTCGTTACTTACCCTTGGTCATTTATTTGGAAATCAAGACTGCCACACAAAGTGCAATTTTTCTAATGGAGGCTTGGCCAGGAGATTCTTTTAATTGCTAGAAATTAAGCTTAATTTTTTAAAATTTTTATTAAAAATAAATTAGTTTTATATTAAAAATTCCTTTAATCGCCACCGCTAATTCTTAATAGAAAATAGTATAAATAGGGAAGTCTTGTAAGTCAATTGCAATCCAAGAAGAAGAAGAAGAAAAAAATTATAGAGTTGAGAGAGTTGTAGAAGAATGAGTTTGTAAAGTGTTGATTGAGTTGAATATTATAAAAATTCTTGAATCATTTCCTCTCCACTTTCTCCTCTTCTAATTTATTGTTTTTCAAAGTCTTTTTGTGAGCCCATCATGCAATAAAGTGGTATCAAAGTCTTATTAAGATGGCTGTCACTGATGGAGTCCTTCCAATTCTAAAACTTACAAAGAAAATTATGAAAAATGGAGCATCCAAAGAAAGGTGTTCCTTAGTGGACAAGATGTATGAGATGTAGTAGAAGAAGAATTTCATGTACTAGAGGATTTGACTACCACAAGCAAATATGTGAAGAAGGCCGTGAAAGAGGCTAAAGTGAAAGACTAAAGGGCACTTTCACTTATCCAACTCAATATTGATGATTTAATTTTTGAGAAAATTGCCTAAGCAACCACTTCTAATGGGGCATGAGATATCATTGAAAATGCCTTCAAAGGCATTGACAAGGTGAAGAAGTTTTGACTTTAAGCACTTCAAGGTGAATTTGAGGCTTTGCAAATGAAATAAAGAAGTGTTTGAATACATTTCTTAAGTTAACATGGTTGCAAATCAACTTGAAAGATATAGTGAAAAAATGCTCGAGAGTCGAGTTGTGGAGAAGATACTTTGATCACTAGGTTCAAAGTTTGATCATGGGATGAAGTAATTGAAGAATCTAATGACCTTAAAACCATGACCGTTGATGAGCTTACTTACAAGCTGCAAGCCTATGGAGAAAAATAAAAAGGAGAAATAAAGAATCAATTGAGAAAGCCCTCTAAGTAGAGATGAGCATTGGAGAGAAGAAGGATGTTGCTTATTAGAATTAAGGTGGACACAATCGTGGTTGAGGACGAGGTCCGAGACATGGTTGAGGTTGAGGACGAGGAAGAAGTGAAAGCCATCAAGATCAAAACAAAAATTTTGAGTCAAATATGTCTTTACCATCAAAAGGTCCAGGAAGATAGCTACAATTAAAGGCAAGACAAAAAGGAGGTACAATGCTACAACTGTCAAAAGTACGAATACTATTCATATGAGTGTCAAGATGAGAAAAGAGAAAAGTCCTTTTGTGTAGAAAAAAATGAAGTTGAAAATATGGATAACATGAAGAGTCAATGCACACCTAATACCTTCATACTAGTGCAAGTAATCACATGTGTTGTCATAAGCACATGTTTGTTAAGATAGATGAATCTGTGATGGGAAATATTACATTTAGTGATCTTTCAAAGACTCTTGTCAAAGGTCAAGGAAAAATTCTCATTAAACTGAAGAACAAAGACTACTAATTTATTTTGAATGTGTACTATGTTCCAAGTATGAAAACTAACATTCTTAACTCGGGCCAATTGTTGGAGAATGGATATGATATCCATTTGAGGAATAAGAGTTTTTATTTGAAAGATGACAGAGGAAATCTCTTGGCTCATGTGCCAATGTCTAAGAATCGAATGTTCTTAATGAATATCAACAATGATGTAACAAAATGCTTGAAAGCTTGCTTTGAAGAAGAGTCATGGCTATGGCACCTAAGGCTTGGACATCTCAACTTTGGAAGTTTAGAGGAGTTATCTGTAAAGAAGATAGTGAGTGGGCTTCCATTAATCGATCAACCTAATCAACCATGTGAAGATTGTCTTGTTAGAAAACAACATCGAGAAAGCTTTTCAAAAGAATCAATGACAAGAGCCACACAATCATTGGAATTGATCCACAGTGATATCTATGGACCTATTAAGCCAACATCTTTAGGGAAAAATAGGTATTTTCTATTTTTTATTGATGATTATAATACGAAAACTTAAGTTCATTTTTTGAAGTAGAAATCAAAAGCACTTTCAATATTCAAAAAGTTCAAAGTCTTTGTAGAAAAATAAAGTGAATTTAAAATCAAGTCAATGAGATCTAATCATGGAGGAGAGTTCATTTCAAAGAGTTCATAAAATTCTGTGATGAGAATGAAATTTGACAACTTTTGACCATCCCATACTCACCACAACAAAATGGGGTAGTAGAAAGTAAGACTAGAACTATTTTAAATATGGCTCGAAGCATGTTGCAGAGCTAGAATTTGTCTAAGGAATTTTGAGCAAAGGTAGTACCTGTGTTGTCTACTTATCGAATCTGTGTCTATCAAGAAGTGTGTGGAACAAGACATCACAAGAAGCATGAAGTAGATACAAACTAAGTGTATCTCATTTAAAGATATTCGGAAGTATTGCTCATGTCCGTGTCCCAGACTAAGAAAGAAAGAAAATTGATGAAAGAAGTAAAATGTACGTTTTCATCGGCTATGACCAACATTCCAAAAAGTACAAGGTGTATGATTCTACTGGAAAAAAAGAAATAGTTAAGTGAGATGTGGTCATTGATGAGAGAAGTTTATGGGATTGGAGTTTGTAATCCTAAAAGCAATTCATATTTTATCCTATAGAGGTGGAACAAAAATCAAACACAAGAAGTGAAGCCTACAACTTCATCTCCATCAACTCCACAATCAAGTTCGTAATTAGAATCAAGTTTAAAATATTTCATATCATTAGATGATAAAGATGCTATTAGACCACAAGGAACAAAGACTTGAGAAGAAATCTATCAACTTAGCCAAAATAAGAACTTATTTTGTCTTTTTGTAAATTCTGAACCAATTAATTATGAAGAAGCATTAAAAGGCAAGGAGTGGACATTTGTTACCTTTGGTGTTGAATGTGACCTGATTGCTTGTCTACTCATCCTTATCTGATCCATTAGATTCATCCTCACTCCTGGTTAATGTCAGTGACTTAGCTTTCTTTTTGAGTGTGTTTGCATATTCGATTCATATGTGCTTTATTCCACCACACTCATGGCACTAAATTCCACTTCTGGGGTTATTGTTTCTTTTTCCTTACCT
The DNA here is from genome assembly GCA_019155195.1 of Avicennia marina. Lineage (NCBI taxonomy): Eukaryota > Viridiplantae > Streptophyta > Magnoliopsida > Lamiales > Acanthaceae > Avicennia > Avicennia marina. The sequence continues at coordinate 5,665,028 of CM032760.1, forward strand.
ATAATTTTTTCTTTCATTGTTCTTCTTTTTAGATTAACTTTTGTTGGACCAACAATTCTGGTCTCTCTGCATAGTGTTTTTGTGTTTCTTTGCCATAAGTACCATATCTTTATCCATGATGGATCAATCCTGATCACTCATGTCTTTAACATTTATTTGTTGTATCAAATTCATTTTAAAGGTCATAATGACCCCATAAGCTCATCAGGATGCATGTTGTCAACGTCTTGAGCCTCATCAATTCATTGAAAATCATTCTAGATCTCAAGGTTTTTTTCAGCAATTTGGAATTTGAGTACTTCTACCCAAGTTGGAACCCTTAATTTTTGTTGTCCCATAATTTGCCATTGAAGATGCCCATGGTGCATCCTTCTTCCATCTTCAAATCCTTAAATTAATTGGTTAACATTTGCAGCTTTGACATTCTAGTAGAATTTGTTCCTTTGTGTATAGTTCGAAGGATATCCTATGCCTCTTTTGCAAAGTTACAAACTGGGATGAGTTTGAATTATTCCGCATCATCCCTCTTGAAAATTGCATCTATTGGCTTCAAATTTTAAAGCGTTAGTTTCTCTTCTTCCATCTTCAATTTTTCCTTCGAAGTTTCATTACCCTAATCATTGGTCATTCGTGGTGGTTCCCATCCATCCTCATTTGCACTCCATGCTTTCTTGTAAAGCATATTGATGAATGCTCTCTTACTAGCTTTCTAGTAAGGGTAATTTGTCCCATCTAGTAATGGAGGTCTAGACATTAAGGCCATTTCTTTCGTATTCATCTTCCAATTCGAAGTTTTGTCCCACAATCTCACTTGCCTTTACCAAGCTTCTACCACTGGTGACATGGGTCTAATGCTACTTTTGAGCTCTAGCTGGCCTGTTGTAACATAGTGAATAATAGATATGTGATTTGATGTAATATATGTACACAGCAGAATGTAAAATGATCAAGGAGACACATGAATTGTTTAAGTAGTTTGGAGTATCAACCACTCTTACATTTGCAAGGCCTCACATAGTGTAGAAGTTCCAATAAGATAAACAAGTTATTTCAACAAACTCTCTCACAATGAGTTCATTCGCTACAATACACTCTCGTCACTCAACCTAAGACTTCCAACTAGTAGAGTATCTCTTAACCGCACACCTAGTCTATGCCTTAGCCAAAATCCGATTTGACCTTCACTCTAGTTAAAGTGTGACTTTGTGGCACTCTCACTCACGCTTCAATAAACTTAGGGGACACAATGCTCTACATAAGTGTTTTCTTTCTCTTCTTTCTATAATCTTGATTTCTTTTCCAGCTATCCTTTTAAAGGAGTGAAAATCGTGTTCACTATCCATGGAAAACATATGAGTTCTTGATTTCTTCCTTCTGTTAAATTTGTTTGTTGTAGCAGCTTTATCTTTCCTTCTGTTGTGTGGGTTCTTCTTTCCATATTTAGCTTCAATCACATCTTAAATTGATAATAATTAGATTTTGACTTTCCTTAAATTTGTTGAGCTTGTTTTCGTTCATATAATCTTCAAATTATCCTTTCATCCATATAAATCTTAGAAAATCCTATTGGATATGCAAAGTTAACACTTTCCCAATCTTATAACAACAAGCAACTTATCTATTGTCATCTTTGTTGTAACAACTATGCCTTGTGCTTTGTAATGCCAACATGTCTAAGCCACACCATGTCACAAGGTTTCACAATATATTGGAAAGAAATTACTGCATTTTTGTCATTTACCTAGTTGATGATTTCTGCAAGAGAATATAAATGTTGATGGTATGTTCAGGATATCCAACAAGTATAGTTACATAAATTTTTGTTAATTTAATGTGTGAATAACATCATCATTATAAAATTCAATTGGCAACATCAGGTGTAATTAAGTGCTATTAACACTTCTAATATTTACCCACTTATACAATGTAATTCTTTTCAAATTAGATAGCCTTTTTGTGTGAATAACATTCATTGATCTTGCAAATGTATTTTTCATTTTATTTGGAAGTATTTCATTTCTTGTTCTTAAGTAAGAGTTATACCTTATTTTAGTGTGGTTACACTTTGACATTTCTAGTAGTATCAACTACTTTCGTGATATCCCACAGATATTGCATGCACCAAATACCACACAAAGGATATTCACCCTTGGTTTCCCTTTCATTATGTGTACGAAAATTTATTCATAAATTATGTACAACACTAGGAATTCAGGAAGAATCGAATACGACCAATCAAGAAGGAAACAAGAAAATCAAGGCTAACAGTAGAAGCTTCAATTTAGAGGAAAAATGAGCTAACCAAATTCTCATTCATTAACTAAAAAATGGACATTCAACACTTGAGTTATATTCAGTCCCTAAGCTCAATCGTTCCTGAGGAATAACTAATCTTAACTACCAAGACTCTAAATTAACTTATCAACAAGTAGCTCTAAAACTACCCAAAAGACTACATGACAGCAAGGCACTATTCCATTAGATCAAATGTAGTTAAAATCTCTAAATCAACTGCTGCTGTAGCTCAACCTTTTAGTTCACTCCTAGATAAGTTGATGTGCTGACGCCCTCCCTCACGATGAGCATGAATGTCTTTCATGTTCATCTTGGAGATTTACTTATCAGATTATCCTTTACATAGTCCCTTAGTTAAAGCATCAACAAGGTGCTCTTCTGTCCCTATGTGTCGAACATCAATGTCTCCTTCTTGCACTTTCTCCCTAACAAAAAAAAAGGTCTAGATCAAAAGGTTTTACTCTTTCATAGTGTGTAGGATTTTTAGAAATCTGCAATGCACTTAGATTGTCATGGTAAAAGGGCACTAGTCTACTAATCTTTACACTAAAATCTCTTAGTAGGTTCTAAAGCCATATCATCTCACACAAACATGCTCCCATTGCCTTATATTCTACCTCTGTGGAGCTCCTTGCCACTAAAATTTGCCTCTTTGACCTCCAACTAATCAGATTATGTCCAAGGAAGACACAATACCCAATTACAGAGCTCTTAGTATCCTTACAACTTGCCCAGTCACTGTTAGAATGATGATTTGGTGATGTAAACTCCCTTTCTAGATGAAGTTCTTAGATACTTCAAAACTTTGAACGCTGCCCTTAAGTGAGGCTTTGCTAGCTTGCTCATTAATTGAGATAGGATGTGAATTGCATATCTTATGTCTAGTCTTGTGCATGTTAGATATATCAACCTCCCTATGTGTTGTCTATACATGGTAGCATCCTCTAACATCTCCTCATCACTTCTACTTAGATTGTGATTCATTTCCTTGGGCATGTCCACTCCCTTGGCACCCAATAATCCATTTGCATCTATGAGGACCAATGTATCCTTTCTTTAGCTCAGCACCATCCCTTCCTTAGCCCTCGTAATTTCTATGCCAAGAAAGTATATTGGAGGTCCTAGGTCTCTTACCTTAAATCTTGAGTTGAGAAATTTCAGTATTGCAATAATCTCTCCATGATGTTTGCTCCCTACCACCACATCATTAACATATACCCATAAGGCTACTATTCCTCCTTCTACAATCCCCCTGGTGAACAAAGAGTAATCACACTTGGATTGATTGAATACATACTGAAGTAAGGCTTCAATAAACTTTGTGTTCCATTGCCTTAAGGTTTGTTTAAGTCCATAAAATGACTTCTTGAGTCCACACGCCAACTATGAGCCATCTACTGCATTGTCTCCCCTCACTTCAAATGATTAGAAAGCCTCAATGAGCCAATGTGTCACTAGTGTTTGGTAGGCTGGCAAATATATTGCTAATAGGTTTGTATGAATAAAAGTGTGTGAGTGAGCAGCACGTGGTCTGAGGCTCTTGTATCCACTATCCAATCACATGATTGTGCGTGTGTAAGACTAGAAGGTAAGGAGATAAAGGAAAAATGAGGCTGATCAAGGCAAGAAGGTCTATTATCTGAACAGTCAGTTGGTTGTGAGGTTGTAGTTGAAACAATTTTTTATGCATTTCCTATGCCAATTTCTAGATTCTTCTATATGCAAGCCACTTCTTCTATGTGCAAGCCACACCATGCTTACCAATGCAATGATTGTCCAACATTGCAATGATTTTCTTGATGTGCTCCTAAGTTAAATTCATTCTCTCATACCCTAGTCCATCCACTGAATCTCCCATCTCCTCTACAGCAGCAAGAATGGTCGAGTTCTGCCCTATTCTCCCCTTAGACTTTGTGAATTTGAAATTTGGTGGAAAGCCTATGATTCTATAACACTTCTCCTTGGTGTGTCCTCTCTTCCAACAATGTTTGCACACTTCTTACTTCCCTATCCCTTTTCTCTCCTACTGAGTTAAAGGCTGATGCTTCAATCTGTGAACTATCCATCCTATTTCCACTCCTTTGTCCTTCCTTTAGCATGATAGCATTATAAGCTTCATCAAGGGATGGAAAGGGCCTTTGTCTGAGAAGTTGGGACCTGTTGGTGGCATAATTGTCATCCAAACCTGTTAAAAATTTGTAGACCTTATCCTTTTCTTACTTATCTACAAATTTTTGGAAACACAAAGAGTTGCATGTTCCATAGCTATAGTGGGGAGGTGGCCTATATTGCCTAATTTTTTTCCTAAATTCCCTTGAGGTCAGTATATTATGCATCCATAGACCTCCCTCCTAAACTAGGCTGTGCAAGCTTCCTTGCAACCTACACACACGATTGTCGTCAAGCTGGGAGAATCTCCTTGTTAACTCTTTCCAAATCTGATTTACATTCTTGATATAGAAGATTGTGGATCCGAGAGAGCTAGACATTGATCTAAGCAACCAAGCCATCACAAGGTCATTACATCAACTTCAAGCTACATGCAGAGGATCATCTACAGTAGGTTCTGTGATTGTACCATCTATAAATCCAATTTTGTTTTTGATGGAGAGAGATAGGGTGAAGAATCTACACCAAGTAACAAAGTTTGATCTTTTCAATTTTGGTTGTGTGATGACATTGCTAGGGTTATCATTGGGGTGTATGAAGTATGGTGAATGAATGTCTTCCAACTGAGGATGTGATCTCCTAGCACTCTCTTGGCCGATTGATTTGGATGATGAAGATAGGATTCCAATTCATGAGCAATCAAAGAGCAAGTCATGAACATGAATTGGATGAAAGGCAGATGAAGGAATTTGATCAATGCTGATTTAGAATGAACAGAACCCTGGATTGCAGCCAAGCTCTGATGCCATGTCAAACATTAGGAATTCATGAAGAATTGATAACAAACAATCTAGAAGGAAACAAGAAAATCAAGGATGACAACAATAGCTTCAATTGAGAGGGAAAATGAGCTGATTAGATTTCTCATTCATTAACTGAAAAATGGACATTCAACACTTGAGTTATATTCAGTCCCTAAGCTCAACCATTCCTCAGGAATAACTGATCTTAACTACCGAAACTCTAAACTAACCTATCAACAAGCAACTCCCCAAACTACCAAAAAGATTGCAAGATAGTAAGGCACTATTTCATTGGATTAGATGCAGTTAACATCTCCAAAACAGTTGCTGCTCCAGCTCAACCTTTTACTTCACTCCCAGATAAGTTGATGTGCTAATAAATTATAAAGTTATTTCTTAAAAATAATAATAATATTTAAAATTAAAATTATGAAAACATTTTAAATAAGAAAATAAAGAAAGTTCAAAACAAGTTTAAATGGGAAAAAATTGAGAGAGATTACAAGTAAAAATAATAAGTTGAAAGAAAAGTGAGAGATAAAAGAATGGAAAAATGAAAATAATTTTAAATAAGGGAAGTTGTGTAATATGATTTTTTTGTGACAAAAAATACTTATTAATTTAATAATATAGTGTAGATAATAGAATTGATAGATGAGAAAAATGAAAATCTTTTAAAAGAATTTTAAAAAATATATGAGAGGAAGCATAAGCAAAAGCAATAAGTCAAAAAAAAAAAAAAGGAAAGGAAAAAAGGATAGAAAAGATCAAAGAAGTTTAAAAAAGGGCAATTATGTAATTGCATAATGTGCAACAAAAAATCCATAGTTAAATAATAATATAGTAGAGATAATGTTAACCGCAATGACTAGGATTGTGACAACACAATATACATGTGTGTGTGTGTGTGTAGATATATGGGTGTGCATGCTAGACTTTGAGGTTATGTTTGGAAGCTAACTTTCAACTAAAAAATATCCTCTTAGACTTCATAATACCAAATATACTACTCAATAATATTTTCATCAAAATTCAAATTCAAGATTTTCCTCTTTCATATATATAACCAACTAATTATTTTTTAATCATTACACATTTTTACAATCAAATTAATACGCATATATATATATATATATCATATATATACTAACATTTTTTTTATTTATATCCAGTAGCATAATCATTATTCTTATAAACTCTCACATCATCCAATCATTATTATAGATTATATATATTTAAATAAATTATATTATTAATCTCATTAAAATATTTATTTCAAATATACTATTCACATCAACACAATTCTTATCAAATATTATATCTAACAAAAAATCCTCTTCCAAACATAGCTCAAGGTTTTATATAAATGGCCCAACCTTTAATTTATTATGAGAATTTTTTATTTTTCCAAAATTTGATATCATGTGTAAAATTTGTTCAGGGTGAAAGTTCTCTAACATCAAGGCTGGAAAAATTCTTTTACACAATATGCCTAGCCAGCATATATATACACTTGCAAATTTTGCACACTTTATGCATGTGCTGATTTATTTATAAAACATAAAATCATTGTATTTTTTTTAATAAAAATATAATTATTTAATATTAAAAATTCTAAACAATATTGAAAATTATAAAATGAAAAATATCAAGAAACTTAGAAAATAAAAAAGAAGAAGAAATGTGAGAGAAAACACAAATAAAAAATTTAAAAGAAAATTAACAATTAAAAATTAAAACTTTAAATACAAATGATGTCATTTTATATTTTGCAATAATATTTAAAATAAAAAAATTGCAAAAGGTCAAAAGAATTTTAAAAATAATGAAACTTAATAAAACATATAAATATAAATTATAAATTGATAAAAATAGAAACAAATGATAAAAAGAATAAAAGTATTTGACATATTGGTGTATAAATTCACTTTGTGCAACCGTGAGTCATTATTGAAATAATAATATATATATATATATATATATATATATATTCAACATAAGACAATCAATATAGTCAATTGAGTTGAATTTTGTAGCACTGCAAATTTTTTTATATTAGAGATGGCATTAAATTTTTTAGATGGAAAACCAAATTATGACAATTAAGTAGTTAATCATGCTCAGAACTCAATTCTTAAGCACTCCAAGTAGCTTTATTACTTTAGTGGAGCATTATTTGTGCAATTATCGTATGATTGTGATTGCACCACAGTAGGTACCATTTGTCATGTCAAGTAAACATTAGGATAGCTATAATGTTTTCCACTTTTTCATATCTTTTCCATGATCATTTTACTAACTTTAGCCAATCAATATAAATCTAGTTGTTGATATATGCTGATGTCTGCCTCTTTTTCTATCTTTTCTTTCATCTCTTCTGATTTTCTTATTATTTCTTGTCTTTTTTTTTTTATAAGGAATAGCTGGTGATTTATATAGCGTCTACTCATGTAGTTGTGCATATCCGGCATATCATGGTTAACTATGCTTCTTTGTTCTAGGATGTACTGGTCAAATGCTTACCCCATTCCCAAAGAATTTGATTATATCCTTTTCCTTTCCTAGCACATTATAGAAAATAATGTAAGTACCTACAATACTCCCCCTGTGGCAGGCAATCGCGTTTATTTGCATTGCCTAGAAAGAAAGGGGGAAATGCATTTATTTCACCAAGATTTCTTCTTAAAGATATTCTATCATCCAGTCATGGACTTTATTCTAGATTTGGTTATAACTTGGTAGAAGAGCTATTGGCCTCTCTTTTGATTCATTCTAAAAAAATGTCACCAGTAGTTGAGGCGTCACATGAATCTAATGCTCTTTCTACGTATGGTAGGTCTGCAGACACTTCTTTTTTCTCTGATTAGGTAGGTCAACTTCGGCGAGAATTCTACAAGGCTCGTGGGCTCGATGATTGCCTTTAGAAATGCCATGAACTAGAACGGTCATGGGAGGATCTTTTTTGAGAATGCAATTGGTTTCTGGACAAATTTCATTCTTACCATTGCACTCAAAGTTACCTTTTCCAAGAGTATCACTCTAATCCTAGTGGTCAATTTTATCTCCAATCTTCTTTAGATGAACGTTTAACAAAGTACCAATCTTCCCATTAGTTTGTTGATTTGTTGATTCACTAAGCAACTGAAGGATATAGGTGGGGCTTCTTTGGTTGCCTAGATTAGCTCCTTTCCTATGGTTTCCCTAGCCCAGATATCGACCTTAGTGGGCTAGATTAGAAGATCAATTGGATAGCTCTCTCAAAAGATCTTATCTCAGGCTGCTCTAGAAGCAGCATTTCGGCTAACAATCCTACTTACATGGATCCTTAACCATGTTAATGTGGTCCCTTACTGCCTTTATCTCCTTTTTTTGCTATGTAAATAGGATCCAGGCTCCAAGGTCGAGGTACAACTACTTACCTTCCTGACCTCGAGCTCGTAACCCAGGATAGTATATGATCTTGTGCTTTTTGTATTAACTACTGAGGGCCGTACCCTGCTTTCCAGCCAGGGGAAATCCTTTATGTTTGGTTGTTTAGGCCCTTCGTTGTTATGTAATGGTCTAGCTCTATTCTTCCCTTGCTTGTTCTTTACACTACTATATGTTATTATTACTACTATCTTTTTGCCTTTTTTATATTTAATGTCTATAATGCCATTTCGTGAACTTCTAAAGTGCATCTTGGCCATACATTTGGCTTGATCTTCATGTTTCTTTATTTTCCTAATAAATCCTAGCCATCAACATTCCCGATCCACTTCTGCTGCCTATATATATGAGATTTTTCCCTCCTCTTTGTACTCTTCTTCTCACCTCTTCCAATCCTTTTAGAGATTTCTTGCTTCTCTTACCATTTCAAGTTTTTCTTTCTAGATAATTTTTCTTCCTTTAAAATGGTGAGAAATCTTTATTATTATTTCTATTACGAGTAATTGTAGCACTAGTTCTGCTACTCAATTATATGGCACCTTTGGAATTCTTTTCGCTTTCCATAGCATCATGCCCGCTTCCTCATATCGTCCTCATCACAATTCCCAAGATTTTATTCCTGTTTTTGTTGTGTAGTTAAGATTAGTCCTTATTTTCCTTATCGCCTTAATCTATTACGAAATTGCAAACCATTTTAAGCTCCTTCTTACCTAGTGAACCCCTAATGCTTTTTGTATAATAGTTGGGTTCATCATTCTATGCAATAAAGATCAAATTGAACTTTTTGCAAACTTGTTCAGGCATCTCTGTACTATCAAATCCTTTGAGCTTGGAGTAGTCTATGTTAGCCCCCGGGCTAGTATTAAATGCCTTAAAGATACTTTTTCTAATAGTAACAAGGGCTAAAGGAATGAATTCTTTATAAAGAGCCCCAACCCTTAGGGCTTCCCTACTTCCAAGTAATTTTCAGCCCCTAAGATTATTTTTGGAATACTGCCCTTTCTCTTTCCACCCTAGATCAACAAGATTTTGCCCTGAATATCTACACCCTTCATCTCCAAGTCCTTACTAAATGAGGTGTTCTTCATTTTTTTGGCTTTAATCACTACAAGGAAGACCTTTACATCGATGTTAGTGAGTTTTCTTCCACTCTAACCTCTTTTATGCTTTACCTATTTATTTTATATTTTTATATTTTGTTTTTTTGTAGATATAGTTGTAAAGGGAGCTACTTCATTTTAAGATAGGTCATTAGGACTAGGAGCCTCCTGATCTAGTGGTGTAAAAGAGGCATCGCCTGGCCCAAGGGGTTAGTACTTCCCAAGCTGCTGGCCCCTTTGCCTCCCAAGCTAAACTAAGTCCTCCGCTCCTAGTTGCTAGTCTATCTAGGGAAGCCTCCAGTCTCTTAGCGTTGGCGAGGATACCTCTTCTACCTTTTTCCTTATGATTTGTCACCCTCAACTTTCTACTGCAGGTCCCAACAAGCACCACTTCCCTTAAATGGCCCTAGCCTCCATGCTCCCAATGCCTCTCTACTTGCTAGGGTTTTAATAATTGAGAACTCCAACTTGGCTTAGGACTTTTACTTGGGGACCTAACACCTTAGGATCAAAGCATTACTAACGACCTTGGTGATAACAACATAATGAGGCATTGCATTTAGAATAATTGTTTGGTAAGGTTTTTGTTCTTTTCTTCCCACCTTTGTCTATGTTTTCTTTTTTAACTTATTCTCTCTCTTTCAGGATCATATATCTTAGTGAAGTAGTCCGCCGCTAAAAAACTTAGGATTAACAACGCACCTAACAAATGGATGTCTGCATCTCCACTCTGGAATCTACGAAATCCTCCCTCTAAAATCAATGCCATATAGCCAAGACGAAGTGCCATGAAGCACGTGAATGGGAGAAGATAAGCATTGGCTAAGGTAGCCTCACTAGAGACCAAGGTTTAATGAATTCGTCATGAAGTCTAAAGCTTAACTAAGAGCTTTACAGCTATAGTAGAAGTGGGTTGGACTACAACCTTAGCCGAGGATCCCTAAACTCGCAAAGGTTAAGCCTTTCTAGCTATGTATTAGGATGACCAACTTGCCACTAGGTCTCAGTCTAAAGAGTTCAACCAAAAACTAGTTCACTAGGATGCGTAATCCTATATTCACAGATTTAACAAATGCCTTAAACATCTTATTGATATGAACTATCTAAAAGAAGATACTAACCTATCACGTATAGACAAAGGTGTTGGGGTGGATACCATTCTAGAGGGGGGCTTTCCTAATCTAGACATCAACCCAAGTGCTATTACTGCAGAAGGTCTAGCAATGGACGTTCCCATCTCCAAGGGTATAGCGGGAGAAATCCCTGCTGTTGAGGTTCTAGAAGAAGCGACTCTTGCCCCTAAGCATCCAATAAGTGAAGTTCCTACTGTCGAGTTTCCTGTATTAGAGGTTGAAGGAGTGGCATATGAGAATAGTTAGGGGACTGAAACTTAAAAATGTTGTTATAATCTTAGCTTTGAATACTTAATAAAATTATCTCGTGTTTAGTCAAGGTTTGCCATTATTTTTAGTTTAGTGGGGCCCTCATAGATCGGTTTGCTTTAGCTCTAAGGTTTACGACTTAGTCTGGTCATCTTGGGTGGGCTTATTCCAGTTCTATCCCTAACAATTGTAACCTAATTTGGTCCTTTTAAGTGGGCTTGTTCCAACTTCATCCTTAAATTTTGGGACCTAATTCAATCTTTTTAGATAGGCATATTACAACTCCATCCGTAACTTTTTTAGGACTAACCATTTTTGAGACCTGGCTTGTACTTAATGCACATTGGTGTTAATATCTAAACCATTTTATACATAATTTTTTTTTAAGTCATCCATATTCCAATGTTGAGGTAGAAACTTCCCATTCGTTGCTTCTAGCTAATAAGTTCCTCTTGGCAACACCTCTTTTACTCTAAATGGTCCTTCGCATTTCAATTCTAATTTTCCTATAGCATGTATAATCTCCGTCTTTCTAAGTATTAAGTCTCCTTTCTCTACAACCCTTTTCTTCATACCTTAGTTGAATAGGGCAACAATCCTTTGTTTATATTTGAGGTTTCTCACGTAGGCCATTTCCCATCTTTCTTCTGGCATTTCTCTCTAAAACTAAGATTCTTTTGTTTTGCTCCGCCTCTGAAATCACAACCCTCTGCGATTCTTTCCTAACCTCAACTAAAATCACATCTTCTACCCTATATACTAAATTATAAGGACTTTTGCCCATTGCTATTAAAGGATTAGTTTGGTGTGCCTATAGTACCATATGTAATTCCTCTACCCAATTACTCTGAGCTCCATCTGCCTTTATCTTGATTTCCTTAATGATAGTTTTATTCGTCACATCTACTTGACTATTAGTCTATAGATGAAAACTGAGCTAAACCTTTATTGTATTATCATTTCTTTACACCAATCCTGAATTTTCTTACCCTGAAACTACCTTCTGTTGTTAGCTATGAACTCCCTGAGTAGCCTATATCAGCATAAATATTTTTCCCCAAGAATTTTGTCATCTCAGTCTCTACTATTCTAGCCAATGCTTTAGCTTCAACCCACTTTGTAAAATAATCAACTGTTATAATCAAGAACTTCTTTTGCCCTAGCATCGTTGGAAAAGGTCCCACTATATCCATACCCTATTTGGCAAAAAGGATACAGGTTATCATGATGTTCATCTCTTGCACTAGTCTATTCATATATTTGCCATGCTCCTAGCATCTTTTGCATGCCCTCACTATCCTGATAGCATCCTCCCTTATTGCGGGCTATAATAACTTGCCTTAATTACCTTTCTGGAAAGGCCTACCCCTTCCACGTGTGATCAACAACACCCCACATGAACTTTTCTCAACACATAGTGATCTTTTTTTTAAACAACCTTTTTAGTAAAGGTTGAGAATATGTCCACTTGTATAAATTCTCTCCCATTAGCAAGAATCGATTTACCTTATATTCAATTTTCAAATCTGTTTCCTCACCTCTTAAGCAACTGATTAGAAGTCCTCCAGTCCTTGAGTTTGTCTTCTTATTGTAACACCAGATCCACCTTCCTTAGCCTAATATCTCAAGGTGCTTCTACCTCGGTAGTGGCTGCCAACCTATCTCTCCCATCAACTTTACCATTTTTTTCTCTTGGTATTTGATGCAATTAGAATTTAGTCATTGCCATTGTCAGTTGTCTAACCTTTTCTTGGTATGATTTCATGCCTTCCTCTTTTAGTTCAAATTTCCCTGAATATTACTTACTACTAAGTGAGAGTCAGAATAAATTTATACTTGTTTTACTTGTAGACTTTCAGCTATTGTCAATCCTAAGACAAATGCTTCATACTTTGCTTCAGTCTTTGAGGCCATAAATTCTAATCATAAAGCATATTCTAACTCATCTCCTTCTAGGTTGATGCCCCCACCCTACTACTAGTTTGTGTAGTTGAACCATCCACATATATTTCATTTTAGTAGGTCTTTGACTAACTTTCTTGGAGCATAGAATATTTCAAATTCTCACTTTATTGCCCACCTGACCATCCTTCCTAACACCTCATTTTGATGCATTATTTGTTTAATCATGTTGGTACTTCTAAAATGTACACATATTCTGCATTTTTGCCACATTTTGGTACTACCACTACATTAGATAAGTATTCTGGATACCTTATTTCTAATAAATGCCTAGCATCTAATAGTTTATCTGCCTCTTCTCATATGACCTCCTTTTTTCGGGTACTAAACTGTATTAATTTCTATTGTACTAGTTTCTTTTCTTTATTTACATTCAACCAATGTTCCGTCATAATAGGAGCTATACCTTAAAGTTCCTGTGAAGAGTTTACAAAGATGTTAGCATTTTCCTTAAGTAGTCGTACCAAACTTTCCTTGAGGGCTCTAGGCAGGATTGCTCTTATCTTGGCATTTATCCTTCTCTATGCTCATATTTCCACTCATCAGCTATTCTCCAAGTTCCTTTGATGCTCCAAAACTTTCTTGAACACCTAAATATCGAAAGCTTATTTCCTTGATTGACTCTATATAGCATTTCTTTAACCCCCCATTTGATCTCCTCTCACTGATCTTACCCCTTTTTCATAGGAAATTTCATGACCAAATGTTGAGGTAACTATCCTAAATTTAGTCAACATTGGCCTGCCTAGGATGACATTGTAAGCTGGGGACAGAGTGACAATGGAAAATAGGATGGCTTGGTTTTCTTTGCTTCTACTTGTCCTACAGTAATGGGGAGAACAATCTTCTCACGTGGTTGCATTACTTCTCCTATAAAGTTAAACAATGCGTTTCTAATTGATTCCAAACTAGCCCTCTTTAATCCCATCTTGTTTAAATGCTTTTACTAATAAGATATTGACCAAACTACTTCCATCTACCAAACCTCGGGCTAAATCATACCCTGCTATGTTAATGGTCACTACCAGTGCACGACTAGTGCTTATCCCCTCTAAATCTTGAGTCCCAAAACGCAAATCATCTATGTCTTCATCCAACATCCCTATTTTCTTTTCTAATGCTGCCACCATTCCCTATTTCATGCCTTGCCGACTTTTCTCTTGATATTATACTTATGAAACATTTCTTTGGTTGTTCTTTCCACTCATGCACTATCTCGTTAGCCTTTTCTTCCCATCATTTTTTTTAACAAACTCCTATAACCACCTCTTTTTTAGATTTTTAATATGTGTTCTTAAGTGGGCATATCGCCTTGTGGTATACCATATTTTTTATGATCCTTAAAGGACACTTCAACATTTCTATGTTCTGTATCAAGGCCAAAATTTGCTCTCTATTTACCCATAAAGGTGTAAAGTTGAAGGCCTTAGGCTTGTCTGTAAAAGGAGCATTTTGCATTGGCAAGGGTAGTTTTGCTTTTTTTGAAAGGTGTATTAACCTCCAGACCTCTAGTCTGTCTCTCCATACTTCCTTCATATTAATATATTTCTTTACCTTAACTAAAGACTCATCAAAGTCTTTAGTTGATCTCTTAGCTAAAGATTTCTTTTAGTACCAAGGCAAAAGTACTAGCTAAGACCTCCTGTGTGACGAAGAGCGCTTCAAGTGCTGCTCTAGAAAGCACTTCACATATTCCCTTAGAGGCTTCTCGCTTCCCTACCTCATATGGAATAGTGACATGGGCGTTCACTCATATGTCTTACAACTAGCGAATTGATGTAAAACTAAAAGGAAAAATCATCAAAGTTACATATAATCCCTACTGGTTACTAATTGAATCATCTTTGCACTAACCCCCTAACGTAGTAGGAAAGACTCTACATTTTGTTCTCTTCTGTGTATTGATGCAAAAGTGCTCGATGCCTAAACTTTGTTAAATGCTTGGTGGGATCATGAGCCCTATTGTACTCAGGGACACTTACCAGTCTAAAGTTTTCAGATATTAGGTCCACTAAAATTTCTTCAGTGAATGGGAGACTTTCTTTAGCCCTCACCTCAATCTATTTTTTAATTTCCTCTAGCTATTGATAGATACTAGCTATCTTCTTTTCTATTTCGGATGGCATAACTCATTTCCTCTCTTTTCTAGATGTTTCCATACTACTAGTTATGTTTGAACAATTAATCTCTTTCTCTACCTTGCTCCCCCCCCCCCCCCACCCCCCCATCTTGCTGCCTCCTTAGGGCGGTTGTTACTAACATCTCTAATATTTCATTTAGTTGTTTTGCTGAAACTTGGATTAGTCCAAGTGTTGCTAGTCTGACTTCCTAAAACCTTAATGGCTTTATAGGTGGTGTTTTTGGGAATGGAGTAACGTCCTAAGGTTCTTCCTCATTCCCCCTGTCAGTCCCTCTATCTCTTCCGCCTCCATCAATGCATCTCAATTCTCTGATTTCCACAGACAACGCCAATACTGATGTATGCTAATGTCAACCTCTTTAGCTAGTGTTTTCTTTCTCTCTCTTCTTATTTTCTTATTATTTCTTGTCTTTTTTCTATGAGTGAGAGTTGATTATTTATACAGTGTCTATTCACATGGCTATGCATATCTCACATATCATAGTTTATCATGCCTCTATGTCCTATACTATACTAGTCAAATCCTTGGCTCCATTCATAATGAATTTGATTATATTTTTTTTCTTTTCTAGCACGTTTAAAAAAATAGTGTAGGTACCTACACTAGTATATGTAATTATTTTGTATGAACATGTCACTTTTTATTCTAGATTAGAAATTAGCGGAAACGTGGTTTTGTTCTTAAAATATCTTAATGTTTTGGTTTTATTTTCATTCTTGATGCTCACTGTTTTTGTAGCATGCAGAGGTGCTTCATATCTTTTTCTCTGTTTTTTGGATAAAGGGGCATTTCTGAAATAGCTGCTGTGATTATAGAAATATTCTTTGTTTAGTTTTATATGATAAACTATTAAAAGGTATAAATTGTACATTTGATTGGAAAACACGTATATAGCGTGTACATACGAATGACATAGGCTATGTTGGGGAGGGGGATTTTGTTCGGAGACAATGTTAGTAGGTTATGTTCGAAAGAGTATTATGTTTAAAAAGAATATTTTAATATGATAAAATAGTATGATTTATTTGAATTTTTATATTTAAATATGCATAAAATATATAATAATGATGAATGAAATGCAAGTATATAAAGATAATGATTATTTTTTAAAGTATAAGAATGTATAAATGTGAAAGTAAGTATAGATATATAGGTATTGTTTTAATTGTGAATATTTTTAATAATTAAAAAATAATTAGTTGGTTATATACGTAAGGAAAGAAAATTTTAAATTTGAATTTGAGATTATATTTTATAACGTAAAATATTTGATTGTATAAAATTGATGAGATGAAGATATATGAAAGGTGGCTAACAAACATAGCCATAATGACTTAAGGTTTTAAGATCTGAAAGAAAGCGAGCGGAAACAAGGCTGCCATTTTCCATGTCCGAAGCAATGGAAGAACGAGTTAAAATATGCGCTTGTCATCTGTAGCATGTCATATTTCTATCATGGCCAAAAGTTAAATTTAATATTAATGATTTTATTTCAATTATTTCATGCAATTTGGTGATGAAATTCGAACTTTTCCTCTTTCTAGCAAGAGGAATCTTCATAGCACAATGTTGCAATCAAAATAGGCAATATCTCACACACGAGTCAGTGATAGTTTTTTTCTATAATCACATGAAAATATTATCATTACTGCAAACACGAAGTTCCGAAAAATCACTCAAGTATTAAAAGTTAATTCATTCGACAATTACTATTTGTTTTGGATTAACACAATATAGGTATATGAAAAACTTGATTCAACTGAAAAATTAATCCCAAAAAGTGAATGAACTACTGATTTCTTTTTAGGTTTCCATATGCACACACGCTGTGTATTCGGAAAACTCTTTTTTTTTTCTATGCTCTCACATTTCCCATCACAAAGACCAAATTTGATCCACTTTGTCTACTCTGGCGTAATCAAAAGTCAAGTCCCTAATAGACTTATTTATGGCCATGTTATTGATTCAATTGCTGCTTTACTCAGCTTGATCAAAATTTTAATCCGATTTACATTCTTTAATTCACGAGTCAAATTACTTTTCTTACCGCTAAATAAACTAATTTTTTCCCAAGCTACGGAAAAATAATATTAATCAAAGTAACGTTAGTCACAAAAGTAACGTAAGTCAAAGATAGCAGCTTTAAATTATGACTTTGGATGCGACAAGCCTGCAAAGTTGAAACATATACGTGCCCAAATCTGCAAGTCTGGTACTCTCGTTGTCCGCTAGCGGTAGGGGGCAATGTTTTGGAAATCAATTTTGGAGAAATTTGATGTAAAATATTATGAATTTTTTAAAGGTAAAAAATGTGTGTGCCAAATCTTTACCCATCAAAATTTGGATTCAAACATAGCCACTTCTTGTAGTTGGGTGCCCAATCGTTTAGAATGCTCCACCCTTACTATCCGTAGGCCGGGCAAGGACGCGATAAAGTGTAGCGCTCCCTCTTGCTCAGTCTAATCCTTGGCAAGGAACTAGCCCGAACCCAGGGTTAGCTTCACTTCTCCTCGGAAGGAGCCTGCCTCATACTTTTAGGTGCTTCCAGGCAAGCTCTTGACTCGAGAAGCAAAGCTCACCCCTCGGGAAGATTCGCTCCAGCTCCCCGTTTAGGGGATCTGTCGCTGAACCCTTGCTCGCATGGCTAGCTACTTACACTTGTCTTTAAGTCAAACCATAATTTCCACTTCAATTGCAGCTATCTGACCTAAAATCTGAACTCCTGAAAACAACACTTTGTTTTTGTCTAATTTATACAAATTGTCTGCATCCAACAACTACCTGATATGAAGAAAACTTTTGCTTTCCCACCTGTTATTCCGTCTCGACTGATTTCTCTTCATTTACATTAGGGCAACGTTCTTTAATCATTAATGCATCTTTTTTAATACAATGATGTCACATCTTACATTTGCGCCTAGAAATGTAGAACTCATGGCCGGAATGAATAAGAAGAAACTATAAATTATCTTAACATATAAATAATAGATCAATTAAATAACATGCAAAAGATGGAGGTTTGCAGACATTGTGGAAAAATTGGAGCGTGAGAAATTTCTAAGGTATAATATTTTAAGAATACGAGAGATTTTTAAAGTAATTGCCTTTGGTCACATGATATATACTAAATAAAATACTCTTTATCTTTCAATTTTCACATTTCCGTTAACATTTTGTTCTACCAACTTTAATTTATATATTTCTTCTTTCAATTTTATTGTTTGCTTTTTAATTTTAATTCATTTCCTTTTTTAAATTATAAAATTATTAATATGATACATGACGTTTTGAGATAATTGTTTTCTAACTTCTAGAAAATAGATGTAACAATTTTATATTGAAAAAACTTTGCCACAACTTTGTTGATTTTTGTCTTATTGTATGACATATGTATTTTTCTTACATTGAAGTTTCATTTTGAATTTCAAGTTTATTCTTATATATGTTGTCATATAGAGGTGGAAATTTACATAAACTAATCATAATATATATATATATATATATATATATATATATATATATATAGAGAGAGAGAGAGAGAGAGGATCACTTCAATCAAGAATTGTCTAAAATGATAGAGTCTAAAAGAAGAAAGGATAAAAAGGAGTGAATTTTTAAGAACGCCATTGGGGAACAAAAATATAGCCATTTGAGATGTATAGGAAGAACACGTCAGTGTTCTGCATTTGTGTCACTATCATCAACAAGCTTTCAAACACAAGATAAAAAGGAAATGCAGAAGTTTAAGGAAAAATTGAAGGAAAAAAGAGAAAAAATTATAGTAAGTTAGAAAGGAGTTTGTAAAGGAGAGAGAACAAATACACAATGGTATGCAAAAAATGAGCAACTTGTTGAGAAATTGGTATCATTGATAAGCCAAATTGTTACATCTTCTAACATGTCACCTAATACTCAAGTAAGAAACTAAAATGTTTGATTTACATAATAGTAGAACTTTAATACATTTTAAACTTGTAGGTTCCAAGAGCATTAAACTTGGAAGCCTACTTTCACTTCTATATCAATTTCATAATTTTAATTCTTTTTATTTTATGTTTTACAATCTATTATGTCAATTTCTCTATAGTCGTGATGTTTAATTATTTAAAAAATTGATAGAAGCATGTTTTGGGTGAAAAGCATGGAACTCAAGTGAGTATATATCAATCTAGCAATTGAGGCATGAATATTCAATAAAAAATGATTAGTTTTTTGGTCAAGTATTTGTACCTAACTTGTTAATAATATAAGACACATAACAAAAAGTTTCATGTGTAATTTGATGAGCTATTGTTCATATATGTTGGAACTCAAGTGCACTTATTTTTTTATAGAATTTCAAAAAAGATCACAACAGAAGGTACTATTGTTATAATTATCAATTCAAATAATGAAAGTACTGCATTCGTGAAAGTGTATGTTGAAAAGACAATAACACCTAATGATAAGTTACATATACCTCACAAAGTTGTTAGAACCATTGGAGGAGTAGTTCACAAGTGCAATGATTGGAAGTTTGTGAATATATTGTATATAACATTGTATTTTTTAAGCATTTAAATTTAGATTCCTATTGTAGTGAAAAACCTTAAATTTTATGTATTTACTACATTTGTTTTGTTATGTTATGTAGCAGGTTATGGAGATGTAGATGATGACAAGATATAGCACTACATGCAAATATCTTATTAACTTCTGCATTTTATAAAGTTGCGATATGGTTAGATTGCTACATAGTGATCGTATTAAATTGTCTTCGTTGGTATGTAAAACAATTTTGTGATGTTTGAGGATTGACTCATAACTCTTTGATGTTGGTGCATTTAAACACTTGTGGGTATTAATTACGTCATGATGTATTTTGAGTAATTAATTTGGGGAGTTTGTATATTTGAGATTTGATTGTCGATGTTCTTGATATTTCTTTCTTTCTTTTTGTTTTTTAATCTATGTTACATTATGAAGGTGAATGCTTTTATTCGTTATACTTATGGTTAAATTTTGGCTTTCCTTCAATATAGTTTGGATAACTGAGTTTGGAATAAGACTTTTCGAAATTAAAGTTATTTGGTTACATTTGATTGTGGTTGAAGTTATTATGGTTGAATGTAATTATTAATTTTTTTGTTAGAGTTTGACTTATAATAATATATATGGTTAGTATTAGAGAAAAGTTTACAAGTTTATTAGTATGAGCAACAAGTTGCATGAAATTTCAAGCCA
Organism: Avicennia marina; assembly: GCA_019155195.1. Classification (NCBI taxonomy): domain Eukaryota; kingdom Viridiplantae; phylum Streptophyta; class Magnoliopsida; order Lamiales; family Acanthaceae; genus Avicennia; species Avicennia marina. The sequence goes on from CM032760.1 coordinate 5,685,472, forward strand.
TTGAAAAAATATTTCTTCTATTTTCTATTAAATTCAGGTTTTAAGGAAATATATAAATGTCTAATATTGTGAAGGCTTTTGTTATGAAATTTTATTCGTTCCAAAGTGTAGTATTTGTAACATATTTGTAGACATTTTACACATGCTAGATACTATAAAATTGTAGTATTAAATAGTTATTTGTTACAATAAAAAGTTATATATATATATATATATATATATTGTAGCAATAGAGTATTTACTATAGATTTATGACATAGTTAAGCATTTGTCATGGTTGTATTTACGATGACACTAAATTCATAGTAAAATAATAGTAAAATGTTTTTTACCATGATTTTTATCCATTGCTATCTTATAGTGTAGGTGGACAATTCCATATCTTGGACTTTACTTTTTATTTGTTGGTTTGCATGTTCTAAGCATCATAACAAATTGTCTTCATTTCAACCCAACCTTAAAATAACACGTTTAAAGTATTTATGCATATGCACTGAGTGTGAAACAACACTACTCTCACATTAATTATGAGATGCATGTTGAATCAATTTATATATTCTTTCTCATTAAACAAATTTTATAAAATAAATTGACTTTGTTGTGAAGTATCAAAATTGAATACTTGTTAGGGCAACATATGTAATGAGTCTCAAAAAAAAGAAAAGTTTTAGAGACGCATTTATTTGTAATAAGAAAAACACATGTTTGTCTTTGGTTTTGAGTGTGTGTTTTTATGTTCATTTTTCTTGAAAATTATGTATAAGTAAGGGATAAATAGTGAAAAAATTTAAAATATATAATGATTATAACGCGTGTTTTGTGATAAAAAACAATAAAAACAAACACAGGCTTGGGTGTGACAAAAAAGGATTAGTCATCCTACACCAGCATCATCCGCTGTAGGTAATTTTATGCGTGTTGTGTTTAACTTCACCCTTTATAATTTTTTTCTATACATAGATGTTATAATTTTCCGGGTTAACTCTTTACAGAGAGGAGGGCATGGGCTATATTAATGTAATATTAATTTATCTTTTTTCTGAAATAATTATGTATTAATATTTTCTTGGAACTGTGTTTTGTGTTGTTCACTATGTCAGTATGTATTACTTTCAAATTTTACTATTCATCAAACTTCAAAAATTAGTTTCAAATTTCAAACAAAAATGAGCTACTTCTTCCCAATTTTCTGAAAATTAGTAAGGACTAGGCGTTGTCTTTGGTCAGCATACGTTAACCCTCACACCTAAAATTTGACATGCCCTCAGAGTGTTTCTGTTTATTAACTATTAACCTTATTAGAAAAATTTTTAATTATGCAAGAAATTCATATTTATGTTGAATTATTTTCTCGCCTCTGCTTTTGGCCTCTCCGTAGATTATCGATTAGGTGATCGATCACTCGAAACACTAACCGCCAAGTGGCAGGAATGGTTGGTTGTTTCTAGAATATTCAAGTAATTGTTTGCTTTTCATAAGAAAAAGATATCTTCATGTTTACTTTAGTACAATAATCATGCCTTTGTTGAATTCTAACAACCTTTCGGTTGATTAGGCTTTTCTGAAATCTTTGAAGTAGTTGAGTATTCCCCAAATATATTTTTCTGAGAACAAAACGTAACTTTACTCTAGGTCAAAGATATATCAAAACATATAAATGCATAAAAAATTGCTCAAGGATTTGCATGATCAAAATAATATCTTCTAAATATAAATTTTATACTATGAGATGAAGAAAGAAATTTGAAAACAGTGAAAAGTAAGATCAATTATAATTGAGAGAAGATTGAAATAAAAATATAACAATAAAAAATGAGGGACACTTAATCCGTGTGTTTATAAATAAAATATATTTTATTTCATTCGGTAAAATTCATTTAAGTTATAAAAATTTAAAAAATGGAGTAAAATAATATTGAGGGGTGTAGACCAAATAAAGTGACTTGAGAGAAAAAACTTGCATTACAAAATTGAGCATAAGTATTGATAATTACACATTATTCAACCAAATCTAGGCCCATATCCTTAATAATATCAATAGATAAATAATAGCATAGTAAATCCTACATAAGGGATCCATAGTTGGAAACGACTTCATATTACCAAAACTCTGAGGTCCCGTCTTAAGTATTTGTTGGCTGGCTTTGGTGTAATACTACTTTTTGGCATTGGAAATTTTACATTTAAAGATAAAATGAAAAATGGTACCATTATTTATTCTGTTACAAATATCTACACAAGTTTTAACTGCCAAGTTCGTGAGAACGCATGTTTAAATTTTTTTGCAGGTATTTTTATTGTGTCAAAAAAAAGTTGATGTGTCCTTTTTGTCTGATTGCAATTTGATCAATGCCACATAATCCCTTCATTAACAACAACCGTAATAATAATAAACAAGAGATTACTGTTATTATCTTAAACTTTATCATCTAGCCCCCGTTGATTCTCTGTAAAGTAATATCCCAAATGTCAACAGAAAATATGGAAAACCAAAACAAGCAAAAAATTATTTTATGTTCGTAGGAACTAATTAAAGTACAAGCAATGCCATATATCTCACTGATCATAAGCAAGCTTATCACCCATGACAACGCAAATCAATACAAGCGCAAATCTTGAAACAACCCATAGTTAATTATTCTTCAGACCAAGAAGCCAGGCATCATCGTAATTAATTGGGGAATGGATTCCAAACGTTCAGTCGTCCTGGATCTTGACGTAATCCAAGTTGGTTTTACCCAGAAGACGATTTCCAAGCATAGTTTCCACGTACTCGATAAATTTCATGGAGCGATAAAATGGGCGGCCATCGCGTTCGACCAGCTGCGGAGCTGGGCCAACAATGGCATCAGGTGCAGCTCCATTTGCCAAGACAACGGATATCCGGGTCGAGTGATTGTTTACCACCGCCCTATGTCTCACACTCTTGTATCTCCCATTGCTGAATATCTGATAAATTAAAAAAAGCTGTAAGCAATGAATTTTTATTTTTCCCTCTAAGAAGTACCAACATGCGGTAGAATTTGATGTGAATCCACAAACCTCGAGATGGTCGGCAGTGTTCACCAGAATAGAGTTCTCAGGGGAATTTGTGTCGAACCACTCTCCATTGTGCTGGATTTGTAGGCCTGCAACTCCATTGTGTATGAGAAATGTGAGAAGGCCATGATCAGTGTGTGCTGGGATGCCAATTGCCTGATCAGGCTGAGGGCAAGGCGGATAGAGATTTGCAGCGTACAGTTGAAAACAAGAGTCCAGCTTCAATGCTTCTTCGATATAGCCTTCTTCCAATTCCAGGTTTTCTGCGATTCCCTGGAGTAGCTTTCTGGCCACTGGTCGAGTTTTTTCAGAGAACTCGGATAAAACATCCCTACAGGAGTGGCATTCACAGAATCACTCACTCTTTCCTATCAGCAAAGAATTTATTATTAGGACATATAAGGAATTCATAGTTTTACCTCAAGTGTTGAGGTTTATCTGGACAGTAAAATTCCGGGTGGACGTAGGACTTGACAAAATCCCTCCAGAGGTGAACCCTCTGGTTTGCAGTGTTAATGAGACTGCCACTTCCGGACTTGATAGGATCGGAATGACTCTTGGCCTCGTACCGCTTCTTCTCCTCATCAGGCAACTCGAAGTACTCCAGGCTGGCATCAGTTATGGCCTTCAGCAGAGTTTCTGGAATCCCATGGTTTATCAGCTGCGAAAATCAATAATCACTGTTATAATTAGCTATTTATACTTCAGTTTCATTTGAAGAGTTGATGATAATGCATAAATTACCACAAAGAATCCCCAATCCTCACAAGCTTTGGCGAGGTCCTGGAGAACTTTGGCCCGTTGATCTGGGCTGGCAGGGGTGAGCAGCGAAAAGTCGATGATAGGAATTGAATCAGAGGTGGAGCCACTGGAATCATTGGCGAAAGAGAACTGAGAGGGAATAGATTCGAGAGTGGAAGACTCAGCCAGCGCTTTCACGAACGAATTTTCAGTATCATGGGATGGTTGGGAAGCCGCTGTTGCTGCCATTTGAAAGTATATATGCGTGTATCCGCTTGTGGAGAGAAAAGGAAGATAGAGGGTCCTATTTATATGGAGAAAGGGAAACAATTTTCTGATTTTCTATTTTAATTTTTGTTTGTGTGTTTGCAAAAAAGCAAAACATCGTGTTCCCTACCTGTTTTGGGATACAATACCCTACAGATGGGAAAAACGAGGTCCGATGTGGCTGGCGCGGGCTCCTAATGGGGAAGTAAGACGCTATTGAAAAACCCATGCACGCAAATTTTGACTTCGAGAACTTGCAACCGCGGACAGATACACGGCAGGTATACCCAACAACATGTTCAGGAAGATTATTTTATCTAATTTAAATTGATTAAAACCCTTTATTTAATAGTGTCTTGCTATAAAATTACAATGTTATAAAATAAATAATCCAACATAAGAATCATGATTAAATAATAATGTTGAAATCATATATATATATATATCATTTAAATTATTATTTTAATCTTATATTATTAATTGAATAATTTTAATATTAAAATTATAATAAAAAAATAAATGTAACCATCTCAAATAATCAATCTTACTAAATATAATTATTGAGACCTAATTAAGCGATGTAAATTATTTTATTATTTGAAATAATTCAATAGATTGCAATCTTACCTATTGTAATCTTATTCAAATAAGCGAACAAGCTCTAAATTTGTTAATTAAAATCTCTTTGTGAAATCATTATTCAATAAATAAATGTTATGCAGGTCTTTATTTTTTTCTTTTTTTATTCATAAAAGTTTGAGTGAAAAGTCATTTTTAAAATGTGATAGGTGTTGTTTGTTATGCATATTTTCACTTCTACACAATATATCAAGCTTTCTAGTACCAATTATACTACTTATCCAAATTTTACCTATATTCGATTTCAAAATTTCTTTCTATTATATATATAACTAATTAATTATTTTTCAATTATTACCTATATTCATATTTAAATTAATACCTATACACAGCCACATTTGTATATATTTATATTCAAAAAATTAATTATTCTTATATACTGTCACATTATCTAACCATTAATATATACTTTATACACATTCAAGTAATCAAGATTTTAATTCTATCCAACTCAAACTACACCAAATGCCATTACTCAACAAAACTCCTAGGTTTCTTTTTTAAAAAATCCAAATTAAAAAAATACTTAAAAAAATAACCAAAAAAAAAGTTTTATAGATTTATTGCATTGCTAGGAACCCAGTTTTTAGCTTTTAAAAGCCGAAAACCAGGTTCCCGGCATTTGATTAATTAAAAAAATATAAAATTAAATGGGCATAACAAAAAGTATTTAAAAAAAATAAAAATCTTCCGGCTTTGTGGTGAATTCAAAAGCCGAACAAAGCCTACATTGGATTTTTGATTGTTGTAAAAGTTTTTCAGTGTTGTTAAATATTTTGGGTGTTATTAAATTTGTTGTTAGTTTATGATTTTAATTATTTTGAGTATCAATTAAATTTTTTGAGTATTGTTAAATTTATTGTTGGCTTGTAAATTTAAATGTTATCAATAGTTTTGTTATTGAAATTGAGTTTTTGAGGGTTGTTAAATTTTTTAAATGTTGTTTAAATTTGTTGGGTGTTGTTAAATTTGTTGTTATTTTGTAAATTTTATTATTTTTGGTAATGTTGTTGTTGTTGAAATTAGAATTTTGTGTGTTTAATTTTTTGAGTGTTGTTAAAAATGTAGGGTGTTAGTTACATTTTTGGGTATTGCTAAATTTATTGTTAATTTGTAAATGTAAATGTTCTGGGTAATATTGTTATTGAAATTAGATTTTTTATTATTGTTAAATTTTTTGGGTGTTAGTTAAATTTTTTTAAGTGTTAGTTAAATTAATGTAAAATATAATGTATGAATCAAAGAAGCATGTAATTTGTTATGAATGGAGATAAGTACAGGTTTGTTTATATATTATGCATAACAATATCAATTTATTGAATATTACTTACAGATTCATCTTGATTCATTTTCAATTATTGAAAGAATAAAAAGGAGAGAAGTGCATTAAGGTGTGGTCTAACAATGAAATTAGTTATTTAAACATGAACATTATATTGTATTTGTTGTAGGTCTATGTTTGAACATTTATATAAAAGTTATTTAGTGCATTTGAAAATTTTATTTTCATATTCTTTGATATTTTATTCATACTATATGTGTTTTGAGATTATATAGATCTAGGTAAAATGATATATTTCATTTTGGTTAAGTATATGCATTCTTCATGTTTATATTTATTATATTGTGCTATATGTAACAGGTTAATATACTTATGGTATTTATGTTTGTTCAATGGATTAGTATTTTTATAGATTCGTGTTTTTATTATTCAGTGCTCATGAATAAAATATTTTATTTATTATGCAGTTCAATTAACTTAGAATTGTTTATGTTAAATTGTTACACTGCTGTTAATTATTTAATAGTATTATTTTAGTTTTGTATTAATAGTAAATGATTGCAACAATTACTTGAATATGAAAGAATTTTGGATTTCTTAAGTAATTATTTGCCATAAATAATTGTATGTAGATTATAAAAATATGTATTAGCCAAAAAAGTTGACCATAGGTGAACAATTAGTAGATACAATTTAAGTGTTAGCAAAAACCTAAGGAAAATATTTATTCAGCAATTAAATACTTGTGAAATATTTTTATTATATATTAATTAATTTCATTGACATTTATAAAAAACATGTGAACAAAAAAATTTGTGTAGTGGAACCGATTAATAAAGAATATATTTTTTAATTGATATTTATTGAATATTTATTTGTGTGGTACCATACCAAATAATAAAAAATATTTGAAGGTTACAATATATTAAAATATTGTATGAATTTTTTAGTGTTATTGTATTTTTGTTATATTATTTGAATTATTAAATAAATATAACTAAAATATTGCAATGGTACTATTAAATATTTTCAGTCAAACTATTAAAGATACCTAAAATATATTTCAATTACTTTTGATAACAATAGTTAGGTATTAGTTACTACAATAATTTCCAACAATTACAGAAATAATAGGAATATCCTACAGGAACATTGAAATTTTTAGAATTATTTTTTATGGGGACAAATAATTATTTGTTAATGAAATAATTTTTAGCAAGTAAAAATATAATAGGAATACCCAACAAGCATGTAGGAAACATTTTGCAAGGAAAAACAGATACTTCCCCTAATATTTGCATACAAAATTTAAAAATAATATATTAAATTATATGTTGAATTTATACTTAGGTTTATGCCTTGGTGTAATTATATCAAGTTTGGATTCATAATGATGTTATGTCAAATTTAACTTTTTTGTAAAGACATGTCAATTGGGAGAGATTACATATAGCTCATTTTGTACTGGGGTGGGCATATCGGAGAGCCATAGATGCCCCTCCTGACAATGATGGGAAAGATAGTGACGAGATTGAGGATAAGGTTGCCACAGCACAATTGGGGTAAGGTACATAACAAGATGAAGTAGGCCCAGTCAGCTAAGCATGTAGAGCGGTACAATGCCATCAAGATACCCATCGATTGAGTTTTTATAGTGCATACCCATGGACTATGATCATAATAGTACAAATATTCCACTAGGTGTGTGTAGCCAATTATATGAGGAGGATAATGGAGAGTTAGCTATTGGAATGAATTTTAAGAATAAAGAGCATGTTATTATAGTTGTGAAGGAGTACTCATTTAGCATGGCGCGATGTGAATGCAAAGTTGTGAAAAGCACTCCTTAGGTGTGAAAAGTGCGGTGCAAGTATAGCATGGATAAGGAAGGTGCAGGTAGGAATTATAGGCTATCTTAAAACTAATTTTGGGTTATTGGAAGATTACTAAGAGCGTGGGCCTGCACAATTGTTTCCTTAGCTTGATATCAATACACCACGAAAATTTGGATATGAACCTAATAGCATAGTTACTTGTGACGATGGTCCAACGAGACTCGTCATGTGAGATTAAGTTTATAATGCAAACAGGTAAAGACATATATGGGTTTGAATTTTCTTATGCTAATGTGTGGCATGGGTTAAGACAAGCTTTGGAGATAATTTATAAAACGTGGGAGAGTTTAGTACAAAAGTTGTCTAAATATATGGCTGTGCTCCAAAAGTACAATCTTAGAACCATCGTCAAGTGGTGACATGTGGAATGTGGCGCACAGAATCATTACACATTGGGGTATGTATTTTGGACTTTTTAATCATATGTAGATGGATTTCAGCACTGCTGCACTGTCATAAGTGTTGATGGGACACATTTATATGCTAAATTTTAGCGCAAGATGCTTATTACTGTGGCCCTCGATGTGAACCATAAGGTGTTGCTTCTAGTGTTTGCCATTTTTGATGAGGAGAGTACAAACTTCTAATACTAGTTTCTTACTTTATTGAGTTAGCATGTTGTGCAACAAAGGATCTTTACTTGTTTGATATCTAATCGGAATACTGGTTTGCTAGTTGTTGTAGAAAGTATTCCTAAGTTTTGACTACCTCATGGGGTTAACTGATTTTGCTTGAGGTATGTGTGTATCGACTTTACTAAGACTTTCCGTAGTTAGACTTCGAAGGACTTATGTTGTAGGACAAGCTCAACACATGAGCCCATCAAGTTTGACAAGTGCATGGCTAAGATTAACAATTTTAATCCTACTGCATACAAATGATTAATAGTGATTGATTGTGAGAAGTGTGCTTTTTTGCATAATGATGGATGTAAAGCAGGAATACTAATGAACATTGATGACCAACATCTCAAAGTCCTTGAATGGACTGTGAAAGCTGCACGGCGTCTCTTGGTTTCTACCATTGTGCTACTTACATTTGAGCGTGCCAATGCATTCTTTCTGAATAGATTGACTGAGGCCAAAGACATGCAGGTAGAGAGTTGGGATTGGCCTATATGGCCGACTAAAATATACGGGGACGTAGAGTAAGAGTTTGTTCAGTGCACATCGCAGTTAATTAATCGGCGCACTTTGCCAGTAGATGTGCACACAGTATACTAGGGGGTCATCATAGGACTAACTATTCTATGAATATCATATAGCAGAATGTGCAACTATAGGAAGTGGGGTGCATATAGGATGACATGCTTGCATGTGGTGCATATTTGTAGAAGGTACAATGAGAATCCTAAAGGCCTTGTGAACCTTTGTTACTCTGCTAATCAATGGGTGGCCATATATTTAGACTAGTTCGAGGCCAAGTAAAGTGAGGTGTATTGCGAGTCTCTACCATTTGCACTAGTGTATAACATAGAGTGTCAATGATGGCGATGATGGGGCTGGGATTCGATGACATGTATACATAATGAGATGGATCATGGTGAAGTGTGAGCCAAGTAGATAGTACAATGTGGAGATATTAATCCCGAGGCATTAAGTGTTCGACATCTATAGGCCTATTCTTTACTTTTATGTATACCAATATGTGTAACATGTACCATGTATTTCGACTATCTCAAGTTAAAATAATTATATGACATCTATACGCTTGCTCCTTGCTTTCATGTTTGATGTTATTATATGCATTTTATATATTTCATTTGGTACATGTAACTTGATATGGTTTGCTCATCAGCTCTACATTGTTCATTATATAACAATAAGTCCTTCGTAATTTTTCTTTGTTTTGAAATACTATTTTAGTTCACTATATTTGTTAACATAAACAAACATCATTTGACTAACCTGATGTCCATTGTTTTACTACTACAGGTAGATTTACTTATGATGATACGCATATTATTACTACTAACATCATCTATATAAAAATATATTGAAATTCTACGTGCATATTTATGTACAGATATGAGCTTAGTCATGCATTCTAAAAGTGTGTCCACATCTATTGATACAGTGATTCAACATAAGGCATTTGGAGATGGACAGAGATGTTGCACTTTTAGCCACACTTTATGGCTTTGTGTGAGTTACTGGATTAAAATGTTTTACATACTAATTTGTAATCATCAATAGATTTTATGCATGCTTACATGATAGCACTTTTCTTTGATTTTTAGGTGGATAAACCGTAGGTGGCAGTTGACGGATACTAAGAGTAAAAGCATATGCATGCGCTAAGAGATTTTAGACTCCAAAGTCTGAGCCCAAGTATGATAGTAATTATACATAATTAGCATTTAACAGTACTTCTGTTACACTTGTTGCTTAGGATTTTCACAATTTACAATTGCCCAATTTGAGTGGCAACTCTACACCCCTGAGACGTATGGATCATTGCCACCGTGGGCTAGTCTCGATATGTGGACGTATTGGGAACTATTGATGTTTTATGATATAGTGGAGATACGTTGCGTAGATAGAGTGCTACAATAGTTCAGGATGCTGTAAGCCATTTCAGATGATCCCCACTTCTAAGAGAATAGTCAGCACATGATTGACCGCAGAGGTACTCATAGTAGGGATTAGGAGATATACCATTGAAAATACATTGTTATGTGAAGGGGAAGAGTCAATATTCATAAGGGTATCCGTTATGATAATCACGTGCCTTACATGGCACATGGATACCTAGATTGGTATTAGCTCGATGCTCTTATACTTTGCATGTTCGCAATGGTTTTTCAACAAGGAGGGTAGAATTTTTTGCAATACATGGTACATGTATATTAATTTTCTTACATATTTTATGTCGTATGTATAAAAGTACGCTATTATATTTTCATATTTTTCTGTTATTATAGGACCATAGATTGCGAGATGCTGATTTAATGGAGTACTTCATCATAGTACATGTTGCTAGCAAACTTATCGATGACCGTTTGCCTAGGTCCTTCAATCAGTATATACAAGTGGATGCTTCAGCCCCACAGTCATCGACGAGCATGTCTAAACCATTGTTGCAGCCATAGGACATCCCATCATCCTCGTACCATCTAACTTTAGACTATATCTACATTTGTGTGCCTCTAGACATACAATCATACTCACCTAATATGCATATATAGTGGAGACTTCATACCCTGAGGGATGTAGAGTGGGCTCCTTGATATAGCAGTTGAGTATGCACATGTCATATATATGGCCATTCAACTCGTCACCCATTCCATAGTTGTATGAGGTATCAGATACAGGATAGCATAATAGAGGTCAACTTTCACAAGTACATTCAACTCAGCATGATCTAGATAGCATCAACGGCAATGACGAGCTCCCTCCATGACTTTGTTGAGCAGTGTACCGCCGTTAGTGTAGGACTGGGGGCAATCTCCCTTGATTTGTACATTTCTTATTGTATATGTTACAGTTAATATTTCTTTATTTTTTATAATTTATTATCTTATTTTACATGTGTAAATCAAAATTTTAGTGATAATTCATTTCATGAACTTTTCTATTCATATTTCACTATTTGTATTACTTATACATAAATATTTTAAATTCAACATAATATCAAAATCATTTAACAAATAATACAATTTGTAAAATATAAATATAAATATAAATTTTATGGTTTGATAAAATGAACAAAAAGTGTTAAAAAAAAGTAATTGACTTAAAGGTAATTGTATTAATTGATAGCAAGAAACTTTATGTAATAAAAGATTATGGGGTTTGGCATTTTATTTTTTTAAAAAATAAAATTATATATTTATTTATTTATTTTATTATTTATATATTTCTTTTACTTTATTTTTTTTGTATTCTATTTTTTTAATAAAGCTAGAACTTAGTTTCCAACTCTACTAAAAATCAGTTTTAGCCAAATGCCGGAAACCTGGTCTCCAGCATTGGCCTAAATCTATAAAACCCTTTTTTTGGGTTTTTTTTTTAAAATTTGGAATTTAAAAAAAAAAAAACCCAAAACTCCTCTCCCAAACGTAGCTGCAGGATAACAGGAAAAAAAAAAATAAATAATAAAATGCATGGGATTCGTCATCCGTGTACTACAAACTCGGGACAACTATTGATATCTGTCTACACCTTAAAATATCTTCCCACATTGCAATATATACACACTCAAAAAATAACGTAATGTGTACACCACGAAATGAGCCGACCAAAA